>OY998177.1:85787261-86419026 GCA_963921935.1 Galeruca laticollis
CAGACGGGCTGACAAACCCAATCAGATATTGAATGGGGACTTTTTTCAGCGCATCAACAGTAAAACTTCGTGGCTTTTGCATTAATAATGTTTTAATGTCATCCCACTCCTCTCCCATTGTTCCAAGGATGTTGAAGTAGAAATTTCAAACACAAATGTCCACAATTGATTTGATCGTAGTTTTGATACTGATTATTGTTATAAAAAATATTTTTTCCTCCTCCTCCTAGATACTTTACAAGTTCTTTGGGCGGTTTCAAATTACCAAATGAATCGAAATACTCGATGACATTGTTTTTCTTTATATATGCTACCCAATGTGTTCCACTGTTTTTGGATGAGTCCAAGTTAACCACTGCACACTCTTGTTGTCGTCGAGGACCGGATTTAGGTAGAGTGTCACGCATGAAAACACCACGAAAGTGTGAGATTTTATATAATTTTGCATAACGCGCAATATCGGTGTCGTACAGTGGACGATTGGGTAGCTTTATCGCGAGTTTTTTTTTAAATACAATCCAAATCCTCTGCCACTAGGATACTTTTTCAGATATAAACCATTTCCGACATGTTCCATAACCTTATTATGGCGGTGGTCTTCTTCCAATTTTTTTCGAGCATTATTTGCATCAATGACAGTCTTTGCAATCCCAGCAGCTCCACCCGATAGTGCTCCGAGTGCTGAGAGACCGGCAAACAGAGGTATAAGTGGTAGAAAACCTCCAGATTTTACTGGTATCACTCGAGGAACAACAATTTTCTTCGATCCACCAAATTGTTTAATAAGTGATTTGGCTGCTCGTAAGGCAAACAAGGCGCTTTCTTTTAGAGATGCTCCTCTCTTCATTGATTTTCCCACCTTTAGCACTACGTCTCGATTAAAGGAACGTCGTTGTTTCTTTGGACGACTTCCCATTCCCAACTTTCGTTTCACTTTCATGGTACCAGTAACAAGTAATGCAGCAGCTTTTTCACCAAAAGATCCCTCTTTTGATTTTACTCGAGCCCAAGCCTTATCTTCCAACTCCTTATCTGCTTTGTGACGTTCTTCAAGAGATTTATTTTGCGAATAAGCTATATCGTGTTGTTTGCAGGCGTCGTCTAAAGGATTAATGCCTGCGTCACCACGTGCAAGTCGCTTTTGTAGTTTTGTTCCAGCTATAAATGTACGTAATATATGTTTAACGAAAAAAAAAGACAAGTTATATTCACTTACGACCACAATAATTGTAGGTAGGCAAGTGAAGTTCGAATGGCAGTTTATTTATTAGAGAATTCAAAAGACCTTCTCCCTCAAACACCAACATTAAGACTGATGTATGATAATGCTGCGATATCCATATTTATAGAATAACACTCTAATAAAATTCTTCACAAGATGAAGATCGTTCAACAAGAGCAGACGCTACCCATTGAAAACTTGGACTTTACCTCTAATCCATCATCTGTTGGTAAACATGGTAAACTACTACCAAATTCTTTTCGTGCAATCATCTGTGGTCCTAGTGGGTGTGGAAAGACAAATGTTATGTTGTCGCTCCTATTCGATCCAAATGGTGCTAAATTCAAAAATGTTTACGTTTATTCCAAGTCGTTATTTCAACCAAAATATAAATTGTTGCAAGAAGTCTTAGGAGAAGTTAAAGGTGTTGGTTATTTTCCATTTAAAGACAATGAGGAAATTATTAGTCCAGATAAAGCGCAGTCAAACTCGATATTCATATTTGATGATGTTGCCTGCGATGGACAACAGAAAATTCGTGAATATTATTCAATGTGTAGGCACAAGCTCATTGACGCGGCCTACTTATGTCAAACATATTCGAAAATACCAAAACAGCTCATACGTGACAATTGTAATATGATTGTGTTATTCAAGCAGGATGAAATTAATCTAAAACATATATTTGAGGAACATGTGTCACCAGACATGACATTTGAAGAATTTAAAAAGATTTGCTCAGAATGCTGGTCGACTACTAACAACTATGGAACATTGGTGATTGTAAAAGATTTTGCTTTAAATAATGGTAGGTACCGTAAAGGATTCGATAAATTCATAAAGCACTAGACATTATCCTCAGTCATCGTCACCATGTCCAACGATAAGGTTGCTATTGCCATGCGTAAGAAAAAAATCAGTGAATTGGCGAGATCTATTCGCAAGAAATATTTAGCGTTAAAATTAGGAAAATCAGAACATGATACATCTCTAAATAAGCTATTTAAACCGATATCTGTACCGCTAAAAGAAATGGTCAAATCCTCAAAATCATTACAACAAGCCATAGTTTCAAAATTCATCCCTCCAAAAGAGGAAACAACGACAAAAAAAGAAAAAAATGCTGATGTATCATTTCTCGATACAAAACCCATAGCCGAGACGGATGAATCAGGAAATATACGTTATGATGATGAAGAAGGAGAAGACGATTATTATTATGATGATTATGATATAGGCACACATCCCAACGTTTCGCGTGATGTCATAGAAGATTATTTAGATCAATATCCAATAATTAGTCAACCATATCTTGAAGATTACTTTCGCAAAGATGATGAAATTGATAGAAGTTATGGTCCATTATATAATGATGAAATTGGTTGGATGTTGGGCAGACGTAGAATTGCATTCGATAAAAGAAACGGTAATATAAACATATTACGAGAGAAGGATGAGGGGGGTGGAGAAGGAAATATACCGGGGACTTCGGGATTGTATCAGCTTGTGTTTTACAATCATCCCAATGAATACTCTGATGATGATTTGAATAATTACAAAGCTCTGCTAACAATAACAAAAGCTCATCTCAATGCAGCAGATCGTCTGAAAAGTACTGCTACCGAAAAGTATCGCAACATAATTAGACCGTTGTTTAAAACTGACTCATCAAATATTAGTAGTAGTACTATAACCAAACCTCCATCAGCTCGAATATTAAAGAAACAACGACAACAACAACAACAACAATCCATTCAAACCGCTCCATATACTAATGTAGGAAAAGGTCTTGTTGTCGGCGGCGGCGGTGGTGGTGGCCCTCTTTTGTCATACAACGAAAAACCGATGGAATACATTTATTGGGACGATCCCAATGAGCTGTGTGACCGTTTAAGATTACTGATTGCATCCAAGGAAGCTGGCAACACCTCATTCTCACACAACAACGAGATAATTGCAATAATCAATGAGTTGAAAGAGGCCAATATAATTGAATAACAAACGGAAAACATAATCATTTCAATCATGTCTGTCGATAAGTTTGGACATCGCCGCAATCATGCTAATGAGCGGGTTAAGCCGTATATGCCGAAAGTATCGTATCCACATACTCTAGACGGTAATATTGATGCAGAAAACGTAAAAATTTGTAATGTAAAGATGCCGACTGCAAATAGCGATGTTGCTAACAAACTATATGTTGATGAACAATTACATGTGTACCATAATGAGCTCGAAACACTTCAAAAAACAATAATCCCCTCATTACAAACGCAATTGGTATCTCATCAAAATAAAATCAACGAAATTGCTGCATTTATTTCGAGAAATCCTCCCGTCAGAGCTCGAGATATGGCAACTAAAATATACGTCGACGAGGTAGTTGCTATGGGCAAGGAATTTTTGAGAAATGATTTGGAGAGTTTTAAACAAGAAATACAGGATAAATTGTCGAAAAGTAATACTCTAATCAGTGATAAGATCGATATGTATAATACATACATAGAACGTTCGTTTCAAGTTTTGGACAGGGACTTGAAGAAGAAGCATGAAATTGAACAAAAGAAGAAAATAGATGAGAAGAGTAATGGATCATCAGTTTAGAAAGTGCATGCGCTTACGAAACATGTCATCCAAAGTCCAGCTTGTTAACGAACTCCATAAACCTATACGTAAAAATTATCCACGCAGACGTACAATTGTCAAAGGCATAGATGATTTATGGCAAATGGATTTAGCTGAAATGCGACCTTACGCTAATCAAAATAAAAATCACAAAATGATACTAGTCGTCATCGATTGCTTTTCAAAGTTTTTATGGACACGTCCATTAAAGACAAAAACCGGTGAAGAGTTAACTCGTGCATTCTCAGACATTCTCACCAACACAAAACGAGTTCCTAAAAATCTCCAATCAGACCAAGGAACGGAATTTTACAACAGCAAGTTTCAACAACTAATGAAAAAACATGGGATTAATCATTATAGTGTATTTAGCACGAAAAAAGCTTCTATGGCAGAAAGAGTTATTAGAACATTGAAATTAAAGCTTTACAAACATTTCAGTTTAAATGGTACCTATAGATGGATTGACATTCTCCCTAAAATTACACGAGATTACAATAACACAAAACATTCAACAACCAAATATAAACCTTCCAATGTCAATAAATCCAACGAAAAAGATATTTTAAACAAAACCTATACACATCTAAAGATTGCCGGACTTCGTAAATTTAAAGTTGGTGATATTGTTCGTATAAGCAAGTCGAAACATGTCTTTGAAAAGGGATACACACCCAATTGGACGACTGAACTATTCAAAATCATTAAAGTTAAAATAACCAATCCCACCACATATTTGCTCGAAGACTTGCAAGGTATCCCAATCAGTGGAGGGTTTTACGAAGAAGAGCTACAGAAAACGTCAAATCCACACATTTACTTGGTGGAGAAAGTACTTAAAAGAAAAGGCAACAAGATGTTTGTTACATGGTTAGGTTTAGATAGAAAACACAACACCTGGATACAAAGCACAGATGTAGTCACGTAATTACATCGCTTCACTACTCATGAATATATTGTTTTGTAGTAGTAGGAGATGTGAATGAGTATAAATAGAGGAGAGAGTTGTAGGTTAGATTCTCAGTCGTCAATATGAGTTCTCAAGACAGCGGCTATTTTAGTGCTACACAAAGTCATGTTAATTATGACACACAATTAGATCATATTTTACAAGTGTATGAAATGGCAGCCAAACAGGAAAACCACTACTTATTGTACACAGAGTATTGTACAGATGGAGATTTTCGAATTGGTTGTGGTTTGAGCCCCGCAAGAACGTTCAGTACTGCGATCACTCTATCATACACCGATAAACATAAGAAAATCAACTTCAGCTCATACGAATGGTTCACATTTATCGACATTTTAAATAATAATTCATTTATAAGTGCATCATTTCACGAAGAAGAAAAAAAAGAAGAAGCTGTGTTATCTTGTGGAGACTACTGCACCATTCGACAAATGGTATTTGATCGTGTTAAATGGTTGGAGGTGACCAAACATGATATCAGTGTACCTTTAAGAAAAGAAGATGTTTATCAAATACTACAAGCGGATCGTTGCCTCATCTCCCCACGTCTCACTCATTTAGAATCCATAAATTTTGGTGAATACTATGAAAATTTGGTGGAAAACATTAGAAATTTCAGTCAAACTAATGAAAATTTGACTAAATTTGAACTGATTCAAGTAATGTGTGACATCAACAATAGCGAATTAGCCATTGCACTAAGAGAATATATGTTTTTTTGTAAAGTTAACATTGTCAGTGATTTAGAGAAGTATTAAAACTAATTAATTAAAATTATTGTGTTTTATTTCATGTTCCCATCGTATGTGAGTTGATAAATGAAACGAAAATTGTCAATGATTTTGTTTCATGTTTCCAAGTTGATAGAAGGAGATCACTAATTATTTTTTATGTATTGCTTTTGAAAATTACAATACTTTTTATATTGATGAAATATATTTGAGAATAATATTTCATATATATATGTGTGTGGGTCTTAGAATAAATAAAACATTTACATTTTAAATCAATATTTAACTTTAATGGATAGACATAATTATAACGGTATAGAGAAATTAGATTTTTCGTGGGAACACCGTTTATTAAATTGCTTTTTTCAGTGCGTAGGTTAAGAATAAATAAACCATTTCAAATCAACATTTAGATAGACGTAATTATAATGGTACAGAGTAGTTCGTTTTCTCGTGGGAACATCGTTTATTAAATTGCTTTTTTTTTAGTTTGTATGTTTGAGAATAAATAAAACATTTCAAATCAACATTTTAATAGATAGACGTAATTATAATGGTACAGAGTAGTTCGTTTTTTCGTGGGAACACCGTTTATTGCTTTTTTTCAATATTAGGAGAAGCTATTAAATTTTAATTTGTGTGGGTATCGTTGAGAGAACCACCTTGCAAATAGTGGGGGATATCGTTCCATATAAATTTGATATTTCACATCATACAAATCAGTTATCATTGAACAGTGATAGAATATTAAAATTAATCTGTGTGTTGTGTGAAGGCTACTCAGAAAAAAGTAAGTTTTTCATTTATTTCTTCAAATAACAAATCGTTCACTTTTGTTTTTTATGATATAAAGTTCCACTAAAAAGGTAGAGTTTATTAACACATATTTATTCTTTTGTAGATGGATCTACCTTCATTAAATTCAGTGTCGTTAATTACAGAGAAGAAGCCTATTATTAAACTTCAACATTTGACGCTTGGGGAAGCATACCCTATCTTAGGCGCAAAATTAGTTTCAAGCAAATTTGGTGGTGAAGTCATTTTGATAGAATTCGCAGACAATATCACATTCCTGCCCAAGAGAGTGACGGAACAGTACCGATGTCAACTTGATTATTTCAAAGCTCAAAAGCATTCTCTCATATTTAGAGGATTAATTGAAGTGGGCAGACCAAATCGTGCAATATCGTTTGAAATTGTTGAAAATTAGTTTTCGCTTGGTGAGTTTTTATTTATTATATATGTATATTATATATTTAAAGTGAAAAAATGGTGAATTTAATGAACAAAGCTGATCAAACGTTAACTTTCCTAAAAGAACATTATTCTAAACCGCTAGCTAATTCAATAATTAAATTAATAGACCGTCATGTTAGGAGATGTGTCTTGACTTTGGTTAAGTTCAAATTTTCCATTGGTGAGAAGAGAAAAATTCAATCAAAAATTGGGGAACTTAAGCGATTACGTCATCAAATTAATTCAATTACAAAAAAAAATATGGGTTATGGGTTGAGAAAACGAAGTGTAAAATGGTTAGATGTTGGGGTTATTTTTAATTGTAGAATTAGGACAGGGCTTATTGTAAATTTGAAACATAAAGTAATCGATGAATTTTTCAAAGATGCTTTTAATTTATTCAACGTTAAAATTTCACAAATATTGAAGGATCTAAAAATAATAAAAGTTAATACTACTCTCATTGGTGATTATATAAAGCAATCGAATGATCGGGAGGTGGTAAATCAAAAACATTTTAGTACACCCAATGCAATCATTGATGAGGGAACTGATTTAATAGAATGGTTTAAAAATAATGTCGTAGATCGTATTTTGAATAAAATGTCAGAGTTTCAAGAGAAACAGAGCGGTTGGGCATTAAGCAAAATCATTTCACTAGAGATAGCAATTAACAAATACGAAATGGGTAATGGTTCATCTTTCATTCGATTGCCTGAGCAGATACAGAAAAAACATGCATGCATCAACATCCAGAACAATGATGAAGCGTGTTTTTTCTGGAGCGTTGTTGCAGGTTTACACGCTCCCACAGGGCAGGTGAGCCGAACATCATCATATCCACACTATTCCACCGTTTTGAAAACTCGAGGCTTAGATATGCCAATGAAACTGCCTCAAATTAAGAAGTTTGAAACACTAAATGAAATTTCCATAAACGTTTATATGTTAGAGTACAATGAAACAGTGAACAAAACATTTTACACAGTATTGCCGGCAAGATTGACTAGGAAAAAATTAGACCGTCACGTCAACTTATTACTCATTCAAGATAAATACTTTCCGAAATTAAACGAATATGAAACAACGCCATCTCATAATGATTACAGTACTATTGTTGAGGTAAAATATCATTATTGTTGGGTTAAAGATTTATCGCGTTTAATTAGTTCACAGTTAAATAGAAACGATCATAAAAAATATGTTTGTGATAGATGTCTCAATTACTTTTCATTGCGTGAGAGACTGGATGATCATTCCGAACTTTGTGAGAATTTAAACAATGAAAAGATTTCATTTCCCAAATATGATTTTGTTGAGTTTAAGAATTATACATACAAGCAAAAATGTCCTTTTATTATTTATGCTGATTTTGAATCTCAATTGACACAATGTAATGAAATCATTTCTAAAACAACAAACAAATATCAACATCATAAAACTTACAGTGCAGGCTACTATATAAAATGTTCTTTTGACGATTCTCTATCGTTTTACAAAAGTTACAGAGGTGTGGATTGTATGGATTGGTTCGCTAACGAAATGACTGATATAGCTAAATTTGTAGATTCAAAAATTAAAATAATTGTACCAATGGTAGTCAAACCAAGAACTACTAATGATGCAACTGTTTGTCATATATGTGAAAAAAAGTTTAATAAAAAAGATATAGTTGTACGTGATCACAATCATTTTACGGGGGAGTTTCGAGGATTTGCGCACCAATCCTGCAATTTAAATTTTAGAAAACTGTTTGTTGTGCCGATTGTATTTCACAATTTGTCTGGTTATGATAGCCATTTTATCATAAGAGATATTGCCAAACGTGGTAGAGTCAGCCTTTTACCAATCAATAAGGAAAAATACATTTCATTCACACAATACGATTCGGAAACAAACATAAAATTCAGATTTATTGATTCGTTTCGTTTTTTGGGATCTAGTTTGGATGCTGTCGTTAAAACTTTGGACACCAATTATTTGAAAATTTTGAAAAAAGAAAACCATAATTTAACCAATATCCAATTTACATTATTGACACGTAAAGGTATCTTTCCTTATGACTATATTAATAACTTGGAAAAATTGAATGATGATAAATTACCACCGATTGAATGTTTTTATAATAAATTAAATGAAGCGAACGTAACTGATGATGATTATGCTCACGCTAAAAATGTTTGGCGGTCTTTCAATGTAAAAACACTTGGAGAATATAGCGATATATACATGCGCACCGATATTCTTCTTCTAGCAGATGTGTTTGAAAATTTTAGAGAGACAGCTTTAGCAACGTATGGTCTAGATCCTGGATGGTTCTACAGTATACCAGGATATGCGTGGAATGTGATGCTAAAGTTTACAAAATGTAAACTGCAAATTTTAAAAAATATTGATATGATAATGTTTATTGAAAAGGCTATTAGAGGAGGAATATCACAGTGTTGCAATAGGTACAGTGAAGCAAATAATAAATATATGTCTGAATATGATGTTGAGAAACCATCAATGTATATTCTCTATACAGATGTAAATAATTTGTATGGAAAAGCGATGTGTGAACATTTGCCCTTTGATGGCTTCGAGTGGATCGAAAATGATATGGAGAAATTTAACGACATCAATTTCATAAAATCCATCCCAGATGATAACCCCGAAGGCTATATTCTTCAAGTGGATTTGTTATATCCAGACAAGTTGCATAATCTACATAAAGACTTTCCTATGTGTCCCGAACACCACAAACCACCCGATTCAAAATTAACAAAATTAATGACTACCCTACACGATAAAAAAAGTTACACTTTACATTATAGAAATTTAAAGCAAGCCCTAGAACATGGACTAGTATTGGAAAAAGTTCACAAAGTTTTGAAATTCCAACAATCTGCATGGCTTCAACCCTACATCGAATTAAACAATCGATTGAGGACTTTAGCCACCAGCGACTTTGAGAAAGATTTGAGAAAACTAATGAATAATGCTGTGTTTGGGAAATGTATGGAATCCATCCGTAAACATAGAATTTGTAAATTGGTATCTACATATGAGGGTCGTTATGGTGCTAAAAATCTTATTGCTAGTCCGCGTTATCACAATAGAACAGTTTTCGATGATGGTGATCCACCTTTGATGGCAATCGAATTGAAAAAGTCTGAACTAATTTTCAATAAACCGATATACGTGGGTATGGTTATTCTTGACATCTCGAAAACTGTAATGTATGACTTCCATTACAATTTTATGCTTCCCACAATGGGAGTAGACAATTGTAAGTTGATGTACACCGACACTGATAGTTTTGTTTATCAACTTACTTGTGAAGATGCATACGAACAGTTAATTGACGCAAACATTGACAAATTTGATACATCAGATTATCCCATTAACAATATCTACAACATACCCCGAGTTAATAAAAAAATACTAGGTTTGATGAAAGATGAAGCTAATGGACAAATAATCACCCATTTTGTTGGTTTAAGGTCCAAAATGTATAGTTACAAAGTTCAGGGGGGCAAAGTTGTCAAAAAATCAAAGGGGATTAAAAAATGTGTTGTGAAAAATAAAATAATTTTCGATGATTATGTGGATTGTTTGAAAAATTGGAAACAGATGACAATTACTCAAAATACGATACGTTCCTTCGCTCATAATGTGTATAGCATTGAACAAACAAAAATCGCTTTGAGTCCTCACGATGATAAAAGGAAATTACTTCCCGATTCATTTGATACGCTTCCATGGGGACATTACAGTATTTTGGAATAATGTTTTTTGTTTTTAGATAAAAAATGTCTCCTACTCCCGAAACTGAAGATCGTGCCAAACGGCGTGTAAAATTTCTTAAGAAATCACGTAAATTAATCAGAGATTTTCGAAGTGCTGTTGCAATGATTAAAGTACCTCGATCACTATCTAAAAATGATTGTCGAAGAGTACTAAAACTCATATATACTGATTTTCCAATAGAAATTTTAAATGGATTAATTCTTCATTTCAATTTACCTACAGAACCTGAAGATTCTGACTATGATTCAGATGAAACTATTTTTGCTGACTTTTGAATACAACTTTGTAAAACCATTTTTCACTTTTCACATATATTTAAATATATAATAATATGAACTCAAATATAGTTTTATACTTTTATATTAAACTATTACATATTAAGTTATAGCATGTATTACTACTTTGTGAATTATGGCATTTGTTTGTAGTATTATTAATCTTTCATATTAATTTATAACATATATTACTATACTTTCATATTAAAATGTAACATATTGTTTTTTCCAATATAATTTTAGGATATTGCCTAAATATTTTTGTTAAATGAAACAATGTTTTTTTTTATGAGTAAAACATCAGGTTAATTTCCAAATAAAATCTTCTTCAATGTTCAATGATAGCTCAATTATATCAAGAATAAATAATTTTTCAAGTAAATGGATTAAGTTATAGCATATATTACTACTTTGTGAATTATGACATTCGTTTGTAGTATTATTACTCTTTCATATTAATTTATAACATATATTACTATACTTTCATATTAAAATGTAAAATATTGTTTTTTCCAATATAATTTTAGACTATTGCATAAATATTTCTGTTAATTGAAACAATGTTTTTTTTTTATGAGTAAAACATCAGGTTAATTTCCAAATGAAATCTTCTTCAATGTTCAATGATAACTCAATTATATCAAGAATAAATAATTTTTCAAGTAAATGGATTTTTTTTTATTACCTAGTATCTACTCATCAGCTGAAAAATTACAGCATGGCATTCGATACTCTTTTATGTGGCATCAAGTATTACAGAATAAAAATGATTGGAAACTATGCTGCAAACACACAGCAATAAGCTGAATTTCTACTAAAGAAATGCCTCGTGTGTTTCCCTTTAGTCTACTAGTTTGATGACACACACACACACACACACATCATGGGTAACTGGAAACTTTGAACCTACTACACCACTGGAGGACCCTACAGAAATATACAACGTCTCCAACAATGGTTTTTTAAATACTACATTACCTTTGTAATTATTATATCAATAATAAATTATTTTTTTAAAGTGGATTTTTTTTTTATTAAAACACCCAATCTACTCATCAGCGGATATATTACATGAAGATTTAAATTTACGTTTAACAATTTTTGGTAAAATTTTAAATAATAAAACGAATATGAATGCTAATAATATACATAGAGTCATTGAAAATATATTATTAAGTTCATTTTTCATACTATGGAACATGCTGCTAGTGTTGGTTATATTGATCATGGTGAAAGCTTTGTAGGTTGAATTCTGTTTAATGGATATGTTGTTGTTTGCGGACATCTAAAGATATAATCTACAGCACTTGAAATCTCCTGTCGTCGAGCTCCGTTTTGTAATTCGTCTGGCACCCAATTTATTGTAAGCTTCTCCCACTTCTTTTGATCTGAGTCGGTAGTATCAGCAGCAGAAAGGCACAGGTTTGCAATTTGCTTCATAACCCTTCGTTTTTCTTCATAAAATATTACATCCTTATTCAATCGATCTATTTTTATAATAAACTCCTCAAATAGACGTCTATACTCAACTAATGACATACTACAACTGATTCGTTTACAGATATATTAGTGTCCTATATTTTGTGTATCTCCACACACACACACACACACAATAATGTCTCAACCTCCTAGTCGGACGGAACGGTTTTTTCTCATAAAGACCTGTGAAGAAATTTGTTATAAAACCCCTCACACCTCCCCATTAATCCATTAAATACTGTCTTTGTAATTATTATTTTTCTCACCCCCTGCGATAGCGCAACGGTTAGGGACTGTGTTAGGAACGAGAAAGTCGCTGTGTGTGTCGTGAGTTCGAATCTCACGGTCGACCATTTTTTCAATTTTATAAATTGGAAGTGTTGTGGTGGACCACGATTGACGTCACAGAAGATGGATGCCGTAGGGATTTTACTGACGTCACAGAAGATGCCGTCGCGACATTCGAATCACCCGCCAACGACACAACCCACCAAATTGGAAGTGCTACGTCACACATGTGGACCATGATTGACGTCACAGAAGATGGATGCCGTCACAGTCGCGACATTCGAAATACTCGCCAACGACCCGCCATTGACACAAGATGGATACGACACACGTAACACGTCCGCCATTGACACAAGATGGATGCCACTTCCGGTGCGCGCGCACAGTCAACGAAATCCAACATGGCCGACTTCCGTCCCAGAACCGGCTTAGTATATCTACTGTCACCATAGATGAAACATTCAGTACACGACAAAAAGTGACATATGGTGTCCCCCAGGGTACTGTTTTGGGACCAGTTTTGTTTCTTCTATACTTTAACAATATATTTTCCTTAAATCTTCAGGGTACAATAACCAGTTTTGCAGACGATACTGTAATTACATATACATCTGTTTCATGGATGGATCTGAAATGTAAAATTGAAAATGATTTTCAAAATTTAGAAAAATGGTTACAATATAATAATTAACAATAAATTATAAAAAAAACCAAATACCTACCGTTTTCTTCATACACAATTGGACTACCACAATTAGGTCCAATAAATGTAGGAAATGATATTACTATTTGCGAGGGACACAAAGTGAAGTATCTGGGCATAATAATAGTTAGATACTTAAGATGGGTCCTACACTGTAAAGAAGTTGTAAATAAAATTAGAGGTCACATACCAAAATTTAGAATTTTGAGAGATTTTCCAGATATTAATAGATTAAAATCAGTATACTTTACTTTGGTGGAATCGATTTTGTCATACGGTATATTGGGATGGGGAGGGGTGTATGACCAGTATCTAAACACACAGTATATGCAGTTCAAAAATGGGTATTAAGAATTATAAACAGCAAAAAAAATATATTCTCAACAGATAAATTGTATAATGAGTTACAAGTCAAAGATATTCGACAGCTCTACTTTCAAAAAATTCTATTATTTATTTATAAAGAAAGATATGTACTTACTTCAAATAGCCACTGTTACAAGACCAGACACCACGATGGTGTTATTCGGCCTATGCGTGTGAAGACTATTGGACAGAGAAATGCATATTACATAGCACCGAGAATTTATGCAATAGTACCCAAACACTTAAAAACGATAAACAAATATAGTAAATATAAAAAGCAAATTAAGAAATGGATTACTAAAACGGAGAGATCAATATTCTCCGATCTAATAAATTGTATATAAAGACAATAATTCAACGAACCCGACACCATAAAATTTTACTTTATACTCCCATTGCCGTATGTCGAAAAATCCCGAATATATCGCACAAATTATTTTTTGTCGAAAAATCCCGAATATATAGTCAAAAATTCCCGAATATGTCGATCACATAAATTTTAATATTAAGATAGTATCGAAAAATACGAAACAATATTTAAATGATATTTTACATCACAAAACAAGCAGTTTTATACACTGCTTCTGTGATTATTATATTTATTCATATAGGTACTGTCTCTTTCAGTAGTTAAAATTTTTTACCTTACTTTAATAAATATCATTATTATTATTATTATTTAACCATTTTGAATGTTTTCGAGTATAAATATTTTTAATATTCCGCCCAACCCTATCTAATATGCGAGAAAACTATTAGTTTATTCCCCAAAAAATGGGAAATTTGGATTTTTTTGTTATTTTTTCATTTTTCGGCAAGAACAACACGAACAAACCGTTTTTAGAAAAAAAATCCTGTGTATATGTCGTTGTCGGCCACTTTTCGTAACATGTCTTGTTAGCACGATACTGCCTACGGAGTGCAACAAGTTATGATTGAAAATTGTTTAGTTTAGAACATCTCACAGATAAACCATATTGATTTTCATCTCACCAGAGCCAGTTCAACGCGTGCTATGGTACTTGAACACTTGAAGTACCACATTTTTGGAGAAATTTCGGTTTGTTAGCACGATACAGCCTCCGGAGTGTATACAAGTGACCAATCTAATGATTGGGTATTGTTCAGGGCGTCTCACAGATGAATCCTTTTGATTTTCAGCTCACCAGAGCCAGTATAATGGGTCCCAAAAACCCTGATATACCACATTGTTGATGAAATTTACTGTTTCGACCCATACTCTGTGGAATCTACTCATATTACTTGTTTAAATGAAACTAACTGTTTCTAAATTATTCCACAATATATTGAAAAAATGGAATTATTTGTAAATAATTCATAAATAACTTTGCTTACTCCACCTCTGTCTTATTGCCACGTATTTTGACGTTAGCACTCGAGTGAGATACAAAATGCATCCGCATATTAGTTAAATAGAAAGAGAAGATCAAAAGGTAAAAGAAACCTGTCATACATTTCTCTATGTATTTATCTCTTTCTAGCCTATTTTATTCTTTGATTTTACATACGAGATAAAAAAAGAGAGATATAGCACCTAAGTAGAAAATGGAATGTAGGAATTAGAAATATGTAATGAGATTGTGATAATTTTTGTGAAAATAGCGTTGTAATTGTTTCCGTTTTTGTATACAGTAATAATTGTTATTTATTTTATAATAGTGTTCATTGTTAAGTGATTCGTTATTAGAATATTTTATAACTGTAGTCTACATAGCAAGTCATATGGGTGAACGGCATAATGAAAGGATTTGAGATCAATGCTGAGAGTTGAGTAAGTCCTAACATATGTTTCCATAAAAAACCAACAAAACTTCATTAAATGTACTATTTATCAACCAATCTATAATTTAACTGTATTTGAATGCTGACGTGATATACTTTCACGATAAGAATAAGGATATGACAGATTATCCACTGCTAAAGTTTGATTATTTAAAATTAGCTTATAAATAATAAATTTCCGTTGTATTTACTAAATACTAAATTATTTGTTTTTTAAAATATTGAAAAATGAGTTGTATCAAAAAGTAGGGTTACGACCCCTGTCAAATATTGACGTAAGTTTTTTTAATCTATAGGTAAACCATGTCTTGGATGAAAAAAAGGGGTTCAGGTACGCCCAGTCCTGCACCAACCCCGCCAGTACCCATGTATAACCCCAATCAACATTCCACGACTGAGGTAAACTATTTTTTATTCAATTCTTATCTGTAAAACCCATATTAAATATAAACATACAGTAGAATGCCTCAAAAATAACAAAGAAAAAGATATTTTATGAAAGTTTGAATAAATGAAACAATTTCATAGTAATTTTAATAATTTATTAGAAATTCTTTACACATAAGTGTTAAATTTAGACTGATATATATGTTCGTTTTTAATGACAGCTTCTTTTCTCATTGGTCTTGATATTTTCGTACATGCCTGGTGCTTGGGCTTAAATCCACAGACTGTGGAAACCATGTTATAATTTAAACATATTTTTTTTCTTTTTAAAAACTTACACAATTTTGATTTGGGATCATCATTTTTTTTATGAAAATATAAATCCCGGACTAATAAAATGTGTCCCTGACGAATAAAAAGTGATTTTGAGACAGCTATATATCCTTTAACCCCTGCGGCGAAAAGTTTCCTTTGGCTGACAGGATTACCTGTGTCTAGATAGAAGTATGTTACCATTTCTAATGTGGTTGAACGTTTGCTTGCTTAAATCATCAGTAGAAGTTGTTGTTAGTCTGCCTGGACAAAGATTGTTGCAATTCGCTCCTCAAATCTTAAATTTCTTGAAAACCTAATCAGTGGTGTTTAGGCTTAACCCTTTCACCACTGAATACATCACACATGTGCAGAAAATGTAATTTCTTAGTTACTTATTTGTAGCGATCAGTTTCCAACCAACTTAGTAATTTATCGGCACAAAATTGCTCTAAATCGTTATAATTCCTTTCTAAGGACATGGGATATATATGTCCCTGCAGTAATCAATAATGGGATAAATATGATCCATCCCTAATAAAAAAAACTCTAATAGAAATATTATAACTTTTATTGATTCAAAAACATAATTTTCAAGCATGATATGAGAGAAAACAATTTTTACAAATGGTAAATTACAAACTACACACAAAGTTTTAGTGCAAGTCTCTTTCCTTTGTTTTGTACAGCCAACACATCTCCTTTTAGTTTGAATTTGAGTGGTGGTCTCCAACATTCAGCATTTTCTTTTGGCAACCCTTCCAGTTCGTCCACTAAGGTGTTGCTTCACCTTAGCTTTAGATTGACTTAATTCTGCTAAATGGAACTAAATAGTTCAATAGTGGTATGGGCTTTTTCTTATTCTGAATGCCGCAAAAAAGTATCCATGAATTGATTACTGCAGCCCTAAATAATTTATAAAACACTGTTCGCTACCACTTAGCAGATTTTTTGTACATATTATACATGGATTTTTTTGATCGACCAAGTCAACACCTCCCATATATTTATTATAAAACATTATTGTGTCTGGGACAAGGAAACGCGACTTATAAGTCTCCGTATCGAGAACTTATTTTTAAAAAACAATTTTATTACTTTATTACAACTAATTTCAAAAACTAATTACACAATATTATTTTATTGGATTGATCTTTATTATTTAAAAGTTGACATCAGACTGAATATGTAAAATGAATTTATTAACTAGCAAAACTATCTATATCAGCAATAAAAATATGTACAATAATAGTTCAACAATAAACAAATAATAAAGTCTCTACAGTGTTGAACCATATACGGGGTTACCAAATATAACACCTTCGCCCTTAGAGTTTGGCATATTTCAAGGAGTGAAAAATGCCCTTGGTTGTGGCTCAGGATGGACTGTTTCATCTTCTACCTCTTCTATGGAAGCTTCTGTGGTTAATTCATAAAATTTCTAATTTTTGTTGCGACGTAGATACATATTAAAATGGATATTATAATATACGCCATTATATTCCAGGGTGAAACTGGGTTTACGTTGACATGTTTCAAGACCATTGGTTTTATTTGTTTTTGTTTTTCTTGAAGAGAATGGATGTCATCTAGTGGTATATTTTCTAAATGTATTTCAGGTAGTTCCTCTTCTTTTCTTGAATAATCTATGGTAACTTCAGGCAGCAATAGAGGTTGACCTTTCGTTATAAATTTTTCATTAATAAAATTTTCGTTTTCTAAAATAAATTCACATTTATAAGGTACATTGATGAGAAAATTTCCTTTTAGGAATGTGAAGTCATTTCTTCCACATCGTGTTTCTATCTTGGTTCAATTAATAAAAATAGCAATGTAGTGAGCGTCATCAATTTGTTGAACTAGATTTCTTGAAATTTTGATTGGGGTTCTTTGGCAACTCTTGGGTTTGGGATGCTGTAACTGTAGTAATTCGAATACGCAATCTTCGCTCTCCACTCCCCTGGACATTCTTCCATCTGGACAGTAGTGGCTGGTTTCTAGCTTGATGCAGGGTTGTTGGATGTATTGGTAGAAATCGTCATTCATTATCAGATAGGTATTACAAGGGATAATCGTAGTAGAATTTGGGGTAGGTATGGAATAAAGGTGATAATAAGAATATATGTCAGGTAATACTATAGGAAAGTGAATAACAAAAATAATCTTTGTGCCTGAGTAATATGATTCTACATCTAATACTCCATAATATTTATAAGTGTAATTTTCTAAATTTTGAAAAAGTATTTCATCTACTGTATGAAATTTTAAAACTGTATATACCATTGATTCCATTTCTTCAATTTTAATTATACTTGTATGAAGTATACCAAGGCGTGCAAATGCTATAGCATTTTCTATTTCCCCTAATATTTGTAAAATTATATTTATATTCAGATTTAACTGATCTAAAATATTTCGCGTTTGTAAATAATCATCAAATTCAAAAATAAACGTTTTAAGTGAATTTCTGATTTTTTCTATTCCTGAAAAAATTATATCCTGATTATGTTTTATTAAGTTCATTGTTTCATTAAAGTTTTGAATTATATCACTTGTAAGTGAGATTTGCTGATTTAGATTGTTTACAATTTCCTGTTGAGAATTTTGTAGTGTTGAAATCGCTTCATCATATCGTAATGCATCATCAGCGTCTAAGTTTCCGGAAATGACTTTTGTTACATTGCCAAGTCCGTTGAAAAGACCTCGTTTTACCCTTATAGAAGGCATTAAAGAATTTAATTTATTTTCTGCACTATTTAATTGATAAGAAATACCTTTAATAAAATTTTCTAATTCTATATGATATGGATAACTAAGGCCAATTTGAATAGCCTCTGTTACATTTTTGAAAGCTAATTTTAAAATTTGAATTTCATTTCTAATTGGTAAAAGATCATAATAATGAAGAAATGTATGAATACTAGATTTAACTTTAGCGGTACCTAATAAATAAGGAAGTATTCCAGGATTATTGTTCAGGTTCATCATTTGAATTTCCTGGGGTTTTACTGGTTGTAGGACCAGGATCATAAGGATTAGTGGCATCCTGTAAAAGTTTTGTCGTGTTAGTTTTTGGTCGTCTTAAATTTTGTTTGTGTAAAATTGCATTTCTCGTTGTTGTTACCGTAGTGTTTTTATTTTCTTTGATTTTATCTTTATTAAATTTTGGATTCAATTTATTTCTAATAAGTGTTGTATTTTTTCGATAAACGTCTGTATCCGCTTCGTATTCTAAAGGTTCGTGCCTGTCTTTATTATGGTAATTTATTGTTTTTTCTTTTTCTGTTATAAGTCGTTCATTCAGTTTTTTATAAAGTTCTACGGTTGTCTCGCGATGTTCGTGTATATAATTATTAATTAATTTTTTGTCAATATCTATATCGAAAATTTCTTCCAAATCGAAATGTTCATTTATAATATCTATAGGTTTCTGTTTAGTTACAGAGTGAATTGAATTATTGTAACCTAAAATTGCATAAGGCATATCCATTAATATATTAAATTTATCTTTATTTTTTGCTCTAATAACTCTTAAATGTTCGATTATTGTGGAATGAAAACGTTCTATAGCACCTTTCGATTGAGAACTGTTGGAAGAAACATAATGACTTTTAATTTTATGCACATCAAAAAATTCTTGTAACAATGAATTTTTGAGTTCTTTACCATTATCCATAATTACTAATGTCGGTTTACCATGATGAGTCATAAAAATTAATAATGCTTTAATAATTTCTAGTCCTGTTGAAGACATAATTGGATAAGCTTGCCCATATTTAGAAAAACTGTCTATTAATGTTAAAAAATTTTGATTTTGTGCTGAAAAACAATCAATATAAATAATTTCAAACGGTTTGGATGCCGTCGGAGTGATCATTAATTTTTGTCTAGGAGGATTACGATCATATTTATTAGTTTGGCATATTTCACATTTGTTAATAAAATCTGTTACATCATTTTTTATACTAGGCCAATAATAAGTTCTTTTTATTCTTGTCTCTGTCTCAATTATGCCACGGTGATTAGTTTCACCTTCATGAGTGTGTCGAATAATCTCATGCTGTTCATCTTTTTCATCTATATCTGTCAATTTTAACTTACAATGTATTAACTTATAAGCCGAATTTTTGAACGTTTCTCTTAATATCTCTAACATATGTGATATGGGTCCTTCTTTCAAGAAATATATACCATAAGTGTATTTTGGATCTACATAGTTTTTAAATAAATTTATAATGTCTTGTTGTAAATTATTTAATGCAATTTGAACATGTAATCGTTTTTTTGATTTGAAAATTTGTTCTATTTTAGGTCTAGCTGCCGAACGTAAAACAAAATCTATTATGATTTGGTGGTCATAAGAATTTACACATTTTTCCGTAATTGTCATTCCTAAAATTGGCTCTTCTCTACTGGTATGAACAGTAAGATCGTCTGTTCCTTCCCTGTCGTCATTATTATCATCCAAGTTTACTATTAAAGACTCATTTTCATCATTATCTCGTGGATCTTCTGAAAGAGCTTTATCAAAATTTTCCATATATTCAAATATTTCTTTGGAATTGATTTCTACCCTTGAAAGAGCATCAGCATTACTGTTTGCTACTCCACGTTTATATTTAATCTCATAATCGAATTCCTCCAGCTTGAGGCGCCACCTCACTAACCTAGAGTTTGGCTCCTTCAAATTCATAAGCCACTTCAATGGTTTATGATCAGTAATAATTTTAAACTTTCTACCGTATAAGTAGGGTCTAAAATACTTTGTAGCCCACACAATAGCTAACAATTCTTTTTCTATTGTACTATAATTTTGTTCTGACTCATTAAGAGTCCTAGAAGCATAAGACACGGGCCTATCTCTCCCAACTGTGCCCTGCGATAATATTGCACCCAGAGCAATATTACTAGCATCTGTAGTTAAAATGAAATCTTTATTAAAATCCGGATACTGTAAAATTGGTTCGTTTTCTAAAAGATTTTTACAAGTTTCAAAGCAACATTTAAATTCAGCATCATGTATAATTTTTGCATCCTTTTTTAAACATATAGTAAGAGGTTTAGTAATTTTTGCGATATCTTTAATAAATTTTCTATAATATCCAATCAAACCTAAAAATGATTTTATTTCTCTGGTAGTCTTTGGAATTGGATAATTTTTTATAGCTGAAATTTTATCCGGGTTGGGTTTAACTCCTTCCGGTGTTACTATATGACCTAAATAAGCAACTTCTTATTTCAAAAACTCACAATTATCTAATTGTAATTTAAAATTTGTTTCTCTTAATCGTTTAAAAACTTTATCAAGATTAGTTACGTGCTCCTGTAGTGAAGTTGAAAATATTATTATGTCATCGAGATACACTAAACAAATTTCGTTCTGTAATACTCTGAGAATATTATCCATAACCCTTTGGAAAGTTGCGGGTGAATTTTTTAAACCCATTGGCATGCGACAATATTCGTAATGACCGTTTTCAACTCTAAAAGCTGTTTTTGGTATATCTTCGGGACTCATCTCTATTTGATGAAATCCGCTAGCTAAATCTAAAGTACTGAAATAATTACATTTAACTAGTTTATCCATTACGTCACTTATTAAAGGAATAGGGTATCTATCATCTACAGTTTTTTCATTTAACTTGTACTTGGCCTTATAATACCTTGATCTAACATAGATTTAATTTGACGTTGAATTTCTTGTTTATGTGCAAAGGGGTATCTATAAGATTTTGAATAGATTGGAAGTTCGTCTTTAGTTTTTATATTATGTTTAATTTGATTAGTGAAAGTTAAAGGTTCTCCTTCTCTATAAAATATATCATTATATTTACGGCAAAGTTTTAAAATATGATTTCTTTCTTCCGAATTTAAATGATCGGTTCTTAAAAGTGCTTCAATGTCAGGTTTCTCAGTGTAACCACTGTCTCTAACATCTGCGTGAAATAACTCATAACAATTTTTATCAAAAGCAGCTGATTTTATAGGTTCTGTTAAATTAAAAATAATGTCTTCGCTCGTTTTATTAAAAATTTCTACAATTGCATATCCGTTTTTTGCAGTTGTAAGAATCGAAGGAATTTCGCAATTTTTTATATTTTGCTTTGATATTAAAATATCACCATTATATGTCGATACAGGAATATTAACTAGAATTCTACTATATGGTTCTATTTTTGTCTTAAAGCTACATTTACGGTTACTTGAAAAATACTTTATAGGTATAGAAGTAAATGGAGTGTCTACACTTGATTTTTCAAAATCAACTTTTGCGTTAAGTAATTTTAAATCATCTGACCCTATAAAACCATCAAAATATTCATGAAAATCAAATAAATGAAATTTTATGTTACCAATTTGTTTAAACTCTGAAAATAAAGGTATTTTAGCACAGTGTTGATGAGTTGATGACTGATACACTGCTGTAACAGTAAAAGGTTCCAAGAAAATTTTTTCTTTATAATATTTTTCCGCAATTTCTGGTCGTAAAAATGATTTTGTAGCACCAGTATCTAATAGTAATTTTAGAGGAGGATTTGAAATTTTAAGATAAGGTAATTCTGGCTTATTTGTAGAAATATTTAATTCAACTATGTCATTTCGTCCATTTTGTGAACCAATTTAAAATTTCCGTTTTCTGAATAATTTTCATCTACTTCGTCACTATAATATTCGTAATTTTGATTAGAAGAATGAGCTATTTCGCTTTCATCAATAGTATTATCTGAAGTATTACTATTAAATATTTCTTCGGCAATATAATTTGGTTTTTGGTTAGGGTTATGATTATGGTTTTGATATCTGAAATGATTTGAAGTTTGTCTAGTCGAAGTACTCATAGGGGTAGGGAGATTTGGTTTGTATTGCGGGTTTGGTTTCCATACATTCTGGGGGTTTCTAAAAACTTGATTATTATTTGGATATTTAGGAGAATGAGGAGGATTTGTATGCTGTTGTATTTGAATGGGTCCTCTGGGAAATTGTTAGGACGTTGAGGGTTGTTCATATGATGGATTTCTTAAAGGAGGTTGGTTAGTATACTGCCAATAATTTTGTTTATAATTTTGAGGCATTGAATTATAATACCTAGAATTATTATTAGATTTCCTCACACTATTAGAATTTGTGTTATTAGAAAAATGTTGGCCTTTCTGAATATAATTAATATTATCTTCCTCTCTTATAAATTGTATAGCTTGTTCTAGACTATTGGGTCTCATAGCTCGAATTATAGGACCTAGCGGTTCCTTTAAACCTGCGAGAAATGTTTTTAAACTTTGTTTAGTGAAGAATGATCTTTTTGAGTCCCTTTCAAGTCCTTGACTATGTAAATCAATATAATTACAAGTAGTGTTAAGTAACTGCAAAATTCTCTCGTGAAATTGATAAGTAGTTTCATTGGTTTTTTGTCTCATATTTACTAAGTCCTGATTTAAACAATTTTCATCCCTTTGATCTCCAAAGTTTGAAATTAATGTGTTTTTTATATCTGTCCAATTACTATTTGAACCACTTATAGCTACCACTTCTTCCGCTCTACCTTCTAATTTATTAAGAATACCATTTAACAAAAGAATATTTTGGAAATTATGTAAATTTTCTCTATCAAAATAATGAGTTAGAATAGATTCGGTAACACTTATAAATCTATGTAACTTAGTTGAATTTCCATCAAAATTTGGAATAATAGACAAAGTTTTAATATCTAAAGTTGGCACCGGCATATTGATTGTTAAATTGCTTAAACTATTAATTATATTATTATCTATAAAGTTTGAATTTGAAAAATGATTATCGAATTATCGAATTCTTCAGAGCTATCGATTTCACTTAAAGATTCTATAGGTGAAGAGGAGTCTGACATGAACTAAACTCTTACCACATCCGTTATCTGTATCTAGCAACGGTTTCTTCAAGATGTGCCCCTGGCTTCCACGATGGATTCCACTGGAACTGGTTTGGTTTCTATTTTCGTCAAAGAGTTGACACTCACGGATTGTCCACAATGGATTTCCTACGAAAATCCTACTGACTGCGCCACTTATAAGTCTCCGTATCGAGAACTTATTTTTAAAAAACAATTTTATTACTTTATTACAACTAATTTCAAAAACTAATTACACAAACTTATTTTATTGGATTGATCTTTATTATTTAAAAGTTGACATCAGACTGAATATGTAAAATGAATTTATTAACTAGCAAAACTATCTATATCAGCAATAAAAATATGTACAATAATAATTCAACAATAAACAAATAATAAAGTCTGCTGTCAGCATCTACAGTGTTGAACCATATACGGGGTTACCAAATATAACACGCGTTTTTCACCACTCTTCAGTTTTCTTTTAGTGACTCTTACGGAAGCACTGTGACAATTTGATAACAACATTACTTGTTTAGTGTCTTGCCACATTACTGATAGTACTCCTTTATCATTTATGAGGAATTGAGAATCACCTCTTGACATTTTTTCTTCTGAGAAGTTTGCAGTGTTTTTTTATTGCTAATATATGTACCAACGCAAGGAAACTGTAATTTGTTCATTAGAATCTTAGAGTAATAATAAACATAGAGAGGGCTGTTCATTTATAAACATGTTTATTTTTGCGGCCAATAATTCTAAACGCCAGTAGTGAAATGATGAATAAATTACAAAAAGTGGGGATGGTATTGTAGATACATGGCCTTGGTAAATACATTAAACATTAAATTAATTAACTTAAAAGTTTATTTTGTCACTAAAAGTCTTGAAAAACACATCAAAACGAAAGAACTAAATGTTTACTCTCTAGTTGTAATGGCGCTCATATAAACAAACCACGTTTGACATTATTTACTACAATACTACGGGGTATTCGAAATGATCGTCGATCACACTCTGACGATATTTGCATCTCTCTTTATATGGTAATTAAACAAGGACAAAACTATTAAATTGATTACTATTGACACATTAAACAGTTACTGAAATTTTGAGTAATGCTGCCACTTTTACTTATAACCATAAAGGTATCTAAGGATACAACAAATACTTGTTTAAAACTTATATAAGAATATGCCTTTATTAAATAAAATTCAAGTATTATTAATTAATTTCAAATGCAGCTACTCAAATGCATAAATTAGTATGACTTTTTTTTATTTGCATAACTTTTTAACACATTTTCAATTAAACTTGAGAAGTGGAAGTGTCCGCAAGTGAGCTTAGAATGTGACTCGTTTGGGGCAAGAAAAAAATCAAAACAAACATATCTATTTTATTTGTTAATCTGAGATTAGAATCATGTTAGTAAAAAAATGGTCAAATGAGAGACAGACATTTGTGCACCAAATTGTAACGCACAATTTTCTTACTACTCTTTCTCAAATAGTTACGTCCATAGTTTGAGTTTCTTTCCCACAATAAATGTTCAAGTCGTAGGTATAGCACAGTCATTGAGTCACAACGTTGCCACAATTTTATACCGCTTTTGATTGGCTTGTTGGGTATATATTGTTTTAGGGATTATCTACCCTTGAATTTTACCATTGTGTCGTCAATTGCCTGATGCAAACTATCGCTTCTAGCTCTCTAAAATCTTGTTTTCAGGCATACCCCTAAATTGTCTTAATAGTAAGTTTTGGAGCAGTTTTTGGGCTTTGTGGGATCACTGAAATACATTTTAGATAATAAAAAGGTAGAACGATCCCTACTAATTGCATTTTTAATAATTGTATTGGCTATTGACTCATTCACCCAATAATGATAAAAACTTGGTACTCGATTGTATGACATAATACATACATATCAGTTCCGTCTGTATCCATTTTTAGGTTTTTGGTTCTTTGTAATGACCTGATTCTTTTATTTGTGGAATCTGCAATATGTAATAACATGCTTCTTGGGAGTATCTGTAAGAAAACGTCTAGCTCACTAGAATCTCTTCCTAAATTCAGAAGGGGTACGCTTTGTTTTTCATCTGGCAGTGTTATTCTTGGTTTGTAATTATCGGTAGGCTTTTTCCAGTGTTTAGAAGTAGGGATCGGCATATTTTGGGCTTCTGCTGCCTCTATTTCAGGATCATCATCATCAGATGTTTCAGAGTCAATTTATAAAGTGTTGCTGTTGAATATCTGATGATCATTTTCACTCTCATCACTATGACTTAGTCTATCTTTTTTGCTTTTTCATCTGGACAATATTCTGAACCTGAATCATCAAATGGTTCCTCATCAGATTCTCCTCCATTACTTATAGCTTCTTCAAGCTCTTTCTGACTAAGAGAGCCTCCCCTGCTCATGTCTGTAATCAGAGGCGGCGTTAAGCATAATAGTAACAAGGAATGCAGTTATATTATTATACCAGATAATCGATAGAGATGGAATGCTGTCCTCCCCTCCTGTTACCCCACTTGACTCAAAAGTTCTGTATAAAACCGGCTGTGATCTGATCAATCAGGAATCTACAGAATTGCCAACTTAAATTCAAATCACTTCTAACTTAAAAACAGTATGACAGTGTCTAGTGACAATGAGTCGTTATTTACTGGCGGTGGTTGCGAAAACATTCAAAAATTTAATTACCGCTAAAACATACGGAATATTTACACAACCACAGAGAAAGTACAGATCGTTAACTGTAACTTTGGGGGTAATTCTGTAAAAGATACTACAGATCTATTTATAGTGGCTTATGCAGATAGACTCTTACCCACGAAAGTGAATGATTTTGGTTCCAAATGAAAATTTAAAAAAGAATTTAAGTCTATAATCTAATAAACTGCAGTCAGCTGCTTCACAATTTGTGTTGTTGCTCTTGACTATTATTGTTACAAAAAATAAGCTTTCTTTTTACAGATAATACTGTGCTTTAAAAAGCTTGGGTATTATTACTATGTTCAACTACTTTTGGTGGTGTATGATGTAAGGAAACGAAAGGTAAAGCAAATTTAAGTATTTTGCGTAATGTACTTCTAAATGCATCATCATCATCAAAAGAACCTTTGATCATTGGATGTATAATAAGGAAGTTCTAAAAACTCCAAGTGGCCAAAAATATTTAGTATTACAATTTATGCAATACAACAACTATAACACCTTACTAGAACTAAAATCCTAAATAAATTAAAATAATCCTATTTTCTTTTGTCAGACCATAAACCATATTTTTAGCAATGTTTATTTTTGACTGTTTTACTATAAACACAGGATTTGAATGTGTTGCAATCGACGAAACGAAATACGCTATCCTACCTTTATATCCGAAGTGATCAAAAATTTATCAGATATTTGGAGTGCCACATACAATAATTTAAATGAAGATTTTAAATATTCGGGTGTTATTTTTGTTTACCATGGTATACTTTGAAGTATGCTGCCATTTCTAGCATGGTTAATTACTTGCTTGCTTAACCCTCTCCCTGCTGATGATAACTGAAGGTGTCATTCAGCTACTAAAGTTCAGTGCTCATGATGTCCTCGAACGTCATTCGTAGAATGTTGTTAAAACTGATCAGTTGTTGTTTAGCATTGACCAGAGCCACATATTTGTGGTCTGAGCACCTAAGTATAGTGTTGTCGATTGTGTATCACCTGTGTGATAACTGTTTACTATTTTTACTAAAATACAAATGAAGTCAAATTAAAAAATAAAAGCGTCATGAAAATATAGGTGTCATCCAGGATCCAGGAAATGTATACCACATTAATCAGCAGTGAACGAGTTAAATCTTCACTAGAAGTTGTTGCTGTTAGTTTGCCTGGACAAAGATTGTTGCAAATTGTTCCTCGAATCCCAAATTTCTTGAAAACTTGGTCTGTGGTATCTTTTACAGTCGTAATACCTCATAACTACATTTATGAATGTCCTTAATTAAGCCTCTAGTATTCTGGGTTTATATACTGAGTTAGAGATAATTTTCTGGTCAAACAACAAATGAAACATATTTTATAGCATCCGTTGTAGATTTTATTCATTTATTACTAGAAAACTGCATCAAAACTAAAGGAAACTTTGAGTATTATCTAGCCTTTATAACTGAAGAAATCCAAAATGTCTCAGATTTAAAATGTCACATATTGTAAAATAACTCGAATGAGATTTTAAATATTCAGGTGTGGTTTTAAATAAAGACTTGTTTCAAGTATTTTTTTGATGACATAAAACTGGTTTAATATAAATAAATAACTTGGAAAGAAACAGGTATAAAGAATACAGTGCTACAGGATCTGATTTTAATATATAGTTAAAAAAAAGATGAAATAAATGAGGATTTTATTAAAATTCTTGTTGTAAACAGCTTCTTTGTGACAAACGATCATTTTAAATCCTTTTTTTTTCTATCTGCTACTTTCTTATTTCTTTTTTGTTTGATTAGCGACCTCTTCCATGGCTTTCTTAACGGTTTCTGGATCACCCAAGAATTTCATACTTTCTATAGGCTTCATATTTTCATCTAGAATATACATGAAAGGTATTCCAGTTGGAAGATTCAATTGTGCAATGTCTTCGTTAGAAATTTGATCCAGGTGTTTAACGATTCCTCTTAAGCTGTTTCCATGTGCCGCAATAATTACCCGTTTCCCACACTAAAATGAATGTTTATTAATTTTATTTAATATAATGAAAATGTTATTACTTTTATAGCCGGTACGACTGTCTCGTTCCAAAACGGCAGCGTTCTTTCTATGGTTAATTTAAGTGATTCAAACATCGGAAACTGATCTTTCGGTGGACCGTTTGCGTATATCGGATCGTTTAAAATGGTGTTGTAATGTTCATTTTCTGGTGTAATCGGCGGAGGTGGTACGTCGAAACTTCTACGCCATATTTGAACTTGTTCTTCGCCGTATTTTTCAACAGTTTCGACTTTATTTAATCCTAAAAAACGTGCCCACGATATATATAGCAAATTGAGGACTTACCACACCCCCATTGAATACAAATTTTATTTATAGTCTAAGCAGTGAACGTTTTAAAAGGGTGGTGAACCAAAATAAGTAAAAATGGACGATTACTTTGTAGATATTAGACAAATAACCAACCAATCGTTTGGCGATCTGTAACTTGTTCAATTTATTTTTTTAATAATTTTTTGTAAATATTTATGTCTAAGATATAAGTACGATCTTTCTACTATTCGATGGAGTTTTTATCAGTAGAATAAAAACATTTAGGTCTGGTACACCGATTCTTGCCACAGCTGTTTGCCAAACCACCCTCGAAATGTTTATTGTACATAATGATACATTTTCTATACTAGGTATAAAAAACATTAAACGTCAAAGAAAGTTCTTTGTTGTTACCACTGTAGTATTTTTTAACCATCCATATTTTTACAAAATAAACTAAACTTTTTCAAAATAATGTTAATATAGGAGACATATACTGACATTTCAATAGGCTACATCATTTTACTGCCAAACATTAAAGATTAAGTGAATAAAAAGTTTTCAAATACGTGTTCTTGTGCCATATTTTACGATTCTGAACCTAAGGCAGAGCGTCCACCAAAGTAACGTAGTATCTGACGTGACACATGCACTGCAGTTACATGGAAAAGACGTGGCATGATTTTTCAGATAGCGCAGATCTGAGTGTTGTGGAAGTGGCGTAAAACATGTCTTCCTCAGAGGACGAAGATTTGTTAGCAATTGTAAACTTGGTCAATATTAATCAAAATCATCCAAAGCGTCGTTATTGGGTATACCCCTTTTGTAAAACGTGACAAATAGTAGTTTTAGTGTTTTTAGGGAACTAAATATGTATTCAGAAAAATTTCAATCATCCTATAGGATGAAAAAAGAAACCTTTGAGGATTTAGTCCGAAAAGTTAAGCCAATAATTTAAAAAAAGGATAGTCTTGTATATTTCTGTACGAGTAGAAATAATACATCGTTTAGCACCAATAAGTGAAACAAAACGTATATTGAAATCTTGATCTTGTTTTATTTTAGTAAAATTCCCGTAGCGTACTAGTGGCACGTGGCAAAAAGTACAGCAAGTTATATTTTTGAAGCAGTGACGTGGCGTGCTATAACCAACAAGTCGCACGTTTCTGACAGCGCTATTTCAGTGTGCGCCGATTCACTGTTACCGTGGGTTCAAATCTAAGTAACATGCATCTAGCGCATTGGTTCCCAACGGGGGCGATACCGCCCCCCGTGGGCGCTGCAGCATTTTAGGGGGGCGGTAGCGGATTCAGAAGCAAATAATAAGCAGTCAAGAGGAATGGTGAAATAAAAATGATTTAATAAGTGTTAATAAGCAGTTTTAAATTAGCATTAATAATAATACTAATAATTATAATAATTTCTTTTAGTTCAGAATAGAAGTATATGACTTGTCCTCGCACGTTGATAAGCGAACGCACGATGTTCATACAAAATAACATGTTTCGACATGTTCGCACACAGACAAGAGCATTTACATAAAATGCATCCTGATAAGAAGAACAAAGATATATTCTATTTTCAAGAACTCGAAAAACAATATTTAAAACAGGCAACTATATCAAACCTTTTTGCATCGTCTTTTAAACGAGACGATGATGGGCTACGAGCCTCATATAACGTTTCATTGTTAATCGCAAAGTCAGGAAAACCACACACCATTGGCGAGGAATTAATTTTGCCGGCAGTCGAAGAGATATTAAAAACTGTTCTCCATCATAAGACACCATTTGATATCATTAAAAAATTCCTCCTGGTAGAGGTGAGTACAACCATTTTCCCACATTATCAACAGTGTCTGCAAAACCGGAAGATTTACTTACTTACTGCCACCACTTGGAAGTTCTTCATGTTGATTTTACAGAGCGTTTCCAAGATATTTTAAACATGGAAATACCAAGTTGGGTTATAGATCCTTTCGCAAACACAGATACCGAAGGCTCATCAAATTTGGAAGAGGAGCTATTAGAACTCACAACTAAGTAAAATTCAAACGTGGATATCAAGAGTTCTGGCTTCAAAAACCAATACCAGTTCTCTATCCTGGATTGTGGACAATAGTACAGAAGTTGTTAATTGCATTTCCTTCGTCCTATATGGCTGAGCTTGCATTCAGTGCAGTAACTGATTTGCTGTCAAAGAAGAGGAACAGACTACACATCACTGAACGTGGCGATCTGCGATTGATGTTAACGAAATTGGAACCCGATATTATCAAACTGGTAACACTCCACCAGCCTCAACCGTCTCATTGATTTTTTCTTTATTATTAATTTTGTATTTCTCATTGTATTGCATTTCTTATTTCTATTGTGATTGTATTTCTTATTGATTCTGTGTTTATATTTAAAAGTTTAATAAACAATTTTATTGTACATTTGGTAGCCGTTTAATAAATTTCTACTTCATCATTCCTCTAAAATAAAATTTAGACATTAACTGAATTTAAAGCTAAATACAGATAAATTGGGACGATACAGATGATATTCAAATAAAATTAACTACTTTGGACTAACCAGCGACTGGGGGCGGTGAAATTTTTGTTCTCTTCTATGGGGGGCGGTGGTCCAGAAAAGGTTGGGAACCACTGAATTCTAGTACTTTAAGTACGACATTTCGTCATTTTTTGAGAAATTTCAGTTTGTTAGCACGATACAGCCTCCGGAGTTCAACAAGTCACCAATTTTATGATTGAATATTATTCAGGGCATCTCACAGATGAACCCTATTGATCTTCAGCTGACCAGAGCCAATACAACATGTGCTACAGTACTTTAAGTACGATATTTTTGTCATTTTTGAAGAAGTTTCAGTTTGTTAGCACGATACATCCTCCGGAGTATATACAAGTGACCAATTTTATGATTGGATATTCTTCAGAGCGTCTCAAACATTAACCCTATTGATATTCAGCTCACTAAAGCCAGTACAACGGGTGCTATGGTACTTGAAGTACCAAATTTTTGTCATTTTTGGAGAATATTCAGTTTGTTAGCACGATACAGCCTCCAGAGAGTATACGATTGATAAATTTTATGATTGAATATTGTTCAAGGTGTCTCACAGATGTACCCTATTGATTATCAGTTGACTAGAGCGAGTACAGCGGGTCCTATAAATCTAGATATACTAACTTTTTGGTTATTTTTGGAAAAATTTCGGTTTGTTAGCACGATACATCCCCCAAAGTGTATACAAGTAACAATTATATGATAGAATTTTGTTCAGGGCCACAGATGCGGAAAAGTTAGTTTTAATCTTTAAAACCGTTTAATTTTTATAACAATGCGCAACCACATAGAGCCAGAGTTGTGCTTGACCAAATTGAAGCAAATAAAAATCGGCATTCAAGATTACCAGCCAGATCAATAGACCTCAATCCCATCGAACACGTTGGGGATTGTCTCAAAAGAGCTATTCGTTCCTACAATCCTCCACTGCAAACACTTGATGAGTTACAAGCCATTTTGCCTGATGTTTCGGATCACTTATCACAATAGGTCATTGATAACTGTATAAGAAGTATGCCTAGACATATAGCAGCAATTATAAACAATCACAGTGGAATATTAGTATTTTTCACATGAGACATAATATTCTTTGTTTATTCTTTATTGCGAATTTCAACTGTTGTTTTAGGATGTACAAATTCATTTGGAACTATTATACCTCTAAATAATATTTATTTTTTTGGAAAATAAATTTCTTTCTAACTTTTCTCTAATATCTCTAACATTTTTCCATGTGTGTAGCCGTTTAGTTAGCCACCTTGTACAATATTACTGAAAAGAAATTAGGTAAATGAAGACCTATAAAAATACTCAACTTAATTTATTTTATTTTTAATGACATTGTGATTAAAATTTTATTTAAGCCTATTAATCTAATTTTTCATAGCAAAGAAGTAATTTTGACGTTTTTAGATTCGAGTAGATTACACGTTTTATATGTGAGTCCAAAAAAGCTAGTTTTAAAAAATATCGGTTTGTCTACAAAATAACTCCAAATCGCGATCAAATTTTTTAATGAAATTTTATATGTAGGTTCAGAACATAAGAACTGAGGCTAAGTTCGTAAATGAGCAAAATCTGATGTATAGTTTTGCGGAAAATGCCTTTTTCATGATTTTTTCTCAATTTTCCACCTGAAATAATTATTTTCTCGAACAACTGAAACATATTTGTATAAAAAAAACCCTATGCAAAATTTTATCAAAATCTAAAATGATTTTTTTTTATTTTCAATCCATAAGGTCACCCATTTGGAATCGGAATTTAAAAAAAAATAAAACATGGATGTTCTATAAGTCGGTTTGTAAACACATCAAAAATGTCTAAGAAACATGTCTATTATTTCACTTTTTTCAACAAAAAATTGAACACTTTTTTGTAAATACATACCATGAAAATTTATTGTCAAATGCAATGTTTTATTAAAGAAAAAGTGACAGCACTTCAAAATTTGTATCTAATTGATTCAAATTGTAAAGATAAAGTAAAGATAGTCTCTATTAAACTTTAAAATTGTACTAAAACTAAAGATTGTCAAGAGCAAGAAAGGTCATGGAACATCGGCATTTAACATGTGTGGATGTGATTGGGGGTAGTCTTTCATAAGCTGATGTTGCACGTCATTTTGACGTGTCTCGGAGCTTGATTTCGCAATTATGGCATCGATATGAACAATTCGGTGATGTCACTGAAGAACATGGACGTCATTAACGTGCAACTATGCCTCAAACAGCATCATATGTGGTAGAATTAGTTCGTCGAAGTGTGCATACGACTGCACGCAATCACTATGGGGGCCTTGGTAAATACCCACAACATTAATGTGTGTGATTAAACTTTGATGAATAGATTACATGATGCTGGCCTGCACGCCAGATGACCAGTAAGAGGGTTCCTATGTTACATAATTGAAATTGTGGACTAAGATTAAAATGGGCACAACACAACATGTGTATTGGGGCTTACAAGAATGGAGTTCTGTGTTATTTACATATGAAGCTAGGTTTTGTCTCTATTCTGATTCAAGAAAAGTGAGTGTCTGGAGAGGATCTGGTCCACAAGAGGGACTCAGACACAAGTTGTGATGTGGGTTGGAATTATTTATCATCATCGAATTGTTTCCATTTTTGTGGAAGGCACTTTGAATCAATATAAATATATTGACCGTACCTTAGAATATGTTGTCCTTCCATTTGCCACTGCGGCCGACCCTGAATTTCGTTACATGCTGGATAATGCAAGGCCACATACTGCGGCAACAGTAAGATATTGGTTTGATAATGAAGATATTTAAATTCCACCTTGGCCATCACCATCACCAGACCTTAATCCCATCGAGCAGGTATGGGATATGATTCAGAGACGGATCACTCTTCATCTGCATAGTGTTCATACTCGCCAAGGTCTTCAAGATCTTCTTACACAAGAATTGACCCTCTTACCTCAAAACGAAATTGTAATTGTAATTAATGCTACTGGAGGAAATGCAGATTACCAGAAACATTATTTGTTAGATTCTCATATTTTACATTGACTATTATGTTAATAATTTCAGTTAAATTAGTGCACTTGTTAACTTTTGTTTGATTATTTCTTCAAAAATAAATCATATTACACTGAAAATAAGATACATTTATTGAGGACTAATCATGTATCATAACGGTATGTCAGTTTTTAAAATCCAATTCAAATTGATGTTTATTCAAGAAATAGTTATTTGGAACACTAGTCCAGGAAATGGTATTTCGCGAGTGTGAGTTGTATTGCGTAGCCGAGGCGGATGTGTAATCCATAACATTTTCTGGACGTGTAATTCACAAAATTTTTCATGCCAACAAATTTAAATGATTTATAAAAAGTAAAAAATTGACTAAACATTTCTCTTTTATGTCAAACTTGTTGACATTTAGAAAATTAAGAATTAAGAATCAATGCTGCCGCCCCATTTCTAGTGAATTTTTAACAAATGTCACTTTTGTGTTCTCGGCGGATTTTGAATCCTGCAAAAGTGTCGATAAGGGCTGGCAGCATGAATAAAACTTCTGTGTTCCTTAGACATTTTTGACTCGATTTTTGATGTGTGTATTATCTATTAAAAGTTGTTGTTCTTTTTTATAATATTCTCCTACTATAAATGGTAATTTTTTACAAAATTTTTGACTCAAACGTTAACCCTGTACATTTTCAACAAATATAAAATAGAAGAATTCAAATGTGGTCAGAAATTAAGATGCACCTTTCCTCTATCGAATGACGTAAGAAAGGAATCGATATGTAACATAGTTTCGGAATTATTTATAGAAGCATGTTAAAAAAATTTCAAAAATCTTACTGTTCTGACAAAAAAATTGAAAATTTCGGTTTACAGTAAATTACGGAAAAAATTAAGCCGTGCCATGTATACGAGGAATCCATTTTTTCTTCAGTTTTACGAAATTTGTTTTATTCAAGAAATTAAAAAAAAATTCAAGTGAAGTATTATAAAAAAAATGTAGAGTGAAGTCATGTGCTGGGTACATCAACTTATTTTGGTTTGCCACCCTTTTACGACAGTCACCGCTGGCGTTTGACAGTCACGTAACACACAACATATTTTAGGTTACCTATTTTGTATATAAAATCATTTAAACTACAAAGATAGTATTTAAAACGTTTTCAGAATGAAAGTAAGTAGAAAACGTCCAAAGAAATATTATTTTTAATTAACTACTGTTCAATTTGACATAACTAAAAAATTTTTTTAAATCTTTATTCTAATCTAACCTGTAAGTCCTCCGTAATGTCTTTCGTTTAATCTCCAAGTATACTCGACGGGAATAGAGCCCTGCCCGCTTGTTTCCAAAACCCCTTTTAGCGTTTCCTGAGATCTCTTCAACACGGACGCGAACGCGAGATCAAATTTCAAACCCATCTCCTTAATGGCTTGTCCGGCTCTGACGGCCTCTTCTTTGCCTCTATCACTGAGGTCGGCATTATACCATCCACAGAAAAGATTCAGTTTGTTCCATTCGGATTCGCCGTGTCTTATCATTACGATTTTATATGTTCTACCCATGGATGTTTGACATTTGCCTTTAATCTACAATATATATATATAAAATTAAGAATAACTGTTATACTTGTCGATTTGGGATATTTTACCCCGCAATCCGTCATGTTGTAAGGATTTTTCGAACCTTGGAGTAGGAGGTATAATTTGATGAAGAGAAACTGTAATTTTGACGCTTGCGTACCAAATGTCATCTTTGCGACAGGACCTTATTAAGCGATTAGGTAAGATTCAAAAATTTTGTAGTTGAATTCTGGCTTGCAAGGTGAATGGTTGTCCGAAGCGTTTGGCGATAAGTACCTTGTTTATCGAACCTTATCACGAAAACGACGGGCTAATTTGTTTTTCAACCCAATCGACTTAAAAAACTATATTGAGATGTACGAAAGAACATGTAGAACAAACATTTATAGGCACAAGTGGAAACATACAGGGTGAATCAAAAAGTAAGTAATAAAACGAAAATGATACATAAAATTATCAGAAAGCGCAAAGTATATAAACGATCCCCTGACAAATCAAAAGGTGACACAGGAAGTAAACCTTTATTGATTGAAATGATGACTGAATTAATGAAGATGGACATAAAATATGTCAGAAAGGAAGGAATAAATAGAAAATAGGCAACATGTTAGGGAGCTAGAAGAGAAAAACAAGAAACTGGAAAAATAATTAAAATAAATAAATGAAAGAATAGAACAATTTAAAAGGAATACGAAAAAGAAGAAATTGACCATCAAGGGAATACCTATTCAACCAAAAGATGACAAGACACTGAAAGAAGAAGAATAGTTTCCTATCATGTAGTGACATGTTTTTCACTCGACTTTATTATTAACAATTTTATGCAAAAAATCGCTTTTTTATAGTTTTTTGCTTTTAAAATTAGGACTGTTCAGGTAATCGTGGTGGCATCGACAGAGAAATTGTAGAGAATGAAAATACGAAGAAAGTGAGAGGTCGAACAACTCGATTGGGCCGTTAGTTTAGGAGAAAATCGGTAAAACCGGCCAAAGTGCAGTTTTTTTCAAAAATTCATAACCCAGTTATTTTTTTAGTTGTAGCCTAGATTTTTCGGCCAGTATTAGTTTTTAATATAAACTTTATACGTGTAAAAATCGGGCACTGCCCGATGCATAGTTTTCGATCTGATTTGAATTTCTTACGATGCAATTTTCAAGCAGTGCTGAAAGCGACACGTATGTCCGATTTCAATTTACAAAAACGATTTCGAAAGTAGAATTTTCATACATCAAATCGTTCATTTTGGCTTTGCGATATTCTTATTTGTTGCTGAGATATTCAAATGAAAATATCATGATATACGCGCGGCGCAACAGTTTTACTATATACATGTAGAGATGACAACAATTAATTGAAATAGAAGAATAATCGATTATTTTATAACAATTCAACTATTAATCAAATGATATACATTAACTTGATGAATCTAAAATCAATCGATTAATTCTTATATTCGTTATAACACATTATAAAATGCAAAGAAAATACATGTGCAGTTTTCTAAAATTAAGCATTTTCATGGCTTCTTTGAGGTATTTTTTATAATTTAGATGAAATGTTATTTAAAAAGATTAAAATTAAGTCACCGCCTAAAAGTAAAGTTTGGTTTCATTTTGAGAAAATGGACTCGCAAAAAGTGAAATGCAGATTGTGTTTCAAAGTTTTAAAACGTAGTGAAAACACTTCAAATGTGTTTCATCAACATGTTAAACTAAAACATCCTAATACTTACGTTAATATGGACGAGGATGAAACTAAAGTGATTATGGACGCTCATAATAAAACTGAAGGAGTAGGTTCAAGTCCTAGTCCTAAAACAATAGCAGTAATTAGTCAATTATGACCAGAGACGTCTCTAGCCCTTGTGGCGCCCGTGTGCAACCAGCACCCTGGCGCCCTCTAGTCTAGTAGTAGCGGAGTCAAAATGGAATAAGTACTAACAGTTATACAGGGTGTTCACAAAGGTATGCACTTTTTTTAAACTGTGACACCTTGTCATGATAATACTGAACAACTTTCCCCATGGAACCCATGGTCAATTCTCAAAAAAAATTTGGGCTTAGTTTGGAGATCGATCAGCTGATTGACCAAGTCTCCATACAAAGTCCAATTTTTTTTTTGAGAATTGACCATGCATTCCTTGGGGAAACTTGTTCAGTATCAGGAGTAGAAGCCACAGTTTAAAAAAAGTGCATACCTTTGTTAAGACCCTATATTTTCAATCGGAAATTCGTATGCAAATGGTGCAATTTAAAATTATGTCAGGAAGCAAAATTTTCTTATGGGAAGGAAGGGGTTTTAAGAATGAAAAAAAATCACAACTTTGTAGTTCTTTCAAAAATATTTATTTTAAAAACTACTTAGAGTAACATAACAGGACGCTCGCCACACAAGTATATATCTTAGACATAAATGTATTTACAAAAAAGTTACTTTTCGAGCTTTTGCATTAGCGAAATCTTTAATAATGTCACTAACTTCAATTTTGATTTCGTGTTCAATACTTATTAACGATATATTTGTCAATCTACATTGCGACAATGTTGATCTAAGGTAGTTTTTAATGATTTTCAGTTTAGAAAATGACCTTTCGTTATGTGCGACCGTGACTGGAAGTGTCAGGTATATCCTCAGCGCAGTGGACAGATTTGGGAACACTGAAATTAATTTATTCGTAAACAAGTAATTTAAAATGTCCAACGGCGTAGTAGAATCATCAATAAACATCGGTAATAATTCGATTTCATTATAGAGCTCGAACTGTTCCACATCTGAGGAGCCAGCATGGCTAAGTTTATTTTCTAAATTAGAGCAATGTGTTTTTTTTGTATCAGAGTCCAAATCTTTCCAGTTTTTCAATTTTTGAAGAAATGAAAAAATTACATTATTTTCATTCAAAAGTTCGAACCGTTCGTCGAACTTAGTTATTGCGGTGTCTAACAAATAGTAGTAAAAATTTACTGTAATGTTTTCGCGTCTATTATCGGTTCATACTCCGCCTCATAATTGAAAAACCTTTTACGAGCGCGAGGGCGTGCAGGTGTGGGAAATTCTACTATTGCCTCGACTTCTTCCGCTACAGTTTTCGCCCTGTTAAGGAGCTCCTCAAAAGCGGACTCATTACGGAATTCAGACAAACTTATTTTTGCATTCTCAATCATTTTCACCGCTTCTGACAATACAACGTCTGACTTTTGAAGGGCCTTGCTAACTATATTTATCTTGCTTAAAATTTCAAACCAAATAAGCAGAGAGCAGATGAATTTAAACGACTTAATTTTTGTCATTAATGAATTTGCCGTATTTCTTGACTCTGCATCTTTGCTCCTATCGGAATGTATAGTAAACAAGGCATCATATACTTTTCCCAGTTCAAAACGTAGAGCTTTGACTGCTTCAACCCTCTGCTCTCCCATCGAGTATTTGAGAGTGGTTTGAGACTTAAAGTTGGCACTTCTTTAGCAAGTATTTGCCAATGTGCTGTTGACGCAGAAAAAAAACATAAATTTCCTGCACAATTTAAAATAAATTGACAATTTGTAATGAACTTTTAGCAGCGTCATTCAATACCAAATTAAGTCTGTGTGCAGCACAAGGTACATAAAATGCGCGCGGGTTTAAATCTAGAATTCGTTTTAGTAGACCTATATTTTTCCCTTTCATGTTTGCACCATTATCATAACCTTGACCACGCATATCTTGTATGTCAATTTCGTTTGAGATTAAAAAATCTAACAAAAATTGAGTTAAGCCCAGGCCAGTAGTGTCTATAATAGGGAAAAACCCAGAAAGTTTTCTTTTACTTCAGCCTTGTTACTTGCATTTAAAAGAACGTAACGTACGACAACCGATACCGAGTGCAATCTAGAATAATGGAAAAACATTCAGATTGTTTCAATTCCAAAACAATAGTTTTTTTTTATTCTTTCTCCCAATAATTGTATTATTTCATTCTGAATATTATGGCCCAGATAATGAGTTCCGCGTGACTCAGATTTTTGAATAAGGGCAATGTGTTCCGCAAGCACATTATCAAAGTTAGAGGTGTATTCAACCAGCTTTAAAAAATTACCATTACCAGAATCGTAAATTTTTTGAGATCTTCCGCGAAAATCCAGACATTGCCTCGTTAAAAAATAAATTATGTTGATTATTCGTTCGAGTACTGCAACCCAACGTTTTTTTTTCCCGATCAATTTCATTTTGGTGCAAGAAATCTACCGACTTTTCTTTTAAAATAACAGTTTTCAATGTAATTTGTTTCTTAAGACATGATAGGTGCCCTAAGCTCTTTTCATGACGTTCTAAAGCAGTAGACAAATGCTGCCAATCTTTGTAACCTATTTCACCATTAAACGGAGTCGGACTCACATCAGCATGAAAAAGTTTACAGTAAAAACAATAAACAGAATCAGTTGACTTAGAGTAAACCAGCCAGTTTCGTAAAACGGTTTCATTATTTAACATCTTTTTAGTATAAGCATCTGAAAAAGATCTTTTCGAACTATTCGAAGGATATGCACCCATTTTTACCTGCACTGGCCCACGCTCAAACAAAAAAATTCTCTGTTTATCGGATACCTGTGGCCATAACGCGAAATCATTCATTATATCTTCTCGAAGAATATTCTCCGGGGACGATTTGGCACTAGGAGGTTCTTCGTCTTCTTCGACTACCGACGACAAAGACATCTTAGACATCAGCGGCGGTGACGTAGAAGTGACGAGTTCTGCTGTAGAATTATCTTGGTTTTCATAGGTCTCCGTCTCCAGGTGTTCGTCCGAGGATGGACCGGGTAAAACAGAAAACTTTTTAATAGAACTTTTACTATTCTTTTTCAGAGACACTTCCTTCTCCAGCTTTCTTTTTCGATTCTGTGCAAGAGAAAGTTTCTTTTTTCCATCGCCATCAGACATCTAAAATAAATAATAAACTAAGTATACTTAGGCACCTAATACCTAAAATAACTAAGTAGTATCTATGGAAATATTATAGGCCCAGAGAAATAGTTGCAACTTGGACTAATTATACCCAAATACCTAAGTATACTAGTAGGTCATATTAAAGCACTTTAACTTACCGTTGTTTGTTCTGCACTGCAGTAGGACAAACAAATGAAAAATCCTAGGTCGTACCTATAGGAACGAGTAAACTTCGATATTACTATCTATCACTCGATGTTTTGTTTTGGTATTTCACTAGCTATTTTTGATGACCTCCGACCTCGAGGAATGTCGCAATAATTGTGGAAGCAAAAAACCTTATCTTCCCTTTTATATATTTTCTATCAAAAGGAAAGCCAATTTACTTCATATTTACATGTTTACTCAAAAAATGATACTTAATCCAATAGCAACAAGGCTTATTTCGCAAAACTACGGTATAGCGGTAAAACAAAAGTGCGGCACGCGCATACAAGCCTTTGAAAATGACCGCCGCACGTCCGCGGGAATTTCAATTTGAAATTTATAGATAGCATTCTAATACAGTCGAGCTAGAAATGATTGTCGGCGTGGTGTGAAACGAATCAAAACAAACAGGTGCCGATGTCGGCTCGCGCCTTTGTTAGCGATGCGACATTACGCCAATTTAATCTTTAAGACTGATTTCACGTTGAAACAAAAGTTAGTGGGTATATTAAAATAGAGTAGGTAGGAAAAGGAGTAAGTAGCCTTGCTTTGCTACCGCGCGCCCGACGTCGGCAAGGGCGCAGTGGTGTCAGGGCGCTCGGCTCCCCCTTAGACCCGGCGCCCGTGTGCGTCGCACACACTGCACTATAGGTAAAGACGTCTCTGATTATGACTCAGTTTATTTTAATTACAAAATTGAAAATATTCATTATTTTAAGATTATAATTTCGCCAAAGAAGGTTTAAACGCCATGAAAATTTAAACCAGCTGGTCACCTGGGTTAAACCTTGAATTGAGAAAAACTGCGACTTAGTTGTATACATTGGTAAAATGATAGAGTTTGTTAGACAGTTGAAAGAAGTAAATATGGAAGAACTTATGAACGTTTTAAAGGTTGAAGAAGAGGATCTTTATTTAGAGAGACGAAGGGTAAAAAAAAATAAGGAACAGGGAAATCGCTCTTAAGTTTATTTACAATCTCTACCTGAGCTGATTCTTTGTCCTTCTAATTCTCACCTTGCACTCAAGAATGTCTTTGTACTGAGAAATAATCCCCAATATAAATATATTTCACTTATCTGGAAGTTCTTACTCCTTTTGACTGTTGACTTCATGTCAATCATGTTCTGTTTCAAATTAATAGAGCTGTTATTTGAGCTAAAATTCATTTTAATTGTAAGTTAGATCTAACAGACTAACCAAGAATAATATAAACACTTTTCTGTTTGTTTATAGTAAACATAACCTAAAATTAACTTCTGTAACACAGTTGAGTTCGGTCAAAGCCTTCGAAAGATGTAAAACACGATTGCCAACGTTGATTGTTCCAGTTTAAGCGAAATGCCTTTGTAAATATCGTTGGGAAAGCCGACTAGAGGTTAAACCTTTGGTTTAAAGTTTCTTAAGTTTAGTTTAAACCATCTCTGGAGAAAGCGTCTCTTAAAAATCAAATTTGCTCTGTATGCCAAGCACAAGCTATCAAATTATTGTTACGAAACAGCAAATTGGTATAGTCCCTGAATCCGACTGTCTAATCCATGTATGAAAGTTGAAATTATGACGGGTGCGCAGGGATTTCTTAGAATTGTTTACGATTGTGACTATCTTATCTAGACGTTTGTTTTTGTGACCAGTCTTATCTAGAAAATGCGAGAGCCAATTGTTTTTGTGTAAGCCGCAATCTAGAATTATCTAGTAAAAATGGCACTAATATATATAAAGGACCGACCAGCGGAGAAGTTGAGTTTAGTTCACAAAGTGATCTCGTGAAATAAATAGCGAACAATAAAGTGTTGATGTAAATTAAATTTAAGTGGAAGTTAAGTGTATATAAATTGTTAGTGAGTAGTTTAGTGTTTAAATAAATTCGTAAGTAGCCATACGATGTGTTTAAAATTTATCCCACCCGTTTACTGTTTAAATAAATTAGAAAAACATTACATTGGTGTCAAGTGGGATAATATAAATAAATATCTAAGTAAAAATGGCCAAGAGACTATGGGACTTGCAAGTGACTGAGTTAAGAGCAGAATTGGAAGACCGTGAGTTGGAAACGTCCGGTAAGAAAAGTGAATTACTAGAAAGACTTAAAGTGGCACTGGAAAATGACGGCTTTGATCCAGAAACAGTTTTATTTAATGACAAGGCTTCCACCTTAATCTCGTCAATTTCTGCTAACATGGACGAGAAGATTTCTGCTATGAAGAACGACATTTCTGCTAATATTTCTGCTAACATGAACGAGACGATTTCTGCCATGGAAGAGAACATGGACGAGACGATTTCTGCTATGAAGAACGATATTTCTGCCATGGAAGAGAAAATTTCAACGAATGGGACATTTCTGCTAATATTGACGACAAGATTTCTGCTTTGACGAACGATATATCTCCCGATATCTTATTAATGAAAAACGACATTGCCGCTGACGTTGAAAATGAAATTTCGTCTCTAAAATTTGAAATCGAGAATAAGATGTCAACGATGGACGAGAAAATCGAGAATAAAATGTCAACGATAGACGAGAAAACCGAGAATAAGATTACAACGATGGACGAGAAGATTGAGAATAAGATTACAACGAAGGACGAGAAGATTTAGAATAAGATGACAACGATGGACGAGAAAATCAAGGAGTTAGAAAAAAATATGACAGATATAAGAACTCAAGACACGCCAGCGGAAGAAAAGAAGACCGAGCAAACTAAACCTTGCAAGACAGAAACACACCCTAAGTTAGAAGACATTGGCAGTTTTACCCGAGTCAAGGCCCCAACGTTCGATGGAAAAATGTCGTGGACCAATTATGTGAAACAGTTTGAAGCAGCCGCTAGAGTGAATAATTGGTCCGATACGGAAAAAGCAGTGAACCTAACTATAGCGCTTCGGGGAGATGCCTTAGATGTACTTCAGACGATACCTATTGAAGAAACGGATGACTTTAAGCAGCTGAAAAAGAAGCTGGACATGCGATACGGTCACGACCATTTGGAACATTTGTACAGATTACAGCTGAAGAACCCAAGGCGGAAACGTGACGAAACCCTTCAAGAGTATGAACTGGATATTGCCCGACTAGTTCGATTTGCTTATCCATCAGCACCAGATAACATGATGGAATGTTTAGGCATCCAGGCCTTTATTGACGGCTTATGTGACCACGATATGGAGAAGACGCTTCGATTAGCACATCCTAAAACATTGGTCGATGAATTGACTGCTGCTCCTGAATATGAAGCAGCCACGATGGCTTCCGGATACAACAAAGGTATGATCATACAGGAAGTAGGTGACGGTGACAGGCTTGACCAGATCGTCAACTTGTTGAAAGGTATGGTAGACAATAAGCCGAAGAAAATCAGGTGCTGTAATTGTGGCGAGCTAGAGCATGCACGCAGTTCGTGTAAGCGTCCTACGACTCCTGCAAACCAAGAACCTCTTAAATTCAAAGCAACCACGAAGAGCTCGCGGTACAACAAAGGTAGGACCATGCAGGAAGAAGATGACGATGACAAACTTGACCAGATCGTTAACTTGTTGAAAGGTATGACAGACAAGAAGCCGAAGAAGATCAAATACCGGAAGTGTGGCGAGCTAGAGCACGTACGCAGTCCTTCTAAGCGCCCCAAGACTCCTATAACTCAATAACTCCAGTCACAGGGCAAATCAGACAGGGGTGAATATCCAGCTGATATGAATCACCGAAATGTCGACTCCCTGTCGACGGCCGTGCCCAACAGACTGCTCCCACTGCAACAAGGTGGAATCTAGGGAAGCTGCAGTTTCAAGAACTACTGTAGTTAACGAGGAATGGCCACCCACCAGGATAAGAGAACATCAGGAGAATGATCCTCACCTGAAGATGATTCCGACAATGGAAGAAAGAAAATCGGCGACCTACCTGGCAAGAAGTGTCAAAATTTTCACCGAAACTCGAGGCGTATTGGGCTCAGTGGGACTTCCTTGTCCTGGAAGAAGGGCTGTTGAAAAGAGTCCTTGAAAATGATGATGGTTCCGAGATGTGGAGACAGCTAGTTATCCCGAGAACAAGAGTAGCTGAAGTACTAAAGAAGTTACACGACAGTCCATCGGGAGGTCATCTGGGAGTGAAGAAAACCCTTCAGTGAGTCCGTGAAAGGATTTATTGGATGAACAGCTCCGACGATGTGGACTGGTGTAAGAAATGTACGACTTGTGCTACGAGTAATGGACCACATCGCAAGAGAAAGGCACCTGTGAAACAGTATAATGTTGGAAGCCCTTTCGAAAGGATTGCTTTAGATATCGCTGGACCATTTCCTACGACAGAAAATGATGGCTATTACATACTGGTTGTAATAGATTATTTTACAAAGTGGGTGGAAATTTACGCTATGCCGAACCAAGAGGCCCCAACTGTCACGGATGTATTGGTGAAGGAATTTATCAGCCGATATGGAGTGCCCTTGAAAGTCCACAGTAACCAGGGAAGAAATTTCGAAAGCCATCTATTCCAGGAGATTTGCGACAAGCTGGTAATGAAGAAGACCAGGACAACAGCATTACATCCACAGTCAGATGGAATGGTCGAGAGAATGAACAGGACTATTGGAAAATACCTGTTCAAAGTAGTTTCCAGCCATCAGAGAGATTGGGCATTGGCTTATCGATCTGCCGTCAATGAGTCCGCGGGTGAAACACCTGCGAAAATCCTGTATGGACGTGAAATGAGGCTTCCTTGTGACCTGGAATTTGGCTGTCGGCCTGTAGAAGATCTAGAAGGTGAAGACTACGTGATCCAATTGAGAAGAGGGCTGGACGATATTCATCAATTGGTTCGAACAAATCTTCAAGTTGCCAGCGACAGAATGAAAAATCGGTACGACACGCAGGCCATAGTAGGCGGTTTTAAAGAAGGGGATAAAGTATGGATACACAACCCGACGAGGAGAAATGGATTTTCTCCAAAATTACAAAAATCCTGGGAAGGTCCATACTTAATCAAGAAAAGAATTAATGATGCTATATATCGCATAAGCAGGATCCCCAACGGAAAACCAAAAGTAGTTCACCAAAACCGACTAGCGCCATTCGAAGGAGACCATGACCTAGAGAAAGGAGTAAACCATATTCGAGATGTGTCTGACCCTACCTTCGATGAATTTATGGGCGCGTATGGAGGTACCGGGAAAGCTAGATATGGAGTCACTTCAGAACAACGACAAGATTTGTTCACTCTCCCGGAAGATTATTCACTGGCATACAACATCCCCGCCCGTCTCAAGAACGCACGAGGGTTGGAATTCGTCTTTCGAAAGAAGTTCGGGCAATTAGAAAAACTTGAAGACCAGATTCCAGCCCCTGGCAAGACACTGAAACTGAAACATAATTCGCGGTACGTCTTCTACGTTGTAACTAAAATGAATTTCAAGATCGATCTAACTACCGCGATATGTGGGAAGCACTTCGAAACCTCCGAGACCATGTGTTAGAATCCAGCGTGAAAAAACGGACTATGCCTAAAATAGCGAGTTGGATTGGCGAGTTATCAGGAACATGGTAGAGATTATCTTCCAAGATACCGGTGTCCAGATATTAATTTGCAGCTACAGCCCCCGTTATCAGTATCCGATGAAGACTGTGCCCTGCTATTTCCATAAGATCGGAAAGTGTAGAAATGGGGCCAATTGCCGATTCAAACATCCAGTCTCAGCTACACAAAAGTTCCAGGAGGAACTTCCTTTTAAGGAGGGGGTAATGTTACGAAACAGCACACTGGTATAGTCCCTGAATCCGACTCTGTATAAGCCATGTATGAAAGTTAAAATTATGGCGAGTGCGCAGGGATTTCTTAGAATTGTTTACGATTGTGACTATCTTATCTAGACATTGTTTTTGTGACCAGTCTTATCTAGAAAATGCGAGAGCCAATTGTTTTTGTATAAGCCGCAATCTAGAATTATCTAGTAAAAAAGGCACTAATATATATATATATATATATATATATATATATATATATATATATATATATATATAAAGGACCGACCAGCGGAGAAGTTCAGTTTAGTTCATAGAGTGATCTCGTGAAAGAAATAGCAAACAGTAAAGTGTATATAAATTAAGTGTTAGTGAGTAGTTTAGTGTTTAAATAAATTCGTAAGTAGCCACACCGTGTGTTTAAAATTTATCCCACCCGTTTACTGTTTAAATAAATTAGAAAAACATTATATTATGGAACCGAATCCAAATAAAACATTAGAAAATCGTAGCTTGGCAAAAAGTAATGGGATATTAATACGATTATTTTATACTAATTTAATCAAACAATTATTTTTCGGTTGAAATTAATCAAATATTATATTAATCGATTATTTGGTAATAACTGCCATCTCTATCTGCATGCTTCTTGCCTGCTGCACTCTTCCACACTCTCGCGCTTTCAGCCGTTTCTCGTGATGCTCAGCTTCATTTCTAACATATTTTGCCACGTTTTAATGCAAAACCAAGATGAACGTTCTGAAGTATGAGAATTCTACTTTCAAAATCGTTTTAGTAAACTGAAATCGGACCATACCTGTCGCATTCAGGCCTGCTGGAAAATTGCATAGTAAAACATTAAAATGGCCACAGATCGAAAACTATGCGTCAGACAGTGCCAGCTTTTTGCACATTTTATATTCAAAACTATTACTGGTCGGAGGATTTACGCTACAACTAAAAAAATAACCGAGATGAATTTTTGAAAAAACTGCACATTGGTCGGCTTTTCCAGATTTTCTCCTAAACTAACGGTCCGCTCGAGTTGTTGTTTCTTTGTGTTTTTATTCTCTACAATTTCCCTATGGACCCCATGACGATTACCCTGACAGTTTTAATTTTATAAGCAAAAAACTGAAAAAAGCGATTTTTTGCATAAAATTGTTAACAACAGTTATGAATAATAAAGTTGAGTGAAAAATATCTCGCTATACCATATGAAACTATTCTACATACAATGGTGCAACTGGTTTTCGAATAACACTTTTTACACAAAATTCCTTCCCCAAATCTCTGTAACTTGGCCTAAAACGGAAACCTAAAAGTAGATATAAAAGTTTCTGGAGCTAAATAATGGGAGAAAAAATATGCAGCATAGAAACAAACTGCACTACAGATAAAATGACAATTTTAAGAAACAAGAACAAGCTGAAAAACATTAAGGAACACAACATATACATAGATTCCAGACATGACAAAAAAAGAAAGGAATATTCAGAAGATAATAAGCAAGCAAAGGGAGAAAGAAGCAATGCACATCAGGTGAAACTGTGAAATTATTCCAAAAAACAGATAAAGAAAAAACAAACATAGGACATATGAAAAAGAGCACGAATGAGAAATAAAGCAAAAACGACTGTAGACAAGCGAAAGACATAAGGCTTAAGAGTGAAAAAGAAGTAAATAAACAGAAAAGTGGAGAATGCCAAAATTAGGACAAGGATAGAACAAAAAGATAGCAAATTGGGATCATGGAAAGTAAATGGAATAAACGGAAAAGAAAACGAACTGACAGCAGAACTAGCAAAAATAAAAATGGACTATGTAGGGATAACCGAAACGAAGAAGGAAAGCGGAATAATGGAAGTAACCAATGGATATCTGGATGTACTGGTTTGGCATAAAAAGAAGAAAATGCAAGAGCGGCAGTATCTTTGCTAATAAAAGAAGAAACAATTAGAAATGTAAAACAAGAAAAGTGTATAAAAGGAAAAGCATAATGATAAATATAAAAAAAAGTGAAGAGGAAGAAGAAATAACTATAATAATATTACGAAATCGCACACTGGTGTAGTGCCTGAATCCAACTCAATCTTAAACTATATATGAAAGTTTAAAATTTTGGCGAAGGCACAGAGATTTCTTCTAAACTATTTATCATATTTTTTTGTGACTATTCTTACCTAGACCGAGAGATCGATTGTTGTTGGGAGCCGCAATCTAGAAGTTTCCGGAATAGGAGGCACCTAATATATAAGCGACTACCTACCAACCGCAGTTTTTAGTTTACAATTTGATCTCGTGGCAGAACAGTGAAATAGTAAAGTATTTATATAAATTAAGTCTAAGTAAATAAACAGTAGTGAAGGGTGTATATAAATTAGAGTAAGTGAATATTCTGTGTATTTAATATAAATTAGTGAATAAATAAATTAAGTGAGTACACCTACCATCTGTATAAATTTATCCCATCCGTCTTAATAAAATCTTTTAGATAAATAAGAAAAACATTACAATAATATGTTATACACCAAATGAAGATACCAAAAAAGAAGATAAATACTGCTTTTTCAAGGAATTACAGGAGGAAATGGACAAAGCTAAAAACAAAGTAATAATAATGGGAGACCCAAACGGAAGAATTCGAAACGTGAACAAATTACTTGAAGATAAAACACCTGAGGACTGGAATTTGGGGATCATTACACAGCAGTTTTGACGCTTGCATACCAAATATCATTTTTGCGACAGGGCCGTATAAAGCGCTTCAGTAAGACGTAAAAACAGTATCAGATATGATAAAAAATGATGTTTTGTTGTAAAGTAGGAATTCATTGTACTTAAATTAGTTGTTTTTTACTATTATCTTTAGTTTTAAAATGTAATTCTGATAACTGTTGACAAAACAGCACCTTTATTGCACAATTTTAAATTTTATTGGAGTACAAAATAACACACACCGAATCATATTGTTTTTATTATTACCACTTTGGAGTTCTGTTCGACTTTAAGGATACAATAATTTAAGTTAATTTGCTTTGTTTTTTTGGTCAAATAATACGAATTCTGATTTTTCACTCACCTCGAGATATTGTAGAATATTTTGTGAATATTAAATGAAATTATTGTAACATTTATAGTGTTTAGTATATGTTTCATTCTTGTTTATGTTTTACAACTTTTGCATTTTTCCTTTGTAATATGAATTCTATAAACAGATGTTAATAATTGATTTATCATGGCTTCAACAACAATATTTAAGATATTTATATATACTTTTAAAACATCTAGATTAACTGGAACTTAGTTTGGACTCGATCTTACTCTGAACCTTCTTTATATACTGGTTCAATTGGATCATCCTTTGGACTTCATTTTATATGTTCTAGCTTCCCTGGGTCCTTCCCTAGACGTTTAAGATGTTCTAGTTTAACTGGAATTTCTTTTGGACTTATTTTTGTATGTTGTAGCTTCTCTGGGTCGCCCTCTGAACCTTTTTTATTTTTTGGCGGAACTTGATTTTCTTTTGGACTTCGTTTTATAATATATCTTCTACTTTCATTGGGTTAGACTCTGGACCTTTTTTACGTTCTGGTTCAACTGGATCTTCCTTTTGATTTCATTTTATATGTTCTAGCTTCCCTGGGACCTTCCATAGACGGTTAATATACATTCAACCAAATTTATATGGAATCACTCCATATATTCTGACAAGTTACCATGTCAAATGGATAATGTAAAAAACTTCATAACTTTCTTGTTAAACAAGATACCAAGTTGATTTATTCTATGTAGACTTCTAATGTGATAAAATAAACTTAGTTTTTCATTTTAAAAAATTTACAAATTTACCTATTTTGGACCAAAAAGATTAAAAACTGTTGTACTTTGTACATTTTTTTATGTACTGGTTCAATTGGATCTTCCTTTGGACTTCCTTTTATATGTTCTAGCTTCCCTGAATCTTTCCATAGACGTTTAATATGTTCTAGTTTAACTGGACCTTCTTTTGGACTCGTTTTATATGTTCCAGCTTCTCTGGGTCATACTCTGAAACTTCTTTATGTACTGGTTCAATTGGATCTTCCTTTGGACTTCATTTTATATGTTCTAGCTCCCATGGGTCCTTCTCCAGGCGTTTAATATGTTCTAGTTTAACTGAAACTTCTTTTGGACTTAGTTTTATATGTTCCAGCTTCTCTGGATCGTCCTCTGGACCTTTTTTATGTTTTGGTTCAACTGGATCTTCGTTTGGTTATTTGTTCTAGCTTCCCTGGACTTCTAGTTCGACAAGAACTTATTTTGGAATTCTGTGGATTGTATTCTGAACCTTTTTTTATGTTCTGGTTCAACTGGATCCTCATTTGGACTTCGTTCTATATATTCTAGCTTCTCTGGACTTTAATATGTTCTAGTCCGACTAGAACTTCTGTGGATCGCACCTCTGAACCTTTTTTGTTCTAGCTTCCCTCGACGTTTAGTACGTTCTAGTTTAACTGGAATTTCTTTTGGGCTTAGTTTTATATGTTTTAACTTCTATGGGTCGTCCTCTGAACCTTTATGTTCTGGTTTAAAGTGATTTTCTTATGGACTTCGTTTTATATACTCTATTTTCTCTGGACCTTTTTATGTTCTGGTTCAACTGGATCTTCATTTGGACATCGTTTTATATGTTCTAGTTTCTCTGCACTTTAATATGTTCTAGTTGGACTAGAACTTCTTTTGGACTCATGTGGATCGTACTCTGAACATTTTTCATGTTCTCGTTCAACTAGATTTTTTGCACTTCGTTTTATATGCTCTAACTTCTCTGGATCGTCCTGGATTTTTTCTTTGTTATGGTTAAATTTGAACTTATTTTATTTTGGACTTACTTGAAACATCTCCTGGACATGTAATATATTCTCGATTAACTGGAACTTATTTTAATGTTCCAACTTCCTTGACGCTTTTCCCGGACGTTTACTATGTTCTAGATTTTAAGTTGATAGAAACAGATCTGTATTAAGTGTCGGAGAGCGATGTTTCCAAAATTTATATAATGTTGTTATATAGTAATTTTATAAAGGGGTTGGGAGAGTACAAGTTTTTTTGAAACTTTTGCCTCTGTAAAGTCGAACGTATCCACATTTGGTGCTTCTGTACATTTTTTAACGTCAATTTCATATAAAAGATCGTGAATAGGAAGGATCTATGTTCACTTCTGAATTAGGGACGCCATTTTGTAGCTTGTGATGCAAAAAATACCAAAACAGATTAGTGGTCAGATTTTTTAGGTCTTATTTGTCTAAATTTGATTAAAACTCAAAAACTCACTGCTAATTTTATTGAATAAAAATACAACAAGAACAAGCTCTAAAATAATTATTGCTTTGTCAATTTGATTAGATATATGTTCCCTTTCGATTTCTGCTTGTCAGAATTTCAAAATATAGAAACTTGAGATTATTTACCTCATGTTGTTTAACTTTATTATAGACTCAATGGCAAAACCAACCACTTCAAAATAATTGGTATTCGAACCAACAGGTTCAATACCAACCTCCACCTAAACAAGCACAGGTTAATCAACCCCAACAGAACTACTGGCAGCAACAATATAATAACCCCCCAACATATAACCAGAATACCCAGTATGGTGAACAACAGTACCACAACCAACACATGGGTTACCTTCAAAATAATTCCGGGTAAGTTTTCAATTTATGACAGGTTTTTATTTGTCTCTGTATTATCCCACTAATTGATACTTTTGAGAAAAAATTCTGCTTCAATAGAGTGCTGGTCAACAGCATAGTGTAACATTGCATAGAAATATCCCTTTGGAAAACCAAACCCCTCAGACACATGTTTTTTCTTTCCAGATATGGTCAACAAAATTACAATAACATGCAATATAGTCAGCTAAGCAATCAAAACAACGTGTATGGAACACATACCAGACAACAACACGTAGAAGCTGACGCGTGGAATTGGGGATGGGGAGACGAAGATAACTCAAACGTTCAAGCAAACCCAACAAATATTAATCAAACCGGACGAGTCGGTTAGTATAAACATCTTTCACTTACCGGTACGCCATTTTTGTTACATGGAGTGGGACAACATGAATTTTCGTCTGATTTACAGGTACACTTTCCTCCACCACATGAGACGCGTCCCGATTTAGCGGAACTACTTTCTTTGTTGCAATCGCACATTTTAATCCTTGTTTATGTTACACTGAAATTTTGACGGATTCTTTTGATAATTGACAGTTAATAACGTCTACTTGATCGTGTAGATTTCTTCTTTTTTTATACGTGGCCTTTTATAACACTGTAGATATTTGATAACTAAGTGACATGTGGCAACGTTGTAAACTGTTTTGTAATTAATTTTGTTTAGTTCAGTTTTTCATAATTTATGATGATAAGATTTATTTCTAAGTAACCTTCATTGTGATATATATCATTTTTATCTCTTGATCGCCCTCGACGCTGCAGTTTGATACAGGGGTACTTTCAAAAATAGTTATTACTTATAATAATATCTATATATATCTAGAACATCAGATAGTTCAGAACCAACTTGGTGGGTCTTAGTAGATTAAAATATTCACGTTATTTAAGATGGTGCGTTATCTAACGAAGAGGCGTGGAATTGGGGAGTCGAAGAGGCAAAAAATCCCGTTAAAAATGAACCTTACCCCGCCGATGCACAGGATTTATTTCCTAAGACGAGTTCAATTTCGCAAACTTTACAAAAGACCGATAGCGATACCGCCGCATCGAGTAAAAGAGGCAAACTGGAAACTCCTCAATGGTCAACGGAATCCCAGATTTCCCAAGAGTCGTCCGATGACATTCTACACACCTCTGAGAGCGATAAGAGTCACATGATGAGTCGTAGTTCCACAATTAGCCATTCTCCAATATCAGGTATCTATCCGAAAGGTATATATATCGACGCGATATATTTTCAATGATATTTTAGGTCAAGATCCTGTTCCTCAACCACCGGAAGATGTACCAGTTAAAAGAGAATCGTATGAAAATGAGGAAATTGTTAGTAATTCTGCAATACCTAGAGTTTTGCAAGGAGCACCAGTACTACCACCGACCCAGTCTTCTTTGAATGATGATTCTAAAAATCCTTATAAAAGAACAGCTGCTTTATCTCATTCGTCAGCAAATATGTTTAGAACTATGCCTATTACACCACCAGATACTCGACAGAACATGCATCAAACTACTTTTCATAATCAACAAGTAAGTATCATTCAATATTTTATACGAATATTTCTATTTTCAGCATTCGAATGAAAAATTTCAGTACATTTATTGACAAATCCTCATTTTATTAACATTTATTAATGATTGAACATGATAAAATAGATTTTTTCTACTTCCGCTACTAAAACCGCACTTTGAACACGGGTTTGACATGCACAAAACTTCTCTTTAAACACTGGTGTTTTAAAATGCGAAAAGTCACATCTCGTTTATCTTTTGTTTTTTAAACGTCAAATCAAGTGTATCTTTTGTATGTTAAATTTCATATTCCGTGAAAATTTTGTTATTCTGCGTCATTTGATTTGCCAGTCAGCTGTCGTCCGTCATGTAATGAATATAATTCAAATATAATATAATTTTTTCCTTCCCGCGGGTGAAGAAAAAATATAGTAAGCACCTCGTGTTAAAAACGTCTTTAGTCACTCGTTTCACAAGGAACTCGTTCCGCTTCGCTCCACTCGTGCCTAGTAAAGCTCGTGACTAAAGTAACCTTTTTGACACTTGGTACTTAATATACTATTAATGTGTTTTTTTCACATTCTATCAAATCTGACATTAAAAATGATCTTTTAATTGAAACGCTGTACACATACCGACATTTATTAATGATTGAACATGATAAAACTTATTTAAATGTGTCTTTTAGGTAAAAATATAATTTCTAGAGGAATATAGTCTGTTTGAAAGGTTTAATATTATACTTACTTTGCGTATTTCACATTTTATCGATTCCAGTCATAAATTAAACAAATCTGACATTGAAGATGATCTTTTAGCCGAAACACTGTACTTTTCTAGCAGTACAGCGAGATATTTTATTATTTTTGTTAAAAGTCCGTATGTTATTGATACTTCGGATATATCTAATTTATATCTCTCTCGCCCATCTCTTGGACTCCCTTGAAGCTGCAGTATGAGACACGGGGGGCTTTCAAAAATAGTTATTGCTTCTTTTGATAATATCTACCACTTTATACGAGGGCGGTTTGACGGAAGAGTGACTTTTCAGAGGTTGGCAACACTTTCGCTATGTGGATTATATTGTTAGTTTTCGCCATGCTTCTGATGTCATCTGTCAAAATTGTACATAAATCTGACAGATAGATTAGTTTTAATACTCATTTAAAGAAAACAGTTTTCGTTGTTGGGTAAATATGGAGACAAAAGAATGTCCACTGTTAAACATTATTTTTTACGTGGAAAAACAATTAAAGAAACCGAGGAAAAGTTACGTAAATATTATCCTGAAAGTGCTCCGTCCCATGGAATGATTTCTTTTAAAAGTGGCCATACGAACACGGATGATGCTAGTTAATAAAATGCGTGCCCTTGTACTTAGCGATCGTCGAATAATAGTACGTGAGATAGCTAATGAAATAAATATTTCAACCGAACTCGAATGCAATATTTTGTATGAAAGGTTACATATGAAAAGGTGTCTGCAAGGTGGGTGCCGCAATTACTTAATGCTGATCATAAGCTCGCTCGCATTAAAAATTTAAACGATTGTTTGGATATCTTCAAACATAATTAAAGTGAATGTTTCCGTTGATATAATAATAATGTTTATTTGTACAATACAAAAAAAATAATTACATAAATAATCGGACGAATAAACAAAAAGAAAACGGAAAGCCTTATTGGCTGTCTGCGGATTAGTGTATACAATAAAAACGTGTTTAGACTAATTATAATAATATTACTTTAAAACATATCAAGAATGTTTAGCGCAAAACCGCTAAGCCAAGTGGCTGTCTGTGTTCGACTTTTGCGAACTATGTGGAACATCATTCAAGAGTTGGCAACAATTTCGGTGTAGTACATTATGTTTTTCTTACCTAACAGTAAGTGTATGCCTATTAGTGACAAATTAACAAAGCCTAGAGGCTGTCCGTTAAAAAAATTGTTACGAGTACGGATTCCACTAGAGTAATATAAACATCAAGTTCCAATTTTCAATTTCAATACTAATAAAGACGGAACTACTAAACATAAGCAGATAGTCAAATATGAAATTTTAAGTGCTACTCTATACATTCAGTTTAATCTCTATTATATGGTGTATTTTTCTTCTATCTTCTATCAAAATAAACTGCTTAAGCTTCGATTTGAATAAATTATAATTAACTATACTTTTCAATTGCTGGGGAAGGTAGTTGAATACTCTAGGGGCTAGAAAGGTGTAACATTTTTGACCAACAGTTTTATTTGAAGTTGATAGGACAAATTTTTTATTGGTTTTATTTCTGGTCTTATGAAAATGGGAAACAAGCAAGAACTTATTCTTGTTTTTTGACAACACAATGCTATTTTATAAAAATAAATCTGACGTGGGTCAAGTATTCAGCTTTCTTCATAGAGAGCATCACTTGAAAAGTTACGGTCCTTTTTCAAAATAATTTTCAGAGAAAATTTTTGCAGTACATTGATCCTCTCCAGATTTGATGAAGCGAGTCCTCCCCATCCTAATATACCATAACTTATCCTAGAGTCAACAAGGGCAAAATAGACCATTTTCAATTGAGGTACTTTCATTACTTTAGCAAGATATTTGAATTTATATATCATTGTCCGAAGCGTATTACTGACTTGTTCAATGTGAGTATTCCGTCTCAAGTGGCGATCTATTGTGACACCTAAATATTTCATTTTATCTGTCAGTTTAATTTCAATAATTTGGTTGTCATATGGAATATCTAGTGTATCGAAGTTAGGTAATCCATTCATGTAGCTTGAAAGTGTAAGCGCCATGGTTTTTTTTGAAATTGATCGTTAACAACTTTTGATTGAACCAGTCTATGAATTTAGTAAAATCATTCTCAGCATTCCGTTTCAGATCATTCCATGTGTCGGCGGTATAAAGCACTGAAGCTAAACTGAAGATTTTTCCGCTGGTATTGATATTAAGTAAGCTATTTATGTAGATTATAAATAATAGTGGACCTAAAACGGTACCTTGTGTACTCCACATTCCACTTCCTTAGCATTACTGATATTGTTATTGATTTTGACAATTTGTTGGCGGTTCAAGATATATCTTTTAAAAAGCTCGTGAACACGCCCTCTACAACCCATATTTTGCAAGGCCCCCAATAATTGTGCATGGTCTACGGTGTCAAATGCCTTAGCAAGGTCAAGAAAAATACATAATGCTGGTTTGGTGTTATCAGGGGCTTCATACATTCCAGACGTCAAGGTTAAAATTTCATCATGACTCCAGGCGTGATTTTATGGCTTTTTCGAAAACTTTTGCAAAGCTATTAATCAAATATAGTGGTCTGTAGTTTGATATAATTTGTTTAATACCCTATTTATGGAGTGTTTTAATGACAGATATTTTACATTCGGGAGGACAAAAACCTTTTTCAAAACAGAAGTTGATGATAAATGACATTGGGGATGAAATTTCCCTCGCTATTTCTTTTAGGGTTTCGGATGTAATGCAGTCGACTCCAGGCGCCTTATGATTTTTAGAGTGTTTATTATGTCAAATATTTCTTCTTCCGTGGTGGGTGTCAAGAACATGGAGTTGGGATTAATTTTTACGGATGGAGGTGGTGATAATAGGGTTTTTATGTTTTTTGCGAGATCTACTCCAACTTTGGCAAACAAATTTGAGAATGCTTCTGCCATTCCAAAATCTGTTTCGGTGAGGCTATTATCCTCTTTCAACACACTATTTATAACAGTATTTTTATTTTTGTGTCCTGTTATACAATTGATAACTTTCGATAGCTGGTTGGGATTATTTTTACCTTTTTCTATTTCAGCACTATGATAATTTTGTTTGGTTATTTTTATTAATGTTTTGAGTTTATTCCTATGAGTAATAAATCTCTGTTTCAGTTCCAAATTGTTTTTGTTCTTTTGATATTCTTTGAATAAGAGGTTTCTACTGATAATTGAATTCATAATTCCTTTTGTAATCCAATCTTTTTTTGTTTAATTTGCTTTTCTTGAATGTCACAGTGCTGTCTTTTATAATTTCAGAGATTTTTGTTGAGAAAAATGAATTAGCAAGTATGGGGTCATTCATTTCGTACAAAGTATTCCAATTTAATTCTGTAAAGTTTCTTTTTAATTTTTTATAATTAATACGTTTTGAGATGATGGCCTGATGATGGTTTTCAGTTTGAACATTTTCATTTGTTGGTTTTAAAGACATTATAGTGGCTTCATGGTCGAATATGTGACTATCTATAATAAACGCAGAACATTTGTTTTCTAAATCGCAATCTTGAGCCCTAACAAATATATGGTCGATGCAGGTACTCTATTCATCTTGTGTCCTTGTACTGATATTTACTGTCGATGTGAAATTGAATTCACTGAGGATATCAAGGTAATCATTAGTCAGGTTATTGTCTGAAAAGAGATTTATATTTATATCGCCTAATATTGCGAAGTAATGTTCATTCTACCGTTGTTGACCCAGGTAGTTTTGGTGTTCCAAAACGAATTCATTTTCGTTGGTGGATGGAGGCCTGTCAATACAGGCAATTTTTATAAATTCGCCCATATTGATCAAAACTTCAATTAATTTGCACGGACCTAACTGAACGATGTTTGTTTTATATCTCCTTGTGCTCCTTATATAAACTATAATGCCATCATTTTGGTTTATTGTTCCCTGATTATAGATGGACTCATATCCGTCTAAATCGAAAAAATGCTTGGTCTGAATTTTCCACGTGTCTATTAAAATAAAACAGTCGAATGGTTCTTTGAATTGATTTAAAAAACCTCCAATTTTTCGAAGTTTTTGGATATGCTTCGTACATTTTGTTGACAGACTTTCAAGTAATCATTTCCAAACCTCAAAGTGTTGAAATTATTTGCACTATCCAAAAATATTGTTGCCAACTCTTTATAACTGTAATCTCTAATGAACTGATCCATTCCTCGTTAGGGAAAAAGACAAATCTGGATTGAATTATTATATATATAAATTAGGTCATGAATGAAAGGTTTTGCTACAAGTGAGGTAGGTATGTGATCACTGCAATTATTTCTTCTTTTCTTATAATCTGGCACTGGAAGATCTTTGCTGGTTGCTTGTAATAGAAGGTTTTCTTATTTTCTGCTGTTGTCTGGTTTCTGGCTGTGTTTCGGGAGTTGGAGTAGATGAAGCAGTAATTGATTTCGGTTCTTCTACAATTTGTTTTTCAAGGTCTAGTAGATCTGAGACTCGGTATACTTCTGTATTCACATGTAGTTTGTTGCTTTTTATATAGCAAGTATTGTTTTCTTCTTGCCTAGCCTTCAAAAGATACTTTCGGGTCTTTCGGAGTAACTTACTTTCCTCTCTCTGTTTCTGTGTTTGATTGTGCACAATGCTAATATTTGTGCCTTTCAGGTGTTGCCTTTTTTGTAGTACTTCCTTTTTTATTAGGAATGTTTTGAATTCGACTTTCAGGGGGCTGGTATCGTTGTTCCCGAGAAAATAAAAATCGTTGATGTCTCCGTGGTTGAGAGAAGTGGAGAATTATGAATTTATTTTCTGGCATATAATATCACAAGAAGGGGTTTCGCTCTTTTTAGTCAGCCCAAAAATAATCACGTTATTTTTCTTTCCCGATTTCTTCAATTCTTCAATTTCTTCTTTCAGGTCTTGATTTTCTTTTTCAAGATGTAACACTCTATTTTTCAGTTCTTCGAAATTCAGTAATAGTCTAGCCTCACTGGCTTCGATTGAACTCTTGATTTCACTACTGTTTTTGATAATTTCTTCCATAAGTTGCTTAATTGTGATATCAGTCATCATATGGAAACGAATTTCAAATGTTTGTGACCTCTTTTATAGCTGGTATTTCTTATATTGATAAGAGAGTTTGACTGTACCTTTTTATACTATCACCTACGAATTGTGGATTTGATATGTGAATCCTTGAAATAGATAAATTATTTTCTGCTCAATGTTCATGACTCGATGTTACTTGATGATTTTATGAAAATATAGTATATTGTGCAACAAGTTCAACTTTTGTCACGAGTGTGGAAGTTTGTGGCACGAGCCAAGGGCGAGTGCCGCAAACATTCGAGTGAAAAAAGTACTTTTCCCACATGTTGCACACTATACTTTTTCTACAACTGCACAAATTTAAAGAATACAAGTAAATAGTTTTTAGAAAAAGTATAAGCATCGAGGACCACCCACCGAAAACGACTGGGCATCGAGTATTCCCTGCTGAAATCGGTTGGGCATCTAGTATCCCCTACTGGATTCTCCATATAAATGTATGTAGTGATGGTTTATGTAAATGATTACTCAAATATTCTTTAAACTTTATTTATTCAATATTAACTGTTCTACATTACACTTTTTTACTCTATTGCAAAATAGACGGAAGTAACATTCTGTATTCATTGACATATGACACAAAACAAACGTAGTCGATTTTTATCGTTACATATCAACACCCCCCCCCCTCGCTAAAAACCTTTAATCTTAAACAATCTTTAATTCTATTAAAACTAACATACGGTAAACCTTTAGTTAATATATCAGCTTCCTGATATTTGGTGTCTACATACAATATCTTGATATTCTTATTTTTTATATGTTCATGAATAAAATTGAATTTCAAGTCTACATCAATTATATCTCCTCCCCAATATGCATCAACAAAACAAATTAAATTTTCATCAAAACTATTAATTCGCCTATATTCTAGACCCGTATTAATAGTATTTTTAATTTATCTCAAAATTCGTTTCAAGTGTTCAAATGTTTCATCTGTAGCCTTATCTTGAAAACGACTAAAATAGTTAAGTGCAAAACATATATCCAGTCTACTACCTAACATTAAATAAATAAGTCTTATGTATTGACATAAGGCTACCAATTACTTCTCTAAACGGTTTTTTACTAGTTTCATTTTTATTGTTACAAAAATTTAATTTTAATTTGGGTTTTATTGGTGTATTAGATCCTTTACAAGTTTGCATCTCAAAACGTTTTAAAATATTATTAGCAAATGTTTCTTGTGATAATTTTAATATTCCAGCTTCCCTATCATAATGAATCTCTAATCCTAGAAAATACTCAAGTCTGCCTTTTACCTTCGTTCCAAATTTTGTAGTAAGTTTTGTAATAGTTTTGTTAATTGACTCTAAATCTTTTCCCCCTATAATAATATCGTCCACATATATTTATAAGTAGACTTTGTTATTTTATTTTATATTATAAATGTACAAACAATAATCATTTTCACATCTTGTAAAGCCAATTTTAAGGTTCCAGTACTTAGATGACTGTTTCAGGCCATATAGAGTTTTATTTAATCTATACACCTTTTCTAAATTTAAATAGCCTTTTGGTGGATAAACATAAACCTCTTCCTTAATGGTGGCATTTAAAAAAGCTGATTTAACATCAAGATGTTTAAAGTAGAAACCAAGTTGATTTCCTACTATCAAATATAATCGTATAGTACTCATTCAAGCAACTGGTGAATACAACATATCAAAATCACTGTTAATTTCTTGGGCAAATCCCCGAGCAACTAATATTGCCTTGTACTTATTTTCTTCCAACTCCTCAAGTGGTTTATAAGCATACACCCAACGTGTATCAATAATGTTCTTGTTCTTAGGTTTCTGAACTAATTGCCAAGTATTGTTTTTATTTATAGAAGTTATTTCTCTATCGATTGCATCATACCATTTTTCCTTATCATTCCTGTCTTTTAAATCCTCTTATCTTTCCGGTATATTTTCTACATAATTTATGGCATTAAAGGCCATATACATTTCATAATCTGTCTGCCAAGCTGGTGTACGTTTTTCCCTATTACTACTTCTACTCTCTATATTTTCATTTTCTACGATTTCCTCATTTCTTAAGATTACCTCATTTTCTAAATTTTCATCCCCAATATTTGTATCATTTTCTTCATTTATACTTGGATCAACCTGAACCTGTAACGTTTCTGTTTTAAAATGAAAATTGTTTTCATCAAACTTTACATTCCTTGAAATTATAACTTTGTTTCTTTCTATACTCCACAATCTATAACCAGTATCAGTGTATCCTATAAAAACACATTTTTCAGCTTTTGAATCAGATTTGTTTCTGTATTGACTATGTACATAGCTATGAGCCATTGAACCAAATATTTTTAGGTTCGACACATTTGGTTTTCTCCCATACCATATTTCAGCTGGTGTGATCTTTTCAGTTAAACTTCTAGTTGGACTTCTGTTAATTGCATAAGTTGAACTCTTATTGCATCTCCCCAAAAACTTTTAGGCATATTAGCATAATTGATTATAGATCTACTGGGCTCAACAAAACTACGATTCATTCGCTCAGCCTTCCCATTCAACTCAGGGGTATAAGGAGGTGCATAATCCAATATAATCCCCTCATTTTGACAAAACTTTTTAAATGCAAAGGAAACATATTCCCCTCCATTGTCACATTTTAATTTAGATAGTTTATAATTAAATTTTGAATATGCCATTTTTAAATACTCTTTAAACTTTTCAAAGCCTTCACTTTTACTTTAAGTAAATATGTTACTGTAAAATTTGAGAATTCTTCAATAAATGTAACGAAATATTTATGACCATCGTATGTTAAAGGACTTATCGGTCCACATACATCCGTATGTACAATTTCAAAAAATGTCTTACTTTTATTTCTTATGTTGTTAAAAGGCAACTTTGACATTTTTCCTACAACACAAGGTTCACAAAAATTTGTTTCGGGTACATCTAGATTTTTATCTATTCCTATAACAATATCATGTTTTAATAAAACTTTTAAACTTTCAAAATTTAAATGAGCAAATCTCCTGTTCCCATTCATAAGTTCATTTTCATTAGTATTTACAGCATAACATTTTTTTTTTATGATTTCAAATTTTATTTCATATAAGTTATTAAGTTCACCTATACCTACTAAACCCTGATTCATTTTATTAAGTTTAACAAGTCCCTTTTCAAAAATTACTTTGATTCCTCCTTCTTCTAACCTCTTTATAGAAAATAGGTTTTTTCTTAGGTTCGGGACATATAAAACATTTTTAATTGTACACTTAATTTTTGAATTATTTACATTGCTGTACACATCAATATCTCCTATACTTACTGCTTCTAGATAAGTATCCTTTTGAGCTATTGCAATTTTAATAGGAGTTTTTAACATGTTTAAATTATTGAAACAATTATTATTACTCACCAAGTGGTCAATACAACCGCTGTCAATAAAAATTTTTATTTCTTTGTCTATTAAAGGTTCATCTTCTTTCTTCCCTGTTTCACCTACAAAACTTATTCCACCATATTCATTTACACTATCACTTTTTTGATTTTGCTCATTTAACATTGCACTTCCACTCTGTTGATCTTGATTGCTTCTTTGTGTGTGCATGCCTCTATAATTCCCTCTTCCTCTGTATGTAAAAGCTGGTGGATTTATCTTCCTCTTTAGTAGTTGTCATTGTAATTTCTTGACCTACATTCCCTTTTAAAATGGCCTGGCTTGCCACATCGATAACAATTTTGTTTACTGTTACACGAAAATACAGGTTGACCTATATTTCTGACTCAAACCTATTATTCTCTGGTCTCCTCTCTTCTTCTTCCACTTTCAACCTTGCTTTTACTTGTTCGTATGTTAATACTTCCGTTAGATTTTCTATGACTGTTACAACTGTACTGTAAGACTTTGGCAGTGCTAACAAGAGACTACAAATGATGTCATTTTCTTCTATATAATAATAATAATATTATATAATTAATAATTCATGCCACTTGATTTCATCTGTCTTATCACTTCTTCGAACTCTTTTATAAACGTTTCAAATGGTTCACTATCTTTCATTCTCATAGACATTAACCTTTTCTTTAAAAATAATTGACCTTGTATCCCTTTCTTTTGATATATATCTTCCAGGCATTTCCTCATTTTATGGGCAGTATTTTTGTCCCTTAGATTTTCCAACTGAGAATCGCTTACACATTGTACTATAATTGACTTTGCCTTGGCATCCTTTTTAAGTAGATCTTTTCTTTCTCCATCTTCTAAGTCCGTTGTAACTACCTCCTCGAGTACTACTTCCAGCACTCTGTTATCATCTAATATCCTTTCTATTCTCAATTTTCAATTATAGTAATTATTATTGTTTAGGGGTTCAATTTGAAATGCTTTTATCTGCGACATTATAACCTCAACCTTTTTGACTTTGACTTTTTTATTTAAATAATACTACTGGAATACCTTTTTTTATATCTGGGCCCATAACCTGATGGTTTATGTAAAGGATTACTCAAATATTCTTTAAATTTTATTTATTCAATATTAACTGTTCTACATTACACTTTTTTACTCTATTGGAAAATAGACGGAAGTAATAGCGTTTTCGATTTACCTGCACTCTGCGAGTTCAGTTTGCCCTGAAATAACGTCACAAAACTCAGCGAGGACATGCAAGTTCACGTGATTGCACTAGAAAGTGCATTTTAAATCGAACACCTGTTCAACTGCCAGTGCAGTTTCTAACCCAACTTTCGGTCAAAAAGCGGAAAACAAACAAACAGCAGGAAAGCAAGGAGCAAGACACTATATGAACATAAACAGCACCATGAAAAAAATATTTATTTTATAATAAAAGAAACATACAAATTTACTCTTCAAGTAGATAGGAAACATCAAAATATTATCCAACAAAAAAAGTTACACTTACTTCTTCATGTGAATATTTCCTTATCACATTAGTAAAATCGAGATCTTTTCTTTAGGATTTATAAGAAATATTTCTCATCCGAACAACTATCTGAAGATGAAAGTAATACAGTTATATATATATCAGCACTACAGGCCTATGTGGCCCTCGGCTTCGAGATCTTTCACTCTCTCCATTTTTTTCTATTCCTCGCCTCGTTTTGCCAGTCCCTTACTCCTACTGATCTCAGGTCTCTCCTAACCTCCTCCAACCATTTCTTCTTTGGTCTTCCTCTTCTCTTTTTACCACCATCTCCCCCTTTCAACACTCGTTTTACCCATCTATCTTCTGCCATTCTACCTATATGTCCTAACCATCTCGCTTTCTGTGCTTTAATTATGGTTATAATTGGGTGATTATACAAATCTGAAATTGTCTGTTTGTTCTTCTTCTGTATATTCCATTTTCTTTTATTCCACCATAAATCTTTCTGAGAATTTTACGTTCCCATATCTCTAGTTTATTTTGCTCTTTTTTGTTCATTGTCCAGGTTTCACAAGCGTAGGTAACTGACGGTCTTATTATTGTTTGGTACATTCTTATTTTTGCTGAACAGCGAACAGCAAAAGTAATACAGTTAGCGATGTTAATTCGAATTTATTTATATTTGGTGCCATTTAAAACTGAACTGGACAAACTGCACCGTCTTTCCTTTCAGTGCAAATAAAATTGAACTGAGGGCGCACTCGGACAGTGCCGCTTGTAAATCGAACACGTAAAACTGGAGGACTGCAAGTCTGAAAACCATAATCGAACACAAATACTGAACTGAGTGCGCACTCAGTTCAGCCGGTGCAGGTAAATCGAAAACTCTATATCATTCTGTATTCATTGACATATGACACAAAACAAACGTAGTCGATTTTTAGCGTTACATATCAACATGTAGTGTGGGAAAAGTGCCGTGAGAAATAATATTTCTCACAGTGTGAGCAATATATGGTTTTGAAATTAAGTAAGCTATGAGAAATACGCTACACATCATAGCAGTTGTAGAAAAAATAGTTTTGTTCCATCACGACAATGCTCATGCCCATTCGTCCACTATTGTTGCAGAAAAATTAGCCGAACTGCGTTACGATTTATTGCCTCATTTGCCATATTCCCCTGAACTGACTCCCTCCGGTTACTTTCTATTTCCAAACCTAAAAAAATGGCTTGGTGGAAAGCGATTTCGCACAAATGAAGATGTGATTGTAGAGACTAACGCGTATTATGCGGAACTTTCGAGATGGTTTGAAAAAATTGAAAACTCTCTGAACTAAGTGTATAGAGTTAAAAGGAGATTATGTTGAAAAATAAAATATATTTTTTTACAGTAAAGTAACTTTTTCATTGAAAAGTCACTCTTCCGTCAAGCTGCCCTCGTATATCTAGAACACCTTTTTATTGCAAATATATCCAAATTCAATAAAATTCTCTTTATTTCCAAAAAAGTATTCTGTTGTTGTCTGTAGGTCTATGTTGGTGTCTGTTAATGTCTATTTGTCTGTGTTCATGTTTGTTGGTGCATGTTAATAACTATTTGTATCTATTGATGTTTTTTGAAGAATGTTAATGTTTATTGGTTTCCATTGATTGATTTCTATTGGAGTTTGTTAATGTCTATTGGTCTCTGTTGATGTTTATTGGTCTCTGATGATTTCTATTGCTCTCTGTTGGTGTCTGTTAATGTCTATTGGTCTCAGTATGTTTATTGGTCCCTGATGATTTCTATTGGTCTCTGTTGGTGTCTGATGATGTCTATTGGTCTCTGTTGATGTTTGTTGGTGTGTGTGAATGTCTTTTCGTCTCTGTCGATGTTTTCTGGAGAATGTTAATGTTTATTGGTGTAAATGTCTTTTGATTGATTTTTATGTTGATGTTTGTTAATGTCTGTTGGTCTCTATTGATGTTTATTAATGTCTATTGGTCTCAGTTGATGTTTGTCGATGTCTATTGGTGTCTCTGTTGGTGTCTGTTGATGTTTGTTGGTATCTGTTGATGTCAATTGGTATCTGTTGGTCTTTGTTGATGTTTACTTCTGTCTCCACGTCCCCTTTGTTTTTGATTATATTTCTAGCTGAACTTCGTCAACTGGCCTAGACATTCAACTAGGTAAATAATCTTAATTTGACAAAATTAATGTCGAAATTAATAATTTATTATATACAAATTTACAAAATGGTACAAACTTGTGAATGTTGGACTTAAGTGGTTTCAGATCGGAAGACACTTTATGTTTCGATTTGATGAATATTAAACTAACTTTGTTATTGAGTGTTGAGCTCGATTCGATGAGTGTGTAAAACTCGCGTCGATGAGTGTGTAAAACTCGCGTCGATGAGTGTAAAAATTTGTTATCGAGAGTAATGAACTCGCTTCGATGAGTGTAGAAAACTAATTTTGTTGTTGAGCGTTGAGCTCGATTCGATGAGTGTAAAACTCGCGTCGATAAGTGTAGAACTGATGAGTGAGAAAACTGATTTCTTCACGTTGTGAGACGTGTTAAATAGAAATCTACGAGGGGCGTCTTTACACGTGGATTGGGTCGACCAAAGGAAAATAAATATTTCCTATTGGCCAGTATCATTTGACTTGTCAGGTTCCTAGACAAGAATCAACTATGGGTGCTGTCAATAGATAGTTAATACCTCCCTTTAAATTGGAAATTTCTCGACGGTCTTTTAGATATCAGATTGGCTTTGTTTATAACGGACTGCCAATGGAAATCAAATATCAGCATTTTAAAAAATTCAAAGAGTCTATTCGGAAATACTTGTTTGATCATCAGAATTAATTGGGTTCAGAATTGTGAGAGGAATTAATGGCCTTACGCATCAAAGTACTGTACTGTAATATTATACAACTTGTGTTGCGGTATATAATATATTATGTATGTATAGTGGGTATACAAGGTTAAGTGGAAGAGCAAGTTTTACAGCGTTTTTTACGCAGTAAAGGTTGAACTTCGCCTTGCATCTAATATATTATAATTTATGATTTTGTTTATGGATATTAATAAAGACGATTATTATTATTAATTTTCTATTGAATACTCCAATAGCAATTGTACCTTTTTACTCAGAAAGGTTATTCAAAAATGTCTTTCATATCTTCCGACCGTCGACCATAAAATTCATGCAGAAGTGACACTAAATTTAGGGTTTTTACAATACAATATATAATAGGGTGAAACGTGACCTTGACAATGCAACAATATGTCGACTTTTAAAAATGTGCTATTTCAATGCCCAAACAAAACTATTTACAATTATTGTTGCAAAACGTGATATTTTAAAGGTATTTAACAAAAGTTGAAAATAAAATGAAACTATCCTTTGAATTTACAACAATATAAAAGATCTTATCAATTCTGAAACATATTTCACAACGCTATTAACTAAAATGAATTTACGCCTTAAATATTATACCTACTTTGTTTCTTTCACGTTTTATCAATCGCAATCGCAAATTTAATCAAATCTGACATAGAAGATGATCTATTAGCCGAAACATTGTAATCTTCTTGTGGTAGAATAATATATTTTAGTTTGTTGTAAATCCACATTTAATCGACATTCAGCAGTTACAAGTACCATTTTTACAAATTAGATAATAAACAAATTCTGCATGTTTATAAATATTGAACCAAAATTATTGAGTGCTGCAACATGGCGTTATGAAATAGATTTAAATGCATTTTCTTTTAGGTTAATCTCGAAACTCTTCCGGATAATTCCGAACAACCTGATCCCGTTCAATTACAACCATCGCAAAAAGTTAAACCGAATCAAAGACCTGATAATAACGAAGCTCCCATAAACGATAGAAATCAGTACCTAGAAACCGGTCATTTATCAGAAGGCAACTACAACGAACATACGGTGAATTTAATTCTCAACGTTTATAATTAAAAAATATAATTTTTTTCTTTATCATATTTGCAGGATGATATAGAAAACGAACGTGAAGATCTTAGAGAAACATACGGGCAACAAGAAGGAAGCGATAACGTAAGAGACGCTCTACCACCACCGGGACTTAGGAGAATGGTTCCCGGACAATTAGAACAGAACGAAACTGTTAGTAATACGGGAAGTTTCGTTGACGAACCTCCGCCAGGTCTTAGTAGGATGGTTTTGGGTCAGACCGAAGCAAATATCCCAAGTACAACGCAAACGTACGTCAATCGACCAAAATTTAATTATAATGCTAAACTATCCCTTTTCTCTTACCAGGTCCCAATTCGGTCCTCCAGAGGGTTTACGCAGAATGGTACCAGGCGAATCGAGTTCTCCGGAATCGTCTTTATTGAATCAACAACAAAATCAAGAAGAGAACGATTCCGAAACTGAATTTAGTCAACTAGCCCAACACACCCCCCAACCAAGATCCGCTACTATTGGAGCGGATACCCCACCAGCTGTTACCAACACTGCAGCTACCCTGGCATCTACCAGCAGTGAGTATTATTAATGACAGTTTTCTCTAACGGTACTAACAACGCTCGTTGTTGTTTAGATCTCAGTCGATAATTAGCATCAATTATTATTATTAAATAATTATTATATTTGGACTCCAATAATTAAATTTTGAATCCATTAGTTATTAGATATGACAATTATTAATTTTATTTGGGATCTATTAATTATTATACCAGAAGTTGTAAATAATAGTCAGTGACGTCAGCATTAGTTCGGAAACAGTACATTAGGAGCGGCTCAAAATAATATGTCATTACACATTATTTATTTAAAAACGAACTGTTTCCACCACTGGAATTGCTTACCTCTGCCCTTGCCTCTCTTGAGATACCTATATGCTAAAAATTAGTCACTGACTATTATTTCCGACCCATGGTATAGATTTGGGCTCCGTTAATTAAATTTTGGATCCATTATTTATTAGTTTTGACAATTAATTATTAGATTTGGGATCCATTAATTATTAGATTTGGCCGCTAATAATTATTCGAATTGGGCTCCAGTAATTATTATATTTGGGCGCTAATAATAAGATTTGGATTCCATTAATTAAATTTTCTCCACCCCAATAGAGTGGGTGGATATTTATAAGTTTAACTGAGTCCATGGGTGGCGGGGAATGTAGGGGTAGAGGGGTATATCCCCCCGTAAGTACGCCACTGCGTACATAGGAAATGCCAAGTTCATTAATTAAACCTGGAATATCATGACAGTAACCTAAGTAATTTTCGTTTGAGAAAAATATTGACTGTTTTCCGAAATGTGGAAATTTTTTGTAAAAGATTCCCCTGCTGCAAATGAGATCCAAGTAGTTGTGCCTTTGTATTGGGAAGATCTAAATCACAAACTAGATCATTGAGCTCTTCTTGAGATATAAAATGTGGCTGTTTGCTGTTACCAGATTATTTGAAAACGACTTCCTCTTCAATACATGGACCGGCTTCTGGCTCTGTGTCATCATAATTATCTGGTTCATCATATTTCTCTGGAGGCTTAGGAACAGATATGCCGGAAGCGTCATGAGGTACAAGTCTAATGGCTGAGGGGATATTAGGATACACTATTTTATGCTTGCTATTACTACTAGAAAATCCCAGAATTTTTGAAAGTAACAATCATCAACATGATTCTTAGGCTCCCGCCAAATAATTGGCACTTCAAATTTCATAGATATGTGAGTACCCCCTCATCCTGCTAAGGTTCTTGAGCAAGTGCGGCAGCAATTTTTGGGAGCCCAAGTATTGTCTTGATCGTCAACTTTGAACCCAAAGTATAAGTCGTGGGCTCAAGGTATTTCGTTGAGCTTTCAGTGTCATCTCACCACATATACTTGCTTAACAGAAACTGTTTGGATGGTTCACACAGGATCGCAATGGCATCGCTTTACCGAATACTGTAATACTGATCCTCCGACAAGGGGTTGGCTACTTACACAGTGCTATTCAAAAGTCCCCTCCCCCCCTCGTATCTTTTGAACGGCTACACTTACATTAATAAAATTTGGAGGGTGTTGTAAACTTTGTACGAATGGTAACAGGTGACATAATAGTAATAGATGACGTCACAGTGCCACTCTGGCCAATAATTTTAAATAGGACCTTATGGCAAGTGATATCTCGTTTGAAAGGCATTGACATTGGCTACATAGCCATATTAATTTTGTTTGGGTTTAAATTAATTTTGACGGATAAATTAAATAAATACCAAAATTACTGAAATTATTTTTTTAAATTTAATTTTTCAAATATCAACAATGGATTCTTATAGCAAGTGTTCGAAATGTGCTCCGACGACTTCCTGACAGTAATAAATCCTATTAGTAAACTCTTGTCGTACTCGTTCGAATGCGTCAGCTGAAATAGCATTGCATTCTTCAGTAATTCTTTCTTTCAAAACGCCAATGCTATCTGGTGCCGTAGTATAAACCTTGGATTTCAAATACCCCCATAGAAAATAATCTAATGGTGTCAGATCTGGTGACCGAGGTGGCCATTCTATAGGACCTCACCGGCCGATCCATCTACCTCGATATTCTTCATCCAGGTAACGTCTTACTGCACCATAATAATGTGCAGGAGCACCATCTTGTTGAAATGTTATTTCCAGATGGCCGAATTCATCTTGATTATCTTCCAGAATTTCAAGAATTAACGGCTCAATTGCATTTTGTAACATCTCCAGATACACTTCACCGCTTAAATTTAAATTTAGGAAAACAGGACCAACTATGTGGTTTCCCAAAATACCTGCCCAAACATTGACTTTTTCTAGAAATTGGGTATGTTGTTCATGAAAGGTGTGAGGATTTGTGTCACTCCAATACCTTACATTTTGTGTATTCACATTTCCACTCAGGCAAAAAGTACTTTCGTCGTTTTGACTAATTTTATTTGTCATACATTCACAGAATTCGAGTCTTCTGTCGGGGTCGTCATCCGAAAGGTGGTGCACCATTTTTAACTTGTATAGATGAAATTTATTGTTAGCCAACACTCGCTGTACTGTACTTTTACTTACTTCACAGATAGACGCAACTTTAGTTGAAGAGGAAGTAGGGTTTACTACCATTTCAGCAACTATATCAATTTTTTTATTATCACTAAATGTTGGTTAGGTTAGGTTAGGATAATATTAGCTTATAGAAATGTATTTTTTTTCTGATTGCTTATTGTATTGTAAAAAAAAAATGTTGGTCGACCAGATCGTTTGGCATCTTGAACACTACCTGTTGCTTCAAACTTGTGAAGAAGCTCTCTCAAATAAGTTCTCGAGATATGGCGATCTGGGTATCTCTCATTAAATAAACGTTCCGCTTCATGGAGATTCTTTCTAGATTCACTAATTATTAAGATAGCTGCTACTTTGTCGGCTTAAGTACGTACCATTTTGTCTATGTAAACTCTTAAACGTCTCGTTAAACAATAATAAAATTATAGTATATTAATTACCAAGTGCCAAAAAGGTTACTTTAGTCACGAGTTTTACTAGGCACGAGTGGAGCGAAGCGGAACGAGTTCCTTGTGAAACGAGTGACTAAAGACGTTTTTAACGCGAGGTGCTTACTATACTTTTTCTTCGCCCGCGGGAAGGAAAACATTATATTATATTTGAATTATATTCATTACATGATGGACGATGACTGACAGCTGACTGATAAATCAAATGACGCAGAATAACAAAATTATCAAGGAGCATGAAATTTAACATACAAAAGATACACTTGATTTGACGTTTAAAAAACAAAAGATAAACGAGATGTGACTTTTCGCATTTCAAACACTAGTGTTTAAAGAGTCGTTCTGTGCATGTCAAACCCTTGTTCAAAGTGCGGTTTTAGTAGCGGAAGTAGAAAAAATATTTAAGCTATTTAGAAAAAATTTTGCAAAGCAACAAATACTATTAAATTAAGAACGTCAACTAACCAGAGGCGGACTGAAAAATCTTCAATATTTAAATGTGAAATAATAATTTTGGTTTTTATTTAATTTATCTGTCAAAATTAATTTAAACCCAAACAAAATTAATATGACTATGTAGCCAATGGCAATGCCTTTCAAACGAGATATCACTTGCCATAAGGTCCTATTTAAAATTATTGGCCAGAGTGGCACTGTGACGTCATCTATTACTATTACGTCACCTGTTACTATTCGTAGAGAAGTTTACAACACTTTATTTTCACCTGCCAAATTTTATTAATGGAAGTGTAGCCGTTCAAAAGATACGAGGGGGGAGGGGACTTTTGAATAGCACTGTATACCTGTTTCGAACATCTGGTATTTTCTTGAAACATCGAGAATCAAGAGTATCGAAAACGATTTTTGTATACAGGGGTCGTTCAATAAGTGACTGTCCCTCCGACGATTATGGTGTACGATGAAATCTGGAATTACATGGGGTGTAATGAGTATCTCCTTTATTTGAAGCCCTAGGGGGTTGAGACTTCGTAGATGGTGAACATCCCCGACACCCCACATGCGGTGTTGCCAGATTGTGCACAATTTCCCTAGACTAAGAGAATACACAGACCTGGCAACGTTGCACTCCATTATGCTATAGAAATATAAATATCGCACAGCTACATTCTTATACCTGCTTGAATCATTACTTTTTTAAATGAAACTAACTGTTTCTAGATAATTTGTTTAAAAAAGTAGTATGAGTAAATTCTACAGAGTAAGAGTCGAGACCGAAAATTTGCTTAAAGCATGTTGTTGGCACTATCTGGACTCTGTTACGTGATACGACAATTTAAAGGTCAGTGTAAGAGTTATCGATACGTATTTGTTTGGCGGAGAGGATTTTCGTGCAGAACAGTGTAATTATTAGATTTGGGCTCCATTAATTAAATGTTGGATCCATTAATTATTAGATATGACAATTATTGATTAGATTTCGGCTCCATTAATTAAATTTTGGCTCCATTAATTAAATTTTGGATGCGTTAATTATTGGATTTGGCAATTATTAATTAGATTTGGATTCCAAAAATTAAATTTTGGATTGGATCCATTAATTATTAGATTTGACAATTATTAATTAGATTTCTGCTCCATTGATTACATTTTGGAGTGGTTCAATTAATTATTAAATTTGGGCGTTAATAATGATTAGATTTGGGTTCCATTAATTATTTTATTTTACAATGAATCATTAGATTTGGGCTCCATTAAGCAAATTTTGGATCCATTGATTATTAGATTTAACAATTATTAATTATATTTAAGCGCTAATAATTATTAGATTTTGGGTCCAAATTTTTTTAGCTTTTCTTCATTAATTATTAGATTTGGGCTCCATTAATTAAATTTTTAATCCATTCATTATTAGATTTGGGCTCCAAACATTATTAGATTTCACAAGTATTTATTAGATCTGGGCGCTAATAATTTGTGCTCTATTAATAATCAGATTTGGGCGGTGGTTATTATTAATGACAGTTTCCTCTACCTGTATTAAGAATGCTCGTTGTTGTTTAGATCTAAGTCGATCTCGGCCGGAAAATTGTTCCAGCTCGGAACCCGATGCCAAAAGGAGAGATTCCATAGAAGGGGAACTGCAAGAAGAAAAAATCAACCAAATCACCAATTCGGTTCGAAATATGACGGTAGGAGAAAACGTAACCGACGGTCATACTTCGAATACTAGTTTACCGGATACAGCAGTACAAAGGAGACACAGTAAACAAGAGAGCAGTGATAGCGACTCCAGGAAACCGCCTAGAGGGCCTTCTCGGGATAAAAGAACTGCAGACACGAGTAAGAGAGATCGAGAAAAGGAAAGGGAGAAACCTAGGAAGGAAAGGGACCGATACAGTCCGGATAGTTACAGGTAAGATCGAATTATTGGGTTATTTACAAAATTGGTTTCTAATTTAATGTTTTTCAGAGATAAAAAACATGAAAGGCGGAAATATAAAGGTCGAGGAGGATATGAAGAGGATACCGATTATTACAGCGACAAAGAGAAAGATAGGAAAAATTACGACGACAGAGATAGGAAATACAGCAGTTTGCGCAAAGATAAAGAGAAGGATAGGAGGCGGAGGGATCCTAGGGATTACGGCAGGGAATACTACTACACAAATAGGTAATTAGATTATGTTTTTTCGAAAATTTATTTAACATAAATTGTATTTCAGATACGATGATGAATACGAGCAAAGATCGAGACCGTCTAGTCGATCTGATTCGATGCACGATTCGTATAGAGCGAGAGAAAGGGACGATCGCGATAGGAGGCATAGAGATAGAGAAAAATACCGTGGTCGGAGAGATCCTCGAGATGTATATAATCCATACCAAGTAAGTGAAACTATTTTTTGAGTAAAGCTAATCAAATTATATAAAATGTGTACACATTTCAGTTAAATAACAGAAACTTTTGTAAAGCAGCAACTGTGAACAGTTGGGCGCCAATAATTATAAAATTTAGACGCCATTCTGCGAAATTATTTATTAGATTTGGAATCCATCAATTATTAGATTTATGCACCAATAATTATTAATTGTGGGCGCTAATAATGATTAGATTTGGGCATATTTCATGAATATGAGTTCAATTAATTATTAGATTTGGACTCCATTCATTATTAGATTTGTATGCCATTAGTTATTAGATTTCTGCGCCATTAATTAAATTTTGTCTACATTATTAGATGTGTGCGCAATTAATTATTATATTTGGGCTCCAATAATGATTTGGCTTGGTCGTAATTAATTATTAGATTTGGACTCTATTTATTATATCTGGGCTTTTAATTAGATTTGGACGCCTTTAATTATTATATTTAGTCGCCATTATTAGTTAGATGTGAGCTTAATTAATTATGAGATTTGGTTCTATTAACTATGGTATTTGGGCGCCAATAATTATTAGGTTTGGGCTCCCTTAATCATTATATCTGGGTGCCAATAACTAAATTTGAACGCATGTAATTTATTTTAGTTTTGGCTGCCATTAATTATTATTAGATTTGGGCGCCATTTATCATTAGATCTGGGCGTTTAATTAGATTTGGACGCCTTTAATTATTAGATTTGGTCGCCATCAATAGTTAGATGTGGGCTTCAATAATTATTAGATTTGGGCGCCAATAATTATTTGATTTGGGCTCCTTTAATCATTGTATCTGGGCATCGTTAACCAGATTAGGACGACTAATTATTATTAGATTTGGCCATTTTTTATTAGTATTATTATTTTTTAATTATAAAGTTTGGCTCTATTAATTATTAGACTTGGGCACCAATAATTATTAGATATGGTCTCTATTAATTATTAAATTTGTAAGCGCTACGGCTTGAAAGGACTGTAGTTGAAGGATGTTATGCAGTTTGCGAATCGTCAACAAAAACAATAACTTTTATTTAAAGGGACTTACCAAAAGATTATGGTTTCCGCTACTCACTTAACAGCTTCAACGATCGATTGTTTAACTTCTAGTGTTTAAATTCCTGCCCTTTGTGAGACTAAATAAAGTTGATGCAATGTCTATATTTGCGAATAAATACACTGTATATGACTTCACATACGTCGCGGTTTTTAGCTGATTTTAAGCGGTTTAACAACGAGAAAATTAGTCGAAATGTATTTGGGAAACTAGTTGTTCCTCCAACAAAAGCGATAACAACAATTATAATATGTCTCTTATCCATAGTTCACAAAAGAACTAGTATTATATTTGAACGGAAAATAATCCATGAGCGGCTAGCTGAATTTTATGGAAAAATAAGAGGGTGGTGCGAACACGTATCCATTAATTATTAAATTTGGGCTCCATTAATTATTAGATTTAGACTCCATCAAATATTATAATTGGGCTCCAATAATTAGATTTAGGCGTCATTAATTATTAAATTTGAGATCCATTAATTAGATTTGAGCGCCATTAAGAGAAGAAAATTTCAATGTAACGAGTCTTGACAAAAAAATTATAATGAAAGTGAAAAATAAAAACAAACCAATTGTCTCATTTCTCAGGGCTTCTCTTACGATCCTTATAACCCTTACTATCAACAATATCAATATTACGAGAATCTAAGAAGAACCAATCCTCAAGCTTACGCCGAATGGTACAGGAAATATTACCAACAGGCGACAGGTCAAACCGCGCCTTATGTAAGCGAAGATAGAGCTTCCGTTCATTCTGGAAGGAGTTCCGCCAACGATGAACTGACAAAGGATAGGTAAGTATCTACGGAAATTATTTCTCGTCGGTTTTTGTCGTGTGTAACATTATTAGTAAATGTAATTGGTTTTGAGTATTTAAACTGTTTTTATTGTTGTTTGTGGTACGGTTAAGGTTTTTCAACAACAATTTCCCTTTCTAACTTTTCAGGTACTCGATTAAGATTTTTTTTCTTGTATTAATATTTTCCATTATTTTGTATTCTTTTTTATTTTTTACTTTTATTTTCTTATAATAATTTCTTACTGATCTTTCAGTAGTACCATCCCAATTATATATTTTGTTGTTGTCTCTGGTTCCTGCTCTCAGATTATTATGCGTATCCCTTCATTTCTCCTTTTATCCCAGTTTGTTTTGTATACTATTCTCCTTAAATGCTTCATTTCCTCGTTTTACAATCTGTCGAATCTTTTTCTATCTTAACGCCACCGTTTTTTTTTATTTTTCTCACCTTTAATGCCTTTTTAGTGTTTATTCCAACTTTTTTAATACTTTTGTTACATTTACTGGTTCTAAATCCCATAACCTCATTTTTCGGTACCTTAACCTTAACAGTTACACGACTTATTTCTTTACTATTACATTTACTAATTATATCGAGTGTGTGATAAACAATAGTTTGATGCAGTATTTGACATTTGCTTTAGTATTAACATACAGTGCGAGCGTAAAATATGGAAACATGGTAGATACTTTTCGATACAATGATGACACATCTATTTCATATTTTATCTTGTTAAAAAATTCATTGCAACGCTTACGATCATTTTCCTATTGAAAAAGGAATCCTGAGTGTAGCGAAATATTAAAAAAATTTCTAATAGTCTTTTTTGTTCAGTTTTTCGGATATACTGTAACCACAACATGACCACGTTTGCTAGTAGGCACTGAAAATGCTTCTGGTTTGGGCTTCATCAATTTTTAGATTCACATCCATTAATTAATAATTTTGGGCGCCAATAATTATTAGATTTGGGCACTGTTAATAAATATATTAGAGTTTTATTAATTAGATTTGGACACCTTTAATTATAAAATGTGGGCGTTAACAGTTGTTGGAATTGGACGCCATTAATAACATTTAACTCTATCAATGATTAGATTTGGACACTAATAACTATTTGATGTGGACGTTAACAATTATTAATTTTGGGCGCCAATAATTATTGATTTGGGGACTATTAGTTAATAGATTTGGGCACCTTTAATTATTAAATTTGGGCGTTAACAGTTGTTGGAATTGGGCGCCATTAATAACATTTAGCTCTATTATCAGATTTGAGCACTATTAATTAGATCTGAGTTCCATTAATTGACTTTTGATTCCGTTAATTATTAGATTTGGGCTCCATTAATAGTTAGGTTCGGGCATTAGCAATTATTAAAATTGGGCGCCATTAATTAGATTTTGGCTCTATTAATTATTAGACGTGAGCGCCAATAATTATTAGATTTGGTCACTAATACCTATTGGATGTGGGCGCTAATAATTACTAGATTTGGGTGCAGTTAATTGTTAGATTTGGGATCCATTTATTAGATTTGAGCGCTAATAATTATTAGATTTAGCCATAATTAATTAGTAGATTTGAGCACCATTCATTATTAGATTTAGCCACAATTAATTAGTAGATTTGAGCACCATTCATTATCAAATGTGGGCGCAATTAATTAGGTCTGGGCTCCATAAATTATATTTTGGTTAATTAATTATTATATTTGAGCGTCATGAATTAAATTTGGGCTCCAATCATTATTAGGTTTGGGCGTTAGCAATTTGTTGAGCTATATTAATTATTAGATTTGAGCATTATATTAGATTATATTTACAATATACGAAGTTATTTATGTTTCCTCATTTTACGCGCGCCCTCTATACTTTTGTCTACGAAAGAGGTTCGTTTGAATAATAAAACTTTTTATTTTCAATTCATACAATGTTTTGCTTGAAATAACGTAAAATTAACACAAAAATAAATCATGATTTAATTCTTTTACATACAAAAATTTAACAGAATATAGATCAGTACACTGTCCAGTGGTACTGGCCAGCACGTCGACTTGACTTGTTATTTCCTTCATCTGTCAGAATTAATAGTTTACTTTGTTGAGATGCCAAAAACTTTTCTCGCCAGTACAATATGGCGGCTCACCAGTTCAGTATGGCGTTGGATTCATGACGTCATTACCGCTGACAAGTGTACTGATGTATATTTCGGAATACAGGGTGAATCTGTATATACAAAGATACAGATTAAGCCTAACCTAACCAATTTCACTGAAATGTTATATTGTGGCAGTTAAAAAACCTTTCTGTTAAAAAAGTGGGAAAATACGATCTTTTTTTCATTTTGTGTATCTTACTGTTCAGAATTTTTTTTTTAAAGTTAAACACCAAATCGTAGACAAAATGTAAATACAAATTGAAACTTTTGTCGAGTGACGTTTGCTTCATAGTAAAAAGTGTGTTGCTTATTTTATTTAAATTCAATGACGCAGTTCAGCTTATAATTTATTTTCTATTCATTTTTGCTTTTCACACGTGACATTATCAGTATATTAACCAAATTCTGTTTTTTTATAAAACAAAGCTTCGATTAATTTCAAGTTTTAAATAAAAACCGGTGCTGTTCTAATAATAAAAATTAATTTGCACTATTCACAATTACAATGCACATCACTTCACCCTTCCTTTGCCAGACACTAAAAAAGGCATCATTGACTGCCACGTTTTATATCATCTAGGTGTGCTTTGTTCACTTGTTTAGGTATACGAGACAGAGTTTTTACAGTCAGATGAGCGCCTCTCAATTAGGAGGCTACTACAGGGATATGCATACGCATAGCGTTTCGGGAGGCCAATACGCTTTAGACACATCTAGGTGAGCCTCATAAAAATATCAATCAATCTTTTTAGGAATTTTGAGATTTGACAGAAAATCTAATGAGTTTGTTTAATTTAGGGAACTTTGGGTGTCATTAAATAGATTTGAGCTCTATTTATTAGATTTAAGTGCCATTAGTTTTTAGATTTGGGCCCCATTGATAATTAGGTATTTGGGCTATATTATTTAAATTTTGACTCTATTAGTATTATTAATTTGAGTGTCATTAATTATTGGGTTTGACCGTCATTAATTACATCCGTGCCCCATTATTTATATTTGGGCACCACTAATTATTAGATTTGAACGTCATGAATTCAATTTAGGCTCTATTAATTATTAGATTTTGGCGCTGACAATTATTAGATGTTAGCGCCATTAATTATTAGATTTGGGTGCCGTAAATGATAAGATTAGGGCTCCATTAATTAAGTTTTGGCCCCATTAATGATTATTAATATGAGCGTCATTAATTATTAGATTTGGGCGTTATTAATTAGGTTTGGATATCATTAATTATTAGACTTGGACGCTAATAATTATTAGATTTGGGCTCCAATAATTATTATATTTGTGCGTTAATAATTATTAGATTTGAGCATCCATAATTAAATTTGGGCCCCATTAATTATTAGATTTGAGCGTCATTAATTATATTTGGACACCATCAGTTATTAGACTCGGGGCCTTAAAAATTATTAGATTTGTGTTTAAATAATGATTAGATTTGACTCCATTAATTATCATACTTATATATTAATTATTAGATTTGAGCGTCATTAATTAGATTTGGGCTCCATTATTTATATTTTTGGACTCCAATAATATTAGACTTAGGCGCTAATAATTATTAGATTTGGGCACCATTAATAATTAGACTTGGGCGTTAATAATTATTAGATTTTAGCATCAATAATTAAATTTGGGCGCCATTAATTATATTTGGACACCATTAGTTATTAGACTCAGGCGTTAAAAATTATTAGATTTGTGTTTCAATCATTATTAGATTTGACTCTATTAATTATTATACTTGGAAGCTAATAATTATTAGATTTTAGCGTCATTAATTAGATTTGGGCTCCATTAATTATATTTTTGGACTCCAATAATATTATTAGACTTGGGCACAAATAATTTTTAGATTTGGGTTACTTTAATTATTATACTTGGGCGCTAATAATTATTATATTTGAGCTTGTCTGATGTAGGTTTCCCATCTTAGAGCTGGTCTTCCTCTTCGTCTCTTTCCGGGGGTTCCCATTGTAATCTGGAATCCTTTGGACGCGACCATACCATTTTAACGCTCTATTTTTCAGCGCTTTTAACATAGAACATTTAACGTTCATTATTTGTCATATTTCTTCTTTTCTTATTATATCCATATTTATTGTAAGACCCCAAATTTTAAACTTATCTTTTAGCTTTCTTATAAACTCCATGCCCTCCTTGTCTTGTGTAAAAATAACTTGATGGTCTGCGTAAAGAAGTGAATGTATCATATTTTCATTTATCTTATAGTTTCTTTTGACAGGAAGTAGCAATTTCAAATGTATCTTCTAGATTCCGTTGATCTCCGTTTAGAGTTTCGATTGTTGGCCCAAAAAATACGAAAATAAATTTATAAACCACTGATTGCTTTCCCGCAAACGAAAGTTCCTTGAATTAAATGAAAATATGATTTTTCTCACTTTAAAAGTATTTTCTGTCAAACTCATTGAATAAAATCAGTAATTAATATATACAATATAAAATCAGTAATTTATGTATACAGTATGTACGAAAACTACCGTAACTTGCTAATATTTCGATTTAAAAAAAAGTCTGGTAAGAATTCAATGCTAGGTTTTTGTTAATATTTATTTCGCGTTCATTAAAATGACCCTTCAAGCCGGATTTGTGACGACTTGATAAAAGCGTGAACGGGCCAGCTAAATCTACACAAACATAAGTATAAGCTCTGAGTTGGGAAACTCTTAGAGCCGGTAAATTAGCCATATAAGGGTTATAAGATTTTGGCTTACAACGAAAACAACGTATGCAATCAATCATTTGTAAATAGCATAAGTATTGTTGGAGAAAAAGTACTGCATTGTTTTTAAATCCGGCTAGAACTTCCATTTTAACGCACGCGCAAAAATATTAACAAAAACAGTTTGAAATAAAAGTTATACGAAATAAATCAAGCTATAAGAATAAGTCGGTTAGAAATATACAGTGTGTACCATTACTCCAGAATAACATGATGATATATTTTTATGATACATCCTATATTTTATTAAAAATTATGTATTTAAAAAAAGTAGGTTCTTTGGAACGAATTAAGTTTTAATGGGGGTATTTCTATTTTAATAGATTTTTAAAAAAATCTAAATTACATAGGATGTACTATTTAAAAATATATATCTGGAGTACTGCTACACCCTGTATATTTCTAAACGATTTATTTTTATAGCTTGATTCGTATAAGTTTTATTTGAATTTTTTTGTTAATTGAAGTATTAGTAAGTTACGTTATTTTTTGAACACACTGTATAACGACAATTTAACGTTTTTTCAGTAGTTACTAAAATAACCATTTTACAAGATATATTGGTTTTAAATAATATTTCAAAAATTGTCATTCAAGGAAAATTAATTTTTAAAAATTTTCCTTCAATTTTGAATTTAAATGTGGAGTTTTTTTAAATACTTGAGTTGCTATTTATATTTACTTTTTTAGTCATATTTTACATCACTAAGACAGTTTTTCGACTAAAACCACCAGCTCATACTCTGGAGATTTCAAACTTTACTGTAGAAACGTCAAAATTGTTTCAATTCATTTTTCAGATAAAATAGCAACATTTCTATATGATTAAATTTAGTGACGACCAGAATTGTAAGTCTTGTTTTTTTCAAAAACTCAGTATATAGGGAAGTTCAGAAAAGTTTTGAAAACATGTTTGAAGTTCTCTTCAGATATATAGCCCGGGAGCCAGAGCACTATTTTTGTCAGTCATTTCTTTTCGGCCAATAATTGGTAAATACTCAATTTAGTTGTGCTAAAATGCTTTATGACCTGGCTCAACATGGGTGGGTGGGCCATGGGAGTTTCCCAAACATATGGTCCGCGCCAACTGACGGTCACGAAGCATTTTACCACAAATAAATTAAATATTTTACCAATTATTGGACGAGAGGGAATTGGTCGCCAAATCCTGTCGATGGCTCCCGGACTAATAGTAAAAAGATGGTAAAGAATTTTTTTTAAATAATAAAAACTTTCTAATATTCAGCTTAGTATTTTTATCATAGGTGAAGGTTTGACAGTGACATTATGTCAAAAAAACTAAGTTTAATGTTAGTTTTTCTAATGATGCAATTTTCTCTTACAGCGTTTTATGTTTTACTGTCTTAAATGCTTTAAAAAGTTAGACTTTGTTTATTTTATATTATCTTTTATTTTATTCCTTCGGAAATGACGTAAAAAGATTGCTTAGAACCATATTCAATTGCTTGCTTTGAACATATCATTCGCTTTTCTTTTATATAAAATTTTGAAGTATAAGTGTAAACAAATAGAAACCATATACAGTGCGAGTCTCTAACTTGGAATAAATTCACTAAATCAGAAACTATTTTTTTGTTGGAAATATGCTCTTACAAGTCGATAAGTATTTTGAATTTCGCTCTTTTCGATGTAAGGGAATGTTTTAAAGCTTGTCCCAAATTTGAGATATAACGTTATCGACAATTTTTTCAAATCCTAATTGTTTTATAACTATTCTTGAAGGGTATATCAAGGTGCATACGTGTATTCAGAAAATTCGAAAAATGTAGGAATTTGATTCAGTTCAAGGAAATAATTCAGGCAATTTAAAAATGTAATGTCAAGAGGTATTTGTTTTTATAATTTTTTATCAAACTGGGTTGATGTTGACAATGTGAAACAAAAAAATTAAGATGAAAACAAGTAAGGGAAGTAGCATAGTATTGAGCGATTTTCGATAAAATTGGTAAGAGCAAGGACTTGGTCACAGCAGCTGCGATCTGGGCGAAAGACAGATTGCTTGACGAGGATGTCACTCAGAATTGTTTGGCCTATTCTGTTTAAAAGTCCTTCCAGGGTTCCTGATTGCAAGATGCTGTTGAGAATTCTTTGTCGCCATTTCCTGGTATATGATAGATTTTAGTGTGAATTGAACTAACGAGTTTTATTATATTGCTGCTCCGTTAAATGTCGTGAGTTTTGGTGGTTTTGAGGCAAATTAGTACAAAAATTTGGTATCAAATTAAGCAGAAAACCGTCATCCATACTTTGGTTTAGTGTATTAATGCTAAAAGTGAGCTGTTCAACTTTCTTATTGCATTTTGTTAGATCCATTGTTTTTGTGAGCCATAAACATAAAGACAAAAAAACTGGTTTCATGATAACTACATTGAAATAGTACAGGTATTGAACATCTTTATATTACATTAAAAATCGCAAAATTTCTACTATCAAAACATCGTTTTGTATTCTACAAGCTTCGAATATAGTTTAAATACTGTTACATTCTTCGAACAAGTAAGAGTTTCAGTGAAATAAATAATAGAAACCGAAGTAATTTGTTATATATACAATTGTAAACATTGAAATCGGCAGACATAAAACCAGAAGTAATTTTCCTTATCAGCAATCAAACCGTTTCCGGCATAAAACAACCCACACACGTGTGAACAATAATCGTTGGGATGACCGAAACAATTGGAATGATAATAGAAGAAATCAGAGAAACAAAACGGGAATTAAAATCAGTAATTGAAGCTGTGGAAGTGCGGCTCATCTTGAAGGTTGGAGAAATTAAAAATAGACTAACTAAAATTGAAATAGTGAACCAACAACTGGAATAAAAAATAAAGAAAATAACATCATTATATTTGGATTGAAGCATACAGGACAGAACATCTCAACAGATTTCATCACTGGTGAAATAAAGAGACTTGTTGGAGTAGAAGTACAACATTCAGACCTAAACAACTTTTACACACTAGGCAAAAAAGAGTCCTGTCCAGTTAAAATAGAATTCGTTTCATTTCTGAAAAAGTCCTCAATACTAGCGAATGCAAAAAGGATCGAACATATCTATCTCGAATGATATGACCATCAAACAGTGAGAAGATTACAAAATACTGAGAAAGCATTTGTACCTGGCTAGAGAGGATAAAAATACCAACTGTTACATAAAAAACAACAAACTTCATGTGAACAGTATAATCTATAGTGTTGAGGACTTGGAACAAAGCGAAAACGTCAAGGAAATCGAAGAAAAATCCAACAGTGTTCCAGGAACACCCTCTGCACAAAACCATACCAAAGAATTTCCAAAGGTACTTGAAAAAGTACTGATGACAAGGAATCAAAAACAAACATCCACCGAATCTCCAGTTCTACCACCCAACGAAACAGTGAAAAAAAAACCAAACGAAAAAAGACTCAGAAGACAAAGCTTAAATTGAAACCCGCTCTAAGGTAAACCCCATAAGAAACACTAATAATTCTTAAGTGAAACTATCTATTTAATAATTTCATCTTATAGATTAATACCTGTAAATGTTTTTATTTCTCTTGTTTATACAATTACACAAATTTTTATTCTTTGAATATTATGCACTGTAGAACTCAGTAAAATATAACTCGTAATTCTAAGGATTATGAATCAATATATTCGTGATTTTATTGTTGAAAAAATTGAGACTTATACATTAGAAACCACAGAAGAATGCTCTCAAATCTTGAATGTAAATAAACGTAACTCTAACTTTAAAGTAGTACACAATAACATATGAAGCATAAACAAAAATCTAGATGAATTCAAGCTATTTTTATCAAATCTGAATTCCGATATTGAACTAATAATTTTAACTGAAACCTGGCAGATACCAGACACAAGCTTGCATCAAGTTGATGGATATTAATTAATTTATAATGATAGTAGATACAAAAAAAAACGACGGCGTTGTAATATATATAAAAAATAATTATAACTATTCATACGAAATTATACAACTATACAATAATATAAACATATTGTCGATGAAAATACATCTATATAAAAATCGTTGTGCTATAATTTATGCGTTATACAGATCACCCGATACAAATCAAAAAGAATTTGTTACAAATTTACAAAACTACCTCGACACACATGATACACACATCTTCGAATTCGATCTCACCACAATTGAATACATAAACCTTCTAAACGAATTCGGCTACATCTCAACTATTAATAATCCAACAAGACAAAGGGCGTGCTTGGACCATATATTCATGAAAGCCAAAAATAATATTACTGAGAACATACTACCAATCGTACTCCAAACAAATATAACAGACCACTCAACTACAATCTTACAAGTGATACTTAATACGGAAAAAGTGACTAAAGTAGACAACATAAATTACGTTGAAACAGTTAACATAAAAACAATAAATAACAAATTAGAGAACACTCCTTGGACCAAAGTATACAATCAAAAAAATCCAGATGTTGCTACTAACGTATTTATATAAACATTATCCATTACAATCAAAGAATCCACAGAAAAACACCAAATAAGAAGAAAACATACAAAAATTGCTGCGTGGATTACTAATGATTTACTTAAATCCATAAATACAAAGAACACGCTACATAAAAATGTGACTAAAAATCCTAACGACTTACAATTGAAACTGCAATATAACCACTACAAAAACAAGTTGACCTCCTTAATTAAGATTACTAAATGAAAATGTTACAATAAACAGATAGAAAACAACAATAATGATTCAAAAATTATGGGATGTAGTGAAAAAAATTAACAGAAATAATAAATTACATCGAAACATTGACGTTGTTAAAAATAATACTGTTCAACTTATAACTGACAAAAAAGATATTACCAATGAATTTAACGGAGTGTTTGCATCCATTGGAAAAACACTGGCAAACAAGATAAGCAGAACGCCAACCTATACACCAGCAAATAAAACTGTGTGCAATTCTATGATTCTTCTTCCAATAGATTCTAAAGAGCTGCGCAGTATAATTCAGGAACTGAAAATTAAAAAAGTTGCTGGTATAGACAACATCAAATCAGAAACCCTCAAATCAGTTGCAAATCATATTCTGGAACCCTTAAAAACCTCATCAACAGATGGTTCGAATCAGGAATATGGCCGTCGGACTTGAAGAGTCACTCATAATCCCGCTATACAAAAAATGAGACCGAACCACAATCACAAATTATCGCCCTATTTCTCTGATAACACACATCTCCAAAATTTTCGAAAAGGCTTTAAAAAATCGTTTAGATTCTTTCCTGAAGAAATATAATATAATCTCTAATAATCAATTTAGTTTTAGAGAGAAGAAATCTACCGAGGATGCGATATTAACCTTGACATCAAGAATAACCACAGCACTAAATGATAGTTATCCATGTCTTTGCGTTTTTATAGAACTTTCGAAATAATTCGACACGGTTCACCACAATTTGCTTTTGAAATCACTTGAAAACATAGGTATATGAGGAGAAACTAATTGTTACTCTATATATCGTGTATTTATTTTTATCTCCATTGTTTATTGTTTATAAGTATGTTATATTATCATATCTATTTTTAGGAACTACTTATAAGTATATCTTTGTGTAATGTATGTAATAATTCTTATAAACCATTTTATATTTATGCACAACAAGTGGAACAGCACTTATCGCTCATTAGCTTTATTCATTTTATTTTTTTTTGTAAGATACTCCTTCGTATTTATATTTATTGAATAAAGATTTTTATTATTATACACGCCGGTATTGACAAGGAACTTATTGTGTGCTGCGTCAAAGCATGAGGCTTTCCCCGCCTTCAGGCTTATGATGGTCTCATTTATTTCATCTAATGTGAACTGAGCTGGAGGCTCAAGTTTGAGTATTCACGCTTTACGCGGCGAGAGTGTTCGTGCTCTAGATGTGTGGACTATGTCTTCAGCGATTAGTTGGGCGAGATTGTTTCCTTAAGAGAGACCAGGTCTTGCGACTGGAATGTTTAAATTCCATTTCCCCCATGGTCTCCCGCCATTTCTGCAATCGTCCATTGTTTATGCTCTCGAATAGTTCGTCGGCTATCTCCGTGTCGTCAGATCGATAAATTCCTTGTACAGTCTATTGCTATCCTCTGTCCAGCCTGAGATATGTTCCTTCCGTAAATCTCTTGGTATGTGTTTCTTACATACTGCGTGTGTTTCTACCATCTGACACATTTGTCTAGGTCCTTATAGTATCTGATTACTGGGTTGCATAATTGTAAGGTAATTTTACAGGAAGCATTTGTTAAATCAGACCATAAGGTTTATAGTAAATGGTAAGGTAAATCGTCATAATTGTCATTATTGGGCATACAGCAATCCACACTGGATGAGGGAAGGCCACACTCAACATCCAGAAAAAGTCAATGTTTGTGCAGGGATTGTTAGCGATCGAGTAATAGGACAAATTTTCTTCGAAGGAAATCTTAATGGAGCTGAATATTTAGAATTCTTGCTGGAAGAACTAGAATTTGGCTACTTTGTTTCCTGATCAGGATAAAGCTGATGTCCTGAATAGAAACATCTGGTTTCAACATTTTGCAAGACCTGTCTGTGAGTATCTGAATGATCTATTTCCAGGGAGATGGATTTGTAGAAAGGGACTTTTTGAAAGGCATACCAGGTCTCCGAATTTAACACCTATGGACTATTTCTTATGGGGGTACTTGAAAAGCAAATTTTTTAAGAACAAACCGGGAACATTGAGCAGTTACAAGAAAAATAAGACAGGAGTGTAAGCTAATGTCTGCCAAAGTAATTAGAAGGATATTGTCAGTTAGTTAATGGACAACATTTTGAACATTTATTGAAAAAGACATGTCGATATCAGATATATCAATTGATCAGATTTCTCCATTTTAGAATTAGTTGATGTTTGTTGAATATCTTTTAAACGACAAGGAATCAAAATTTGATATTTGGTACGTATATGTAACTCAATAAACCATTCAATAGACGTAAAAAATAAGCATTGCCTTTAAAAAAAATAGTGGATGACATGATATCTCAAATAAATTTGGGACCCGCTGTATAACATTTTCTTACATCAAGAAGAGCGCAATTTAAAATACTAATCGACATGTCCGAGATTATTTTCAACAAAAAAATCTGTCTTTGATTAACTGAATTTATTCCAAGTTAACGACTCGCACTGTATTTTCGTAAATCAAGTTCAATTGAGTAACATTTTTACCCGAAATCCAAGCAATTGCATGCTGCTTTTTTGCTTACAATTTTTTTCATCGTTCTGATTATAAAAAGCAGATAAATAAATAATTGCTTCGTTGATCAAGTAGCAGTATTTTTTGACCTTTTAGTATACAGGGTGATCAACTTATTCAATAATCCGTTGTAAAATTATTTATAATGGATGTTTCATAAGGTCACAGTATATCAAAGTTATGTTTTTGCTAATGTAACACCCTATAAATTATTCTGCTCATTTTCCCTATTCCAGCAATATAATGTTTTACTAAGTTCTACAGGGCATTTTCAAAGTTATGACCACTTTTATGTAAAAATCTTAACGAAATCGTTTAAAATTCTGAGGTTTAATTTCTTAACGCCATAATGTGTTTTTAATTATGTTGCAAGTCATCGCGTATTTGATACATTTCATTTTGTATACAAGGTGAACCAAAACTCGCGAGCAAAATTTTCTTGGTTATTTGAAATTAAACACCTTGTATTTTATATCACTTAAAAAGTACTCCATAACCGTAACATGTAGGTATAAGGAGGGCCTAACAAAACTATTTGTAAATGATATAACACACAGGGTGTTTCATTAGAAATAATCGGGAAAGTCTTGGGCGTGAGTTTTGATTTACCCTGTATGCAAAATGAAATTTATCAGATACGTGATGAGTTGCAACTATCGGGGCTGATTACTAAACTTTTTGGCTTGTCCCTTGCTCTGGTTTGACTAGCTTTTAGTAGATGCTCTTGCTGCAGATACTATGAGGGAGATGGCTGAATATATTCTCTAGACTCTGAACTTTGCTAATGTCACAGAGTCTTCGGCTACCGAAATCCTATATAAACTGTTTTTTACTGAATTTGTATGTTACAAAATAATTTTAAAATGTCAAGCTTTTGACTCTACCATTTTTTCACAATACATTTTTTTTGTATGTCTTGAGGCTGTGACAAATGACAGATGTTTTTATCTAAAAATGTGTCCCCTTTAGAACAAAAATCGACATGTTTCAGCGTTTCCTTAAAATCCAATGAATACTGCCAAATATTGGGGTGGCTTAATCTGTATACATAGGCCAGCACTCCTGTTGTCGGAGTATAGGTCGTTCTTTGTGAGCTCTTTTGATCCCTTTTGTATGATGGATCAATCCGTGTGCTATCTTCTGCTTACTACAGCATGCGGTGTGAGTTCGCCATCTTTGTATTTTTTCCCATTCTTTCCTATCTTCCATTTTACTACCCCAGTCACGGATTCCTATTATCTTCAGTCATGAATAACCTTATCTTCCAATCTAAGTTTTGGATGTCCCCTCGGACTGGGGTTTGCAGGCTTCCTATCAGTGATTTTCCGTATTAGATCGTTCTTATTCCTTCTTCAAAGATTTCCGTACCATCTTAGTCACTGCGCCATTATATGTGTGACTATATCTTCACCATTCATGTATTAACTTATTTTGTAGTTATATAGCCTTCTATGCCCTTCATTTGGGATCTGTTTGGTCCCTATTATCGTCCGCGTGATTTTCTTCTTGTATTCCTTCAGTTCTAACAAAATCGGTCTTGGTTTACTTGGGTTAAGATATTGTTTCCCTATTCTTCTAGCCTCTATAAATTCATCGCTGTTAAGTTCCAGCTTCTTCATTACCTTTTGTAAGACATTCTTTAGTCGCAACTCATTTTCGTTTTCCGTTTCTCTTGCTCCCTGTATTATGAGGTTTTTGCTCCTCTCTTCACGCTCTAATTTTTCTATCTTCTCTTCATGCCTTCCCAAAGCCTCTTTTAATTCGTGGTTCTCAATTCTTATGCCGTTATTTTTTTTATATCTGCCATTTCTCTCTGAATGCTATCCAATTTTGTCTCCATCCTTTCATTAATATTTTCTATTTCCTCTAGTTTTCCCAATACTTTTCGCTGTACTTTTCCCACCTCTGAAATTTTTTCCATTTTGAAATTGACAGCTACCTCGTCACAGACCTAGTTTTTATTTACGAAGATCCTACTTAATTCAAATCTCAGTCTGGTGCCTGTGTAGTGAATTTATTTCTTAGATTACGGTCCTGTCTTATCACACTGGTTTTGTTGTATTATCTTCTCATTAATGAGTAATTAGTATGTTATCACAACTATTTTTGTTAGCCAACTTATTTAAGTTTATACTTTAGATAAGTATGCCTATGTACGATAAATGGTATAAACTCACCAATTTCTATCTGGTTTCCTTTTGTTTTCTTACTTACTCACTACTGCAACTTTGGGCCTAATATTACCCACTTCTATAAATTTTCACAGAGTTTTAAACTACGTATTTTTGGATTTTAATTGGACTCGAGATTTCAATTAATACATCCGGTACATTTCTGTGCTCGTATACGTCCGTCAAGTGCAATAGAGTACAATTTCCTGAGGTCCTGATGACATCTATTAAATATTAAAAACTGACCTACGTATAAATTCATAATAACCATATTATTTTTATAATGACATGTATATTGATACAACTATATTCATACGTTTTCTAAATATAGATTAAATTGTTTGTTTTGAATATTTTTCGAGACTTTTTGGAATAATTAATATTTAGTATAACTTTAATTTGTCTTGTAGTAAAATCATGACAAGGTTGAGTTTATACAGGTTCAATATCCACTACAAGACAACGGAGTTATTGAATTCTGTTGAGCTGATTAAGTTGATCACCCAATATACTAGACGTCCTATTCAAAGTATTCTCAAATAATCTGATAATTTAAATGTTTCATTAAAAAAAATTATTACCCACGTCTGATTTAAAGTTTCCAATATTACCCACATTTATTTGCACGGTGTTTTACTTAATTTAATCGTATTATATTGAAAAAAATATATATTTCTCCAATTTTTTAGCTACTCTCGTCCTTTCGATCAAACCGATTCATCAATAAACCTCGAAGATACCACTATGGCTTCTCAACGCTTGACCCCCGCCAAATTCGCCACCGCGCACATCAAAGCTTCCATCAGTTCCGGTAAATTGCTGCGCATCCTTCCCCATTACCCCATGGACGGACAATCGGCCATCGTGGAAATTTGTGATACGCATTCGTTTTTGGTCAACGACGAGGAATACAAAGAGATGAGCCAATTCCCGGGTCCTTTAGTGAAAGGTGTCACCCACAAGAAGACGATCATAGAATATTGCGAAAACAAAATCAGGAACGCCATTACAGGACAAAACATACACGACGTCGAGAGTTATATCTTGATGTGGGAGTTGTTGATATTGTTAATCAGGCAAAACGGGGTAAGTTTTTCACTAACACTGATAAATGTACTAATCGACTGTGTTGATAAATTTGCACTATTTATATATTAACAATTCAAACATTAGACTATCTTCAAAGGGGATGTAATTCAATATTCGTCGTGGCATTAGCCAGGAAAGTAGTTGTTTTGTCCTTTGAGAAACGGACTGTTATCTCAAAATTATTATTTTCGAAATAAACAGAGGCAATAGTAGAAAGCCATCTATACACCTCGTATTTGGTGAAATTTTATTTCATAGGTATTGACAACTACATTCGAATATTCTGAAATGGTGCTTCACTCTTGTAAGTGAGTATAGCGCCAGTTAGCATTTTCTTGTAAGTGGAGACTTCTACGAACCAAATAGTGGCGCTGATTGGTGATATCTTCAGTTCGGCTTAGAGATTCTGAACGAGGGGGCATTACTTCGTTCTGAAGAGATCGTATCCTGAGGTGCATGTACACTGCCATTGTGATACCTATCATCACATACAGAGCTATTGTATATAGTAGCAGAACCAGCCTACTGACAACGAGGGACAACCTATTTAGAATTCAAACGGCTAGTCTGAATATATAACAGGGGCAATTAAAACAAGCCTTACTGCGACTATGGAAGTAATTCTGAACCTCACGTCACTGCATATAGTGGTGGAAAGTGTAGCAAAGAGAATGAGATACAGATTGAGTTGAGAGGGAATCCTGTGGAAAAAACACTCCCCTTGGTAGTTAGAGATCAGGAATCCTGGAACATGCCACAATAGGTTTGTTCCAGCAGAGTGTTTCTAACTACTTGATCATGCGCATTGTGAAAATGTGTTCCAGCAGTATCAAGTTCAAGTAATGTTAAAAAATAACCTGGTGCTTAACATCTTCACATCAGTCTAAAGAAGAAATAGATAAATAAATAAACTTAAGAGACCATAAATACCCCTCTTAAAATAAATCGGTCTTAGAGACCAACGTTAGTAAGCATGTCTTGTCAAAGCACGTTTAGTGGAGGGCTAAATGAACTTGTGTATATATCCCATTTTTCAGTATCGTTTTTGTGACGCCCTATATTTCAGAATCGTTTTTGTGACGCCCTATATTTCAGAATCGTTTTTGTGACGCCCTATATTTCAGAATCGTTTTTGTGACGCCCTATATTTCAGAATTGGTTTCCCTAAGGACACTACCGCTTTTTTCCTTGTAGATACATCCTTTAAGAACATTCCTCTATAATATGACCTCAATATCTCCATTATTTTGGCCTGTGTGCTTTTTTAAATGAACTCGTGTAAACATCCCATTTTCCGGTACTTTTTGTCGCCCTATATTTCAGAATTGGTTTCCTTAAGGACAGTACCGATTTTTTTCCTTGTAGATACATCCTTTAAGAAGATTCCTTTAGAATATGAGCTCAATATCTCCATTATTTTGGCCCGTGCGATTTTTTAAATGAATTCGTGTATACATACATTCTATTCTTCGGTATCGCTTTCTTCACGTCCTATATTTCAGAATTGCTTTTGCTAAGGACGCTATCGATTTTTTTCCTTGTAGACATCCTTTAAAAACATTCTTCTAGAATGTGAGCCCAATATCAACATTATTTTGGCCTGTGTGATTTTTTAAATGTACCTATGTATTTTTCCTTGCAAGGTTTCTGCACACCTTTAGAGCTATTTTTGCTTTATGTGTTATCTTCTTTTTGTGTATATTCTCCAGGAGTTTACTATCCAGTGTTATATCTAAGTACTTGACCTCTTGTCTCCATTCAACCTCTCTTCCATCAATTTTAATGGGTTTGAGGTTGAGTTCATTTTTTTTAGTGAAGGCAATAAGAATAGTTTTGGTGCTGCCTACACAATCTATTCATGTAATTGAGTCCTCTTTGTACTATGTCACGCAGAGTATTCTCAAACTTCCCTGTAACTGTTATGAGTATGTCATAGGCATAGCCCTGACAGGCTATTATCAGGTTGGTCAATCCATCTAGGAGTTTGTCAACCATCAGACTCCACATTAACGGAGATGTTACTCGCCCCTGTCGACATCCTCTGCTTGTACTGATGGAGATTTTATCTTCTCTTATTTTTGCCTCTACTACTCTAGTAGTGTGAAGTTCTGACATTCACCTAGATGTCGTGTTATCTACACCTCTGTTATTGAGCGCTCTTTTGGCACCTTCATGCGGAGTATGTGGTATTTATGTATATTGGCAATTCGAACATTCTAGATTTTCAAAAATCTTATAGATGTTTCTAGAAAATGTAAACAACCAGCAGAACCTCCGACGTACGACACGTTTATAGACAGTAATTTATTTATTTTTGTTTTAGATGGTAGTCGGTGCTGATATTGCAGAACTTTTGTTGAAAAACAAAAGAGAAATTCCTCCTCCGCGTCCTTCTTCGGTAACATCTAATTTGAGCAGTAACAACGGTGAAGTTAATCCATCGTCCGAATCTAGCAATCATCTTAAATCCGAATTGACCAGTAGTTTGGTATCCGTTATGAAAGAAGAAGAAATAACCAACAAATTTAGAGAATTTCTATTGTACGGATCCGGACAGGAAGCTTTAGGTAAGGATATATAAATAATTACGATCATTTTGTTCATTACTGGCTTAATATGTATGTGATTTCATCTTTCGACAGTAACGACTCTTGATGTCTTTTTCTAGCTGTAGGGTGAATTTTGAGGGCTCAAACGATTTCGCAATGAATATTTGTTAGACTGTAACCTTTTTATTATTTTATTCTAATTGTTTAATTCAAATGTTACAGAATGGGCAATGAAGAATAGTTTATGGGGTCACGCTTTATTCTTAGCTAGTAAATTAGACAAAAGGACGTATGCGAATGTCATGATGAGATTTGCGAATGGTTTAACAATGAACGATCCATTGCAGACGTTGTACCAATTGCTTTCGGGTAAAATGCCTGCTGCTGTAACGGTAAGGTTTCATTTTTTTTTTTTTTTTTGGTGAAGATGTATGATTTTTGTTTTGTTTTCAGTGTGTTTCCGATGAAAAATGGGGTGATTGGCGTCCCCATTTGGCGATGATTCTGTCTAATTCATCTCAACGTCCGGAACTCAATTGTAAAGCTATAACAACTTTAGGGGATACTTTGAGGCATAGAGGGAATTTGTATGCTGCACAGTTTTGTTATTTGATGGCGGAAGTAAGTCAACAAATATTATTTAACAAAATTTATTTGTCTTAAAACATACATAGTTCCATTTAATAAATCGCACAGAACAAAATAATGGAGATATTGTGGTCATATTCTAGAGGAATGTTTTTAAACGATATATCTATAAGGAAAAAAATCAGTAGTGTCTTTAAATAAGTAAATTTCGAAATATAGGGCGTCAAAAAAGCGGTAACGAAAAAATGAAGGTCAACTTTGGAACCCTGGTTACTCGAAAATAGTGGTGATGAAAATTTTGAAAATGTATTTTATAGAGTGTTTCATGTTGAACTTATAAAGTATACTTATAATACTTTTGGTTAAAAAGTTTGGGAGATAGCAGCACGAGTTCGTTCGTTTAAATCCAAAATAATAGAAATATTGAGCTCAGATTGTAGAGGAATGTTCTCAAAGGATGTATCTACAAGAAAAAAAATTGGAAACACCCTTAGTGAAACTAATTCTGAACTACAGGGCGGCAAAAAGCGATATTGAAAAATAGGATGTAAACAAGACTTTAAAAAATTGCGGAATTGTTGTCATATTCTAAAGAAACATTTTTAAAGGGCGGATGTACAAGGAAAAAAATCAGTGGTGTTCTTAAGGCAACCATTTCCGAAATGTAGGGCGTCTAAAAGGTGATACTGAAAAATAGATTGTATACACGAACTCATTTAAAAAATCGCATAGGCCAAAGTAATAGATATATTAAGCTCATATTCTGGAAGAATGTTCTTAAAGGATGTATCTACAAGGACAAAAGTGTCCTTAAGGGAACTAATTCTGAAATGTATGGCTTCAAAAAAGCGATAGGGAAAAATGGGTTGTATACACGAGTTCATTTAAAAAATCGCACAGACCAAAATAATCAAAATGAAAATTTTAAAACATAAAGTCAAAACGATCTCTACAGCAGAAGATATAGCAGTAATATTCGCAGACCATTTTGAACAAAATTTCACGATAATTACACTCCACAATTTTTCCAATACAAAATTAGAAATGAAAAAGAGGAAATACAAGTCACATATAACGACAATGGCAGCATGAAATCTACTATTTCATTAGAAGAACTAGACGACGCCTTATTTAACATGAAAAGTTCATCTCCCAGTCCAGACGCCATAACTATAATCTTTATCCAAAAATTGAACTCTAGTGCGAGAAAATATCTCCTTGACATCCTAAATACAATTTGAATATAACATCACTTCCCAAAGTCTTGGTCAGACTCGTATATAATCCCCATCCTTAAACTCCAAAAAACCAAAATCAGACCCCCCACAACTTGTAAATTATTCGAAAAGATTATAAACCCAAGGCTAAGATGGTTCTTGGAAAACAAACAGCTCCTGATTCTTGAACAAAACGGTTTTCGCAGATCTACCACCGAAAATCTAGTGGAGTTGGAATCTGAAATTCACGAAGCGCTAATAAAGAAGCAGCATTGTTTGGCTGTTTTTTGTAACATAACAAAAGCTTATGATGGCACATGGAGATTCGGTATCATTAAAAAACTACAATCCTGGGACATAAACGGACCTTTACTAAAGTTCATTCAAAATTTCCTTCAATTTAGAACATTCAGAGTACGATCAAATGGAAAACTATCAACATCCAGTATTCAAGAAAACGGAGTAGATCAAGGATCTGTTTTGAGCACAACTTTATTTTTAGTGGCAATCAATGACATCATGAACCACTGTCACTCACCAGTGAAAGGCAGGCTAAAATCCACCCAACGGATTCTCCAAGCCACACTAGACAAGCTTCAGAAATGGCCACACACAACTGGACTCAATTTCTCGACCGAAAAAACAAAATGCCGTATCTTCTCAAAAAAAGAGACAGGAGTAACCCAGTATTAACATTAAATAGCATTGACCTAACCTTTCTTACGGAAACAAAATTTCTCGGTCTTACTTTTGACAGCAAACTATCCTGGAAAAGCCACGTTCAAACCTAAAGGGTGCCTGCCACCAAGCCATAAACATACTAAAAGTTCTTTAAAATATTTCCTGGGGAAGCGATACATAAACTCTATTAAGTATATACACATCTTTAATAAGGTCAAAAAACAGGCCAAATTCCCTTAGACTTCAGGAGAGATTTTCTAAGTCTGTCCTACGCTAGCAAAGTTTTAGCCATATCAGAAAACCCAACCTATCATAATGTCCGTAGCAACTGTTTCAACTTGTACTTCTCAACTCACCCCCGATGCCATCCGCTCTTTTACGAGCGACTCAATCGCTTACTCCATAACATTTCCCACAATTTACCATCCCAGCAAACACTCTCCCCCACCATGTATCCATGTACCATAAACCAACCGCAAATAATCACAGAACTATCAAAATTTAATAAACAGGAAATCTCAGCAGCCGTTATACAAAACCACTTCAGTGACATAATAAACAAATTCAACGACTATCATCATATTTACACTGATGCTTCGAAAACAGCCGAAGGAGTAGGAGCAGCAATCTTCTCCCTGAAGCACATTAATAAATCCGACCAAAACAAATTTACAATTATAACGGACTCGATGAGTGCCCTGTGCGAGATCCAATGCATGTACCACAATAACCCTATTCACAAAGAAATTAACAGTGAACTCCAGAACGCCGCAAAAAGAGGAAAAGAGGCGGTATTTATCTGGGTACCCTCACATATCGGAGTCTGTGTAAACGAGTCAGCAACAAATGATGTTTGTGTTCAACTAAACAAGATAGTACTCAGTGACCTAAAATCATGTTTTAAAAATATAGTTCGCAGTGCGTGGCAAATCAAGTGGTCGCAGTGCTCCGAGAAGCTAAGTGAAATTAAAGAAAATGCGCTACAACGGCCAGTCTTTCTACCATCTAGGGAAAAGCAATTGATACTCTCACGCCTTAGAATCAGCCACACTCGCCACACACACCTCCATCTTATCACAAAAGAAAACATATTTTAGTGGAATGTGAAAAATTCAATAACGCCAGAACATATTCGATATACTCAGAGACAATAGCAACGTGAACAACATTATTAAGTTTCTTAAGGAGATTAACATGAAAGATATTTAAATTTAAAACGTTCATACCTCATAATTAATAACATAACTATCTATCTATAATGCTAATGTAGAGAATACACTTTATATTAATGTATAACATAAGTAACTTCTATTAAGGAATTATAACAGTTGCCATTTATAACCTCAGTCGTTCGGGCGACATTAAATAAATAACAAAAAAGAACAACCGTGTGAATTATGGCGAACTTAAAGATTTTAAGTATCATATATCTCAAAACATACATTTTTGCACTTACAACTTACTAGACCATCTATATGGAAAATACACTGACCTAATCAAGTTGTGCTCACTTCTCATACACAATCCTAAAAGTTTTTATAGTTATATGTATTTATTTTCAGGTTGGTTTTGGAAAGTACGACGATCCCGAAACTCGTTTGGTACTATTAGGTGCAGATCACTCAAAACCTTATCCCAGTTTTACAACAAACGAAAGCATTCACATGACTGAAATTTATGAATATGCATGTGGATTGAATGATCACGATTTCATTATACCTCATTTCCAGGTAACTCCAATTACAAATATAATCAAATAATTAGGCAATTAATTAATGGTACTTTCCAGATTTACAAATTCCTTTTAGCGACAAGATTAGTCGATCGAGGTCTAGTAGATAAATCCTTAGCTTATTTAGAGAAAATATCAACATTTATCGTGACAAATCCTTCCCAAGTTCAAGCCTCATTCATTGATAACGTTTACAATTTAGCCGACAGATTGAAATTCTACGATCTGGTTGGAGATCTCGAAGACGAATCCGAATTCGGCGGCATATTAGAGACGAACCGACCTGACAATTCCTGGTTGAGAGACTTGAAAAACGTTCAAAATGATTTTCATGTAAGCAGTAATATTATCGGTGGATAATCCCTTCGTTTAAGAAGTATTTCACGTTTCAGGCAGGATTGATAACTAATCAGAGCATGCCCGTTTTACAAAATAACTCTAACGCCGGTTTCGAAACCGATCAACCTATTTACGAGCAAAATTCGTCGGAATATCAACAACAGTGTGAATACGACACGCAACAACAATCCTGGCAACAGAATCAACAACCTGAATATCAAGAGAATCAATTGCAACAACAACAACAACCTGAACAAATCGGTAAGAAGACACTTTTTTTATTATTTCAAAATAAGATTGAACTGCATTTTTTTATTTGAGTCAAACCTCTTTTCCTTTGAGCTCAATAATCACTAGGGATCAGATCTGGATTATACTCTTCATTCTTTTGCTTTTTAGGAGTGTTTTTATTAATTTAGTCACTAATTTCATCCAATAACCCTGCGTAACATTCACTATTGTTCACTCAATTGACTATCTTCTTGATTCAGGCATATAATAGAGGTTCCAGGTTTCATCCCTTATAAATATTGAACGGAAATCATTGGGTGGTTCTAAAAGGTGGTGACATATCTTCCCTGACAACCTATATAGTTCCACAGTTTCCGTTGTTAAGCGGGTGATGAAGAAAAAAACACAACCATTCAGTTTGAAGACTCAAATCTAATTACCCTTCTTTTTTAAAGTTACCAACCTATATTAATTATGCCGATGTTAAATGGCGGATATGATCTTTAGAAATGAGTTTAAAATTTTGAAAAATTCACAAGTTCGTTTAAAACATCTCACAAGCCAAAATAATGGAGATATTGAGCGCATTTTCTAGAGGAATATTCTTAAAGGATGTATATGCAAGAAATAAAATCAATAGTGTCCATAGGGAAACCAATTTTGAAATAACGGGCGTCAAAAAAGCGAAACTGAAAAATAGGTAAAACAGGAAGGTCAAATTTTAAACCCCGTACATTCGAAAATAGCTTTGATGGGAATTTTGGAAATATCGTAGATTATGGAGAATTTTATGGTGAACCTATAGAGTATATTTAGTGTTGGTTAAAAAGTTTGGGAGATGTCGGCAAAATAAGCTGACCATATCAGAAAAATACATGAGTATCTATAAAAAATCGTACAAGCCAAAATAATGGAGATATTGAGCTCATATTCTAGAAGAATGTTCTTAGGGGATGTAACTACAAGCCAAAAATCGATTGTGTCCTTAAAGAAATGAATTCTGAAATACAGTGCTATACCGAAAAATAGAAGAAAAAAAATGAGCCAACTTTGAAACCCCGTAGGTTCGAAACTAGCGGTAATGGAAATCTTGAAAATGTTCTATATTATAGAGAATTTTATTTAAAATCTATGTAGTATACTCATAATACTTTTGGTTAAAAACTTCGGGAGAAAACAGCAATATGAGGGGACCATGTCGTGATCTTAGAAACAGGGAATATTACCATCTTGAAAAATTCACGAATCTGTTTAAAAAATCGCACAGTACAGAATAATAGAAATATCGAGGTCATATTCTAAAGCAATGTTCTTAACGGATGTATGTATAAGGAAAAACATCGATACTGTCCTTAGGGAAACTAATTCTGAAATACAGGGTATCAAAAAAGCGATACTGAAAAATTAAAAAGTTGCCGACATATTTTGATTATGCCGATGTTAAATACCTAAGTCCAAATATCTTTCATAACCTGCTTTACCCGACATGTTAAATTTGATTTTTTTTCCTAATGTGCATAGGATCGTTGAACAAAATTATGGCTTACACTGATTCCTATTCAATCTAGATTTTATCAATTGTTTTCTTTATTAAAATTTGTAATAATTTTATTTGTAACCTCTAATTTCCAAATTTTCACTAAATATTACTTTACCTAAATATGAACGAGACTTAATGTCTAATCTGTTGGCACAAAAAGAGTGTTTCTTAACATTCTTCCAATGTGGTATTTTTTCTTCCATCGGTCTCTAAATATTATGAATAAAATGAAAATATTTGGATTTGATAGTTTTAATGAATGCAAAATATATTTCATGATACAAAAAACAATTTTGCTTGTACTTATAATAAAATGGTCGTATGTAAATGTGATTCAACGAAATTTTTAGGTTAAAGTCTTGATGCCGGGCCCATTTGACAGATTCATCTCGATGCTGTTACCCTGATGACAGTGTTTATTAGAGGGGTTTATTCGAACATTTGATTTAAATTCATTGAAGAATTAAGAACTTTTTTAAATTTATTATCTATTAGAGTATTACTTTTATTTAAAAATAATAGGTATTTTCATTAGAATTCTATTTTTATGTTAATTATGAAAAGCGTTTTTAATATGTACTGTGTGTACACAAAGAGTTCGTTTCTCATTTGGAAACAAACGTAAAAACAGTAAAACCATTTTTATTTATACATACAAAAAACAATCCAAGTGTTCACAGATATATTTCACGTTGCCAAATCTGAAAAAAGTAAAGGTTTTAATCGCTTTCAAACAGAAAACTAGAACAATTTTCAGCATTACAATAAAATGTTCAACAAATAGATCAGATTAATTATCTTCATCTGTTACAACCTCTCGAATTATCATAATTAAAAGCTTCTTATAACTTGTTTTCGTGTTAGAACAATGCATTTTACAATTAATATAAATATACAATGAAAGTTGTAAACATGGCAACATACCTATAAATTTTCTTTAGACCATTCACGGTTTCTGATATTCTGTTAATACAATGGATTTATACTTGTTTTGTAACACATTGTCGTCGCTTACGGCTATAAATTTTTGTACAATTTCCACTTTTGCTTGGTTATGATATCCTGTTAGAGAAAAATAGTAATACACTGAATTTATATTTGTTTGTTTCTAACACATTGTTGCTTAAACATATGTAACCTCAGAATATTCCTAATACTGTATAAGGGAAGTATTGTAATGGAGTCCAAAAAACCAATTTTTTTTATCAAATTGTATATGTAGATTCAGAACGTAAAAACTGAGGCTAAGTTCGTAAAGAGCAAAATCTGATGTACAGTTTTCCCATTTTCATAAATGTTTCTCAATTTTCCCCTGAAATCATTTTTTTCTCGAACATTATTTTTGGAATTCTCGTATCAAAAACACCCCTATGCAAAATTTCATCGAAATCGGAATAAAACTTTTTTTGGGGAATTTCAATCCATAGAGGGAATCTGAATTTTTTAAAAAAAGTTCAACTTTGATGTTTTATAACTTGGTTTGCATTATCGATGGTAAGTTGCAAAAGCTTGTCCTCAACAAGCAGAAGCAATAGCAAAACAAGCAAGCACAGTAGTGGTACCGCAAGCTACAGGTGCTTCAAAATTCAGTCTCTCTACAGGTGCTGTTGCCAAATTGCCAGCCATAGATCTTCCCAGTTTTCACGGTAACTATGAAACTTGGCTCAGTTTCAAAGATATTTTTTACTCGATTGTTCATAATCGAAGCGATTTAAGTGAAATTGACAAGTTTCTTTATTTAAAAGTTTGTTGCGCTCCTGTTAATAGACTCGTTATGGCTAGTAATTATCAAATTGCTCTCGATTTACTTCATAAACGCTATGATAATAAACGTGCCATAGTGAACCATCATGTTAATAGCATATTTTTTAAATTGCCAGATATTCAAAAGGAATCTCCCAAAAATTTAAGAAAATTATTAGATCTACTTTTTCAACATTTTTAAAAAAGTTAAACTTACCAACAGACAGTTGGGACGCTTTATTAATTCCTATCATTTTAAGAAAACTTGACTACAGAGCCAAACGTGAATGGGAAGTTAAACAAGATGATAACAAATTACCCACATCAAATCAATTAACAGAATATTTACGAAAAAATGTTTTTCATTTGAAGCCTTACACAATGATAGCTCTAAAACTCATAAAATGCAACAAGATACACAAAACAAAAAAAAATTGAATCCAAGAAATACAGAAACCTTCTTATTTAGGAACAATAAACCATCATCTCAACAATGTTTTGCACTCACTGGTAATTTAGTTTGTCCGATAGGCTCATTTTGTTTATCAATGCTCGAATTTTATAAATTTACCCATAAACGAAAAATATAAATAATGTAATTCTTCAACATAAATTACGCAGTAACTGTTTGCATCATGGTCGTTTAAAAATTGAATGCAGCTCAGGCGTTTGCAAAAAATGTTCACAAAAACACATTATTACATGTCTTCAAACAAAATTAAATGATGTTTCTTCAAAACCCACATTCACCAGAAATTCAGTAAACAAAGCCAACGTCGCAAATCGACTTACACCGACTCTCGTAACGCATGAAGTACACGACCACGACGAAATTACATTTACGACAGACGAAAACGCAGGCACCGACGTGACGCGACAGTCGGTCAAAATATCGAGTATTCAGTGATCAATAAAAATTTGAATCAAAATGTTTGTTTGTCGTCTCATTTATCAAATGATTCAGAATTATCGTATGTTAATTTTAATGCTAGTCAAGTTCTTTTGTCTACAGCTGTATTTTTGATTGAAGATAAATTTGGGAATTTGCATGAATGTGTAACCTTGTTAGATTCGGGAAGTCAATCCAATTTAATGACTCGCAAATTACGTGAGAAGTTGATGTTGGATTTTGAAGAGATACACGCTCCATTAGCAGGAATAAATAACTTTATTATGAGTGTTCACGAAAAAACCCAAACTAAAAAATAAAATCTCGATTTACTGACTTTCAAGCTCAATTAACGTTTTTAGTATTGCCAGTTATTACTGAAAAATTGCCGTTATTCGGATTTCAAAAAATCCAAATTCCACTCCAAAAAAACATTCCCTTGCAGATGAAAGGTTTAATGTACCAAAAGAAATTGATCTATTGCTAGGAGCAAATATCTTTTACGAACTCATTGAAAATTGCAAAATCAAACTAGGCCAAAATCTACCTGTGCTAAGACAAACTTCATTAGGTTGGATTTTGACTGGAACTTTAAGCATAGGCGGACATAAAACACAACACTCTGTGTGTAATTTAGTTAATTGTGTTTCAAATGACGATTTAAACGAAATGTTGTGCAAATTTTGGCAATTCGAAGAGTTATCCCAAGTTAAAATTTTGTCAAGCGAATCCCAATTTTGTGAAAATTATTTTCAGAAAACCACAAGTAGAGCTTTAGATGGTCGATTCATAGTACGACTACCGTTTTCTGAAAATAAATGCGATGTTTTAGGAAATTCGTGGCTTTGAAAAGATTCAAAAAATTAGAGTCTCGTTTTCATTACAACCAAAATTTAATGAAAAGTTATGTTCAATCCATGCAAGAATACTTTCAATTAAATCATATGTCTTTAAAATGCAATTTTGAACTGTAAGGCTGCGCTTACAAACTGTTGTTCTCAGTGCCGATATTAAAATGACGTTTAGGCAAATTCTTGTACATCCAGACGATTTTTGTTTTCAGCAAATTCTTTGGCGCTACACTCCTGGAGAATCAATTAAAGTTTTTACACTAAATACAGTGTCTTATGGCACATCATGTGTACCTTTTCTCGCAACACGTTGCTTAAAACAGCTTGCTTTAGATAATAAAAACACTTATCCTCGAACTTGTAAAATAATTCAATATTCTTTTTATATGGACGATCTTCTAGTAAGTGTTAATTCCAAAGTAGAAGCTATTGATATTTACCGTGAAATTACAGATATTTTGATGCATGCTAAATTTAAATTAAGAAAGTGGTCATCAAACAATTCTTCTATATTAGAATTTATCTCGCGATCAAGTAAATTAATTGATGAAAACTTAATACATCTCCACGAAAATGAAGAATTTCTTGGAATCCAGATAAATTTAAATTTAATAATGTTAATTTTTCTGTGTCCTGTCAATATAGATCACACGATATAAATGCTGATGTTTTTATTGAAAATTTAAATGAGTATCTCCAAAATATGAATAAAAGTGATGTGGAAGTATTCTTAGGTGATACAAATATTAATATATTAAATTGTGCCAATAATAGAAGAATTAGAAATGAGTATCTAAATACTTTATACGCGCACGGTTTTAGATCTTATATAAATTGTATCACTAGGAGAGGTCATTTTAATGATACAGGAACTTGCATTGATCATTGCTTTATTTACAATAGAAGTAACTTAAAAATAGAAGCCGCTGTTTTGGATTATAGTATCACTGATCATACCTTTTTTTTGTAATTTACACTTTGAGAAAAGTTTGCCTTTGACTAATGATAATATAGACGAGAGTAGCTACATAAAAAATTAGATGAGAGTCAATTTATAAACGAATTGGAGAATATTAATTGGGATCCTCTTTATACTCTTTTGGACGTTAACGATATGGTTAAATACTTCACACAAAAAGTTGAAAATGCTGTTGTTAAATCTACAAACACTATTATACCTAAATATATTATTAGTAAACCGTAGTAACGCGAGCACTTGTTAATTCTATTTATGTAATAAATTATATGTATAAACAAATTCTTCTTTGTTTGTTAAAAGACTATAAACTATACAAAAATAAATTAAATAATGTAATTAAAATTAGCAAACAAAATTACTTTAGAAATAAAATTTTGTTGGGATAAAATGACAGTAAGACGCTCTGGAAAGTGGCCATGGAATCCTCTAATATTTATAAAAATAAAAAATTGGACATAAATAAAATAATAACAAAACTATTACTGATACTAAAGAAATTGCAAACGAAATTAATAACTTTTTTGTAAATATCGGTGATGAACTGTCAAATAATATTTCAAATAAAAATTTAAAATTAAGTGATTTTAACATAAATTCGACTTGCGATCAATCCTTGTTTCTTTATAAAACTAATACTGAGGAACTCTTTCAAATGATCTCTTCTCTTAAGAACTCTCCTTCAACTGGTCCAAGTAAAATATCAAACATTATACTGAAAAGTCATTTTTCAGACCCTCTAACTTTTATTTTCAATAATATTTTTCTGAAAGGTGTCTACCCGAATGTTTTCAAAAAAGCCTATGTTGTTCCTATTCATAAAGGAGGTACAAATACTGATATAAATAATTATCGTCCTATATCCTTAACTACTAGCCTTTCTAAAGTATGCGAAAAAATTATTAAAAGACGCCTCACTCGATATTTTATTGATCATAATTTGTTAAGCCCAAATCAGTTCGGTTTTATTGAGGGCAAGTCCACTAGTGATGCAATCATGAAGGTAGTGGGTCAGTTGTATAAAGCAGTTGATGGTAGCACTCCAACTATTGCTGCCCTATTAGATTTAACCAAAGCGTTCGATTTGGTGCCACATTTGCGTTTATTAGAGAAGCTAGACAAACAATTTGGTATTAGAGGTAATGCTTTGAAACTATTAAAAAGTTATTTAACAAATAGGGAACAAGCAGTAAAAATCAAAGATATTATAAGCGAAGAAATGACTGTTAAAAGAGGAGTGCCCCAAGGTACAGTCCTGGGGCAGCTTCTTTTTTTGTGCTACATCAATGACTTTCTTAGCCTGAAAAATATTGGCAAGATTACGGCTTACGCCGATGATACGGTTTTGGTTTTTGACGATAATAATTGGGATACACTTAGGAATAAAGTATCATTTGGACTTTACGTAGCTAAGAAATGGATGAACATTAATGGTCTACTTCTTAATGAAGCAAAAACAGTAATAATCCCTTTTGCCAAACGAAAAAAAAGTTTGCCTTGATATAACAAAATAATTACACATTTCAGTTGTGACTGCTATGCATCTTCTACGAATACTTCTACATGCACATGTAACTCTAATACTTTTACAAATACTTCTACATGCACATGTAACTCTAATACTTTTACAAAATAAGGCTAAATATCTTGGGATAATAATAGATTGCTTTTTAAGTTGATCTTACCAAATTGATAACATGTGCAAAAAATTAAGATATTTAATATATGTTTTTAAAAAATTAGCAAATATTACAGATATACATTCCTTAAAAATTATCTATTATGGACTTGTAAATTCTATCCAAGGGTATGGTTGTCTCTTTGGGGTGGAGTTTTTGATACTACTCTAAAGCTGCTGGATATTCTTCATAGAAAAATAATTAAAATCATGTATAAAAAACCATTCGATATTCCTACAAAAGATTTGTTTCAAATTAGTTAGTTCTTAAATATTAGACAGATATATGTAAAGACACTTTTAATGAATTGGTATATGAAAAAAATTTACACTAATGCACCTGATGATGGTTTATCATTGAACCGAAAGCGCTCTGCTTATAATAAATTCTTGTACCAAAATACAAAATTTGTTTTCTTTTCGATAATTGTTTTTCTCTGGTACACTCAGCTGACTTCACTCATTTACGTCAGATATAGTAATTAAAATATTATCTGGATTTGAGAAGTTACCAAGCCACCAGATTGGATTTCAGTGTGTGCTACGTTACGTAGCAACAACAACAGAAATGGCAAGTTAAGAGCGAAAAAGGTATTGTCAAAAAAAAATTATATACGAGGATGTATTGATATCTAGTTAGCCTAGACCAGTTCCATGCATAAACAAAATATTGCGTTACCATAGCAACGAACAATAACTTATTAGAAGTGTCAGTGTAAAGTTTGACGTCAAAAAAGTAAACTAGAGTTACGCAATAAATTAAAAGAAAAAATATGTCCACCGAAATTGTGAAAATCGAATAATTGGAGTATCGAGCCATCATCAAGTACCTGTATTTAAAAGGGTTAAGAGGTAAGCAGATTTACGAAGATATGCTTAATACCCTTGGCGATCAATGTCCTTCGTATGCGACCGTGAAAAATTGGACTGCAAGCTTCAAAAGAGGTAAATTTTCCATTGAAGATGATGACCGATTGGGAAGGCCAGTTTCTGTGTCAGTCCCCGAAAATATCGATGCAGTTCATGACATGATTTTATTTGACCGTAGAATTGGGCTAAAACGGATATCTGAAGCACTGAATATTTGATACGAACGCGTTCATCATATAGTTCACGTCAATTTGGACATGAGAAAAATTGCTGCAAAATGGATCCCCAAATGTTTGAATGTTGACCAAAAGCGTGCAAGGGTAGAAGCATCGCGTTCGATCTACGCTCGATTTGAAAACGATGTAGACTTCTTAAACCGAATTGTTACTATGGATGAGACTTGGGTACATTTCTACTATCCAGAAACAATGCAACAATCGAGGGAATGGCGCCACTCTGGTTCTCCAAGGCCTAAGAAGTTTCGTGTCCAAAAATCTGCTGGAAAAGTTCTTGCTTCAGTTTTTTGGGATAGCCATGGAGTAAACATGATTGATTTTTTGGATAAGGGTAGAACAATAATTGGAGATTACTATTCGACATTACTGACCACTCTACGGGAAAAAATTAAAGAGAAAAGACGCGGAAAGCTATCCAAAGGTATTTTGTTTTTGCAGGACAACGCCCCTGCACACAAATCTCATGTTGCCATGCAAAAAATTCGTGATTTAGGTTTTGAATTACTAGAACACCCCCCTTATTCACCAGATTTGGCTCCGTCCGACTATCATCTCTTTCCTCAACTGAAAAAAAGTTTAAAAGGTCGTAAATTTTCTTCCGAGGAGGTAATAAAAGCTGTGGAGGTCTGGTTTGCAGAGCAAGAAGAAACATTTTTTTTGAAAGGTCTAGAGACGTTGCAGGTTCGCTGTAATAAATGTATCCAATTAAGAGGAGAATATGTTGAGTAATAAAGTATTTTGACATTGAAATTTTGTCGCCGTCACGCAATTTTGTATTAAATGTTTAGAAACTAGTATATTATGCAACGATCATGTAATGAAGGTTATTAATACACGAGCATTAACCGGGATACGAAACGAGCCGAAGGCGAGTTTCGTATGGTTTATGCGAGCGTATTAATAACCATTACATGAGAGTTGCATACACTATTTTTTCTACGACCGATAAATAATAAAATGAAAACAAGAATTAATTACAAACAAGCTCCCATAATTAAGGCAACCTGTAAAAAAATAGCATTATTTAATTGCAATGATTCCACTTTGATAAAGAGAAATATACAAACAATGCAATTAGTTTTTCTTTCAAGAAAATACATTATATTCTAAAAAAAAAATTCAACCCGCCCAGGATCTGAACCACGATCTGCAACGCACTCATGCGCTACGACCGCAAGCGTTACCAACTAAGCTACGAAGACTTGTATGAAAAAGTACGCACATTATGCATATACAAATTAAATCATTGTATCAAGCGGAAATAAACAGAAAGGTTTTTCAAAAGAATTTCAAAATAAAGATTTGCTTACCTTTATCATTAAATAATCATAATCTGGGGCTTCCCCGATGAATTTCCTGAGCTCGTTTGGCTGGAATGTTTTGGATTTCTTTCCAACGTATCCTTCAGATTTCCGCTTCAAAAATGCATGTAGCCATGCGTATTTTGAAATGTCAGTTTGATAGTTGATATTCAACATCAATTTTAATATGAAATAATGTGTCCATAAAGTTGAAGATTTGAGTTTATTTGAAAGTTCTTCAAAATAAACCAACAACACATTATCTACTTTTGACGCGTTGTGAAATGTCAAATAGGTAAGTAGGTATGTATAAATATAGACCACTTGATTATCCCCAAGTACTTGTTTCTATTGGCCGAAAATTCGTTTCATAATGAAAAGTACGTATTTTCATTGGCCAAAATCTGTATCGAAATGAAAATCCGTGTTAAAATGAACAATATTAATGAATCGGAAGCAGATATTTAATTCGCGTATTATAATACGGGAGTAGAAAAAAACCATTTAAACTCAAGACTATAGTCTCTACTGTTTTCCCTAAACACAGGGTGGTCCTTCAATAAGCAATTGAAATTATCGCAACATATGGTAAGTGATTGAGATGCCTCTTTCCTCTATCGAATGGAATGGCGTAAGAAATTAATCGATATATAATATAGTTTCGTAATTATACAATTTTTTATGGAAACATGATGAAACTTTTTCAAAAAATTTGCGGTCCTAACCAAAAAATTGTAACTTTTGGCTTAAAGTGAATGTATGGAAAAAATTATGTAGTACCATGTTTTTTAATACAAGGAATGCGTTTTCTTTTGTTCAGTTTTATGAAATTGTTGTCATTAAAGAGTATTTTCAAGTAGAGTATTAGAAAAAAACTGGTTTGTTAAATTTATAGGTTTTACTTATTTAGTTGAAGAACTAAATATTTTGATGAAAACCGATATATTCAATTTAATTATTTTGATAAATGCACATAAAACCTTTTTCGTTTTATAATAATTTATAAAAATAATATTAAGAAAATAATAATTTCAAATTGTTCTAGACTATTCCCAAAATCAATATCAAGATCCTAACAGTTATTGGACGAATCAACAACAATGGGGCGACCAGTCGAATCAATACAGTCAAGAAAATTCTGATCAGCAAACTTTATACAATTCTAACGCTCAGGAAGAGGTAAGATATAATTAACTGATTTTATTTTGTTTTTTTGTTTATGGTAATAGCTGGGAATCTTATTCTTATTACTTAATAATAATATTTTCATCTGTTCTAATATTGCTAACAATCACTGACGAAACTTGACTTTTTGAATGTTTATTTTTGTATTATTTGCATGTATGTATTATCTAGCTATTTTATGTAAAAAGCTAGTAAATTTTCTATTGTGGGTTCGATTATTGAAAGTTATATTATCTCTTTTCTTTTGAAAAATTATAAAATAGAAATTTAAAAATTTTTTCTCGCAATACATTCATTTTATTAGACAGCAACTAGAGTGACACCCACTTTGAAATGGACAGATCCTTAATACAAATACAAAACACACTTTTATTGTATAATATGAAAATGCCATAAAGTCGATTAAAAGCTACGAAAATTTGAAGAAAATATTGTCGGATTCAAAAATACGTTTGAAAAAACTACAAGCATGTTAGTTTATTTTGTTTACAGAATCTTAAATTGATTAAACAGTAAAACTTTTTATTTGTCTATTTATACTTGACCAAATTATTCAATAATCCTATGTTTACATAATTTTTGATTTGTTTCTCTTCTTTCCTAAAAACTACCAAAGCACAAAGCTACTAATCTATTTTAAGAAAGATATAACCCGAAATTTAGATAAACAATATTTTTGAGTTTATTAACAGTAAAAACACTTTCATATAATTTAGGTTCTATGAGCTAATTTACAGAGTTACTTCTGGTTCTTCTCATCTCCTTTCGTCGTTTCAGGCGATGGATTCTGGTTCCGGTTCTTTTTGTATCATTTTTTTCGATTCCATTCCTCATTTCGCCCAACGTCTTTCCCCTTTTTTAAACTTGTTATTTGATCTATCCATTTATTTCTGGCATCGCATATCTTCCAATATATGAGATGCTAATCACGCCAGGTTATGTTAATCTATATATTAATGTTTTAAATTAAACTTACTGTTTCTAGTTAACTCCACAGTATATTGAAAAATGTTAAAAATTCTAAACAATTAACATTTTTCAATATACTGTGGAGTTAACTAGAAACAGTAGGTTTCATTTAAAACACTAATATGAGTAGATTCCACAAAGTAAGGGTCGAGACAGTTAACTTCATTAATCTATATTTTTTGTTGTAAGAAAAAAATATATTTCTTCAGGAAAAACGATGAGGGATGTAGTTTTAGGTCCGATTCTTTAGTCGCGGAAATGATGCATTGAACCTCTGAAAATTGAATCGCAAGACTGATTGAGATTGGGTTTTACTTTTCCGCCCAACCTATCTAATATGCGAGAAAATTATTGGTTTACCCCAAAAAAAGTTGGAAATATGAAAAAAAATTTGAGTTATTTTTACGTCAACAACATCAACAACAACCCCACAAAAACAGTTTTTAGAAAAAAAATCCTGTGTGTATGTCGTCGTCGTTGTCGTCGGCCACTTTTCGATACATGTCTTATTAGCACGGTACAGCCTCCGGAGTGCAACAAGTCACCAATTTTATGATTGAATAATGTTAAGGACATGTCACAGATGAACCCTATTTTTCAGCTCATCAGAGCCAGCACAACGGGTAGAAGTACAACATTTTAGTCATTTTTTGAGAAATTTCAGTTTGTTAGCATGATACAGCCTCCGGAGTTTATCAAGTCACCAATTTTATGATTGAATAATATTCAGGACACTTCACAGATGAACCCTATTGATTTTCAGCTCACCAGAGCCAGTACAACAGGTGCTATAGTACTTTAAGTACGATATTTTTGTCATTTTTGGAGAAATTTCCGTTTTTTAGCACGATACAGCCTCCGGAGTATATACAATTGACCAATTTTATGATTGGATATTATTCAGAGCGTCTCAAAGATGAATTCTATTGATATTCAGCTCACTAAAGCCAGTACACCGGGTTCTATGGTACTTGAAGTACCAAATTTTTGTCATTTTTGGAGAAATTTCAGTTTATTAGCAAGATACAACCTCCAGAGTGTATACAAGTGACCAATTTTATGATTGAATATTGTTCAAGGTGTCTCACAGATGTACCCTATTGATTTTCAGCTGACTAGAGCCAGTCCTATAAATCCAGATATATTACATTTTTGGTTATTTTTTGACAAATTTCAGTTTGTTAGCACGATACATCCCCAGAAGTGTATACAAGTGACAATTTTATGATAGAATATTATTCAGGGCTACAGATGCGGAAAAGTTAGTTTTAATCTTTAAAACCGTTTATTTTTGTATTAGCTTTCTAAAATCGCCTAGAAAAAATTTACCTACTTTTTATCTTATACAAATCAAAAACTGAATTTTGAATTCGTAAAAATACATTTCCTGGAGAACTTCATGTCTTGGTTATAAACACCTGGAATAGCTGAGCCCTAATATAACCTCTAAATTAACCCAGGACCTATCTGGAGTCAGGATTTCTGACAAACGCCGTCTCCGAGGCTTCTCCGTAAATTCACTTTCATTCCACGTCATTCCCAGGAATGATGATAAAAACTAAATATTCAATATAGTTGAGGCTATCATTAATACTGCAATACCTGTTTGGAATCGTTGATCTCATTTGAAGTTTGCAAGGTAAAAAGAGAGGAGATGAATTGAATTGGATGTTTTGTTTGAAAAACAAATCAATATAATTAATTTCCAAATCAATCAACCCAACCTACTCTTAACTTCAATTCACTTGAATCTAACTTAACTCAAATTAAACCTTCTCTAGTTTGTACTAAACATCATTTTCATCATCAAGTGACGCATCACTGCTTTCTCCAGCATTCTCTCCATCTTCATCAGCAATAGCCACTCTTTCTGCCACAATTATTTTCTCCGCCGAGAATATTTCAACATTCGTACAAGTAGAACCTTCACAAATAACGCAAGCAATGTTGCATGGCAAGTCATTTTTCCTGTAGCTACAGGAAATCAGATCAGAGGGTCCTTTGCATCTATTGAATATGAGTTCAATGATTTTATCCGGCCCAGGTTTCTGGGTCATATTTGCCACCCTCATTTCGTTGGTTGCTGCAGTGGCTGTAACGTACATCTATATGACTAACAATTCAGTCCAATCTGGCCTGTACGGACTAGGGATATTAGGCTTCCTGATTGCTAGTGGAGCCCCATACATTGCCAGGATAAGCTGGCTGCCTTTCTTGAATACTTCTTTGTGCGCCATCCCCGCTACTTTAAACCTTTCAGCTTTGGCTAGAAGGTCAGTGAATTATTGAAAAGTCCGACAGAATTGAATTTTCCCTTCTTAAAAAGTTGCTGAAACGGTATCGCAGCCTGTTATCACATGAAGCTAACAAATATTCTGTGCAACTACCGATCTTTGTTCCAAGCTTTTCAAAGAGTCTATCTCTTCGGGTTTAAAAGAAATATTTCTTTGTGGAACAGGGTGAGTGCGGACAGAATGACGGCACTATTACTATTTTTTTTGTATTGTCTCTGGACACTTCCAGAGCTGTTGCACATTGGTGCCAAGCAATTTCTACTTTAGACAATTGGTCCTGCAACATTTGAATGATTCTATTTTTGTTCTCGTTTTGTAAGAACTTATCCTGTGGGATTTTTAACGTCATACTCTTGGCGAAGTGGACATCAGAAGTTCCACGACTAGCTCGCCGGTTTCTTTCTGATTCCTTCGTACTCATAGTTCCATAGCCATCAAAAACCACAGTCACGTGTTTCCATTGCAGAGAAAGTTTGATCGAGTGCCCATCTGACTTTATGGATTATAAATCCCCCATCCAGAACAAAAAATGTCCGTTGAGGATCACGAATATTTGACTGGCTTTTTTGGAATAATGAATACAAGTCCTATTTAGTATACTTTTGCATTCCAAAGGTGTTGAAGAATGTTTGGGGAAATGAAGATAACTCCTAATTCAAATAGTCTATCATTTCTTCATTACTCTTTTTTATCTCACCAATTCTCTGAAAGAGAACGGTGCCATCAATTTCAATAGTCTTGTTACCGATTGTGATTTTAGATTTACAGGAATATCTTTCATCACTTTGATGCCTTCTTCGAGTATAGTGGCAATTGGTCTCTGGACTAGCGCTCATACCGTTTGATATATTAATCAAGATTTCTATATCTGGGAATGGATCATACTGCTATACGATCCTCTATTGTCGCCGGCTGGCAGCTGCTGCCGATTTGGCCTTGCGCAGATACGTACCTGGATCTATGAGCACATATTCATCTAACCTTTCGTGCGTTCGGTAACATTTCAAATTCCGCTAATATTTTTTGTTCGTTTGGTTAAAATTTGCCAGAAAATTCTCAGACATAACGTCCATGTGCAGGTTCCAGGGCAGTATATTTCAAAACTGCACATTCTTTTGAAATCAGTAGCTCAATACTGCGCTACCATTGGCTGGATTTTGACCGACGTCATTCCATAAGTGAATTCGAGATATTATTCGAATGCAGTAACTCGATTGTATCATCAGTGATTGGATGAGTATGACAATTGACAACAGGTTCTAGTTTTCTAGTTTGTTATTTAATTATTGACGATTGTTTAAACAACGCCTTGCTTCATAAAATTATTTTATGTTCTACATCTACATCATATCACAGAACACCCCCAGTATAATCTACTTATCTATATAACTAAACATTTCATTATAGTCTTGGCCGATATATCGGAAACCACGATAATTCACCGGTGAATGTAAAATCACTGGCGCTACCGGTGAGTCAGTTCTCGCAGATGCGGTTATCGGTGATTCAGTTTCAACCGAATACTGTAATATCGGCGTCATCGATCATCGATACTAGCATTAGAAAACCGCGCCAATCGAAAATCGATTTAAAATATCATTATTTACAAATATTATGTGAAGGAAAAACTGTGATTTAAGCCGATATGATGTTATTATAGGTATTAGGAATATAAACTTTTGCTTTTACACAATGATAAGGCCGCAATCGGTATAGATAATGTAAGTATATCGGCGGTGGCGGGCGCCACCAAGTCAAAAAGAAAATTCAAAACATGCGGCCCGACCCGATACCGATAAGGGCAAACGTGCCGCTTTTTTGTGAATTGTTTTGTTTCTTTCGGGGAATAAATTTGCAATCAGGATAATATTAAGTGTTTTAAAATAAACCGATAAGAGATACATACATAAATAATATATTTGTATGCGTCGCCAGTCACCGCGCACTGGTCTTATATTTTGATTTGCCTTTGCTGTTTATACTCAGTCACTGCGGTGATTCAAATCACCGTTTAGAATCATGGTGTTTTAGAAATCACTGTCGCCGTTTTACCGGTTACCGGAAAATCACCGTATTTCCCAACACTATTTCATTCGAAAATCGATTGTCTCGGTTGCATAAAACCAATTGTTGTATCGCATTCGAATAATATCTCGTATTCCCTTATGAAATGACGTTGGTTAAAATCCAGCCAATGGCAGCATTTAGCTACTGGTTTCGAAAGAATGTGCAGTTTTAAAATATGCTCCAGGGCACCAGGTACCCGGTGGCTGACCGACGATGCCAGATTCGGTATGCGCGACCCCAAAAACCCCCGATGGAGTATTTTCTTTTCATTCGAGAGGAAATTTCTGGAAAATTATTACCAAAGCACGAATTTCACCAGGAAATGCATTTTTCTGAATTTTTGTACAGAACAATTTGTATAAGATAAAAAGTAGGTACATTTTTTCTACATAATTTTAGGAAGTGAATGCAAAAACCCCATCCCAATCCTTCTTGCGCTTCAGCTTTCGGAGATTTTGGCCCTTTTAGTGCTTTATTTCCTCGTATACTTAGACTATGACATTAATAAGTAAAAATGTATTTATTAAGTGTTACGTAGATGAAGCCTCCGATCCGATTTCTGAGGATAGTCATCATCACTTTAATTATAATTTCAATACTATTTCACATAAATATCGAATTAAGTTAACCTGAATTATTGTTTTAATAACTAATTAAAATTTAATTTATCAAAGCACCGTCTTCATCTCGTCACCTTCTGTCTTTTCAGACATCGGATTGGGATTCCAGTTCTTTTTGTACCCATTTTTTCCCACTCCACTCTATTTCTTACCATTTTTTTTATTCCATCCAACATCCTTCCCTTTTTTAAACATATTTCTCTTATTTGGTCTATCCATTTCCCTCTGGGTCTCCTTCCTCGTTTTTTATTTGAGTTTCCAGCTTCCATTATTTTTTGTAATCCTATCTGCCTTCATTCTAATAACATTATAACCGTTTCAAATGAAACTAACTGTTACTAGATAATTCCACAATATATTATCTAGAAACAGTTAGTTTCATTTAAAACAGTAATTTGAGTGGATTCCACAAAGTAAGTGTCGATACAGTAAATTTCATAAATAACATTATAACCAATTTAGTTGGTTCTTCCTTATTTGCGCCTGTTCTGTCATTTTCCTGATCTCGTCGTTTTTGAATCTATCGAATTTGGTTTTTCCGGATATCTTTTTTAGATGCTTCATTTATATGGCTTTTTCTTGAACCTTTTTTCATTTATGTTCAGTTTTCGTTTCTATATGTTATTATTGGTACTGCTATCGCATTATATATTTTCATTTTTACTTCTATGTCAATATTTTTGTGGCTTAGTATAGTTTTGTCGAATGAGTAGTAAATTTTCGTTGATGTATACGCTCTGTTACTTAATTTTGAATATATTTTCCCATCTTCTGTCGCTATGCTCCCTAGGTATTCAAATGTTACTTTTTCGAATGATTTGTTTTTACACTTAAATTCTTTATTGTTTCTATTTTGATTTTTATTTACGATCATTACATTGGTTTTATCTATGTTCACCTCCATTCTCATGTATTCTATTTATTACTTAAATATATAATACTGGCACAAGATCACTGTTGTTTTTGGGTAACATTTCCCTCTCAAAGAGGTTGTCACTATAGTTCCATTTTTTATTAATAAATAGAATTAGAGAAAATATAATGAAACGCTTTGCTGCAATTTTTCACAGATGGGCTATAATGTATCTATAATTTAACTTTTAACAATTACCAATCTTGAAATAATAGTGGAATTTTTCTTCTTTTTTTGAGAGTACATTTGTGAAAAAAATTATTAATATAATTTATAATCATGAAATTTAATATTACTTCTTCTTCTCATTCCCTTTTACCTTTTCCGGTGTTGGATAGAGGTTCCGGTCTCTCTTGTACCCATTTCTTCCACTGTCTTATTTTTTGTCATCTTCCTCATTTCCTCCCCAAGTTTTTCTCTTTTTACCCCTAATTCCTTTATTTGGTCTATCCATTTCTTCCTTGGTCTCCCCATTCGTTTCTTAATAGTATTTGCGACTTCCATTAATTTACTTTTTGATCTATCTGCCTTCATTCATACGATGTGTCCATACCAGATCAGTTGTTTCTTGTTTATTTTTTCAATTATTGGTTCTTGTTTTATTGCTTTTCTAATGTCTTCGTTCTTCATCCTGTTCCACTTAGTTTTTCCCGCTATTCTTCTTAGGTATTTCATTTCCATTGAGTTTATTTTTGTCTCATCATTCCCCTTAATTGTCCAATTTTCTGCTGCATATGTTATAGTTAGTACTGCTATTGCATTATATATTTTCATATCAATATCTTGTGTCCCCATATTGTCTTATTTAGTGCATAGTAAATTTTTGTTGATTTATTTGCCTGTTAGTTATCTCTGCATCTAGTTTCCCATCTTCTGTCAACATACTTCCAAGATATTCATATGTCATAACTCTTTCTAAAGTCTTGTCCTTATATTTTATTTCTTTGTTATTTTGGTCGTTTTGATTTTTTCATTTATTATCATGATTTTATTTTTGTTGACCTCCATTTTCATATTTTCTGTCTTCACAGACCCGTTTATTAACTTAAGAATTTGATTTTTGGAATTCACTATTAAAACCACATCATCGGCATATAGTAAGCTACTCATTTTTACGCTTTCCATGTTTTTGTATCCAATTATTGTACTCAGATGTTCACTTTGTCTTTTTATGTTTTTAAGTATCTTGTCCATAATAAGTATAAACAGTAACTGGCTTAAACCGTCCCCTTGCTTTATTCCTCTGTCCATTATAAATTCCTCTGATGCAATTTGAATTCTTGCCCTTACTATCTTATTTGTGCTTCTTATATTTATTAAACCACTAGGTTTTTTCATTTTTTCTATTATTCTCCATATTTCTTTTCTAACAACCGTGTCAAACGCTGATTTCACATCAAAAAAATACCAGGAACAGTTCTTCCAATTTCTTAATTCTTCTCTCTATTAAGTTTCGTACAATATATATATATATATATATATATATATATATATATATATATATATATATATATATATATATAATTACTGATTTGTTTCTCCGGTCTAAAAGCTGCCTGATCTTCTAGTTTTAGTTCTACGCAGTGTCTCACTCTTTCTTTTCCAAGCATATTGTTCTGTAATTTTCACATTGAGTTTTCCCCTTTTTTATAGATAGGTATTATTAGATTATTTTCTCATTCCATCGGTATCTGTGTGTTATTTATCCTATGTGATTCTGTTATCTCTTCTCCATATTCTCTTCAACTTTGTATTTTCTCTTTTTTTATTTTTACAGCATTTCTTTTCTCTTTGTAATCTTCTTTATCTTTTGTTGTCTTTGTATTTTTTCGATGCTGTTTTCTTTTCTTTCACAAGCTTTCTTATGTCTTCAGTCCACCATTTCGTTCTTTTTATATTCTTATTAAATTTTCTTCTTCCGCATATTTTCTCTGCAGAGGATGTCGCTATTTCTTTGAATATTTTCCATTTTTCTTCTAATGCCCAGTCTTCCCTTTCATTTGCTCGTTTTTGAAATTCTTTATTTGTAACCTTTTTATATTCCTCTTTTTTTCCTTTTGAGTTCATGTATTGCTATTTTACTATATTCTATTTTCTCTTAATCGCTTCCAAGATTTACTTTCAATTGTGCTGTCTCTAATTTGTGATTGGTTCCCGCTTCTGCTTCTTTTCTTGTTTATGCTTTTTGTATAATTTTCATTAAATTTTGTGTATATACAATATAGTCTATCATACTTCTGGCATTTTTCTCTACTGCTACAAAAATGTATTATTCATCCATTTTTTGGTACCACATCGTATTTCCTATTACTAAATAATTTGTTCGGTAGAAATCGATGATATTTATCCCGTTTCTGTTTATTGTTGGTTCTCCGTAAATTCCTATGGCATCCCATTCCCCTGTTTTTATCATTATCTACTCTGCTGTTCCAATCTCCCATAATTATTGTTGATTCGTTTTCTTGCCTCTAGTTCTCTTTGTAGTTTTCTGTAAAATTTAAGAATATCTTCTTCAGGTGCTCCTTTCACTGGACCATATATTTGTTTTATATTAATTATGTCACCTATGTCATTTATTTTTATCGATATGTTATGATTCTTGAACCCACTGGTTTATATTTTACTACGTTTTTGTTCATTTCTTCTGCAACAGTTATTCTGACACCCTCTTTTGCCCTTTGTTCTTGTAGTACTTCTGAGTAATATAAGATGGGTTTGTTAACTTCATATGTCCTTTACCTTTTTTATTGGGTTCGCTAATTCCCAATATCTGTAATTTATTATTTTCAATTTCTTTGGTTATTTTGATCTTTTTTCCTGTTAATGTATTTATATTCCATATCCCTACTGTTATCTTCTGTTTCTTTTCCGTTTTTAATTATTTTTGTGTTTTACACAGCCCCTGTTTATTTTCAAAGTTTTTGTCACTGGTTTCCTTACTCTTACCTCTTTTATCACCTTCTTTCTCTCCATCATTAGTATCCTTTTGGTTACTGTCTTTGTTTATTGGCTATTTATTCATCTGGTAAATGGTTTTATGTCCTACTTCTTTGTTTGAATTCATCCTTTTTTCATTGCTTATTCCGTCTACATTTCTCCGTCCCGTTTTATTCTCGTCTACTAGTTTTTTTTGAAGAATGTGCCTGTTTAGTAATTTTTCGGATTTGCTCCAATTCTTTCTGTGTTTCAGGTGACCCATCGGTTACCTTCCTTTTCCTGTGTTTTACACAGCTCCCTGTTTATTCTCAAAGTTTTTGTAACTGGTTTCCTCACTCTTACCTCTTTTATCACATTCTTTCTCTCAATCATTAGTATCCTTTTGGTTACTGTCTTTGTTTATTGGCTGTTTATTCATCTGGTAAATGGTTTTATGTCCTACTTCTTTGTTTGAATTCATCCTTTTTTCATTGCTTATTCCGTCTTCATTTCTCCGTCCCGTTTTATTCTCGTCTACTAGTTTTTTATTGAAGAATGTGCCTGTTTCGTAATTTTTCGGATTTGCTCCAATTCTTTCTGTGTTTCAGGTGATATATCGGTTACCTTCCTTTTCCTGTGTTTCAGGTGATCTATCGGTTACCTTTCTTTTCCCCCCTATTTCTTCGAATTTCTGGCAATTTTCTTTTTTTTTGTTTGAAACTTTCCTGTCATACACATATCTCCATCTATTATTAGTTTTTCATTTTTCATGTATGCATTTTTTCCATTTTGTTTAGCCCTTTTCTATTGCTCATGGTCTCTCTAGAATAATCCTCATTTATCCAGATATTGCTGTTCTTCAATTTCCTTGTCGATCTCAATATTTATATTTTCTTGTCCCATTTTATTAGCTTGATTAGTACTAGTCTCTTTCTATTTCTTTGAAAACATCCTATTTTCCTCACCTCCCTGATATCAATACTTAATTCCACTTTAATTCCTGTTTTTCCCAATATACTGTCAATATTTGCATTTATTTGGTCTGTTTTCATCTTCTTTGTCCTCTATCTCTTGAATTATTATATTATTCCTTTTTAGCTCTATTTTCAACATTTCTGTTCTTCCTTCTTGTGTTTTCATCTGCTACTTGGTTTCTTAATTCTCTTCTCTCAGTTTCTTTCAAGCTCTTCTCAAATTTATTTTCAATTGTTGCCATTTTCTATGTGAGAAACTCTTTTAACTCTATTTTTCCCATCTCTCCAGCTTAATTTTATCGGTATTGTGTCTTGTGTACGCTACTGTCGATGGATTACTCAGTTCTTCCACTTTGTTGTCCTTTCACTCGCACTTTTTTAACACTTATACAACCCACACTAGTTAATGTAATTGATTTTTTAAAATTTGGTTCTTTCTGAAATTTGATTTAATTGTGGAGTGAGTCTCAACCACGTTTATTCACTTTTCCTCCAGGACCGGAGTCCAATTGAAATTTAATATTATCTCTCGTAACCTTTAAAATACTGTCTTGTTTATTTTTGATAAAATGAAGTTACAGTGTTGAAAAGTTTCAATTATGTCACATATGAAATATTATTTAGTCCGAAAAATTTGAAATAGGTAAGGAAACTATTAATAAATTAATTTTTTTTCCACACACAAAAAAGATTTGAATTTTTATAAAACTTATTTATTTTCAACAAGAAGTTAATTTGCATTACTTACAATATTCTGACTGTATAAAATATTTTATCGAAAAATTGTCTCCTTATATTTGTCTTTTCTTACCATATTTTGCTCTAGTACACTGTCGTACGTAAAATTAGGGTCTACTCGTAATTTCAAATATTATTTTTGAATGAGATACACAACAAAAACTATACTTTTAATTATTTTTAGGAATTTAAATGAGTTTTTTTTCAAAAGGTTATAGAAACAACTTTTTGTTTTTTCGAGCAATGGGTTATTAAATTATAGTAACACCGAAAAAAAAGCTACAGGGAGGCTCTAATACAGGTTTCGGCAGTAAAACGGGAAGTTTTTGATATTGCGTGAAACCAGACGGCTCGGGAGGAGTGGAGGACTCGACCTTGGGCGTCCATACAGCCGGTATTTTCAGTTGCCATGTTGCATTGGCGCCCTTTCGCCGTTAAAGTATTTTACAAAAATGCAGATAGTGTTGTTAGTGCTCAACATGCTTTCAAGGGGGAGTTCCAATTGTTACCGCGTGATCTTCAGCGACGCCATAAACCTTTGGGTAAGCTATTTCGAAGAAACTACTAAGAAACAAGGTGGTAGTGTAAGGACGGCTCGTACTCCTGAGAATGTTAATTGGGTGCCTGAGGCTGTAACAAGAAGTCATTTGAAATATGCAAAGCGTCACAGCATAGTGTTTGGTCTCAGTGACTGAACCTCAAGAAGGATCCTGAAGAATGACCTTCACTATCATCCACGTAAACTACAGGTAGTCCAAGCACTCAAACCTCAACACTTCATTTGCCAAGTACGCTTTTGTCAACTGCTCATGACGGAGAACTGGTCCATAATTTATGGATGAGTGGTGAAGCACACTTCAATCTCAGTAGGTACATTAATAAACAGAACTTTCAGTTTTGGAGTGACAATAACCCACTTAATCTTCACGAAAAATCTCTCCATTCACAAAATGTAACTGTGTGGTGTGCAACGTTCTCTCAAGGTGTGATTGATCCATACTTTTTCGAACGTGAAAATGACAACACTAACAGTAAACGGTATGCTGACACGTTGGTGAACTTTGCACTACCTACTCTTGATAAATATGTGAATGACGAGACATTATGCCAGTAATATGGTGCTACTAGCCACATTGCTAATATTTTGAGGACTTGCTGAAATTGGGATTTCCTGGTCACTCAATTATCAGGAACGGCGATATTCCTTGGGCTACCTGTTCATCAGACTTTTTTCGGTAAGGTATTTCAAATTTAAAGTTTTTGAAACAAACCCATTCAGAACTAAGAACGAATCCAACAGGAAATCAACAACATTCTGTTGGATATGCTACACAGAGTCAAGGGAACTTTTACCAAACGACATCAAGAAAGTGTTCGAAATGAAGGATACCATCTCACGGATATAATTTACAAAAAATGTATCATTTTCTAATTAATTTCCACTAATTTTGATTCAATTTGTTTAAAAAAGTTGAATAAATAGTAATAACTAAAACTTTGGCAGTTTTTACTAACTTTCCCGTTTGACTGCCGGACCTTGTATAATGCTCGGCAGTATATACTCACCCAACCTGACAGTTATTGATTAAAAACCATCTGTGACTAATTGTAGTGTTTATTAACATCTCTATATGCTACAAACGCTATTCTTTTTTTGTCTAATTTGCTTTTGTGATGGTTTTTGTTTGCGGGACGCAGCCGACGGAGATAGAGAAAGAGGTATCCGAAGTAAGTACACCATTATCGAAACAAGTGGCAAATTCGTTGCGCAAAAGACTAACGTCTACAAACAACTGTCTACCAACCCCCGATGAGGTCATCGAATTGAGAAAGTTAAAGACGGATAAAAAAGGTTCGAAACAGAGTAGCGCGGAATCGGTGATTTCGTCTCGGGACAGTTCCGATATGGAAGTCGAAACTTACATAGGTAGACACCGACAGAAGAACGTCTCTTATCGCGACGAAGAAAAATCGCAGTTGATCTGTTACAAAGATAACACTAAAGTTATCACTATAAAAAACGATTCGAGGCACACTAGATATAACACTTTCGATATGAGATGCGACCAAAAAGGTAAACTGGTCAAATATAAATCTCTGGATATACCGGACGTTAATAAAACCGTCGTCAAATTTATCGATAACAAAAATAAAGTGTCCATATCATCGGAAAATTTCGGAAAATACGCCAGGAAAAAATACAAGCACGACATAATTACCGATACGGTGGACGCTTGGGCTAAAAAAGGAAGTAAATACACGTTTTCTAATATCAAGAATTCCATATTCAAGAATGGCGCTCAAAAAGAAGTCGTGTTTAAACCGTTAATATTCGGCGGGACTTATCCCATAGATTTACCAACTTTTGATAAACTTGAAGCTAAAACAAACAAGCACGATAAAAATGTTTGTCAAAAACCACAAATGAGAAAGTACGGTCCTGCTCGTACCTACGATATCGATCAACCTATATAAGGTTGTTTAAATGTGCAGGGTCCTATAAATAGCAAAATTGTCCTGTACTTTTAATTAATTTTTGGGAAATTGTGTCTTAAGGGGTAATTTTACCCAAAATATTCATATTTCAATGAAAAAACGAACATTAAAAAATAGTTTATTCCAAGTTTTTATAAATTGTTTGGGTTTCCTAACTAAAACTGTCATGCCTGCTTCTCGAATGACGTCAAAGTTTGTAAAATGAACATTTGTGGGGTTATGGGGAAAACTCCACAGTAAAATGAAGTTGTGCAACCTATGATGTCACGCACTCTGATTATAAATATATTTCGATAAATTCGTCACATTCTTGTTCAAAATATTCACATTAAAATGCATAACTATACTCATATCAAAAATGTCTAAGGAACACCAAGCTTTTTCCTTGATTAGTCAGCAATGAATTTACCTTAATTTCAGTGTAATATGATTTCCCTTTGATGAAATAATCATAGGAAAGTTAAGAAGTGCACTAATTTAATTGAAATTTTTAACATAATAATCAATATAAAACATGAAAATGTAACAAAAAGTGTTTCTAATAATCTGTATTTCCTCCAGCAGCTTGACACCATCTTATCGGCATCCTTAAAATTAAATTATATATTTCGTTGTGATGTAATAGGGTCCATTCTTGTGTAAGAAGATCTTGGCATGTATGAATATTATGCAGATGACAAGTGATCCATCTCTGAAGCATATCCCATACATGCTCGATGGGATTAAGGTCTGGCGACTGTGCTGGCCACGGAAGAAGGGTAATACCCTCATTACCAAACCGATATCTTACTGTTGCCACATTATATTGCATGTAAGGAAAAACAGGACCTGCAGCAGTGACAAATGGAAGGACAACATTTTCTAAAATATGGTCAATATTTATATTGATTCAAAGTGCCTTCCACAAAATGGGATATTGAAAAATTATTCCAGCCCACATCATAACTTGTGGACGATACCTTGTATATGTTTGAGTTTCTCTTGTCTGCCAGGTCCTCTCCATACTCTCACTCTTCTTGAACGTTTCTTGCTACAACCAGAGGCATAAAATTTGTGAGGGATAACCAGTCACTTGCCCCTATTGTACGCCTCTGGTTGTAGTCAGAAAAGTTTATTTATAATAATTTAATATGGTGTACAGTAGCTGCACTTCCCGCAAAGTATGGCAAGGATAATTCAAATAGTTTTAGGAGCCACCAGTAAGTTAGGTTAAATCTTAATATTTTGAGCTACATATTCAACAGTTGAACAACCCAATAAGCAAAATTCTCTTCGTAACTTGTTTCGATAAAAAGAAATTTGTTATAACCTCTATATAGTGAATCAGATACATATTTATTGAATATAGTTTAGAGGAAATTGAATATAACAAAACAGTTCAGGAAATGTCTCAAAAAATTGATATTTATAAACTAAAAAGTGTTCTTTGTCATAGTTTAAACTATTTTGATATTTTCAAGTTCAATTATTAAAAGTAAAGCGCCATTTTGCTATTATAACACGGTTCAGAATGTAATTATACAATTTAGAGAGTGAATATATTAATTTTTCCAACAATAAGAGGGATTTTTATTGATATTACATATTTTTAAACATGAAATTCTACAAAAATCGATGCAGGTTATTGTTATATCAAGTTTTTTGTCCCACTATTTTTAAACACATCTCGTACATTAATTATGTTTCATTTTTTTTATAATAAAATTATTCAGATCCAAAAGTTGCTAAATAAAAATCAGTTTACTTTTTTAAATGAAACTAACTGTAGTCGATTTCACGTACTAAAGGTCGAAATCGTTAATTGAATTAAAAAATCAGTTTAATTTTAAATACATTATCAAGTGTCTTAAATTAACCCCTCATCGAAATTATATTTGAGGTATTGATCAATCTTAAATTCGCACAATCCTCTCAAAATGATTGTTTTCTTAGTTTTTTATACACCCCTAGATATCGCGCGCAACTTTACATATTTATAATAATTTGAATATGATTTTCTAAACGCAAAGCGCCTGATTGTTGACGCTGTTACAATGTTGAAATACATGATGAATGTTATGTAATAGAGGAAAAACTTCTCAAGATTATTATAATTAACTATTCTAAAATAATTTTGTATACACACTGAATATAAAAAATAAGGTAACATGTTAGGTTCTCGTTTCAACAAAGTCTTCCACTGACTAATGTCCAGTTGGCAAAACTGTCCTAAATATACATTAAAACATAAACAAGCGAGCTTTATCCTAAGGGGCTAGGCATCTCTTTCAAACTACTCGTAAACACAGTACTTAAAAGAATCAACTAAGAACAATGGGTAGTTTTGACTGAAACTAGGTATAATGTCACTAAAGTCAATTGAAGATATATAAAAAAGTTTTGCCTGAAATCAAGGTATAGTGTAACTATAGTCAATTGAAGATCTGTTGACTGAAATTAAGGCATATTGTAAGTAGTCAGTTGAGGATCTACAAAAAAGTTCTACCTAAAACAAGATATAGTGTAATTAAAGTCAGTTGAGGATCTATAAAGAAGTTTTGCCTGAAACTAAAGTACAGTGTAACTAAAGTCAGCTGACGATCCATAAACTCAAACTAAGGTATAGTATAACTAAAGTCAGTTGAGGATATCTATAAAACAGTTTTGACTCAAACTCATGAATATTCTTCTTCTTCTGCTGCTATCCATTAATGGATGTCTGTAATCACTTCTGACCATTTATCCCTGTCTCTGATGGTGTGAATTAATTCTTCTGTGGTTCTTATCCCGGTCCAGTGTTTATATTTCGGAGCCAGGCATCCTCCTTCTGCCCAATCCCCTTTTCCCTCTATATTTCCTTCTATTAATAGTTGGAGCAGATGGTATATTTCGTTACGTATCACATGTCCCAGGTATTCTGTTTTCCTGCCAGTAGTTTATGTGCTCCTTCTACCCTCCTGAGAATTTCCTTGTTGGTTTTTCTTGCTGCCCAAGAAACTTTTAAGATTCTTCATCCACATCTAAAATGCTTCCAGCCTGTTCATAGTATTGTAAAAGTCAGAGTTCATAAAGACGTTTTTGAATCTAATGAATGAACTTCTAAATCTGAATTGAGAAGATCCAACAACACTTTCATATTTAATGGAAATTCTGTATTGAATGACTTGCAGAAATATTTTCATCAAATTGATTAATATGTTGTCTTCACATCTTGTTGCGTTGTTTTTTTTTGGGAATGGGATGAAAAGAGATGTAAGCCATTTGGTTGGGAATTTTCCTGTGTTGTAAATTTGGTTGAAAAGCATTATACTCATTTTGCTGTTTTTGTAAACGTATAGCTGACGCTATATTTCAAATTACAAACTTTTTTATTACCTCGTAAAACATAAACTATTTTCGTATGTTAGAAGGCAGTTTTAAGATTTTCTTCTTTTCAATGAAAACATTATTAGTTCCTACAATTTCCACTAGATGGCTACTTAAGTAACTATTTAGATAATGGGATAGTGGTAGGGTGGGGCTAATATAGCTGCCTCTCTATTGCAAATTAAAAACTTTCTTATTCCTTTGTAGAACAGAAATTACTTTTGATATCTAAAAAGTCAGTTTTATTAATAGTTTTCCACTAGATGTCGCCAGTTATAAACTTTTCACATATGCTCAGCACCAAACTACTTAAATAAGTGTCTAGATAAATGGGAGAGTGGTAGGGTGGGTCATATAGCCGACGCTCCATTTAAAATTACACTTTTCGGCTTTTCACTTAATTTTTTATTGATTCAGGTAATTTCCACTAGATGTCGTCAGTTATAAACTTTTCACGTATGCTTGGCACCAAGCTACTTAAGTGTCTAGATAATGTGAGAACGGTAGGGTGGTTCGTATAGCACACACTATTTCAAATTACAAACTTTTTTATTTCCTCTCTTCTTATATTATTTTGCAACGTTATATATATTTTTCATGATTGCCTTGATTCTTGTATTTTGTTCTTTCTTACAACATTGTTAGTATTTCGTCTGTCATCCAATTTTTTTCAGGTATAATGTAACTAAAGTCAGTTGAGGATCTATTGACTGAAACTAAGGTATAGTGTAACTAAACTCAATCGAATATATATAAAAATTGTATGCTTGTAAATTCTTTTTAGACCAGGGCTGATAATTTTTGAGACCAAAAAAAATTATAACAAGATAATACATATCGGAAAAGAAAATATAACAAAATTAAGAGGAAACAAAATTTACAGGCTATCTGAGGTCGGGAAGTGGAAGGGATTGAGCTTATAAAGGTGGAAAACGGTTTATCACGATTTCCGGCAAAACTACGAGTTCTACGAAATATGTTAAATAGCAAAGATATAGGAAATAAAAAGATTCACAACTTTTGTATCTACACTTTTTTCACATAAACTTAAAATTCATGCAAAAAATCCAAAAAACCGGCTTTGGTTTTTTATTTTCATTCGTTGGTCGTTGGTGTAGTTTTGTGCTTTGCTTACAGCATGCTTAGACCCAGATGCATTAACTATAAAATCACATATTTCGGTAAAGATCATAAAATTTGGTGGTTTGAAAGTAACTAGGAGATCTTTTATAGGTTCTAAAAGGTGAGTTAATTCTTCTGCGTTTTTCTTAGTTTTACATTTTTTTGAAGGTTTCGGATGTCTAAAAGATTCTTCATCAGGTTTTTGGTTTTCCAAATCAGGTGAAATAGAGATTTGACGTTTACAAGCCGCAGAAATCGTATTAGTTTGTTCAGATTCGTTTGGAATGTCAAGTGATAAATTTGATTGCCTTTGCGATTGCTCTGGTGATTTGGTAATTTCAAGTGATGTGTTTGACGGTTCGTCCACTGGATTGAAATCTGGCTCCATATCTAAATTTGTTATACTTATATGGTTGTTAGAGCCATTCCATTACGTTAGAAACCATAAGGTTATCTTGATTAGAAATGCAGCTTGATTGTGAATGTGCAAGAGTGGGGATATTTGTTGGTTCAACTTTATTTGTGGATACTGGAGATTTGGGAGTTGAGTCCAGTAGTACCATATTTGGAAGTACTTTAGAGTGAGAACAATTATTTGCTGTGTGACCAGGTTGTTTACAAGTAAAACAGATATTGTCTGAAGATAGGAATATTGGGTAAGATGTATTATCATAATTGAAGTCCAGAAATTCAGGTATTATGATTTGACCAGGAGGAGAGATATAAATATGTCTACGAAAATTATAAATGTGTTTATATTCCGGATTTTGTGTGCCAATCTTAAGGAAGTTCAATCGAGTTTCCAAGTTCAGTCCAATATTAACAAGCTCAGCATCAATAATGTTATGTGGTATGGAGGGACACACATTTGAAATAATCAATCGTATGTTTGGGTTTAATAATCTTCGTGCTTGAATACATTGATAGTTAACTGTGATAATTCCATTATTAGTAGATACGAAGTCGTTAACAATTTTTTCACTGGTGAGGTAAATATATATTCTATTGTTAGAAATCCGAGTAGCGAACAAAATATTTTTTGGCGTAATTATATCTCCCACCGCATATATATTCTTCCAATTTTGTGTTGTCCAGTGCATTAAAGACAATTGCTTGCTGTTTTTTGGGGAAGGTTGAATTGCTTTGGCTGGCTATATATGAATAAGGCAGTGATGATGTGCTTGCTGTGTTCTGAACTCTCCCATTTGAAGTTCCTAAAGGCGGAAATTCCTCTATTTTTAAGTAATGACATGGACCTGTCTGTTAAGTGCGGCCCTGTCTTCCTTTGGAATTTACAGATAACCGATGGTAATTAGGTATGGAGTGCATATATTTATGACTATGTGACGATACAAAAGTTTTTGTTTTAAATTGTAAATGTTCCTAAAAAGCACTGATTTTCAAATTACTGATGCACTGGTTGCTACTGCACTTGTGATTATTATAAAAAGTTGTTTACGTTTATTAAACTTTAGAAATCACTGTTCAATAAAGAGCAAATTTTCGTACACGTTGTCGAGAACGTTGCCAGCATAGGCCTCCGAAATTATTGTTTGTTTCATATATATTTTGAATATTGATATTATTCTCTATTCCTTTATCTTTCAGCCCTTTCAATAATTTCTCTCTAGGGACTGTATCCAACACTTTCTCAAGATCTATGAATATATACAAATAAAATACCTAAATCTACTTACTGAAACTTACTATTAATAAACTATCTTGTCCCTTCAACAATTTAAGGTTAAATTATATGTACAATATCTATTACAAAATATAGCAAGTTTAAATGAATAAAAACCCAAAAATATGCAAATTAAAAAGCACAAAGATGAAATATACTCAATCTTACAACATTTTTATAATCTGGTAAGTTCATTCGTTAAATCAGACAAACGTGAAGTTTTAATTGTAGTTCTTTAATTGACTTTAAAAATACTATAAATTTAGGACTTCTATTTATATTAACCTTGTCTCCTTTTGGGACAGTCTAATTGTTGATTATATAATAATCCTGTTGATATTTTGTCCTCTATTTTAGTTATAAATTGCTGTTGTATAAAATAGTAAATAGTTTAGAGTTATTGTTAAGGGGCAGGGGGGAAGAATCGTTTATTTTTTGTGAATTTACAGCTTGTATCTTTTTATGTTTAATAAAAGTGTGGCAAACCATGTCTGCTTGTTTAAATTATAACCTGTGATATATTTAATTATCAAAAAAACACAATATATTACATTCATAATCTATAATTCAAAATAAAATTTAGTCCCACATCTTTTTCTGCTGCAGTTTCCTCGGAAGCCTTTGAAATGTTCCAGTATTGTAATTACTATACTTTCCCTATTCCTTTTTACGTCATATCATTTACAATATATGCAAAGAGGATTAAAGGCCGAAGTTCTGGTCAATAAAATGGTGATCCATCCAGATACTGTTGCTCTATTAATTTGTACCTTACTAATAGTTATGCTTCCCTCTCTGAAGATCCATAAAAAAGAATTTTTAAATAGTAGAATCTGCACGGATGTATAGTATAGTAAATTGTCGCTCTGTAATGTTTCTCAGGAAATACTGCAACCACCAATCACTCTACCTAATCAAACGGACACCTACAAAGAAAATACACCAGAGAAGGCTGAAGAACCGAAACCAGTGACAAAACAATCTAAACCTGCTCAAGAGAAGACGCAAAGTACGGGCTGGTTTGGCGGTATTTTCAGTAAGCTGGCATTGAAACCGAAAAATCAAATGAAGTTGCCCGAAGATAAGAATCCAAAGGTGAATATTTGGACTTTAGTTCACCTTTTCTCCAATATTTTTAGAATAGATTTGATTCAGAATTATTAGACATATAACATACATTCTAGATCTTACCCTGTATAAATTAGATCAAATAATAATGTAGCTACGTATTATTTTGATTTCTAACAGATTGTATGGGATCAGGATAAAAAACGTTGGGTAAATATAGACGATGATTCCAACGACCCTGCTAGCGAATTCAAACCGCCTCCGAAATTATCTGAATTGATGCCTAAAATACAACCCAATCCACAAGCTCATTCTACTCCGATGTCTAGTAGTTTCGACCCCAACAAGACGCTTACCGATAGCAACGGAGCAATGTCTAATATGAATTCAACAGAGGATGCGGTTTCTATGATACAGGCTCAATCTAATAATATGTTTAAATTACAGAGAAGCAGAAGTAAGTAATATGTGTAAGTATCGTGTTTGGTATTAATATAATTCGTTGTTGCAGATTTAAAAAAATCGTATGTAGACATCTTTAATCCGAATGGAAATAAGCAAATTAATTCCGGACCGACTTCCCTTCCTCTTCCAACGCAGTTAAATTCCGGACAGTCTCAAATGAATTTTTTCATTCCGCAACAAACTTCGGATCCTAACGCGCCCATAGATTTCCTTACCCCTGGCGGAGTACCTCATATGGGAGAAACTCAGGTAACTTAAAAAAACCTTCTTTTAAATTTTCCTAATTTACATTTTATTTTCAGCAACAGTGATGAATTAATAAGGTGTTAGAATTGTTTAATGAATGTTTTAATTGATGTAATTTTTAATCAATTTGATCCTGTGATCACTAGGAATTTTTATTATATGAATATATAGAGACAATATAATTATATATAATTTATAGGATAAGGGAATAAAAGAGATAAACATGCAAACTGATTTTTGTTGTTTCATTCAAATCAACCTGAACACTTCCTTAATCTATTATTACTTCAAAAAATGGATCCTACTCATAATAGTTTTATTAATTTAATATTCATTTTGAAGTGATGAATGTTAACACAATTTCTGCATATCCATTCAGGGCTCTATAACACTACATACGATCATAACAGTTCTTGAAGTCAACAATCTAGTTCACTCCGAATGGTCACTCAAAACAAAATTTACTTTAAACCACAGTACAGATCCTAACTATGTGTAAGAATCATTAAAATGAGACAATGTGTTACAACTGGCACCGGAAACACCTTGTTGAATTATATAAAAAAATACAAAACTGGTGTGGTTGTGTTATTCCTCGAGGGATGACCAAATGCGACGTATGTATATGGCAGGTAACCGCCACAAAAAAATAAGATGCAATCACCATTCTGTAGTACCACACTGACCTACAGAACTCACCTACAGTGCCTCCTGCTAGTCGCACTTGGGTTTTGTCACCGGCTGCTCAATGTCAAAGACATTTTTGTGAGGGTTGGATATTTAGAGAAACGCCCTGATATAGGATTAGGTCCTCTGCAGGGTTGGGTGTTTTTCGTTCAGTGCGGCGCTCGGTGGAGGGTTGAGTAAGTGAATAGAATAAAGGTCGAACTTGATTATAAAAAGGAATTTTGAAGATATTTTTGGAGTTTAAGACGAGAAGATGGTGGCGGGAGAGTGGTTTGAGTGCATTGAGGAGAAGCCGGAGTAGTTTTTGATTTTTGGGTTAATTTAATTATCATCGAGTAAATGGAATGTCATTTGGCTGGTAAACAGGATTGCTAGGATACAGGGAAACCGCAGAAAACCTGAAACACAGACAGGATACAAGGGGTAAAACGAGAGCGGTTATAGTGAAATTAATGAAAGAAAGCAACAATTATAAAACATGTCAAGCGTCTTAGAGGAAATCAAATATGGATTGATGAAGATTTCTCTAAAACCATATTAGAAGAAAGAAAAGCACTAATACCACAATTAAAAGAGGTACGAAACAAAGGTCATAAAACGATAATAAAATATAATTAATTAATAATAAATAATGAAATACAAAACTAGAATGGAATGGAATCAATCTACAAATAGCAGTCAAAAAAGAACTTCAGGAGAAAGAAAACTACTGACAACAGAACCCAAAAAATAAGTAAAAGGACAACAACAAACTAGATAAGATAGAAATAATCAGAAACAACAGACAAAGGACACGACATCAAAAAATGGAACAAATATAAAACCGAAACTAAATAAAAAGTATATAAAATGAACATAACTACAAAATAAAACAAGGACATGGAATATCAGATTTCTGCAAGGATAAGAAAAGGAGCTGATAAACGAATTCGAACATGCAATCTTAGAAATTATAACAATTAGTGAAAGAAAAAAGAAAGAACGAATACAGACAGAAAATAACCACACTTTAATATATTGTGGTGTAAACATAAACCACAGAGCTGCAGCTGGTGTAGGATGTATAATTCACAGAGAATTGACAGATCAAATTATAATGTGGAAAGCTGTCGAACTAAGAAACAAAAAAGAAAATCCCAGAACAATCATATCAATATATGGACCAGACGAATATGCAAAGGCAGAAGAGAAAGAATTTATTTTAGGAAGGTTTAACGAGAACTCTAGAGGACTTCCACAGGAATCATATATATATTGCGGGAGATTTTAACAGCATAGAGGGCAAACAAGACGGATAATACAGAAAAGTATTAGGAAGGCATGGAGAAGAAATAAGAAATAACAATGGAAAAAGACTATTAAGATTTTGTCAACTAAGTACAAGATTTAATAATTAGTAAATCATTCTGTCAACACAAGTTATTAGACTATCAAATAACTCTGAAGGCAATCACCTCCATCACCAGGGTTTGCCTTCTTTAGATGAGCATGGCCTATACAACTCCAAACTATGATAATCTTCTTTAGATAAGTATGGCCTATACTACTCCAAAAGACAACAATCTCAGATTTTATACCAGTCAAAATAGCGGATCTCGTCAAATTTGCATATTTAATATCCCATATCATACCAATGGTAAGACGTTTGGTTTCCAACAAAATCAACACTACCAAAACACAACCAATCATCACATTGGAGCAAAATTGACCAATATCTCCCATACAAGAGATGGAAAGTAATTTCCAAAACTATTAAGCCCAACATGCAAGTAACTTTCTCTCACAATCAAAAGCAAGTCCCTCAAACCACTTGTTCTAGCCTGAAACATGTAGACCATCAATGTCTTGTTACAAAAAGCGGACAGGAACATTTCCTCAACCCTAATCTAATATCAGAAAACTGTCGCCCATGCATGACTTGAAAATTCTGAGCAAGAAATACTTACATCGGGTTATAACTGAACTGTGCATTGCAATGAGACTTCAAACGAGTAGTAGGTATCTAATGTGAGACATCCAACCCCACCAACCAACAATCCCCAATTGAACACTAAACTAACAACGGTGCGTGAAACAATGAATGTACCTACATCAACGTGGTCAAAAAATAAACATCTTGTCATTTTACTTGACATATGGATGATCACCTGTTTTCGAGTGTAATCAGAACATTCTGCTCAAAAATTATCAAGGAAATATCACAAAATCAGAATTAAAATGGAAAAACTCATTGTTTATATTTCCTTTCATAAACATCAGAAATTAAAAAAATTACTCAGTCCCCTACAGCTTGGATTTAGAAGGAATAAAGGTTGTGTGGACTGTTTAATGTTTCTAACCTCTTATATCCTTATAAATTATTCAGCCAATGAATACACCATAGGCGTTTCCTTAGACCTCTCAGCTGCATATGAGGCAGTTAATATCCAACTTCTGTACAAAACTTTAATAAACCTAGCCCTACCTAAATATATAATAAACTTAATTTATGCTTTTATGAATAACAGAGTCATATTCGTCCAAGGCAACTTAGGACAAACAATAGGACCTTTGCCAGCTAATCAAGGTCTAGCCCAAGGATCTCCCCTTAGTCCAATCCTGTTTAATCTCTATACCCTACCTATTTATGAGATCCTCCCTAAAAATGTTAATCTTGTTCAATATGCAGATGACATGGTTCTGATAGTTGGTGGATCGAACGTGAGCCAAATGGTAAATAATTTGAATACATTTTTAGAAAAACTCAACGCATGGTTAGACACACATAATCTCAAACTATTAACCAATGAATCTCATGCAGTAATGTTTAGTGAAGGAATCATACAAAGATCTATCCCCAAAATAAAAATAAACTCTGAAACTATTGAATGGGTGGATAAAGTTAAATACCTAGGTATGTACATTCATCAAAACCTAAAATGGAATGCACATATACAATACATAGAAACAAAAATATGTAAAGGACTAAACGTTATGCGAGCTCTCTGCGGTACTTGGTGGGGCTGCGATCCCCTCACACTGAGAATACTCTACAAAGCAATAGTACTGTAATGTTTTTTGTTATTTATTCAAACAATGAACGTGTGGGATAAATTTTAAACACTCGGTATGGCTACTTACTAATTTATTTAAACACTAACTCACTAACACTTAATTTATATATACTTAACTAATCACTTAGTTATTAATTTATATTAACTGTATATTCACTCAAACTAATTTATATAAACACTTTATATTCACTTATTTACTTGCTTATCTCACGATGTCAAATTATCCACTAACTGGCCCGCTGATCGGTCCTTTTTATATACTAGTGTATTTTTTACTAGAGAATTCTGGGCTGCGGCTTACACAAAACATATGCCTTTCGCGATATTTCTCGATTGCCGGCTCAATCCTTAAAAGACCTTCCGAGAACATGTCTATAAAAACTGTCACAATAAATCCCAATAGACCTTCCCAGAATTCGGCGCGCTCGCCATTTTTTTAACTCCGTTAACATAAGGTTACAGGATCGTACTTAGTATCTGCTTCGGTGTGCGAGTTCGTAACATTACCCCCTCCTTAAATGAAAGTTCCTCCTGGAACTTTTGTATAGCCGAGACAGGATGTTTGAATCGGCAACTAACTCCATTTCTACACTTTCCAATCTTATGGAAATAACAGGGCACCGTCTTCATCGGATACTGATAACGGGGGCTGTAGCTGCAAATTAATATCTGGACACTGGTATCTTGAAAGATAATCTCTACCATGCTCCTGATGATTCGCCAATCCAACTGGTTACTCGCTATCTTAGGCATAGCCAGTTTCTTCACGCTGAATTCCAACACATGGTCTCGTAGGTTTCGAAGTGCTTCCCACACATCGCGGTAGGTAGATCGATCTTGAAATTCATTTTTAGTTATCACGTAGAAGACGTACCGCGAATTATGTTTCAGATTCAATGTCTTGCCAGGGGCTGGAATCTGGTCTTCAAGTTTTTCTAATTGCCCGAACTTCTTTCGAAAGACGGTTGCAAATCCTCATGCGTTCTAGATACGGGCGGGGATGTTGTATGCCAGTGAATAATCTTCCGGGAGAGTGAACAAATCTTGTTGTTGTTCCGAAGTGACTCCATATCTAGCTTTCCCGGTACCTACATACGTGCCTATAAATTCCTCGAAGGTAGGATCAGACACATCTCGAATAAGGTTTACTCCTTCCTCCAGGTCATGGTCTCCTTCGAATGGCGCTAGTCGGTTTTGGTGAACTACTTTTGGTTTTCCGTTGGGGATCTTGCTTATGCGATATATAACATCATTGATCATTTTCTTGATTAAGTATGGACCTTCACAGGATTTTTGTAATTTTGGAGAAAATCCTTTTCTCCTCGTCGGGCTGTGTAACCATACTTTGTCCCCTTCTTTAAAACCGCCTTCTGTGGCCTGCGTGTCGTACCGACTTTTCATTCTGTCGCTGACAACTTGAAGATTTGTTCGAAGTAATTCATGAATATCGTCCACCCTTCTTCTCAATTTGGTCGCGTAGTCTTCGCCTGCTAGATCTTCTCCAGGCCGACAGCCAAATTCCAGGTCACAAGGAAGCCTCATTTCACGTCCAAACAGGATTTTCGCCGGTGTTTCACCCGTGGACTCATTGACGGCAGATCGATAAGCCAATGTGAATAGTGATAGATACTGGTCCCAATCTCTCTGATGGCTGGATACTACTTTGGACAGGTATTTTCCAATAGTCCTGTTCATTCTCTCGACCATTGCATCTGACTGTGGATGTAATGCTGTTGGTCTTCTTCATTCCCAGCTTGTCGTAAATCTCTTGGAATAGATGACTTTCGAAATTTCTTCCCTGGTCGCTGTGGACTTCCAAGGGCACTCCATATCGGCTGATAAATTCTTTCACCAATACATCTGCTACAGATGTGGCCTCTTGGTTCGGGATAGCGTAAATTTCCACCCACTTTGTGAAATAATCCATTACAACCAGTATGTATTTGCTACCGTTTTCTGTCGTCGGAAATAGGCCAGCGATATCTAAAGCAATCCTTTCGAAAGGGCTTCCAACATTGTACTGTTTCATGGGTGCCTTTCTCTTGCGATGTGGTCCATTACTCGTAGCACAAGTCGTACATTTCTTACACCAGTCCTTCACATCGTCGGAGCTGTTCATCCAATAAAACCGTTCGCGGACTCGCTGAAGGGTTTTCTTCACTCCCAGATAACCTCCCGATGGACTGTCGTGTAACTTCTTCAGTACCTCAGCTACTCTTGTTCTCGGGATAACTAGCTGTCTCCTCATCTCGGACTCATCATCGTTTTCAAGGACTCTTTTCAACAGCCCTTCTTCCAGGACTAGGGAGTCCCACTGGGCCCAATACGCCTTGAGTTTCGGTGAAAATCTTGACACTTCTTGCCAGGTTGGTCGCCGTTTTTCTTTCTTCCATTGCCGGATCATATTCAGGTAAGGATCATTCTAATGATCTTCTGATCCTGGTGGGTGACCATTCCTCGTTGACTACAGTAGTTCTTGAAACTGTAGCTTCCCTAGATTCCACCTTGTTACAGTGGGAGCAGTCTGTTGGGCACGGCCGTCTGGATAGGGAGTCGGCATTTCGGTGACTCACACCAGCTCGATGTTCGATGTTGAAATCGTACTCTTGAAGTCGTTCAATCCATCTAGCGACCTGGCCCTCGGGATTCTTGAACTGCATCAACCACTTGAGTGCTGCATGATCAGTCCGGATTAAAAACTTCCTCCCATAGAGATACTGGTAAAAGTGTTCCACGGACTTCACTACCGCCAAAAGTTCTCTTCTTGTGACACAGTAGTTTCGTTCTGGTTTGGAGAGGACTTTACTGAAATATCCCAGCACTCTTTCTTGCCCTCCTTGGATCTGTGAGAGCACTCCACCAATTCCTACGTTGCTTGCGTCAGTGTCAAGAATAAAGTCTCCCTCTGGTAAAGGGTATCCTATAATATCGGCGCCGGGGTTAAATGCTTCTTCAAGGTATCAAAAGCCGTTTGACAATCTTCGTCCCATTGGAAAGCTCTTGCTTCTTCTGTAAGTCGAGTCAGAGGCTTAACAATATATCCAAACTTCCTGATAAATCTTCTATAATATGTGAAAAGTCCAAGGAAACTCCTAATTTGATGTTTGTCGGTTGGTTGCGGCCATTGCTGAATAGAAGCAATTTTCTCTGGATCCACCGCCACTCCTTCATTGCTCACTATATGACCTAGATAGTTTACACGGTTTTGGAACAGCTGACATTTCTTCGGGTTTAATATGAGCTGGGCAGCTTGGAGTCGTTTGAATACGTCTTCCAAATTCTTCAGATGTTCGTCAAATGTCTTCCCCAGTACTACGATGTCGTCCAAATAGACCAGGCATGTCTTCCAAGACAACCCTCTCAAGACATTTTCCATCAGTCTTTCAAATGTCGCAGGCGCATTACAGAGCCCGAATGGCATGACGTTGAATTGCCATAATCCAGATCCGGTGGTAAAAGCAGTCTTCTCTTTGTCTTCTGGGGCCATTTCCACTTGCTAATAACCAGACTTCAGGTCCAAGGTGGAAAACAGTTTGCTGCCGGCCAAAGTGTCTAGTGTATCGTCAATTTGAGGCAGAGGATAGCTGTCTTTCTTCGTCACGTTGTTAAGCTGACGATAATCCACGCAGAATCTCATAGTTCCATCCTTTGACGAGCACTACTGGACATACCCATGGACTAGTAGATGGTTCTATTACTTTTTCTTCTGCCATCTCTCGAATGATTCTTTCAGCTTCCTCTCTCTTCGCTCGTGAAAGTCTTCGAGCTGATTGTCTAATTGGCTTAGCATTACCAGTATCCATTTTGTGTTTGACGGCTGATGTTCTGCCAGTCTTTCTCCTCCTTTTGGTACGAATAAGTCTCGATACTGCAAGAGAAATTCTCTTATTCTCTTTTTTTCAGCTAGATCCAAAGATTGACCAGCTACTGATAACATTTGCGAATCTGGCATTAGAATTGTCAGTGGTTGTTGTTTGACGAACTATAGACGTCACTGGTACGCAGGATCCAATCTTGGTTTCCTTCTTGATGGTAATTGGGTAATCGTTCACGTTTATCACACGTACTGGGATCTCTTTCGCCTACGTGACCAATCCTTTTCCAATTAGTACTCCTTTGCCAACTTCTTCGTCGTGGTTCCTTGGCTCCATCATAACCGGTGTACCTTACTCCATGATTCCCTGTAGTCGTACTACTATCATGGTTTCGCTTCGTGCAGGTAGAACGGTATCTTCCTGTACAGCTGCCAACACCGCGCTGCCTTCATATGGATGAAGAAATACCTCCTCGGAACCCACTTTAATGGATCTGTTTCTAAAGTCTAATTGGAAACCATGTACGTTCATTACGTCCATTCCCAGAATCACGTCTTCTTCAATGTCAGCAACGATTACCGTATGCGTGAACTTTTCTGCGCCAATTCCCAATTGGATTTGTGTTTCACCGTGAACGTTGGCACTCTCACCTGTGGCGGTCCACAGTCGCAGTCTCGTTGGTAAAAGCTTCTTCTTGGAGTTTATTATTTCTGGTCGTATAATGGTTCTAGCTGCTCCAGTGTCAACGAGCAGAGCATATTTCTTACCATTCACTTCGCCATCCACATATACACTGTCGTTGCGACATCTGAGAGAAGCTATCAGTATGAGAGGGTCTTTGGAACGATCATGGGTCGGTACTGCCCCCTCGTAGCCGACCCGTTCTAGTTTTCCTGTGACTGGGGTTCTTGGTTTGCAGGAGTCCTGGGGCGCTTACATGAACTGCGTACATGCCCTAGTTCGCCACAATTCCAGCATCTGATCTTTCTCGGCTTCTTGTCCATCATACTTTTGATCAAGCTGACGATCTGGTCAAACTTGTCCTCGTCGCCTTCTTCTTGGATGGTCCTAACTTTGTTGTAACCCGAAGCCTTCGTTGGTACTTCATATTCAAGAGCAGCAGTCAATGCGTCGACTAATGTTTTCGGATGGGCTAAACGAAGCGTCCTCTGCACATCGGGGTCACGTAAGCCATCAATAAAGGCCTGGATGCCCAGACATTCCATCTTGTTCTCTGGTGATGACGGATAAGCAAATCGAACGAGTCGGACAATATCCACTTCATACTCTTGAAGTGCTTCGTCACGTTTTTGCCTTCGGTTCTTCAGCTGGGATTGGTACAAATGTTCTAGATGTTCGTGACCATATCGCATGTCCAACCTTTTCTTCAGCTGCTCGAAGTCATCCGTTTCTTTAAGCGGTATCGTCTGAAGTGCATCTTAGGCATCTCCCCGAAGCGCGATGGTTTTTACTGCCTTCTCCCTATCGGACCAATTATTCACTCAAGCGGCTGCTTCAAATTGTTTCACATAATTGATCCACGATGTCTTTCCGTCGAACGTTGGAGCCTTGACTCGGGCAAAATTGCTAATATCTTCTGTCTTGGGTTGTGTTGCTGGCTTGAATATGTCGATCTTCTTTTGTTCTGCTGGCGTGTCTTGTGCTTTTAAATCTGTTATCTTACTCTCTAACTCCTTGATTTTTTCGTCCATCGTTGTCATTTTATTCTCGATATCAGATTTAAGAGACGAAATTTTATTTTCCACGTCAGCGGCAATGTCATTTTTCATTAATAAGAAATCGGCAGAAAGTTTGTCCATGTTAGCGGAAATATCATTCTTCATAGTAGAAATCTTCTCGTCCAAATTATCAGAGATGTCGTTCTTCATAGCAGAAATCTTCTCGTCCATATTATCAGAGATGTCGTTCTTCATAGCAGAAATCTTCTCGTCCATGGCAGAAATTGACGAGATTAAGGTGGAAGCCTCGTCATTGAATAAAAATAATTCTGGATCAAAGCCGTCATTTTCCAGTGCCACTTTAAGTCTTTCTACTAATTCACTTTTCTTACCGGATGTTTCCAATTCACGAACTTCCAATTCTGCTCTTAATTCCGCGACTTTTAGATCACGCTCTTAATTCCGTGACTTTTAGATCACATAGTCTCTTGGCCATTTTGATGTACCTATTTATATTACCCCACACCTGACACCAATGTAATGTTTTTCTTATTTATTTAAACGTTTTTATTACGGGTGGGATAAATTTTAAACACTCGGTATGGCTACTTACTAATTTATTTAAACACTAACACTTAATTTATATATACTTAACTAATCACTTAATTATTAATTTATATTAACTGTATATTCACTCAAACTAATTTATATAAACACTTTATATTCACTTATTTACTTGCTTATCTCACGATGTCAAATTATCCACCACTAACTGGTCCGCTGATCGGTCCTTTTTATATACTAGTGCCTTTTTTACTAGAGAATTCTGGGCTGCGGCTTACACAAAAAAAATGCCTTTCGCGATATTTCTCGATTGCCGGCTCAATCCTTAAAAGACCTTCCGAGAACATGTCTATAAAAACTGTCACAATAAATCCCAATAGACCTTCCCAGAATTCAGCGCGCTCGCCATTTTTTTAACTCCGTTAACATAAGGTTACAGGACCGTACTTAGTATCTGCTTCGGTGTGCGAGAACGTAACAATAATAATAACTGGGCCGAGTCCTTTAAGGTAAAAGGGAAATGGTATCCTAACCTGGATAGTTTCCCTCATGAACCTTGGTTTTTGAAATTCCCTTATACAGATCGGAGACATATAACAACAATAATAAGGCTCAAAAGAGGGCATACCCTTAGTAAAGCTCATATTTTTAAAATCAGAGTTATAGAGGATGAATATTGTGAATGTGGACAAACCGAGGTTCTACATCATATATTTTTCGAATGTCCTTTGAATCAAACCGCAAATTTTGATACATACAATGAATTAATAAAAATAGGCTCTCCAACCCCCATTTCACTTCCTAGTATACCCTAGTATACTAAACCAAATTAACGTAAAAATAATTAAATTAATTATGCAATTTATTAATACTTTCCAAATTAAAATTTAGACAATTAGGAAAAAAAATAGATGTTACATCCTAAGAAACCCTATCTGTTAATCCTGGGTTCCTTATCCTAAATCCGAGGCAACATTTCGGGGTTGTGTAATGCTCGGCAGTTGCCCCCGAGCGAGAAAAGTTCTTTACCTATGTTGTTTTGTTTTATAATATGTCTAGCCTTATACAGAAGAACTTATCAAAGGGAAGATGGACAGTTCCAGACATTCCGAAAGGAATATTCCGTAAAATAAATAAAAGAAACCTGTGGTGGCTAAATACCTAATGGGTGGAGGCCAAAAAACTGAAAGAAGAACTGCGGGGTTTTTTTCTCTAAATTTTTGTGAAATAACTATATATTTTAAGGATTTAAATTTCACTACTCTCCATGTTTCCATAACTTATATTCAACCAGTTTATAGAAAAAATTGAACTGTTTAAATGATACTACTGTTTAACTGTTAAACATTTTTTTAATAATTTTACAATTATTTTATTTAATCTAAGTAAATATTTTGATTTCTTTCATTACATTGAAAGCGATAAATAGGTGGATCACAGTAGAGTAGATTTTGTTTGAATTTAAATGTGTTTTGAAATCTCTTCAAGGGGAAAGTTTCCAAACAGTTGGCGACACTGGACGCTGTATTTGTGTCAAAATACTGTCAATATCAAATTTCTTGTTTATTGGTTATAAAATGTAATTTATTTAACTAGTACACGTTTAATGAACATTAATTAATAATATGGTTACGTAGGTACTCGGTACCGGTAACTCTAATTAATTATTCATAGAAAAATGATAATTCATAGGGAATTTTAAATAAAAGCGTATTTTTTATTTAGTTCAATTATATACAAAAATATACTTATCGCGGTACCTACTTGAATATATTCTTTGATATCTACAAAATAATCGCTATCTATAAGAATAAAAACACTTGTAGCTACTGATTGTGTCTTAGTAGTCGTCACGATGAACAATCAGGCACTAACTCTTCTAATCATTTTCGTGTTGCTGTTCAATTCACCGGCGTTTGCGTATAGATATTTCCATAAGGGTAGAATGGGAAGTAAAAAAGAACCACCGACACCCAACAAATACGAAAAATGGTTCACTCAAAATCTAGATCATTTCAACCCCAACGATGACAGGAATTGGCAGCAGGTAACGACTAAATTAAGTTTCAATATTAATTTACTATGTATAAGGAACGTATTTTTAGAGATACTTTGTAAACGATGAATATTCCAACGATAAAAGGGATCTTGCTTTTCTTATGATCGGGGGAGAAGGTGCAGCGTCTCTATATTGGATGACAAACGGATCGTGGATTACTTACGCTAAAAAATATCGCCCGATTTTATTCCAACTAGAACACAGATATTATGGAGAAAGTCATCCGACAGAGTAAGACTGCTTCAAATATTATGTTCATGAATTTTATATGCATTATTTTGGCAAATATTATCTTGATTCCTACAATTCATCAAATTGACCTTTACCCTGAATGTATACCCAATAATAACAAGTTATTAATCAAAACTAGGAAGTTAAAACGAAGTGACTACTGATAGTTTGTCACTTTGTAGCGTATGTAAGTATTTTCACTATTTGAATATCTTATCGTAGTATATTTATTGAGTAACAGATACATATTACTTTTGGTATAATTTCAATTAAATAGTTTTTTTAACAAAGTGGTGAATTCAGATAGGAGATAGCAGTTCTAATATTGTCAGATTTGTTTAGAGTATACACAATATCTCTGTTACATGTATTCTTACACATGATAAAACTGAACATAAACAAAGAAATGCTGGAAATATGAAGTTACCATAAAATAAATATAACAGATTATAGTCTAGTAAATGAAGGCCTGAAAATATCTCAATCTAACATTAGTTCGTGGCACTTGTTTGTTGTGGTGGAATTTGTAAGTCTTGAGGGGCATTTGAAAGGAAAGAAATTTATCCTAGATTCCATTCTAATTCAAGTTCCAAAAACTCAAAATATGGCACTTGTAGAATTTTTGCTTAGACAAAAAAATTAAGACCAGCTCATTTTCTGCAAATACAGTTCTATTGATTTTTTTCACAGCATAAATATTTTTTGCAAAAACAGCTGTTGAAAAATCCATAAATTTGAGTCTGAGAAAAAATGACAGTTCCCCATCAAATTTGAGATCATGGTGCTTGGAAATACACAGAGTTTTATGTTTTGGATTGTAAACACAAATTGTAGATGGCGCTAGCACCCTTATTGTACTTACCAAATTATGGCGGCCGTATAAGGGAATGCAAGGATTAATCTATTTTTCACAGATGTCTAGCTTGGAACTAAAGTGGTCTAGGTGGCAATATCTCGTTTTCTAGAAAATGAGAAGAAAACACATTTTATTACATAAATCAGTTGGTGGCATAAATAAAATGAAACTTTTCATACAAAAATTTAATTAAGCCTACCAAAAGTTATACAAACATTAAATAAGTCACTACTGGTAACTGAACACATATTTATTATTATTTTTTTAATTTAAATGTAACATAGGCCACTCTAGAATTATTGATTTTCTTTAAACTTGCCCATCTCTCTTCACCCCGCAATGGTGGCAGTACCATCTCTTCATTTTCCTCCCTTTCACCCTTGCCGTTGCAATGGGATAGAGAGAGATAAAATGGATGACGAAAAGGGGGGATAAACATTTTATTAAAATATAGGGCTCTAATATCTGCAGCAACTTCCAGAGAAAACGTTTCCACTGAATGAAAAAATTCTTGTAAGGGATCCATTTTATTGAGATCAACAGCTGTATAGGTATCTGAATAATCATTATTATAGTATTTAAAAACTTAATTCTGCCCATTTGAGAAATCATTACGCCAACAGCTCACAATACTTGAGGAGACTTGAAAATTTGCAGTTTGTTAAATGATACAAAATTGTCGATCATGATTTTAAGTTGTTATTCAGATCACCTCCAGCAGTCATAGATTGAATGTCTAGAAGTAAAGATGTAAAATAAGTAATTTGCACTCGCCAGTTTTATTCATTGACAAAAATCAATCATAATTCACACATAATTTTTGATGCACACTCAATTATACAGTCCACTAATTAAAACAATCAACAGCAACAATATAAGCTTTTATTAAACCCCTACAGCAGAGTTGAATATTTAAAAATCAAAGTAAAAACATTGGCTTTTGTTGTACCTGAGAGTAAGATTAATCTTCTTATTAAAAATCTATAGTTCATAAATACAATGCATAGTCCTTACCATTTTGTAATGTGATATTTTTAATAGGGTAAAATCGGGATAGACGCCCCACGTTTTGAAAAAGCCTCCCAATTTAAAAATATCAATTTTATAGTAATGATTTTTATTAATGTAGGTAGCTCAACCATTTATGTTAAATAAGTATTATATTTTTTAACCTATCAAATGCAGATTTTGCAAAATTGAGCTTTTTGTGGAACATTTTTTTTTGAGGATAGCCTACCTGTATGCCTACATTGCAGGATAGATGCCCTTCATACCGTGTAAACGAAAAACCCAAACCAAATATTAGGTACTTCTACTCCTAAGTAAAACAGCAATTATCTTCAAGAAACATGGGTCATAATAATGAAAAACATTTCGTGTTTTTTTAAATCTTTCAATTGTTATCATTAGTAGATAATCTTAATATCACAAAAATTAATATAATTAAATATTTAAAGCGTTTGTTTAACTAAAATATCAATTCTTAATTGTTTTTATAAAATATTCAACAAAAATATAAATTCTTAACTGTTGATATCTTCATTACTTTGAACTTCAATTTTTAGCCAGAGAGTGCTTTTAATTCTCCACACCTTGAGCAATAATTTCTGAAAATTGTACAGCTTTCATGTAGCCAGTTCTTACACCCTACAGATTGAATCCAGTCGGATTGCGACTTCGTATTTTTATAGTTTTTAAAACATTCAATGCAGCTATCTTTAATTATATCTTTAAGGTAGTCCTCTCCATCTCTTTTAGTTTTCTTTACAGGCAAACCTTTAGTTTTCTTTCCTTTTATTTTATAGTTAGGTGGATTGTATTCATCTTCGCTGCTTGAACTGTAAATAATTTGTCTTTTTAGTAAAACTCGGTCTTGTTTCAAATAATTATAATTTTCTTTATCACACAAATAAGCTAGATTGTCATCGTCATTTTCACTAGAAGAATTTGTTTTATTTTGTTTTATTTTTGTTGTCTTGTTTTTTATTGCTGGATCCTTTCTTTGTTTTCCTAAGTTCATTGGTAGTTCCAGTCTTGTGTTTCTTGTCCAAGTTAGTTTTTAGTTGTTTTTCCTTTCTTTCAGCCACATCCTTCTTGTGTTTTATATTTTCTTTTGAATTCAAAATATCTGCTGATTGTTTCGCCCTCTTAGCCATAGTCAAAGGAATTTTTGGAATAGGTGCTGCATCTATTAGAATTTTTGAAGGTGTTTCTTGTTCTACATTGCTTCCTAAAATCTCTGCAATTGTAGAATCACCAATGTCAACAATACTAATATCCTCTAAGATCTCAGAATCGATCAAGACACTAGGAGATTCCCTGTCAATTGGAGTACTACATATCGGATTTGGTGGTGTCTTATTTTGTTCATGTTCAGCTTCCAGCATTGTAACGGCTGATCTTTTTATTTGGATTCAAGCGCATAATTTGATTAGTTTCATGGTGGAAATAGGTTTTAAATGGCCCAAATACTGATCTACTGTCTAAAGGCTGAAGTAGAGTGACTAGGTAAACACAATAAAATTGTGTCATTCAGCCCTATGCTCTAACTACGCTTGACTTGATTTCAATCTTGAAACCGTCTCTATTAAAATTGACATTCCGTCAATATTGACATCAAATGGTATGCAGTAACCACAATTGATTGTTAATAAAATTGATTGGAATTCATTTCAAGTTTACTGCTGGCAACATTGGATTTTTAACGTTTTATGGAAAATCTAGCTATAACCTCACTTTAGCTTAACATTTAACGTAAATTCAAAATTTGTGTTTGTATAGATTCTGACGCAATCGCCATTTTTGTCTTCGTGTCTACTAGAAGTTTTGTCCATAAAAGTAAGTAAGCTTAACAAATAGTTTCCAAAAAAACTTGGGTAGGTACTAAAATACCTATATTAGGGAGCAGATTATCACATCTAGCATATTTTGTATTGCATAGGTTTGTAATCTGATTTCTATGTTTTTACTTTTGTAGATGCCTCCAAAGAAAGCTACAGCCGCCCAATATAAAGAATTAATAAATTTAATTAAAAACACAGATGCTATTAGGTGATGGGGCAAAGGCACAACTGATATGAAAAGGGGGGCTTGGGAACAAATTTCCCAAGCCTTAACTTCTATTGGGGGTGCCCAGAAAAATGGAGAAGGATGGAAAAGGTAGGTAGGAAATTTTAAATTCATGCCAAACATAGTTTTCTTCATAATTTATTGCTTAAGAAAATTAGTAATGAACTAGACTTATTAGCATTAAAAAATATATTTTACAGGCATTTATTGAGTGGAAATCACACATAAAAGCCAAAATTCGTTGTAACAAAATTCTAACAGATACTGAAAAGGAATGTGCCAAGGCAATGGGCCTGATGGTAGCTAGTACAGGCATATCAAATGAGCCTGAACTAGGTCTTGAACAGAAAAAAATTGGTAAGAATACCTAAAACTAAATTTAAATACCAAAAAAACAAAAACTAAAACTGAAGTGAGCAATTTTAGTTTTGAATCAACTTGTAGCAGAAAGTTTGATTTGTACTTATTAGCACATTTTTTTATATTCTAGAATATTATGGAGTGGACTCAGAGGGAAACCTTTTCCCAGATGTTCCTGGAAGCTGTAGGTCTCCCCAAATCCAAGACCTGACCCGGAAGCTGAAGCATTGAAAACAGAAGCAGAACCACATGTAGACCTTGAATGTGAGGATACAGATAAGAAAAAGAAATCAAGGAAAGGCCTTACGTGTCACTCAAAATGCTTATCTCTATTTTTTTTAAATATCCATAATTTTATTGAAGTATTAAAAATTATTACTCTGTACATTATAGTACTTTTGGATGAACACTTTCAGTCAACACATAATGGGCTGCAAGATATTGCCAAATCCATTATGGTTGTTGCAGATTCTATTAACAATCTTGCAGCTGCAGTACAGGAGAGTAAAATATAGAACCAAAATGTTATTTTATTGTTTTGAAATATACATGTCTATTTTTTTAAATGTATTTTTATTTTCTTTTATAGTCCATGAGAGAACTACAGTAGAGCAGTTTGAACTGTATATAAACATAAAAAAAACTTAATTACGAAGGAGATTTTTCAGATCTTTGCCTTGAATTAAACCAAGAAAAATTTGGACCATCACAAACTGTAACCCAATGGAAAAATGTACTTAAATTTCTTTCTTTTTTACTGCTAAAGTTATACTTATTACCCCTCTTAATAAAGGAGAAACTTTATTATTAATTTGTAAATATATCCACTCTTTGGGTATCAGTCAATTAAATTTTAATTACGAACTTTTATACAAAATTGTTTTTAAGGTGTTCAGTAAGTGGGAAAAAAGTAAAAGCCAAAGCAAGACGAAAATTACTTGATTAGTTCAAAAATAATATATTTTTTAATGTTACCCTTAAAGATTTTGGAATGCTTGTGGTTCTTTAATAACCAATGACCAAGATCTCGAGATAATCTATAAAGCTTTTTATAACTTAGCTCTGGCAATGCAAGTGGATCACTTCGATCCCTCAGAAGTCTTCTATTATTATTTAAATTACGCCTAAAAAGGTCAGAAATATAAAATACATTTTTGCGGTCTTTTAAATTGAAACATAATAAACACCAATAGATTTAAATTATGCAATTTTTAACTCAGGTAGTTGTCTTTGAATTTCAATTTCTAAAAATTCTACAAACAGAATTATAACCATGTTAAAAACTTTTGAAATAAAAAACACGACCACAAAAAATACAAAATTATCTAAATTTCTAGGTTATAAAACTTGTTCACGACTCATTTCAAGCTTAAGGACCCAGGGTTTCTACGTGCCTTAAAATCTTGACATTTTTCAACCTTGACTTGCAATTTTATATCAATTTTTCATATAGAGCATAGCAGTTATTGAAATTCTCAAGGTTACTTGACTTCATTTCAAGTTTTGAAGCAAGATTGATTGTAATTTATTTTACAGCATACCAGTCTCCAATTTTAATTGAAATGTATGTCAAATATAATTTTTTTGTCAAGATTTCAATTTGAAATCAAGTCAATGAAATTACAGCATAGGGCTGATTACCAGCAGCAGCTTGCAGCATGTCCGGAGTGTCCGGAGCAGTTGAGTGTGACGAGTGACCATCTAAAATCAGCAGAACCTTACCATGGGGCTTCTGAGGTATGAACTGTTCTGTTAACCATTTATATAAAAGCTAAATGTTTATATAAGCTGACTTTTTGTTCATGAAGACTTTTCAACCTTTTGGAAGTCCATCTTCAAATTCATGTTTTCTATTCACATCTTTTATTATAAGAGTTGGTGGAAGGAAATTACCAATTGCATTGCAACAGCCAACGATCATCATGATCTCACCTTTCTCGGCAGATGTGACTGAATTGACGACTTTTGAACCTTCTATTTTTGCTACGACTTTTCCGGGTTTATTATTTAATTGAACTCCGGATTCATCCATATTGATGATCCTTTCTGGTTTGTCCAACAGATCATTTTCCGTTAGAACTTTGATTAAAAGATCATAGAAGTTATTTACTTCTTATCTACTAAGACCTTTAGCTCTAGCCACGGATAAACCTTCATCTTGTCTGATAGATAACTCCGGATTTCGTTCAATAAAACTTTTGAACCATGCACCTCCAGCCATTTCATTTTCGTGGTCAAAATTATATTTTAGCTGTAGCTTTTCAGCAAATTGATAAGCTAACATGCGTATAGCTTATCTATTTGGGGAAAATCCTGCATCACCAAGCTTGAGAATGTGCTTCACCAGCCTTTTCTCGTTGTCAAAATCCAAAATAGGATGTTTTCCTAAAAAAAAATTCTTATTTTAATAGATCTATTACAGCAATTAGTTAGTCTAATTAAAGCTACCCAGTGTCAACTTTGTTGTATTTTTAGCAGCGTATCGCCTTCGCAAGATCCTCGATGGAATCCCAATTTATCGGGATATTTCGTTTATTCCCATGTTATTTTTGTCCATTTCATCGAAAGCTGACTGTAGGTTTTCTGTAGTCCAAGAACATACTCGAGCTCTCCTTCCTTCCTTTCTTATATATTTTCGTGGCATAATTCTGCTAGAATCAGTAAAAGGTCCAGATATAAATATACATACGTAAATACATAAATAATATAACACACAGTAAAAATATTTTAAAAATATACACTTACTCGATATATGGTGTATAGGGGGATAGATGTCCCTAAGGGCACCTATACCTCGAAAAATCAGGGCAACTATCCTTTGTGATAGGGATAGATGCCCACGTATTTTTATTAAAGTATAAAAAATAGCATCTGTTTACACATGGATGCAGACTCAATGAACCAGTATATTGACGTAATAAAAAATATAACAGAATTTATTACTATTTATAAAGTTATACAAAGCAGAATACTAACCTTTAAATATTTGACGTGTTCGTGAATTTCGCCGTGGAGATAATTACACACGCAAGCGAAACGCGTCCATGCAGCTCGATTTTCCGTGGGTAACTGAGGTACAATGTGACTTGGGACCTACTTATGCAACTAATTTTCAGTTCCGAGTTTGGCAAGTTAGGTTTTTAGAATATGAGGCATCTATCCCGGTTTTACCCTAATGTTACTTTCCTTCTGGACAGAAGAAGACTTTGAAAATAAATAATTCTTTTAACTCGTATCTCAATTGGGAATAAATATGTAAACAATTTTGGTAGTCTATTAATTGCTTACCAAATGTGGTATCTGCTAAATAACTGCAAGAACTATGTTTACTTCTTGATGAAGAGCCTTCAAGCATTGGAAATATTGTTAGCTGAGCATTTGGTAAAAGGCACGATAACTGTCCATGCAAAGTTCCGCAATTTTGTCCAACAGATCTTCTCTACCAGCAGCAATCGCCCATGCAGTAGCTCTAACATAGAATAAGCCAACAATAAAGCTATAATGAATACATTATTAATCTATAGAAACCAAACAATGTTTATACATTGGCCCACTTTGCAAATAAAATAATGGTTTTTAATTTTAGTATTTCAGTTAAATATATTACAATTACTATGAAATTCAGCAATATCTAACATTTTCATTATAAATTACTCCACAATCTACGTAGAGTAAAGTATAGTAAGTACTAACAATATTTTTTCCGCAAATCGCTAGGAAATTTTGACATTCCTGTCAAAATTTCTTGAAGAAAAAGTCAGGACTTCCTTACTGTAAGGAAATGATATTTCCGTACAGTTGTTAGTGTTCTACATAAATGATTGAAAACACATTGCTTATAAGGAATTAATTTATATTTTGAAAACATCAAGTCATTGCTGAATACATTTTTAAGATCAATTTGTTATATTTACAGTAATTTGACAGTTAGTACAATTATTGAACATTGGAGGAACACTCTTAGAACTACGAGAAACATTTTGGACAACATGCAGGGTGGTAGGGTCATTTTGTTGAATATTTTGTACTGTGAAAATTTTATTTGCCACCTCAACCTTATTGTTAAGCGATTCTTCGATATATCCTTCAGCAACGTTTGATGACTTCCATCCGCCATGCCTCTTTAAACTAGTTATGTCGGCACCAGAGTCAACCAATATTGTTGCAGAAGACCGACGAAAGCAGTGACCAGTATATTCTGTCGGATTTACCGTTCAAATAAGTAGCAACTATTTTAGGCATTTTTCTAAATTGATGAATTCCTACCACTTGTCTACAACCCTTTCCGCTTTGATATTTAAAGAAAAATCGGTCACTGTTCATATTTTCTGGTCTTAACGAAACATACTTTCGATAAACATTCAAGTAGATCTGATTAATTACAAATGATCTTGGTTTGTTGGTTTTCGAATCAGGTATGCTGATCAAAAGCTTAGATTCTAAGTCTTCTATATCGTGTACAGTCATTCGGACTAACTCATCCATTCTACAGGCCCCAGAAATACCAAATATTACAGCCACCTAAAAAATAAATAAAGGTATAATCTAAATAGAAATTAAAACCTTGTAAATTACCTTAATCATTAAATTTTCTTTATCTGGAGCTTCCTGGATAAATTTTTCAATTTCTTCCTTCGTTAAAATCTTAAATTTCTTTGCCCTATAACCTTGAGCTTGCCGTTTCAATAAAGAACGAAGTTTTGAGTATGTAGATATATCTACATTGTGTTTAAGTGCAAGGGTTGACTTCAGCATTGAATAATTGGCCCATAATGTTGAAGATTTCATCTTTAAACAAAGGTCTAGGAAGTATGCCATTACAACATTTTCTGAGAAAGAACTCGTATTTTTACTCATGCGATAATCCATAAAACGTCTGTATGCATTTTCGTACTTTTCTCTTGATTTCTTTGGCAATAATTCTAATGAAGCAGTATTCACTGCCTCAACCAGCTCTGGAGGAGTCCCAGGAATGGAAATTTCATCATCACTCTTCATTTTACTTTCTAGAACACCAGCAATTAAATTTATAAGCGTCAAGTTTGACAATTCAACCTCATACGTTTCCATAGTAACCCAAGTAATTTTATTAGGAATTTCAAAGCACCATTTATTTGGGAATAAAATAATCGCGTTTTTTTTTAAATCAATCAATATCTGTCGAATTTTAAACGATTTGCGTAAAAATAGTATGTTTACCTCGTAGGAAAAGCCACATTCCTGGACTCTGTGTTGCTAAGTCTCGGCTTGCGCCTCGACTTAGCAATCTTCACAGTCGTCCAGGAATGTTAAGCTTTTCCTACCCGGTAAACAATGTACTATTATAGAATATAAATAGCTTACCTTCCCACATCAACAGGAAAACGGAAAAAGTTGAGATTGCAATTTTTGCTATTAAAATTTAGATTATATACACGATGGCGACATCGAGATGTGATCCTATTTTGACAGGCTATCACTGCGCGTGCAGAATGCGTATCTTATTGTTCAATGGCGAGTGACCATTCCGATTGTTTTTTGTTCCGTACCTGGAGTATGTCAATAGAAAAGGATAGAATGTATAAATTTGTGTTTATTCATGGTAAAGGTCTATTTGATTGACGGTAATTGTGATTCCCGCGAGCAAAGAGCGAAAAATAAATTGACCAGATTAAATTAAAAATACATAAAAATCAACAATTTTCGTCACGTTTTACTTCAACCGAAAACGTCAGTCACCGTGATAGAATATCCCTTAACTTTCGTCACTAGTGACGAAAGTAAGTGGTTGCAATTTCCGATATTAAATCCCTGACAGCTCAATCCTTTTAAATAACTGTTCTAATATAATTATGAATCAATATTTGAATCAAAAATAAATTTTAAAATACACAATACATTTTTTTAGTATAGAATTATTCAAAGTTTGTATATTAATAATTGAATAAAATTATTGTTGCAGTCTTAGATTTCCTTTTGAGGATTTTATACAGTTTGTATTTGGCAAAAGTTTAGAAACGTTCAATTATATAAAGGAAGTTGCCAAAACAAGCATGGTAAATCGCAGATTTCGACGAGATCACTTTAAAGATGATTCAACTCTTTCAAATTTCTTGTACATTCTATGTAGTAAGCCATGGTTATAGAAAAAGTATAGTGTTTTACTCGTTGAAAAGCATTTTCTGCAACTTGAGAACATTATCAAACTCGGCTGCGCATCGTTTGATGAACTGTTCCCTCGTTGCAGAAAATGCTATTTTCGTCACGCGTTAAACAATATAGGGTGTGTACATAATTCCGACACTATAAGAAAGCAAACTAAATAAAACACCATGATAAAATAAACATCTTGTTTAAAATGTAGGATGCTTTATATAATAGTCAAGTTTGTTCATTTCTGAAGTTGTTTCCAGAAAAGAAAAATAGTTCTACTGCTCCATCAATAAAAAAAATATTTTTTTTATTGACCTGCAAATGGTCGTAATTCCGACCCCTGAAATTTTTCTCTATCCAAAATTCCGACAGTGAGTTTTTAAATCCGACACATTAAGTACATAAGGTTTTCAGTTTACTTTATTTAATAATGAATTTAAACTCCAATTAACTTAAAGGTAACCTAGGCGAAGGTATTTATTTCCTCAATTTGAAAGCCTCTTTTGTTAATTTTTTTTTGGTGGTTGTATCACCTCCATTATTTCTATAGAGTCATACCAAATATCATCTCTCTTATCTGGCCACTTACAATTAAGTCCAGTTCTGGTCATGGTATTAATTAATATTTTCTCTTTCTCAATTCCATTCACATTTCCAGGATAGTAATTATTTTCATAGTTTACTATCACAAAGTCCCCAATTTTATCATTTCTCTTTTCATTTACTTTTTCAATACACACTTCACCGTCATCCTCGCTAGGCACCACTTCTTCATTTTGTTGCAATTGTTGTGTTCGTGCAGGTCTCTTTCTTGAAATATTACTTTTTTTGGCCCTTTTGTTTCTGTTTTCCTTTTCCTCAAGTTGTTTATTTTTTTCATCTTCTTTTTTTGAGTAATACTCTTTCCATGCGTCGGAAGTTATTACGGAGAGTATCTTTTCCTTTTTTTACCTAAAAATTTTGTAAATGATGATGGTACTAACAGGCTAGAATTCTTTTCAATATTCTCTTTTGTCCTGTCTGGAGATATGTTATGAATTGTCTCTAAACTTTTTTTCTTTGCGTTTCTTCAGTATTATCCACTTTTTTGGCCTCTTTTATTTGGTCAACGGTTGTTTTATCTTTAATTTTTCCATTTTCACTGTTTTGTTGATCATTTAATTCATTGATCTCCTTATTTTTAAGTTCCTGAAAAACAGTATCTTATTCTTTAGTTTCAATCTTTTCATCTTCGATCTTTTTCATTTTAATTTCAATGTTGATAATATTATCATTTAATACATCAGTCTCTTTTTCTTCATTTTTGGTGCTTCCTTTGGTATCGTTACTTTCGTCTTGTACTTCCCTTCTTTCCTCTTTATTGTTTTCTTGAGTCTTTTCAGTACTTTTGTCAGTCATTTTTTCCTCAATGCCAGTTTCTAGTTCTATAGCTCTAATTTCATCTTGATATTCATCAGTTTCTTCTTTGATTTTTAAGTATTTTTCAGTACTCTTGTCATTTATTTCACCGATCTTTGGCCCTGACAACATAATATTTTGAATAATATTTATCTTTCATTCGTTTTCAAATATCTCTTGATTGATTTCATTTTCTGGTGTTTCCACTATTAACTATTTCCAATTCCGTTCTAAATCAATCCACTCCTCCACTTTAATTATCACATTATCTCCTAATGTAGCATTTGTTGTAGTATTTTCAAAACTTAGTCCAGTTTTATTGAAAATGCTTATCCAAACTTGTATCTTCCGCATCTCCATCCCACTCACTGCCTTTCAAAAAATTAAACTTTTGTAGAGTTGAATTTTTAATGTGGTTTTCTATGTATCTTAGATGTTGAACAACTTATTTCTGGGTCATTAGACATTTCTTCAATGTTTACAACTTTTTGCACTACTTTTGAATAATCCACATTAGACTTATCGAATGGGTATAAACCACAAACTCTAAATTAATTTTGAAATATATTTTTTAAATTGGTAACATCTTCAATAGCCATTTTCAGAACAGGAGCAAAAATTTTCCCTATTTAATATTTTGTATCCATTTTCGACCTTATAGCTTTTGACACATTTTTTACAACTCTGTTTCAAAAACCTAAATAATCCTACATATAACGGCTGGAGAATGCGAGTCGTGTTGGGGGGTAAACAAAATAGAATAATTTGTTTTTCGGTACAAAATTTGCTGAGACTCAGAGTAATATGGCATTTATGTCCATCCACATATAGCAATATGGGAAATTCAATCTTCATAGATACTACCCAAGGATAAAAAATATTGGATATATATTCGAATAATGACTCGGAAGTCATCCAACCACTGTCGGCTTTTCCAATCCCCCAACCATTGGGAACTTGCATAACAATATGTTTGGGAATTCTGTCATATGGGTAAATGATCATTGGTGGTGCTAAAACACAGTTTGCATTGCCTAAAATAAATAAATGGTTTTAAAGATTAAAACTAACTTTTCCGCATCTGTGGCCCCGAACAATATTCTATCATAAAATTGTTACTTGTATACACTTCGGGGGATGTATCGTGCTAACAAACCGAAATTTCTCAAAAAATTTAGTATATCTGGATTTATAGGACCCGCTGTACTCGCTCTAGTCAACTGAAAATCAATAGGGTACATCTGTGAGACACCTTGAATAATATTCAATCATAAAATTGATCAATCGTATACTTTCTGGAGGCTGTATCGTGCTAACAAACTGAAAATTCTCCAAAAAGGACAAAAATTTGGTACTTTAAGTACCATAGCACCCGTTGTACTGGCTTTAGTGAGCTGAATATCAATAGGGTTCATATTAGTGTTTTTAAATGAAACTCAAGGTCTCTAGTTAATTCCACAATATAATACAAGTTATTGAAAATTCTAAAAAAATGACAATTGTTTCGATAAATCAATATCATCGTCAGAATGACAGAAGTTACATTTCATTTTATGCCTACCTGATGTTTAGTAGTTATATTTGGCTAGACCAAGAAGTAACCTAACTTGTGATTGGCTTAATATATGTTTATAGAAAAAAGAAGAAGATGTGATATTACAAATATTGAAGCTTAGATATTATTAGCCCTATGGTGATATCCTGGATATCATTTTTCCAATTAAGATCAGTATAACTGTGCAATGATATAGAAAACCAGGAAAACTATATCTGCTGATCTTTACAATTATCACTTAAGAAGACAGTTTATTAGTGGAGAATTCCCTAGATTTAACTGTTCATTGACAACTTCATATTGTGGGTTTCTTAAATGTCTTCTAATTTCCAGTTCTTCAAGGAAATCCAGTTCTTGTTTCTTTTCACAAATATGCAGTACTTCTAGTTTTGTGTTAGGTGTCAATGAATGATTGGTGTCAAGTAGATGTTTTGCGTAGTGGGATTTATCTGGTTGTTTTAATCTGTATGCTCGTAAGTGCTCACTGTATCGTATTTCAAAATTCCTAAGGATCTGACCCAAATAGACAGCATTACATTCTGGACATTTGAGTTTATATATACCTGACTTCTTTAATAGTGGTATTTTTGTTTTTACATTTAACAATTTTGTACTAACGTTACTTTCTGTTTTAAAAGAAATTGTTGTGGAGGTTGTGAGCGCAAGTTTTATTTCGAATTTTATCCAGCGGTGGTCCGACATTGAAATATCGTCGGATACATGCCAGCCGGAGATTTTATTCGAAGTATTAATAGTAGATAGGGTAATATCTATTCGCGTTTGACTACGAGAGTTAATAAAAGTTGGTTCAGTACCTCTATTTAGAATGCAAAGATTCTTGTTAGTTATATAATCATAAAAAGACTTACCTCTAGTGTTAATATCTTTGCTGCCCCAGCTTACGTGGTGAGAGTTTGAATCGCAGCCTATTACCAGTTCAAGCTTCTGGGTGAGACAGTGTTCCACAAGGTCCTCCAGCTCCTTAGTTGGTGGTGGTTTAGCTGCGTCTGAGGGGAGGTATGCGGATGCCAGTATTAACACTTTCTTTTGACCTTTCTGTGCATATTCAACCTTCACTACCGTTAGGTCGGAGGACGAAAAATGCGTCAGTGGGTAGGTCTTAAAATTTCTAGGGACGTATATGGCCGTCCTAGGTTGCTTATTGCTTGGAAAGCTGAAAATTAAACCTTTTGGATTATTTAGACCCATGATTTTGGTTTGTCTTATCCAGGGTTCTTGGATAAGTGCTATTGTGTCCTGCATCACATCCAGGTGGCGGCAAAGTGTTGCCGAAGCCACCTTTTTGTGTTGAAGGTTGCACTGTATGAATCTTACCTTTTCATTGTCCATCTCGGCTTGATGGTGGTGAGATGGATATTTCTTTTAGGCCATCTCCACTTCCTCACTTGGAGGTGTGTTGACGTCGCCTGTGTCCTGGCTTAGAGCTGTTAGTTCTGCCAGGAGAGTGTCAGTCGCCATCTTGGAGGATGGTTCGACAGTCTCCGCAGAAGCAACAGCTTCTTGGAGTTCCTCGGGTGGGAGAGGGGGGTCTGTGCTCGATCCCTTCCGTTCCGGGTCCAGTTTCTTTGTTTTGACAATCAATGAGGTGAACGCGTAGCTCATCCTCATTGATCGTTTTTTTAGGGCACCCATTTCCTCGTCTCTTACGCCAAAGACGAATAGGTGTCCTTTGGGGTTGACCTTTGCTTCGTGGTGGAAGGAAAACCATGCATCCACTCGAAGGTCTGGGTTTTGTTTGTCCAGCCGGCGCAGCACATCCTCTTTGTCACCCAGGTCAGCGTGAGCTTCGCTGGGGACCCAGAGGGTGGCTTTTGTCAGCTGGGGGAGGTTGTCGACGTGCACCACGTCGAGCTTAGCCTCCTTCCACGGTTTCAGTTTTGAAACTGTATTTCTTAGCCCCTCCAGCGTTTCGTCATTATCGCAAGTGACTCTGATTATTTCACCAGAGTGCGACCATGACCTGAAAGTAGGTGGCTTTTTCAGACTGCTGGAGGCGGACATAAGGGTTTTGTCCAAAGCCTCCATTAGTTGTTTTTTGATAAGGTCTCCATTATCGGTAATTATTTTACCGTATGGATCGGCCTTATCTATAATGGCTACGCGTAAGTGGCTGGTAGCTGCTTCGCTGTAGCTTTTATCTGTGGTTTTAGCGTCCATCCGCGTCCTCTTTCCTCTTGAGGAGTTTTCCTCTGAGGTGTTGGAGCGGATGCGCTTCATTACTTGGGGGGCGACGCGTTCCGGGCCTCTTTTGGAGGAGGAACTGCCTTCGCCACCCTTAAGTTTTTGGCCGCTGGTGCCAGGTTTAGAGAGGGAGGGGCGAGTGGCGCTAGTGGTGTCTGTAGAGACGCCAGCTTGCTGCCTCGCTTTCCTCCTTCTCTTTACCTCAGCACCGCAGATTCTTTTTCCTCGACGGTGCTTTGGTGGAGGTGAGCGTTCTCGCTCATCCTCCGGTTTTTGTTTTTCTTTTGTTTTTTGGTCCATTTTGGTCCCACGAGTAGCTAGGGAAATGTTCGTCATCCCTGGCAGAGCCCCGCATGCCAGGGAAAGGCTGTTTGCAAGGCGGTGTCGCCTGGTACCCCCAGGGGGACGTTCGTGGTCGCATTCCCTGCGGCCATTCAGCCATCGGCACGTTCCTCACACCTTAGCTTGGGTTGTTGGAGTGTCATTTGGTTGGTCAACACTGCTGTCACTGATGACCAACAGTGCTAACGTATCCAGCGGTGCCACGAGGAGGCAGACACTCGATGGTTGCATTTCTCCATCGGGCTGCAGAAAGCTACCTACAAGCAGACAAGCAAAGCGCATGCAAGCAAATAAGCAAACCAACTACAAAGCAATGGCCAACTTACAACCAACCCCGCCTTGCCAATATATTAGACATTCTTTAGGAGGAATTTTAGTAAACATGTTAGTTACATCGAACGATATGAGTTTATAGTTATCTTGTAAGTGGATTGCTTTCAACTTTTTGATTAGTTCTATTGAATTTCTAATTGAGTACTGAGATTCATATCCGTAAGTATTGAGTATATTGTTGAGCTTCTTTGCCAATATATTATTAGAAGCATTAACATAAGAGACTACAGGTCTAATTGGTTTCGTTATTTTATGTAATTTAACTGTTCCATATAATTGTGGACAATGAGGATTCTTATGTATGATAGACCTCTTTTCGTAATCATTTAAAAGATAATTTGAATTATTAACAATATCCCTTACATTATTAGAAAACTTCTTTGTTGGGTCTGCTTTAAGAACTTTTACATCGCTGGATTCTATAAAGTTATATACTTTGGAATTGTAATTTTCAGTCGTCAAAATGACAGTAGCGTTCCCCTTATCAGATTTTGTAACTGTTAGGTTATTATTCTCAATCTTCTTTTTTATTGCGTTTAAAACTGAAATGTCATTTTTTGTTTGACGTTTAACTTTTGAAGGTTCAATATTTTTGATTAAATTGGCAATTTTTAATTTCTCATAAAGAAAATTATTTGAATTAGATTTTAAAGCTATTTCTGACTCTGTAGCTATAATTTGTTTAATATTATTCGTAAATTTAGGTGGTATGCTGTACTTTAAACCTTTATTTAAAAATTCTATTTCACTATTTGTAAAATTAGTGTCTGAAAGGTTTTCAAATCGTGGTGCAAAGTGTGTTGGTATGTAGGTACTTACAGTTTCATGATGTTTTAATTAAATTTAAATCAATTTAATCAAAAATATTGAACCTTCAAAAGTTAAACGTCAAACAAAAAATGACATTTCAGTTTTAAACGCAATAAAAAAGAAGATTGAGAATAATAACCTAACAGTTACAAAATCTGATAAGGGGAACGCTACTGTCATTTTGACGACTGAAAATTACAATTCCAAAGTATATAACTTTATAGAATCCAGCGATGTAAAAGTTCTTAAAGCAGACCCAACAAAGAAGTTTTCTAATAATGTAAGGGATATTGTTAATAATTCAAATTATCTTTTAAATGATTACGAAAAGAGGTCTATCATACATAAGAATCCTCATTGTGCACAATTATATGGAACAGTTAAATTACATAAAATAACGAAACCAATTAGACCTGTAGTCTCTTATGTTAATGCTTCTAATAATATATTCGCAAACAAGCTCAACAATATACTCAATACTTACGGATATGAATCTCAGTACTCAATTAGAAATTCAATAGAACTAATCAAAAAGTTGAAAGCAATCCACTTACAAGATAACTATAAACTCATATCGTTCGATGTAACTAACATGTTTACTAAAATTCCTCCTAAAGAATGTCTAATACTTGTAAGAAAATTACTAGAAGATAAAAATATTAATCCAGGAATAATATCAGATATACTTAATTTATTTGATGTATGCATTAATCAGAATTATTTCACTTTTGACAATAAGATATACACTACTCCAAGAATTTAACGCACCACCAAAAAATAACCAAAAGTTTAAAGTAAATTTTTGTCTAAACTGCTTGTCCGATTTGAATGAATTTTTTTTTGAATGACAGGTTGACACTTCCAGAGAGTTAGTGTACTACTGTATTTGCATACAAACTTATTTTTGTATAAATACGGGGTGTTGCAATGACTACCTGATTTTTTCATAAAATTTGTAACACCTTGTGGAGTTCAACAGTAACAATATCAACTTAAAATTAAAATCAAACTGTAGCTTTATCTTTTTGTAACATTTTGTTTTTTTATTTACTCTATTATCTTGGCCACAACAAGAGAAAATCAATTTTATAGCATAACATGTTTTTTAATAAAATTCATCATCCAACTTTAACAACGAAAAACAAAGAAACAAAACGTAAAAAAAGTCAGTAGCGAGTATTTCCGCCTCTGGCAGAAATAACTGCTTGGCACCGACGGCCCATACTTAAAATAAGCGACCGTATATCATTTTGGTCAAATTCTTCCCATATTTTAATCAGTCGCCTCCCCACGTCTTCCAAGGTGTTCAAGTTCCGTTCCTCTCGTAACCTCCTCCCAAGAGTGTCCCAGAGATTCTCTATGGAATTTAAATCAGGGCTTCTAGCTGGCCATGCCATGGTATCGATGCCAACTTCCTCTATATAATTCCTCACAACTCCAGCAACATGAGGCCTGGCATTATCGTGCATCAACAAAAATCCTTGCCCTATATATGGCGCATATGACATTACATGTTGGTCTAAAACCTCCAATATGTACCTTTCAGCTGTAAGGCTTCCATTATTTATGACCACAAGTTCTGTGCGACCAGTCAAAGAAATACCTCCCCAGACCATCACAGATCCTCCTCCAAATAATGTGTTATTTGAGAAATTACACTGAGCATATCGTTCGTTAGGGCGTCGATATACACGTTTGCGCCTGTAATTATTGTACAAACAAAATCTTGACTCATCCGTAAATAATACCTGTTGCCATTCCGCTTCTAACCAGTTACGATGTTCCATGGCAAAGTTCAGCCTAGCTCTTCGATGATCTCTAGTTAGAGGTGGCCCCCGAGCAGCAATTCTAGGTCTCAAATTGTGTTCTCGTAGTCGCTGACGAGCTGTTTCACCACAAATTTGTACACCAGTAGCATCTCGAAGCCGGGTTTGAAGGGTCCGGCCTGTTACAAAACGTTGTCTTAATGCCGATAATTTTAAAAAACGGTCCTGATTAGGGGTTGTTATTCGATTCCTTCCTCGTCCCGGTCTGCGACCATGACTTTCAGTGTCTCTATATCTTTGTATAACTCATGAAACGGTTGTATGGTATACATTAAATCGTCTACCAATTCTTCGGTAATTCCAGCCTTCCTCGAACAATATTAATGCTTGAGCACATTCTTCACCAGTAAGATTTCGTGTTTCACGTTGCATATTAATTAAAATAAAGGTTTTTACAAAAAAAAACGTAAGGGCTAACACTAAAAATACCCTTCTATGAAATGCTTTTTGACACCTGTATTTAGCTAATGACAATTTACTGTAATTTATTGTTTTTCATAGCCTGCTACTCACTTTTATTATTATAAATTTTAATAAAAAACATGTTATGCTATAAAATTGATTTTCTCTTGTTGTGGCCAGGCTAATAGAGTAAATTAAAAAACATAATGTTACAAAAAGATAAAGCTACAGTTTGCTTTTAATTTTAAGTTGATATTGTTACTGTTGAACTCCACAGGGTGTTACAAATTTTATGAAAAAATCAGGTTGTCATTGCAACGCCCCGTATTTATACAAAAATAAGTTTGTATGCAAATACAGTAATACACTAACTCTCTGGAAGTGTCAACCTGTCATTCAAAAAAAAATTCATTCAAATCGGACAAGCAGTTTAGACAAAAATTTACTTTAAACTTTTCGTTATTTTTTGGTGGTGCGTTAAATTCTTGGAGTAGTGTATATTCAAAATGAAGGTTTACCAATGGGAAGCCCTATATCACCTATTTTAGCAAACATTTTTATGGACAATTTAGAAAGAAAGATCTTTGAAAGTAATATTTCGAAAAATATTTTATTTTGGTATAGATATGTAGATGACATATTAGCTTGTTTTATGGGTAGTGAACGACAATTAGATGTATTTTTCAACCACATCAATAATTTACACCCGAAAATTAAATTTACATTAGAAATTGAAGAAAATAGCTCAATCAATTTTCTTGATTTAAAAATTCAAAGAGTTAATAATGTTCTTGATTATTCAATTTACCGAAAACCAACACAAACTGATGTAACAATTCCATTCAATTCTAACCACCCTGTGTCACACATACTAGCAGCATATAATTCAATGATACATAGAGCTTTTTCAGTTCCTATGAACAAATGTAATTTTGATAGAGAGATTAATACAATTAGACAAATAGCAACATCTAACGGTTATCCATTAGATATGATAAATAAGCTAATTAGTAAAAAAGAGGAAAAAGTGGCATTACAACTAATATATCCTAAACAAGCTGATGAAATTAAAACTTATGAAACCATCACATATGCAGGAAATATTTCTAATAATATTTCAAAGATAATATCTTCAGCAACGAATACAACAATTTCTTTTTTCCACTACTAGCTGTGAAGTTGACAATTATTGTGTCATCTAGCCAACTGAGAAGTTGAATTTCTCTATTAGTGGTTAATAATTTTTTCTATTGTTAACCTAGGTCAATAATGGACAAATTCAAATGTTTTGAGAATTCAGGGATAATAGCTTAACAAAAACTAGTGCGACATAATTTTGTATACCCAGGAGATTGTGTTTAACATATATACTGCTTGAAATTACCTAACAAGATAAAATTATTTCAATAAAACTGTCATTAGTTTAAAATTCGCGCACAACCAAAAATTTCTGATGACATAAGGAGTGCGTTCACAATATATGGTTGAGGTGAGGAGCGAAAACAGTGTCAGTGTCAGTCAGACAACGAAGTAAACGCCTAGGGAGAAATCAGTTTGAACGATTTGTAGATCGACACTATCAAAATTTGACATTGAAATGTGTTGATTATTTTTTGTTAATTTTACAAAAATGAGGATCGAGGAATGTTTTTACTTTCAACATTATCACCAGTGGAATTTGGAAATCTTCTGTTGATAGAAACTGGTAGCTAACCTTGAACTAAATAGTCAAATAATATATTACTTTCTCTATGGTGAAGCATATGTTAAATGTTTTATGAACGCTCACTTTGTACCCCAAGTGTTTTGAATGCACTTCCGCTGTAATTGATCAAAGTTGAAAGTAAAGCATAAACCACGTTTTGTGAAATTTTTGGATGTGATCGTATAGTTATTTTTGATTTTTGTCTTAAATTTGGCTAGTAGTGGAAAAAAATGTATATACACCACGGTGGTGAAGACATTTATAAACCTCGCACCTTATTCCGCTCGGGGCAAAGCCCCTCGCAAAATAATTTTGGTGCTCGGTTGATAATAATAGTCTTCACCACCTTGGTGTATAATATACTATTAAAACAGAAAGTAACGTTAGTACAAAATTGTTAAATGTAAAAACAAAAATACCACTATTAAAGAAGTCAGGTATATATAAACTCAAATGTCCAGAATGTAATGCTGTCTATTTGGGTCAGACCCTTAGGAATTTTGAAATACGATACAGTGAGCACTTAAGAGCATACAGATTAAAACAACCAGATAAATCCCACTACGCAAAACATCTACTTGACACCAATCATTCATTGACACCTAACACAAAACTAGAAGTACTGCATATTTGTGAAAAGAAACAAGAACTGGATTTCCTTGAAGAACTGGAAATTAGAAGACATTTAAGAAACCCACAATATGAAGTTGTCAATGAACAGTTAAATCTAGGGAATTCTCCACTAATAAACTGTCTTCTTAAGTGATAATTGTAAAGATCAGCAGATATAGTTTTCCTGGTTTTCTATATCATTGCACAGTTATACTGATCTTAATTGGAAAAATGATATCCAGGATATCACCATAGGGCTAATAATATCTAAGCTTCAATATTTGTAATATCACATCTTCTTCTTTTTTCTATAAACATATATTAAGCCAATCACAAGTTAGGTTACTTCTTGGTCTAGCCAAATATAACTACTAAACATCAGGTAGGCATAAAATGAAATGTAACTTCTGTCATTCTGACGATGATATTGATTTATCGAAACAATTGTCAATTTTTTAGAATTTTCAATAACTTGTATTATATTGTGGAATTAACTAGAGACCTTGAGTTTCATTTAAAAACACTAATATGAGCATATTCCACGAAGTAAGGGTCGAGACAGTCAATTTCATTAATAGGGTTCATCTTTGAGACGCTCTGAATAATATCCAATTATAAAATTGGTCACTTATATATCGTGCTAACAAACTGAAACTTCTCCAAAAAAGACAAAAATATCGGATTTAAAGTACTGTAGCACCTGTTGCATTGGCTCTGTTGAGCTGAAAATTAATAGGGTTTATCAGTGAAGTGTCCTGAATAATATTCAATCATAAAATTGGTGACTTGTTGAACTCCGGAGGCTGTATTGTGCTAACAAACTGAAATTTCTGAAAGAATTACGTAATGTCGTACTTCAAGTACTATAGCACCCGTTGTAATGGCTCTGGTGAGCTGAATATCAATAGGGTTCATCTGTGACATGTCCTTAACAATATTCCATCATAAAATTGGAGACTCATTGCACTTCGGAGGCTGTATCGTGCTAACAAGACACACAGGATTTTTTTCTAAAAACCGCTTTTTCGTGTTGTTGTTGATGGAAAACGTAAAAATAACTCAAAAAAATTTCAAAATTCCAACTTTTTTTGGGGTAAACCAATACTTTTCTCGTATATTAGATAGGTTGGGCGAAAAGTAAAAATACTGTATTTTAAGTTTGAACAATCGTAAAATTATGTGACAAATTCATCTGTTATCAGTACAGTATGACGTTTTTTATCATTCACAGCTTTTTTATAAACAGTTTTACTGCCTTTCTTGGCAAGAACAGTATTACCCTTACGGGACAGGAAAAATGCGGATTCGTTTGCATTGAAAATACTATTGGGATCATTTATAAATGTATTCGAAGATATAAAATAATTTTGAACTTCATTAAACCAATTTTTGATTGATGTTTCGGTGACAGCTGCACGGGAAGCTTTAAGGTTTTCAGACATCCTCTGAGAAGTTTGGGGACGTCTTTTAAGAAACCCCTCATACCAATGGCGCCCAGGACGTCCATCGTTACATTTATTGGGTCGTTTCAATTCTTTACAAAGAATTGCTATGCTGTCCAACAATTGGTCTTTATTGATGTGAAAACCCATTTTCTTCATGTTTAAAATCCAATTTACTATTACATCTTTCTCTTGAGATGTCACAGTTGACACTCCACTTTTGCATACCTCGGGGTAGGTTCCATTCATTTTTCATATTAATGTTGTACAACTTTGAGGCAACGGCGCATGCTATTCCATTTTTTATTGCTTGTAAAGCATTTTGTAAATCTTCCTTGGAGTAGAAACCATATTTTTTTAGTGGCAACTTACCTAAATAAATACGTTCATATAATTAAAATTCTAATATTTTATCTTCATTTATACTTATATTTTAGATATACGAAACATGACCCTAAATCCGACATTTTGCGTACGTAAATCAGACCTTAGATGAATAATATTCATCTAAGAAACCAAACACACTGTCGGATTTAGCTCTTTCGCTTATCACCATTTGAGGACTGAATGCAATCTAAATGTCGTATTTTTTTACGTCATTTTTTTAATAGATTCATTGGCTTTGTCCATAAATTCGACACCTGATTTATAGCAACACACTTATTTCTGAACCTAAATCTGACACCACAAATAATTAATAAAAGTCGTAAATTTTATGAAAGCCATGAATTTTATTTCATATGTATAAAATGAAACCAACATATAATTTTGTCAAAAATTAAGTCAAGACACTAAATTATATTAGTTCAAAAACGAGCAATTTTTCTCTTACCTAAGAACGGGTACAGTTCACAAAATCACTTTCGCTATTGAACAGTGACTTGACATTTTCAGGTTATAATTAAACAATGGTGGTCCAGTCGGCAAAGTTTATACCCGGCATCATAATCTTCATTAATATTGGAAGATGCCACTAGATGTCTTTTAAAGCTAGCTTGTGGTTTAGTTTTCTTATTTAAAGCAATATTATTGAAATCTGACGGCTTTATGGACACTGTCGGAATTATGTACACTTACCCTACTACTTTATTAGCAATAAACAAAAAGATTTATAAACAAAACGAAACATGAAAAATATTGTTACGAAACAGCACACTGGTATAGTCCCTGAATCCGACTCTGTCTAAGCCATGTATGAAAGTTAAAAGTATGGCGGATGCGCAGGGATTTCTTAGAAATGTTTACGATTGTGACTATCTTATCTAGACATTCTTTTTGTGACCAGTCTTATCTAGAAAATGCCAGAGAGCCAATTGTTTTTGTGTAAGCCGCAATCTAGAATTATCTAGTAAAAAAAGACACTAATATATAAAGGACCGACCGGCGAGAGAGTCGAGTTTATAAAGTGATCTCGACGAATAAACAAGAATACATCGAAATAGCGAACAGTAAAGTTTGATATAAATTAATAATCAAGGTTGTGTGTATATAAATTAAATTTAAGTGAATAGTTAAGTGTATATAAATTAAGTGTTAGTGATTAGTTTAGTGTTCAAATAAATTAGTGTTTAAAATTTATCCCACCCGTAATAAAACGTTTTAAATAAATAAGAAAAACATTACATTGGTGTCAGGTGTGGGGTAATATAAATAAATTGCTACGTAAAAATGTCTAAGAGACTAAGTGAGCTGAAAGTGACAGAGCTAAAAGCAGAATTGGAAAATCGTGAGTTGTAAACGTCCGGTAAGAAAAGTGAATTAGTAGAAAGACTTAAAGTGGCACTGGAAAATGACGGCTTTGATCCAGAAACATTCAAGGACGAGACTTCACCTTAATCTCATCAATGTCTGCTATGAAGAACGACATTTCTGCTAATATGGACGAGAAAATTTCTGCTATGAAGAACGATATATTAGTAGGAGAGCTAGTGGATCGTCCGAGTAATGGTGTGTCTGTAAGGCTAGAAATTCTTATGGCGATGAGTCATAGTTGCCTAAGTACAATGACCATCGCCTGGCATGCCTCAGCCCTGCACGTCATCAACCCCTATATTTTTGAAAGTGTAGGAAACATTTGAAAAAAAAAACTTGTTCCTGTAAGCTTGAAATTTTTTTACCATTTAGTTTATTTGTTATTAAGTTAAAAAAAATTGACAGGCGTTTTCGATGAGCTCAAGTACCTGACAGGTGAGCCTGAAGGTGTATTATGTGTAAATTAAAATAAACTTTATTCTGTAAAGTTGAAATTTACAGATATGTTTCTTTAAACGATTTGAAGTAAGTTGGTACAATGACAGGCGGTTCTGGCTAGCATAAGTCCTTGACACGTGAGGGGAACGATACTATATGGGAGTGCGAGTAAGAGGCGTAGCATGAAAAATCATATCGTTGATGCAAATTACATTAAGTAAAAATAGAAATTATGGGTAAAATGTATTTTATTAGTTGTAACATAATGTACATAAGACTTTTAAATTAATCATCATCATTATCTGATATGTCATCATCACTTTCTTCGTCATCATATGATTCTTCATTGTCGATTTCATCATCTAAAAAGAAACAAATTTTGAATACATTAATAATAACATTAAATCTCGGATCTTGCGCTCAATTATGTAGAATTCCATATATTTTTAGAAAATTAAGAATTTGTTTATTACCTTCAATGTTTCAGCTTCACTTGACTCATTCCCAGTAGTATCAGTAGGCTGTTGTAATAATATTTCGTAGATAGAAGAAGGAACTGTATCTCCCTCAAACCAATTAAAAACATAGCTTCCATCGATTAAGTTCCAACCATTATCTTCAGGTTTAAGAACCGTTGGCACTTTTAAGTGACTATTTCTCCAGATATTTGTAATGTATACAGACCGCAATAATTGTTGTTGCAGTTCCCGGTGGCATGGAGGCAAATTTTTGGAATCATAACTGATCTGTTTTTTCTTAAACACCTCAGTACCACTTGTTTTATATGTGGCAATAAAATTATCATATCGTGCTTCATTTACATTGGCAGATTTCATTCCATACAGTTGACAGACGAACTTGTCGAGTATTGGAAAAACCTCATCTTTTTTCTCTATTATTTCAGCATTTCCTAATGCTGCAAATGCCTTCTGAAATTGAATATTTTTTTGTAATAATCGATAAGGTTTCTTCTTGCCTCTTCTCACAAAACATGGATTAAAATCACATCCGGTTAATGCGTGAAAAACAGGTAAACTTTGGCATAAAAAGGGTCCTAATTTTATATATAATTGTGAAATAATAATCCATTTTTTTAAATTGATCTTGCGATATTCCATGAAGATTTTTAAATTATTGTTGCAGAGGTGGTCCATCTTTCCAAGCATTATTATTAAAATGTCTGTGTCGGATACCGGTGTGAAGATAGCAGCCAATTTTAGCTGCAAAAATATTGTGAACTGCTCAATTCGCGGTTTCAGTGGCCTGCAAAATATTTATTGAATCGAATTCATATTTCAGAGAGCCAATTTTATATTCATTGAGTAGGGGTGTATTCGTCTAGATGACACACTGTGTGGAGGGGTTTTACTTACCATGGGGAACAAGGGCTGCAACGTCACCCTTAAAACTGGAATAAATTGTAACTTCCAAAGGAAACGAGAAGCCAAGTTGATATTTGGAGGGTAGACGCATTATAATGTTGAAAACACACTGTTCAAAGGAAATTTGCTTACGATGGGGAACAAGGGTTGAAAAGTCACCCCCAAAACTGAAATAAATTGTAACTTCCAAAGGAAACGAGAAATCAAGTTAATATTTGGAGTGTAGGAGCACTACAATGTTGAAAAAACACTGTTGAAAGGAAATTTGCTTACGAAGGGGAACAAGGGTTGAAAAGTCACCCCCAAAACTAGAATAAATTGTAACTTCCAAATGAAACGAGAAGCCAAGTTAATATTTGGAGGGTAGGAGCACTGTAATGTTGAAAACAGACTGTTCAAAGGAAATTTGCTTACGAAGGGGAACAAGGGTTTAAAAGTCACCCCCAAAACTAAAATAAATTGTAATTTCCAAAGGAAACGAGAAGCCAAGTTAATATTTGGAGGGTAGGAGCACTATAATGTTGAAAACACACTGTTCAAAAGAAATTTGCTTACGATGGGGAACAAGGGTTGAAAAGTCACCCCCAAAACTAAAATAAATTGGAACTTCCAAAGGAAACGAGAAGCCAAGTTAATATTTGGAGGGTAGGAGCACTATAATGTTGAAAACATACTGTTCAAAGGAAATTTGCTTATGAAGGGGAACAAGGGTTGAAAAGTCACCCCCAAAACTAGAATAAATTGTAACTTCCAAAGGAAACGAGAAGCCAAGTTAATATTTGGAGGGTAAGAGCACTATAATGTTGAAAACACACTGTTCAAAAGAAATTTGCTTACTAAGGGGAACAAGGGTTGAAAAATCACCCCCAAAAGTAAAATAAATTGTAACTTCCAAAGGAAACGAGAAACCAAGTAAATATTTGCAGGGTAGGAGCACTATAATGTTGAAAACACACTGTTCAAAAGAAATTTGCTTACGAAGGGGAACAAGGGTTGAAAAGTCACCCCCAAAACTAAAATAAATTGTAACTTCCAAAGGAAACGAGAAGCCAAGTTAATATTTGGAGGGTAGGACCACTATAATGTTGAAAACACACTGTTCAAGGGAAATTTGCTTACGAAGGGGAACAAGGGTTGAAAAGTCACCCCCAAAACTAGAATACATTGTAACTTTCAAAGGAAACGAGAAGCCAAGTTAATATTTGGAGGGTAGGAGCACTATAATGTTGAAAACACACTGTTCAAAAGAAATTTGCTTACGAAGGGGAACAAGGGTTGAAAAGTCACCCTCAAAACTAAAATAAATTGTAACTTCCAAAGGAAACGAGAAGCCAAGTTAATATTTTGAGGGTAGGAGCACTATAATGTTGAAAACATACTGTTCAAAGGAAATCTGCTTACGGAGGGGAACAAGGGTTTAACCCTTTCACTGGAATTGTACCTAACCAGGTACATCAGTTTCAACAGCATCAAATGGCCAAATTTACAAAAAGTTCAACGTTGCTGCTTTTGTACCGTGTAGGGTACACCCACGTCATACAGCATATGCGAGTAGCGCGCTCTAGGTTCGTAAGTTCGATGTCATGCATTAAATTTTAAGCAGTCGTGTAATAGCGTTGTAGCGACTGAGTGCAACTTAGCTGTCATAATAATTGTTTTCATAAAGTGGAACTGTCATATCTGCGTTATTTTTATTTTCCTGGTGAGTACAAAAACTACATTGAACTGTATAATTCATTCTGTTACGAAAAGTTTTTCATAAACACTAAAACATACGTTTCAAGAAGCATGTACCTCCACAAGGACAAACGCACTTCGACGAAAATAGTCGTTGGTAGAAATTCATCTAAATAATATTTGCCAGTATGGCTAACATTGTGTTTGTTCCAGAAAATGTCTTTTCGAAAACAAAATGCCCTCACAGAAGAGAAAATAGTCATTGGTAGAAATTCATCTAAATAATATTTGCCAGTATGGCTAACATTGTGTTTGTTCCAGAAAATGTCTTTTCGAAAACAAAATGCCCTCACAGAAGAGGAAATGTTGCAGTTTTTAGAAAATGACGATTTATCGGATATCGCCGTTTTATCTGACGATGATTTGGGGTGGGATGAGTCAGGCATAGATAATCAACATTCAGACTTTATAGATGAAGAAGGACCGGCTGATGATCTGGAGAGCGGGAGTGAAAGCGATGGACAGAGTGATGGGGGCTTTGATGGTATAGCAGAATCATCGGCGCCGGGACCAGGAACGTCTACAATGGAACAGATCAGATCAGATTGTCAACGGCAAGACCAGGATCTTCAACCGCGGATTTAGGACCTTTCGCGATGGTATCAAAAATTAATGGCTCGGAAGCTGTTGACAATTTTTATGAGCAGTACAATCTAACTAAAAAAGAAAACATCATCTGGATGGCACATGCACAGTATCAAACCAGAGTTGTCAGGTGGCATAATGGAAATAACTCAACTGAACATGTAGTTGAGTTGCCTAGAATATGACGAATCTGTATGCTGTTCAGCAAAATACACCAAGATTTCCCCCAATAAATATAGAGGAGGTGAAGAAATTTATTGGAATGCATATAGTTATGGGAAATTTACAATTCACCAGAGTTGAAATGTATTGGAGTAGTGCATGTGGTATTCCAATCATAAAAGATAATATGGTTTTGAAAAGATTTTATAAACTTAGACGTACTTTGCATTTGGTTGATGTAACTAGTAGGGAAGCTACTAATACAGATAGGTTGTGGAAAGTGCGATGTATATATGATGCACTACGGAAAAGATACCAAGAACTGCCACTAGAACGCAATCTTTGTGTTGAATCCATTTCAAAGGACACTTGAATATCAAGCAATACATAAAAAATAAACCAAAAAAATGGGGCGTGAAATTGTACGTGTTAGCTGGAGAGAGTGGTATAGTGTATGATTTCTTGATATACCAGGGATCAACTACAGAAATGAAACCACTTTATATGCACTTTGGCGCGTCAGCTGCTATACTTATGCAGCTTTCTGATCGAATTACTGAACCCAATCACGGCTTATTTTTTGATAACTATTTTAGTTCTTATAACTTATTTCAATACCTTTTTTCAAAACCAATATTTGCAGTGGGCACAATTAGATCGAATCGTTTCCATCGTCCAAATCTACCAAGTGATAAGGATATGAAGAAGGAAGGGAGAGGAACTTCAGCTGAGTGTATCAGTAAGGATGGCATAATAATCGGTGGTCCTAGCGTCAAATTTTATTGGATTGGAGAGCAAGACATCTGTAGAAGATGGGATAAAACAAAAAAGGAATACATTGAAGTGCCTAGGCCAGAAACAGTGCGGAGGTACAACAGCAGTGTGGGAGGGTTAGATAAACATTATTTTTTGCTGAGTATCTACCGCTCCTACGTTCGGTCCAGAAAATGGACAATAAGGCTGATTTTCCATGCCGTAGATCTGGCTTTAGCAAATTCATGGTTAGAATACAAGAATAAAGCCATGAATTTGGGTGTTCCAAAACAACAAATTCTTGATTTACTAGGCTTCCGACAGTGTGTGGCTGAATACTTCATACTTACGAAAAAACCTCCAAAAAGGGGCAGGCCTTCTACGGAACCTTCCATTGACGATCTCCCCAGTACATCCACTAGATATGATGGATATCATCATATTCCAGAATATGATAGTAATAAGAACAACTCACGTTGTAAATTTGAAGGGTGTAAAGAAAGAACACATGTTTACTGCACCAAGTGCCAGGTGTATATATGTTTCCTGAAAGATAGAAACTGTTTTAAAAAATTTCATAATAAATAATTACTGTGTGTACTAGTGTTTTGAATAATAAAATCATTGTTACAATGCGAAACAATATTTTACTTGGAATGCGTAAACTGGATTTGTCCCTCTGGAGGTACATGTCTCAAAAACTGAAGGGAGGGGATAATTGTTATTTTTTCATTTAAATTATGATAATTGATCCTAAATAAAATTGGCGAATCTATTAAAATAATTTTCCTGAATTTTTTACTACTAGTGCCAGTGAAAGGGTTAAAAGTCACCCCCAAAACTAAAATAAATTGTAACTTGCAAAGGAAACGAGAAGCCAAGTTAATATTTGGAGGGTAGGGCCACTATAATGTTGAAAACACATTGTTCAAAAGAAATTTGCTTACGAAGGGGAACAAGGGTTGAAAAGTCACCCCCAAAACTAAAATAAATTGTAACTTCCAAAGGAAACGAGAAGCCAAGTTAATATTTGGGGGGTAGGAGCACTATAATGTTAAAAACACACTGTTCAAAGGAAATTTGCTTACGAAGGGGAACAAGGGTTGAAAAGTCACCCCCAAAACTTGAATAAATTGTAACTTCCAAAGGAAACAAGAAGCCAAGTTAATATTTGGAGGGTAGGAGCACTATAATGTTGAAAACACACTGTTCAAAGGAAATTTGCTCACGATGGGGAACAAGGGTTGAAACATCACCCCCAAAACTAAAATAAATTGTAACTTCCAAAGGAAACGAGAAGCCAAGTTAATATTTAGAGAGTAGGAGCACTTTGATGTTGAAAACACACTGTTCAAAGGAAATTTGCTTACGAAGGGAAACAAGGGTTGAAAAGTCACCCCCAAAACTAGAATAATTTGTAACTTCCAAAGGAAACGAGAAGCCAAGTTATTATTAGGAGGGTAGAAGCACTATAATGTTGAAAACACACTGGTCAAAGGAAATGTCCTTACGAAGGGGAACAAAGGTTGAAACATCACCCCCAAAACTAAAATAAATTGTAACTTCCAAAGGAAACGAGAAGCCAAGTTAATATTTAGAGAGTAGGAGCACTTTGATGTTGAAAACACACTGTTCAAAGGAAATTTGCTTACGAAGGGAAACAAGGATTGAAAAGTCACCCCCAAAACTAGAATAATTCGTAACTTCCAAAGGAAACGAGAAGCCAAGTTATTATTAGGAGGCTAGAAGCACTATAATGTTGAAAACACAATGTTCAAAGGAAATTTGCTTACGAAGGCGAACAAGGGTTGAAAAGTCACCCCCACAACTAAAATAAATTGTAACTTCCAAAGGAAAAGAGAAGCCAAGTTAATATTTGGAGGGTAGAAGCATTAAAATGTTGAAAACACACTGTTCCAAGGAAATTTGCTTACGATGGGGAACAAGGGTTGAAACGTCACCCCCAAAACTAAAATAAATTGTAACTTCCAAAGGAAATGAGAAGCTAAGTTAATATTTGGAGGGTCGGAGCACTATAATGTTGAAAACAGACTGTTCAAAGGAAATTTGCTTACGATGGGGAACAAGGGTTGAAACATCACCCCCAAAACTAAAATAAATTGTAACTTCCAAAGGAAACGAGAAGCCAAGTTAATATTTGGAGGGTAGGAGCACTATAATGTTGAAAACACACTGTTCAAAGGAAATTTGTTTACGAAAGGGAACAAGGGTTGAAAAGTCACTCCCAAAACTAAAATAAATTGTAACTTCCAAAGGAAACGAGAATCCAACACTGTTTTTTAAATATTATAATGCTTCTACCCTCCAAATAATAACTTGGTATCTCGTTTCCTTTGGAAGTTCCAATTTATTTTTATTTTTGGGATGACTTTTCAACCCTTGGTCCCCATCGTAAGCAAATTTCCTTCAAACAATGTTTTTTTAACATTATAGTGCTTCCACCCTCCAAATATTAACTTTGCTTCTCGTTTCCTTTGGACGTTACAATTTATTTTCGTTTTTTGGGATGGCGTTTCAACCCTTGTTCCCTATCGTAAGCAAATTTAGTTTAAATATTGTTTTTTTAATATTATAATGCTTCTACCCTTCAAATATTTATTTGGCTTCTCCTTTCCTTTGGAAGTTACAATTTATTTTACTTTTGGGGGTGACTTCTCAACCCTTGTTCCCCATTGTAAGCAAATTTTCCTTGAACAGTGTGTTTCCAACATTATAATGCTTCTACACTCCAAACATTAACTTCGATTCTCGTTTCCTTTGGAAGTTACAATTTATTTTAGTTTTCGGGGTGACGTTTCAACCCTTGTTCCTCATCGTAAGCAAATTTGCTTTGAACAGTGTGTAGTCAAAATCATATTGCTTGTACCCTCCAAATATGTATTTGGCTTCTTGTTTCCTTTGGAACTTACAATTTATTTTAGTTTTGGGGGTGACTTTTCAACCCTTGTACCCCATCGTAAGCAAAATTCCTTTAAACAATCTTTTAACATTATAATGTTCCCACTCTCGAAATATTAACTTGGCTTCTCGTTTCCTTTGGAAGTTACAATTTATTTTAGTTTTGGGGCTGACGTTTCAATCCTTGTTCCCCATAGTAAGCAAATTTCTTTTAAACAGTGCGTTTTCAACATTATAATGCTTCTACCCTCCAAATATTAACTTAGCTTCTCGTTTCCTTTGGAAGTTAGAATTTATTTTAATTTTGGGTGTGACGTTTCAACCATCGTTTCCCATCGTATGCAAATTTTTTCTGAATAGTGTTTTTTTTTCAACATTATAATGCTTCTACCCTCCAAATATTGACTTGGCTTCTCGTTTTCTTTGGAAGTTACAATTAATTTTAATTTTGGGGGTGGCTTTTCAACCCTTGTTCCCCATCGTAAGCAAATTTCCTTTTAACAGTGTGTTTTCAACATTATAATGCTTCTACCCTCCAGATATTAACTTGGCTTCTCGTTTCCTTTAGAAGTTACAATTTATTTTAGTTTTGGGGGTGACGTTCCAACCCTTGTTCCCTATCGTAAGCAAATTTCCTTTAAACAGTGTTTTTTAACATTATAATGCTTCTAACCTTCAAATATTTATTTAGCTTCTCTTTTCCTTTGGAAGTTACAATTTACTTCAGTTTTAAGGGTGACGTTGCAACCCTTCTTCCCCATGGTAAGCAAAATCCACACAACCAGTCGGTCCTCTACACGAATCCACCTCTACTCATTGAATATAAAAAAGGTGGCTCTCCGAAATATGAATTCGATTCAATAAATATTTTGCACGCCACTGAAACCGCGAATTGAGCAGTTCCCAACATTTTTGCAGCTAAAATTGGCTGCTATCTTCACACCGGTGTGTCGGATGCTCTTATTGAAACATTGGATATATCGTTGTCCATTTGGCATATGTGATGTACTGTTTTCGTATCAGCTTCTTCATGATGTTGGCACGATAAGTTATCATTAATATTAGAGATCACACAGTTGTTATGGACACGATAAATATGACATTCTTTATAATTTAAATTGATGTTGGTATTTCCAATAAATTCAGCCATTTTACTTGTCCTCCAGTGCGTGATCAAAAAATCTACAAACGCTTCTTTGAATTATATGTTACGGAGTTCTTTAATAAAATCAACTGGTCTGACTTGTTCTGGACCAGTAATTAAATATTGGATGTTACGTACTTCGTGACGTTGGCTTTGTTCATAATCTTTAATAGACGGCGAAAAATACTGATCGAAAATTATGTCTACTCGTGGAGCATGTGTTGCCGTTAAAATGGGCATGATTTTTTTATAAATATTACCAAATGTTTTTCATTGTATGGAGTAAATAAAACCCATCAAAAATAACAGCATCGAACCGTTCTGCTATTTCGTCATTATGAGTATTTCCTACTAAAGCTTCAATCATTACTGATTTTGCAGTTTTATGAATAGTTCCATCTTCATGACAAAGTGACATCGGAACGATTGTAATAGGGTATGACAATGTTTTTTCCACATCGATATTAAATTCCATTGATAGAGCTAATGGGCGACAAAATAAATCACGCTGGACACGGATTTCGTGAACTTTATTATCAACTTTAATTATTTTCTTTTTTTTCTCTGAAGCAAAATTCATTATTTTCACCTGGGAAATTTTTTCTTCGAATCTCCCTCCGTTAGTTGAACATTCAGAAATAAACTTTTGTCTTAAGTTTGCACCGATGTTTAAAACATTTAATAAGTACTCTTGTACTGCGCTTGAAGCTACTGTACCATTACCGTTATTATAAAGACAATTATCATCTAAATTTAATTGAAATGGATTCAAAAATTTCTCAAAAGTATTGATGAATTTCCATAATTGTGCAGAATTTCTTTTTATCGCATGTTCTTCTAGGTCCGCTGACACATCATTTTTCCTTCGTAAACCTGTCACGTCCATTGTATAAGATATAATTGTTGTTCTTATATCGTGACTTCTAGCCCATCGCTACCGAGCAGAAATAGAATTAGTAAATTGAATAACACCGGTTTATCGTTTTCCTGCATCGGCATTAATTGTTTGCTCAAGAACTAAATTAACTGGTTGTCTAGAAAACGATTTAGTTGTACGTTTGATCCCAAGGTATCCATCTTCCATGGATTTGGCAATAGATGGTTGTGTATCACCTACTTTTACCAAATTGTCATGATATTTTACCAACCATCGTGAATAATTAGGTTGATTGGTAACGAATAATATACTTGCAATTTTCGATAAAATATATTTATATAAAGAGAAGTTGCCAGCCCTTATGCTCCGACTTAGTAATTGATAATAATTAACTTCACGTAGGTAAATCGTTGTTAGAACTGACGAAATTTTTAGTTTCAAATCTTTCTACAAAAGCAGGTACATGACCCTCCAATTTTACCGTTAGATAAACTGTCTTATTCGCATCACTGCGTTTACGTTACGCCTCTCACTCGCACTCCCATAGCATCTTTCCCCTCGCCTGTCAAGGACTTATGCTAGCCAGAACCGCATGTCATTGTACCAACTTACTTTGAATCGTTCAAAGAAACATATCGGTAAATTTCAACTTTACAGAATAAAGTTTATTTTAATTTACACATAATACACCTTCAGGCTCACCTGTCAGGTACTTGTGCTCATCGAAAACGCCTGTCAATTTTCCTTTGAACTTAATAACAAATAAACTGAATGGTAAAAAAATTTCAAGCTTACAGAAACAAGTTTTTTTTTCAAATGTTCCCTACACTTTCAAAAATATAGGGGTTGATGACGTGCAGGGCTGAGGCGTGCCAGGCGATGGTCATTGTACTTACTCAACTATGACTCATCACCATAAGAATTTCTAGCCTTACAGACACACCGTTACTCGGACGGTCCACTAGCTCTTGGACTATATCTGCCGATATCTTATTAATGAAAAACGACATTGCCGCTGACGTTGAAAATGAAATTTCGTCTCTAAAATCTGAAATCGAGAATAAGATGTCAACGATGGACGAGAAAATTGAGAATAAGATGACAACGATGGACGAGAAAATCAAGGAGTTAGAAAGAAAGATGTCAGATATAAGAACTCAAGACACGCCAGCGGAAGAAAAGAAGACGGAGCAAACGAAACCTTGCAAGACAGAAACACACCCTAAGTTAGAAGGCATTGGCAGTTTTACCCGAGTCAAGGCCCCAAAGTTCGATGGAGAAATGTCGTGGACCAATTATGTGAAACAATTTGGTCCGAAAGGAGAAGGCAGTAAACTTAACCATCGCGCTTCGGGGAGATGCCTTAGATGTACTTCAGACGATACCTCTGGGAGAAACGGATGACTTCGAGCAGCTAAAAAAGAGGTTGGACATGCGATATGGCCACGAACATCTAGAACCTTTGTACCAATCCCAGCTGAAGAACCGAAGGCAGCAACGTGATGAATCCCTTCAAGAATATGAAGTGGATATTGCCCGACTAGTTCGATTTGCTTATCCATCAGCACCAGAGAACATGATGGAATGTATTGGCATTCAGGCCTTTATTGATGGCTTACGTGATCCCGATATGCATAGGACGCTTCGTTTAGCCCATCCCAAAACATTGGTCGACGCATTGACAGCTACTCTTGATTATGAAGCAGCCACGATGGCATCAGGATACAACGAAGGTAGGACCACACAGGAAGAAGGTGACGATGACAGAATTGACCAGATCGTCAACTTGTTGAAAGGTGTGGTAGACAAGAAGCCGAAGAAAATCAGATACTGTAATTATGGCGAGCTAGAACATGCTCGAAGTTCGTGTAAGCGTCCTACGACTCCTGCAAACCAAGAACCTCTTGAATGCAAAGCAGCCACGAAAGGCTCGCGGTACAACAAAGGTAGGACCATGCAGGAGGAAGATGACGGAAGTGTGGCGAGCTAGAGCACGTACGCAGTCAGTCCAAGCGTCTCAAGACTCCTGCAACCCAAGAACTCCAGTCACAGGGGAAATCAGACAGGGGTGAACATCGAGCTGATTTGAATCACCGAAAAGCGGACTCCCTGTCCAGACGGCCGTGCCCAACAGACTGCAACAAGGCGGAATCTAGGGAAGCTGCAGTTTCAAAAACTACTGTAGTCAATGAAGAATGTTCACCCTCCAGGATCAGAGAAGATCAGGAGAATGATCCTTGCCTAAAGAAGATTCGGCAGCGGAAGGAAGAAAATCGGCGACCCACCTGGAAAGAAGTGTCAAGATTTTCACCGAAACTCGAGGCGTATTGGGGTCAGTGGGACTCACTTGTCCTCGAAGAAGGGCTGTTAAAAAGAGTCCTTGAAAACGATGATGATTCTGAGATGAGGAGACAGCTAGCTATCTCGAGAAGAAGAGTAGCTGAAGTACTAAAGAAGTTACACGACAGTCCATCGGGAGGTCATCTGGGAGTGAAGAAAACCCTTCAGCGAATCCGTGAGAGGTTCTATTGGATGAACAGCTCCGATGATGTGAAGGAGTGGTGTAAGAAATGTACGACTTGTGCTACGAGTAATGGATCACATCGCAAGAACCCATGAAACAGTACAATGTTGGAAGGCCCTTTCGAAATGATTGCTCTAGATATCGCTGGACCATTTCCGACGACAGAAAATGGTGGCAAATACATACTGGTTGTAATGGGTTATTTCACACGCTATCCCGAACCAAGAGGCCACAACTGTCGCGGATGTATTGGTGAAGGAATTTATCAGCCGATATGGAGTGCCCTTGGAAGTCCACAGCGACCAGGGAAGACATTTTGAAAGCCATCTATTCCAAGAGATTTGCGACAAGCTGGGAATGAAAAAGACCAGGACAGCAGCATTACATCCACAGTCAGATGGGATGGTCGATATAATGAACAGGACTATTGGAAAATACCTGTCCAAAGTAGTTTCCAGCCATCAGAGAGATTGGGATCAGTATCTTTTCCTATTCGCATTGGCTTATCGATCTGCCGTGAATGAGTCCACGGGTGAAACACCTGCGAAAATCCTGTTTGGACGTGAAATGAGGCTTCCTTGTGACCTGGAATTTGGCTGTCGGCCTGGAGAAGATCTAGCAAGCGAAGACTACGTGATCCGATTGAGAAGAAGACTGGACGATATTCATGAACTAGTTCGAACAAATCTTCAAGCGGCCAGCGACAGAATGAAAAGTCGGTACGGCACGCAGGCCACAGTAGGCGGTTTCAAAGAAGGGGACAAAGTATGGTTACACAACCCGACGAGGAGAAAAGGGTTTTATGCAAAATTATAAAAATCCTGGGAAGGTCCATACTTATTCAAGAAAAGGATCAATGGTGTTATATATCGCATAAGCAAGATCCCCAACGGAAAACCAAAAGTAGTTCACCAAAACCGACTAGCGCCATTCGAAGGAGACCATGACCTCGAGAAAGGAGTAAACCATATTCGAGATGTGTCTGACCCTACCTTCGATGAAGTTCGGGCAATTAGAAAAACTTGAAGACCAGATTCCAGCCCCTGGCAAGACTGAAACTGAAACATAATTCGCGGTACGTATTCTACATGGTAACTAAAAATGAATTTCAAGATCGATCTACCTACCGCGATGTGTGGGAAGCACTTCGAAACCTCCGAGACCATGTGTTAGAATCCATCGTGAAGAAACGGGCTATGCCTAAGATAACGAGTAACCAGTTGGATTGGCGAGTCATCAGGAACATTGTAGAGGTTATCTTCCAAGATTACGTTGTCCAGATATTAATTTGCAGCTACAACCCCCGTTATCAGTATCCGATGAAGACGGTGCCCTGTTATTTCCATAAGATCGGAAAGTGTAGAAATAGGGCCAGTTGCCGATTCAAACATCTCGTCTCGGCTACACAAAAGTTCCAGGAGGAGGATCTGCCATTTAAGGAGGGGGTAATGTTACGAAACAGCACACTGGTATAGTCCCTGAATCCGACTATGTCTAAGCCATGTATGAAACTTAAAATTATGGCGGATGCGCATGGATTTCTTAGAATTCTTTACGATTGTGACTATCTTATCTAGACATTGTTTTTGCGACCAGTCTTATCTAGAAAATGCGAGAGCAAATTGTTTTTGTGTAAGCCGCAATCTAGAATTATCTAGTAAAAAAGGCACTAATATACAGGGTGTCCCGGGACTAATGGGAACTGTAAATATTAGCCAAACGGCTTATTTTGTAGAATTCCAACAAGAGTACCTTTTCGTTAGCTTAATGTGTGAGGAAGTCAATTTCGATAATTTCATACAGGGTGTGCCATCCCTGCAAAATTTTTGGATCACTAACCATTGCGAGTAGTCCGTCCCTGGCTTCAAGGCACTACTGTAAAACTGTTTACCTTTCCAAAATAAACATACACGTATATTATAGCTTTGCCGTAAATTTTATAAAGATCAAATAACTAGTAAAAAAAATAAAAATAAAAACCAAATTCAAAATTAAAACTTTGGAGGCCTATAACTCGAAAACGAGGGCCTGCATAGAAAAAGTTTATATGAAGTACTAACATTATTTTGGCTCAGATTATACGCTCCTGACTTTTTTCCCATTAGTCCCGGGACACCCTGTATATATAAAGGACCGATCAGGGGGAGTTAGTTAGTTGATAAAGTGATCTCGACAAATAAACAAGAATACACCGAACAGTAAAGTGTTGATATAAATTAATAATTAAGGTTGTGTGTATATAAATTAAATTTAAGTGAATAGTTAAGTGTATATAGATTAAGTTCTTAAGTCAGTTGTTTAGTGTTTAAATACATTCGTAAGTAGCCATACCGTGTGTTTAAAGTTTATCCCACCCGTTTACCGTTTAACTGAATAAGAAAAACATTACAATATGTATAAAATGAGACCAACATATAATTTTGTCAAAGATCAAGTCAAGACACTAAATTATATTAGTTCAAAAACGAGCAATTTTTCTCTTACCTAAGAACGGGTACAGTTCGCTATTGAACAGTGACTTGACATTTTCAGGTTATAATTAAACAATGGTGGTCCAGTCGGTAAAGTATAGAACCGGCATCATAATCTTCATTAATATTGGAAGATGCCACTAGATGTCTTTTAAAACTAGCTTATGGTTTAGTTTTCTTATTTAAAGCAATATTATTGAAATCTGACGGCTTGATGGACACTGATGTATTAGCAATAAATAAAAATATTTATAAACAAAACGAAACATGAAAAATATCGATTGCTTGTCTTTAAGAATCTTTAAAACTACTATAGACCAAATCAAATTTGTACAGCAGACCAAACAAATAATCTTTAGTGTTGAAATACTAAAAGTTACAACTAAAACTGAAGTAAAACCTTTCAAGGCATTTTGTTATAACAGTTTATTCTGTCATTTCAACAGGATATTGTCATAAAATTAGTATAATGCCAAATTTATTGCAAAAGACGAAACGAATAGAAACAATTTGTTTGCGAATAGGATTATCAGCGGTCATACTAAATATATCACTCTTTTTTTTCAATAAAATTACATTATATATCCACAGCGTTAAGGAAAAATTGACTGATTCGGTACGAAAAAAAATTGACAATAACTGAATTTTTAAGTTGATTTTTTAAATTTTTTTTCTAGAGATTTAAGTACAGAAAACTTAGTACATTTAACCAGCCAACAAGCTCTAGGAGACTTGGCATTTTTCATAGAAGCTATGAACACTCAATACGAGTTATCTCCTGACGTGAAATGGATCGTTTTCGGAGGTTCTTATCCAGGTTGTTTAGCAGCTTGGTTGAGGCAGAAATATCCGCATCTAACACATGGTGCCATGTCCGCTAGCGGTCCACTATTAGCACAATTAGATTTTTCAGGTGAGATAACTGATAATAATTTAATCAGAGCGAATCTAATTGAATATAATGATGATAAAATTTAGTGTGTCGGATTAAAAAGAAACTTAAACACTTAGATTATATCAATCAGTATACAAATAATATAGTACACATATTTTGTTTGTAGGAGATTATTTAATTGATAATTTAATCAGTCCAAAATTCAAGAACCCATGTTGAAATCACAGTTAATCCTCTTGGGTTTGTTGTCATAAATAAACTGAATTTCTGATAACCTACATATTTAATTTCCATATTTCCATCTTTTGTTGCTTCTCTAGATCATAATTAATTATCTCCGATTCCAATAATATTTTTACTCCAAATAAACTCTTATGGAATAACAAAGTGACTTTTACCAAAAATTCAATATCGAAGTGACAATATTAACAAAACCTAACATCTAAAAATACGATTTCAATTTAAACAACTAACTAATACTGCCTTCTTTTGTCAGGTCGCTCTGTATATAGTGCTTCCCAAAAATTTCGAGACGGACGTCAATCTTAACAATTATCAACAAGTGCAAAACATAACCTCTAATACCGCGATTTCAAACAAGCTAAATCGAACGCGGTATCCACCCACGGTTTGTATAATAATACGGTTGCCTCGTAACTTTTAACCAATCATGACACGGCCAGTCGTGACGTCACAAGTATGCTGTTGGCAAATTCCGAGCATCTCAAGTGTAATGAAAATAATGTTTTTAATAATTACAGGGCAAGTTTATTAAAATCGAGACAAAGGACAATGAATGATCACTAAAAGTATATTTTCCATTAAAATATTAACACTTAAACGAAGGCGGTATTATATGAATTACATGATGAATGTTTATTTGTACCTATATTATAGTTATTTTGAGTCTTAAATAAGACAAAGTATTACGACAAAATATATTTATATTAAAATACAAACACAACAAAAAAAATGGTTTAAAATTAATTAACATACCTAAGTAATAATTGAATTGTATATGTATATTATTTATAGAACAATAATAATAGAATAATAGATTATGTTACAGTTTTTCTCATTTTTTTATAAAATCTTCTAGCTTCATCGGTGTCACGTTTTCTTTTATTTAATGAATGTTCTTCAGATTTCTTTGAATTAAGGTATTTTATTATGATAAATACTCTGTCAAACAAATGAATAAATTAATTTTTAGGCAATAAGTGGTTCTTTAATTTTTGTTTTAATTTTAAATTGATCTTTATGTACCTTAACGAACCACTTATCCAAACGTTCAACATCACTTTACCAAGAAGATGAGAGCTCAGTTAAGCCACCAAACGAAAGGCTTTGTACCCATGATGGCATTGCATAAGAATTAATGTTTTTTGCCTCATTCTTGTATGTGTAGGTACCAAGTTCTGGAAATTCCTTGTTGTGTTTTCTAGCCAGATATCCAGCTATATATATCAAACCATCTTTTTCGTAAATTTGTTTGGTGGACGTATCAGAAGAAGTTGTACTTGAAATTTCACTCATCGCTAGTATCTTTTGGTATAATTTGTTTCCAAGAATCAATACTAGCTTGTTTGAGGGCATTAGCAAGTATAAACTCTCCTTGTTCTGTCTCCTTCAGCTGCTGAGTATTGGGATTCTTCTGTACTATCCCTGGATTTTTTTCCAAAAGAATCAACCTTAATCGATATATATAGCATTAAGTGGAGCAGGATGGTCATGCAAGCCGCCTCTTGATCAAATCTGAAAAGTATAAAAATATTTTATTTGAATATACCAAGCTTTAATAAAATATATAACTATACCTGGCAAAATATATTTTCAAGACAATCCTGATTCAGCCTATGGGTCAAGATATATGAGGCTTTATACCTTTCCTTCATGTCTACAAATAATTGCTTTAGAGACGATGTTGAAATAACAGCTGCCTTTTGGAATATCTGCACACTGTTTTTAGAAATTGCTCGCATGTTTAAATTTGTTTTCGTTAGATGGTCTAAAACCTAATTTTGCATTTCTATTTTTTTTCCATACGCTACTTTAGAGTTGACTGTCTCTGAAGGACAATATGAATTTAAAATGTCAAACCATTTATTGATAAGCTCAATGAATTCTCCCACATTTTGAGCCAGCTCTTTATTTGGTCCAGGGCAATATCTCTTTAAAGCTGTAGCTGTTGTATGAGATAACAGCTGAGCTGCTAAAGATACATTCTGTCTTTGTGCTTTTTCACAAGTAATATGTAATCGTGTTAACTTGTGGTACGAACTAATTTCACTTCTACAATCATTTATGAGGGCTACGAGCGGCTCCTTAGTTATTATAGTCCCATCCTCTAAATTAAACCCGTGATCAAGGAACCAATTTCTAATTAATTTTAAAGTGTGGGGTACATCAGCAAGAATAAATATTTTATTTCCTGTCACTGGATGAGCAAAATATGTATTATGAGCGGTTATATTCATTTCTTTCCATAGTCCAATATTTCCACCTCCACAATCAGATACACATGCCACAACATCGTAGTTAATATTATCTAGCTCTTTAATAGTGTCTTCCAACAAAGACTTCATCATTTTGGTATCAAATCCGATAAATACTGGCTGTTTCCATGAGCTAAAGAGGCATCTTGCCATTATAACCTGCATGTATGAATGGGGACCTACGATTTTATCCAGCTTCTGGTCATATTCGATAAGTGATGATACTTTAATTTCATCATACGAAAGTACAGTCACCCTTTCGAAATTATTTTTATCCTTTCCAGATATGTTCATTATTTTTAAAACATCTTTTAATATTCCATGTTGCAAATTAATGTTTGATGCCCATCTTTGAAGTGTTGATATACCTGGCAATGGATATTTTAATGTTTCTCTAACATAAATATTGGCACGTTTGCTAAAATATCTCAATGTAAACGCCTTAGAAATTTCTTCACTGGTCCATCTGGCTTTGGTTTTATTTTTTAATAAAACTTCAATTTGGTTTTGTGTTAAAAAACCTCCTAAAAGTTCTTTTAGTTTTCCATTAAACGTATTTCGACTTTCATCAGCACTGAGTTGCAATTTCTTGTTTGTGGAAATAAGGTTTTCTATTTCTGCTTTGTCTTATTGTGCTTCATTCTTTAATTTTTCACATTGCTCTTGAAGAGCGATATATTTTTGAAATAAAATTTCATGTGGACATGGATTATCTTGTATGCTGTTCGAACTACAAGCTGGCACATCCTGGGCCAAATCAATCTGTTTGGCACCTTCATCTATTAATAGATTTTGAACAATTCGTTTTTCCTCTTTTAACTTCATTCTCTTACCCCTTTCACTAATATTCTGTTCATGAGCCAATGGAAGATTAAGTGATGGAATAGTTAAAATATATACAATAAAACACTTACTTTTTTCGGGCAAGATTTCATTGACAACTTACCTATTTCTTTTAGTCTTTTTGGCAATTTATTTGTTATCTTAGCTTCAATCATGTCTTCATATTGATCCAGCGCAAAATGTTTACTGCAGACACGTTTATTTTTTGGATCAAAGAGGCCTTTTCTTCGACAAAGACGAACCCATTGTTTTTTTTGGGGAAAGTAAAAAATCTTATTAATTCCCCTTCCTTTTTTGCCCTTTCGCTGTTACTTTTACAAGTAGCCACACTACAAATTGTTCCAGTCATTTCTACAATAGAATATTAAAAAAGCATTTCAAATTATGGAGTAAAATTTTTTTATTATTATCTGACTCTCCGCGATGAAAGAAATATAGTACGTAGTTGAATTAAATTCAAAATAGTCTATAGATACACTAATAAAGTTTATAAATAAAAACAACACGAAAACTTCAATTCAAACCACAATAAACAACAGTAGGTACAACAAAAGAAAACTACGGAAACTCGTAACGTGGCGCGTAACAGTCAGCCTCTAGCATACTGGTGACGTAGCCTGTGACGTATTACCCGCGATGTTGCCGGCAAAGTGAGGCAACCGTATTATTCTACAAACCGTGGTATACACCAATGAGAGGCCAGATAGCCTTGTGTATGGCAGGTTGCATAGTCGAGTTAGAGTTGTTAGTAATTTGTAGTGATTCATAATTCATTTTTTCTACTACCGTTCTTAAAGTACTATCTTTTCAGATAAACCCCGCAATTTACCAAAACCTTAAATTTGTTGTCAACCTGTCAACCACACCAATATTTTTTTCTACGACCCTAAAGAAAAATGTACAAAATGCGTATTCGATTAAGAAACTTACCACGTTGTAATACAGATTTTCATTTCTCACGGGCTAGCTGTATCGAAATATTTCATTTCCCACGACTCTCATGAGTTACTAGACTGCCAATATATTAACGAATTTTTTGATAATATATATATTATAATATATGATAGAGTCGTGTTTGTTAACGTCTGTCTAATAATTTGACATTGCACATCAGTGTTTACAAAATTCGTTTATAAAAAAAATTGATAATTGAAAATGGGAAGCGTTAGTGAGGATGATTTGACATTGATCGTTCACTATCCTGTTAGATGCAGGAGATGATATAACTTCTTTAAAGAGACACGATAATTGATTAATTTTTCCGCAGGTGAATTATACTGATTTTTTCTGCATAAAGTATTTTATTTCAGAGAGTCCAAATTTGAAACTTTGGAACGTTATTTCACGACGTAAGTAGATACATGTACAAAAAGGAAAAATTATATGGTTCATTCAACGGGTTAAGAACCAGACTTAATAATTTCAGAGAAAAAATTCTCTAAATCATGCAACAATAACGGCAGGAAAGATTATGATAATAATTGTTATGAAAAATAAACGGGTTTAATGACTAAAACTAACTTTTCCGCATCTGTGAGATGCCCTGAGTAATATTCTATCATAAAATTATCACTTGTATACACTTCGGGGGTGTATCGTGCTAACAAACCGAAATTTCTCCTAAAGTAACCAAAAACGCAGTATATCTGGATTTATAGAACCCGCTGTACTAGCTATAGTCAGGTGAAAAACAATAGGGTACACCTGTGAGACACTTTGAATGAATCACCCTGAAAAATATCCAATTATAAAATTGGCCACTTGTATACACTCTGGAGGCTGTATCGTACTAACAACCCGAAATTTCTCCAAAAATGTGGCACTTCAGGTACCATAGCACCCGTTGTACTAGATCTGGTGAGCTAAAAATCAATAAGATCCATCTATAAGACGCCATGAACAATATTCAATCATAAAATAGGTCACCGTATACACTCTGGAGGCTGTATTGTGCTAACAAACTGAAAATTCTCCAAAAATGACAAAAATTTGGTAACTCAAATACCATAGCACTCGTTGTAATGGATATGGTGAGTTGAATATCGATAGGGTTCATCTTTGAGACGCCCTGAATAATATTCAATCATAAAATTGGTCACTTGTATATACTCCGGAGGCCGTGTCGTGCTATCAAACTGAAATTTCCCCAAAAATGACAAAAATGTCGTACTTAAAGTACTATAGCACCTGTTGTACTGGCTGTGGTGAGCTGAAAATAGGGTTCATCTGTGAGATGTTATGAATAATATTCAATCATAAAATTGGTGAGTTTTTGCACTCCGGAAGCTGTATCGTGCTAACAAACTAAAATTTCTCAAAAAATTACAAAATGTCGTACTTTAAGAACCATAGCATCCGTTGTACTGACTATTGTGAGCAGAAAAGCAATAGGGTTCATCTGTGAGATGTCCTGAACAATATTCAATCATAAAATTGGTGATTTGTTGTACTCCGGAGGCTGTAACATGTTAACAAGACATGTAAACGAAAAGTGGACGACGACGACATACATACAGGATTTTTTTTCTAAAAACCATTTTTTCGTGTTGTTCTTGATGAAAAACGTAAAAAGAACTCAAATTTTTTTTTCAAAATTCCAACTTTTTTCTGTGTAAACCAATACTTTTCTCGCATATTAGATAGGTTGGGCGGAAAAGTAATATTACAATTTTGTTTCTGATTTATGATGATCGTACAAAAAGTATAGTATACAATTTGCATGAAATGACTCATTTCCAACTCGTAGGTATATGAAATATTGTAGTACGAGCGTAGCATATCTGTATCACAACATTGTAGGTTTCTTAATCGAATACGCACTTGAAATGTACATTTTTCTTTATGGTCGTAGAAAAAAATGTGTCAATAGGCTACTCAATCAAACTGTCATTTAAATGCCATCTGTGGGACAAAAACAGCTGTAGAGTGCATTATACAACGCTTGTTTAAAGCATTTTAAGACGTATTTTAATCATTTTTATAATATAATACAGGTAAAATGGGCAGTTTCAACACTTCCATCGGTGTTCACAAGTACCCACACTTTTAAATCGGATTCGTTCTTCCTTTGTGAATGTTTTACCTGGAATAAGAAATAAACAATAATTTAGCTGATTGTAAATAGCAAGTCAGGTATGTGATTAGTTTACTTACCGTTCCAATAACAATATGAATATCATATCGTCTACTCTCTTCACTCTATATTGAGTCACAAATCCTGCCTCGAAAAACTTGTATGCATATAACTTTTAAATGCCTTCATTTGCTCTTTGGTGTAAAAACTCGTTAATACCAGATAACTAACAATATCCATATTACTAACGCTGAGAAAGTATTTCGGGTTAAATCTTAACTTGCTGATGGATAAACAGTATGGGTCTAACTTCACATGTATGTGTATTTTCAGTACAAATCTGGCAGCGACGTTTGAATGTTGGCTTTATTGTTATAATAGTCACTCATTGTCTCATAATTTCCAAAAACACAATAAAAACACTAAAAACTTATGATGAACGTGCACACTAACAGAAACAACTGGTTTGTATGACCCACAGACGCTTTTAAGTGACAGAATGTCGGTTGCCTCTATAAGACATTCTAAACTTCATTGCCTTTAACCTGTACCATAACATTTAGGAACAATTTTAGACTCCTAAACACGAGTCGACGAAGTCCGTTTTAATGTAGAAAAAATCTCCAACTTTTAATACTTGATCATTCATTAAACTGAAATTACTGCTTAGAGCGGGGTTTGAGGGGACAAACGGTAAGTGCTAGAGATTAGGTATAAACGGATTCGGAATCAGCATGGTCTTAAACTTCTCCAATCTTCAGTTTTCTATACATAGTCACTCATTAAACTGGAATTACTGTTTAGTCTACTTATACGTCACACTGTGGCGCTCTCTACTTGCTTTAATGTGTTTCTTGCTTATTTTTCAGAATATTTCAAAGTAGTTGCCGACTCGTTACGCGCTAGCAACGACAATTGCGCGAACGCAGTGAAACAAGGTACCGCGCAAATAGAACTTCTCTTGAAAAAATCATTAGGTCGCAAGAATATCGATGACCTTTTCCACTTGTGCGAAAACGTTGAGGATAATCTCGAGAATGATTTAGATATATCGAACTTGTTTCAAACTTTAGCGGACAATTTTGCCGGAGTCGCCCAATACAACAAAGATAATAGAGAAGCTACTAAAAAATTGAATTTAACCGTCGATACGCTTTGCGATATAATGGTTGACGAAACAATCGGACCGGAAGTGAATAGATTAGCAGCTGTAAACGATTTGTTACTAAAAGTAAACAACGAAACTTGTTTGGATTATAAATACGATAAAATGATCGACGAATTGAAAAATATTAGTTGGAAATCCGAAGCTTCCGAAGGAGGTCGCCAATGGACTTACCAAACTTGCACGGAGTTCGGTTTCTATCAAACATCCTCGTATAAACCGCATATATTCGGAAATAGATTCAACGTAACTTACTTTATCCAACAATGCGAAGATGTATTTGGTCCTTCATATAATCGATCGTTCCTAGAACAAGCCACGTACAGGACAAACACACTGTACGGTGGTTTGGACATTGAAGTAAGCAACGTGGTATTCGTACATGGTTCTTTAGACCCTTGGCACGTTTTGGGAATCACTGAAACGAAGTCGAACGAAGCGCCGGCGATTTTAATTAAAGGTGAGTGACATAGGGAAAAAGTACTGTGAGCGATGTTGGAATGTATTTTTTACAGGTGCAGCTCATTGCGCTAATATGTATAACCCGTCTGATGATGATACTCCTCAGTTGAAGGCAGCCAGAGAACAAATTGAAGAGTTAATTGGAACTTGGATAGATCTTTGATATATGTATAAGTGTTAACATTAATTTTAATGTCAAAATAAAAATGTAAACTAAGTAAATATTTTAATAAAAATAAAAACTTTATTTCAGTTATTAATTTTCGTAATTCGTAACAACCAAGAACGAATACCAAGTTCTACTAAACAATATGTCACCTTTTCCTTTATATTATTACGCCTCTGGCATTTCGAGCTAACTTCATATTGTAGCCACAAAAACCTCCTTGTGTCGTTGACCATGAATATCAGAATCTTGAATACAAAGTTAGATACATAATTTCTCAAAGAATATCACTAGTATCTCAAAGCTTTCGTTGAGACGAAATAGTTCTGATAAAAAAAATTCTAAAGATACACCATGGCGATATATTAATTGCAGATACTTCGTTATGAAGATTCGAATAAACTATCTGACGTGTTGAAAATCGGATCCGTTTTCTGTGATTGTGACATTGACTTATTTCTCTATGGAATTATTTTCCGAAAATATGTGACGCCATGTTTATAATTTAAATTCACTAGTTTGTGTCAACAACGTGCTACACAGTATGAAAGTGAAGTCACCTAAATTAGTGAAAAAGAAGAAAATTGAATAAAATGACTGAAGAAAAAATATGGAACACTCCATAAGAAAAAATAAAACGAAATGATATACGCCGTGACTAGAAGTACATCGGATGTACGAAATTATTTTGTACATCGGCCTTGTGGTTGGTTGGTCGAAGGATAATATACTTTAAATAGTTGTCTCTGACTTTAAATATAAATTGTGTTTATTGTGTAATATTTATAAGTTTCTAGGTTTTGTGATCTATGTACTTTATTAGAAATAAAAATGAAAGTAGGGGCGATATTCAACAGTGAGAAAGAATTTGTCACGGAATTAAAAAAATGGGAAGATGAATCAAAAGGTAAGTAGTACAAATCTGAAGACCACAAGAAATAAAGGTGTTCATAGTCATATTAATCTCAGAAAGCCCTATCAACTTTTATTTTGTTGCATACATGGTGGAAAAAAAGTTCAAAAACAAACCACAGATAACACTCGCAACGCAAGGTAAGATAGTTTAGCTTCTGCATAAACATCTTGCAACAATTTCAGTACTTTTTCTCTTTCTAGGACCTTTCAAAAAAATTGTCCAGCAAATATCAGATTAATTGTTTCTGAAGATTGTAATCATCTAACAATAGCTAATACCAATTTTAATCATAATCATGAAACAACAGAGGTAAGTGTGGGAACTTGTTGCAATGTTTAGAATGTAACTTTAAATTTAATTTTTACTTTTGTTATAGTCTTTTTATAAACATTTACCACAAAAACGCAAGTCAAACCCAGATGAAAAATATAAGGTTGAAGAATTGCTTAAAGCTGGTGGTAATAAAAAGAAAATAAAACATATAATGGAACGTGAAACAAAGAAAATGATTATATTAAAAGACTTACGGAATTTGGAATATAGTAGATAATTTAAAGTAATCATACTTGTTCGTGTTTCGTAATTTGTTAACTGCTTCGAAGGACCAATGTAATGATTCACTAAACTACTTCCACTAAATACTTTATTTAACAAACATATTTTGAGTAAATACAACAACGTGAACTTATGTGTTTATTGCGTGACTTCTCTCTGCTTGATTCGGTCTGCTTGCCCATAACCTGTTCTCGCGCATGCGTCGCACACAGCGGCGCCGATATATGGTTAAAGTGCTAACATAGACGCCCGCGTTGAAAAGTGGCTTTTCAAAATAATTATTATTATTACATCGAACGTAAATAAGTGTTTTAAACAGGAAAAATAAAAATTAGTCTATAGCTGGCACAACACAAATTTTTGCAATGGATCTCTTGAAGGTTTTTCCAGCGGATGTTTTTACTGATACCACTCTGACGACACCGTCTGGTCCTGGATGTAGGTCTGTTATGCGAGCCATGGGCCAATGCAAGGGTGGTGTATTATCATCCTTCAATATTACTAATGAGTCTACCTTAACACTGTTGGTCATATCATTTTTCCATTTATTTCGAGATTGTAGTTGAGTTAAGTAATCACGTGACCAGCGTCTCCAAAATTGTTGCAAAAGCTGCTGTAGTCTATTATATCGGGATAAAGTATTTTCCTTACGACCAGCCAAATTCACTTGGGGAATAGCCTTTAAGGAATCTCCTATTAAGAAATGGGATGGTGTCAATGGTAATAGGTCATTAGGATTGTTTGAGAGGGGTGTAAGTGGTCGGGAGTTAAGACATGCTTCAATCTGTATTAATAGCGTATATAATTCTTCATAAGAAACTGAAGAATTTTCGAGAACTCTACGTAAGTTGAATTTGGTTGATTTTACAGCCGATTCCCATAATCCCCCCATGTGTGGTGTATTAGCTGCCAATTTATTTTTTCTTTAGCCAAAAAACTAGTTATGTTATTATTATGTTTTGGGTCAGAAATAAGATTATATAATTCAATAAAATAATTATTCGCACCTACAAAATTTGTACCGTTATCTGAAAAAATGTCAATTGGTTCACCTCGTCGTGAGATACATCTTTGGAGGGCGTTTAAAAAGCTATCTGTTGACAGATCCTTAACTAGTTCTATGTGAACGGCTTTAACTGCAAAACAAACAAAGATACAGATATAGGTTTTGACTACCTTCGAATTGCGTAACGTGCCTTCCTTAACCAAAATAGGACCTGCGTAATCTACTCCACATTGCGCGAAGGCGCGATCGGGTTGTGTCACTCTTGATCTGGGTAAGTTTCCCATTGAAAATTTTGAAGTCTTCGGTTTAACCTTGAAACAACATATACAGTTCATAATTACTCTTTTTATTTGATTTTTTCCGTTATGGGCCAATATGCGAGACGTATTATTGACAAAAGCAAATGTACTCCGGCGTGTAAATGTTTACAATGTTCTTGTTTTTTAATAAGCTCCGTAATCCTGTGTTTATCTGGTAGTATGATAGGATGTTTTTGTGCATAGTCCAGATCGGAATTAGTTAATCTTCCACCCACTCTAAGCAATCCGTCTTTATCTAAAAATGGGTGTAAATTTAAAAGTCGGCTATCTCGCCTTAACGGTAACGATTCGCGTAGTGCATTCATTTCCGAGAAAAATGAGGTAGACTGTGCAATTTTTATTGTTAATGTATGCGCTCTCTTAAGTTCAGCTACCGATAATGTTTTTGAATCATATTTTATTTTATGTAGACCGTTTATGAATCTGAGTACATAACAAACAACATTTTGTAATTTGCTAAACGTGGACATTTTTTTAAAATCTTCAAGACTATAATTATTTGTAGCTGTAGAAACAAATGTCGAAATTTTTATTTCGGGTAATTCCGCTATCGTATCAAATTCAATATTAGCCTTATGAGTTTTATGTACCAAAAAAGATGGTCCGTACCACCACTGCTTAAAATTAATTAGTTCCTTGGGGTCTATACCTCGAGAAATCACATCCGCGGCGTTGTGTTCACTATTAACGTGACTCCAATCCGTTAAATTTGTTAATTCTGTAATTTGAGATACCCGATTGGCAACAAACGTTTTCAAATTGCTTGGATCAATTTTTAACCAAGATAGTACTATAGTAGAATCCGTGAATAGATTAACTTCTGAAATATCAATGTCAAGAATTGTTCGTACTGTGGTTACTAAATTTGCCAATAGATGTGCTGCCATTAGTTCAGCTCTAGATAATGTTACCTTACGAATAGGCAATTATTTATTATTTAAAAGGTTCTTTATTAAATATTTTGGTACCCTTTTACAAAGAAATTGAAAATGCATGTAAAATGCTGGCCGATGTTCTGGCAGTTTTTCTCCTTCTTTGTGTTCCCCATCCTAGATTCCTATGGCTCCTTGCCGAAGCATCATCCATAGCTATTCATTGTATACAACTTTGCCCTGTAAAGTGCTTGTGATTCCTAGCATATTTCGGCTGTGTATTCCCTGAAAAGTAGCTAAAAAACAGGGTCTCAACGAATAGGCAATACCTTTGTTTTTGAACAAAGCAAATGTGCGTACCGTTTACCATTGCGATTTTCAGACACTAAATAGAGGCATATGCACGTTCAGAGCTATCAGCGAAACCACATAGTTTTATTTTTACCGGTGAATCGATTAATACTTGCCGTTTAATATTAATTTCATTAAGAATATGAATTTGAGATAAGAAATTTAAGAATGATTGCCCTTTATCCTCGGGTATAGGTTGATCCCATTCTATATTTAACAATAATTCTTGCATAATCAGTTTTGCTTTAATAGTAACTGGGCCAATCAACCCTAGAGGATCATATATTTGCGAGATTAGTGATAACACTGCACGTTTTATTAATATCTGATTTGTTGAGACTGAAAGATTAATTGAGTATTTTAAAACATCTAGTTTTGGATTCCAAAGGATTCCCAATGTTTTTATTTCCCTTTCATCATGAGCAACTAATAGATTTTTATCCTTTGATTGATCATGCTGTAATATGTATGTTAAAATCGAATCATTATTGGTTGACCATTTCCTTAATTCAAATCCTGCCTGAGATAGTATATTCGTTAATTCTTTATAGACTGTAATAGCTTCCTCATGGTTATCCAAACTTACAAGCAAATCGTCCATATAGAAAGAATTTTGAATAATTTTTGAGGTACGAGGATATTTAACTTGGTTATCAATCGCGAGTTGTTTAAGACACCGTGTAGAGAGAAAAGGAGCACACATGAAGTACCATATGTTAACGTGTTCAACTGATAAACATAGAGAAATAAACATATTATTATTTGTCTATGCTGATAAATACCAAGGGGTTGTTGTTCGTTTTCGCGCCACAAGATTTGTTGATAATAGGTGCGTTCTTTTTGACAGATCTCAGCTCATATCAGTAATCTGAGCGTTCTTTTTGTTTTACTCACTATAAGTGAGCTATCTGAGCGTTCTTTTTGTTTTACTCACTATAAGTGAGCTGAGATTTTTCCTCCCCCTTCACCGATGCTGAATGTGTTGTAAGAGGGTATCAGTTGGAATTGAGTCGAAAATAAAGTGGAGGGGATGAAGAAATATTTGATTTGCTTGGTTTATTTGTAGTTTTAACCAAGGTTATCTAAGGTTTTAACCATTGACATATAAACAATAAACACACATAATCTATTTTTCTTTTGTTACAAATTATGGATACATTAATTAACATTATTAGATGCTGATACGAATCTGTGGTATAGTTTAAATCTATCGACAGATCGCACGCTTCAATTGATATGTCGTTCTTTTTGGTGCTTACTCACATCACTTTATCTCAGATCACCTTAACTGAAGTGATCTGAGATCTCAGTCAAAAAGAACGCACCAAAGGTCTATCATTAGGATGTACCAAAACCTGTCTAAACATCATTTTAACGTCAGCGTTTAATATTCTTTTTCTTAATCTTAGTCTCAAAATTATTGAGAATAATTCGTTTTGAACTGTAGGACCGGGAATTAACAAATCGTTCAGCGAATAACCAGTATCGATCTTTGCGCTTGCGTCAAATACTACCCTTACCTTAGTAGCCGCGCTAGATGGTTTTAAAACAGCGTGATGTGGTAAGAAATAAGACTTGTCCCTTTGATCATTGCTAAGAATACCCTCAAATTTCATATGACCAAATTTTTCATATTCTCGTAGAAATTCTACGTATTGTGGTTTAGGATGTTCATTTTTCGCTAAGCCATACTCGAGCGCGTTAAATCTTTTTAAACTATGATGTTGAGAATCACCGAGTAATTCTAATTTATTTTGCCTAAATGGTAATCTGACTATAAAACGATTATCCTTGTCACGTGTGGTAGTTTCCGAAAAATTAGTTTCACAATATTTGTCTTCCGGTGATAGGAATTTCCTTTTCGGTAATTCCTCAATTTACCAAAATTTTATGAGCGTTTGATTTAAATTATCATCATACGTATTTTCGTGACTTAAATTACAACTAATTTGATTTTTGTGCTTATTTGTTTTTCCATAATTTATATTTAACGAACCTGTAATTATCCATCCAAGTTTTGTTTCAACCAATAGTGGCATATTTGTGCCTAAACTTATTTTTCCGTCACCCAATAATTCATAAAATATCCCTGCGCCTATAAGTAATTCAATGTTTTTTGGAACATTAAATCTCTCATCAGCCAATTCTAAATTTTGCGGGCAGTTCAAAGCATTCATAGGAAATTCTAGTAATGGTAAGTTGTCACTTAAATGGCATAACTAAAAACGGAAGATTTACTTCAAATGAGTTAAAACGAGACTTTAATTTTGCGTAGGTTTTATGCGTAATATTCGTAATACCTTGATTTATCCCATTAATTCTGACATTAAATTCTGTACCCTTCAAATTTAATTTATCAAATAAAGATTGAGTTATCATGTTCGCTTGACTACCGGAATCTAGAAGCGCGTTGCTTTCGTGTACCTTACCGAGAGACTTGGTAAGACTACAGTAAAATACGCCCAGGGGACAGACATACAAATTGCAGAAGTGACATGTCTTTGTCACGGAACAGATATGTTTTGACAGATGACATTTAGAGAAATTGTGGGAAACTTTTGTTTGTTTACCATTTTCTTGGTCTTTTTCAAACGATTGACTCCTAAATCTCATTGAAAAATTATAAAGCTATATAATATATTCCTATTCTACAGATCTTTATTTAGATTTTACGCAGATAACATTAAGATACTATTTTGTATTTTATTAATTCTTTTTAAGTTATTTTTGATGGTAGAAGGCAATGGATCATTTAGAACCATAAACACTTCAAGGATTGTGTAACCTTTGTGGGAAAGGCACGTATTAGTGAAGAATTGGAATATTCAGGGAAAAAAGAAAATCAAAGATGCCTTTTTAAAAAGTAACATGAAAACTGAGATGAAGAAGATATTAAATGAAACTGACGAAGACAAATGTTTATCCCTAAAACAAATGCCTACTTGCTCAAACTACAAGAAGCAAATGAAATAGATGTTGTCACATATTTGTTAAAGTATATCTACTAGAATGTACAAGTATAAGAATATATATTATAATATTAACATTTATGTTTTAGTTATTATTTTCAAAATGAAGAAGGGATAAACATGTGTGCCCATTTTTATAGAAAGAATGCTGGAAGAAACACAAATATGGCAATAGAAACTTTAAGCGGTTGGAGTAGGGCTCTTGGGTCTAGCATACTTCCATACCTGATAAAAATTTTTTTTTCACGGGAATGTATTGATGGATGAATACCTTTCATTTTAACCAAAATCAGTCATCCCCCACCCACCCCCTAAGGGCGGGGGTGGGGGTGACTTTGTAAAATAGAAGTAAAAATAAATTTATGAATTCGGAATCAAATTCTACGTAATTCTTTACGTATACACCCCAAATTTCATTTTGATAACTTGTTTTTTTATAAAGTTATGCGGAAAAAATGTTATCAAAAAATTGATTATTCAGTGGTGTAGAGCTCTCGGGTCTAGCATACTTCCATATTTGATAGAAAAAAACTTTTCGCGGGAATGTATTGATGGATGACTACCTTTCATTTTAACCTAAATCAGTCATCCCCCACCCACCCCCTAAGGGCGGGGGTGGGGGTGACTTTGTAAAATAGAAGTAAAAATAAATTTTTGAATTCGGAATCAAATTCTACGTAATTTTTTACGTATACACCCCAAATTTCATTTTGATAACTTGTTTTTTTATAAAGTTATGCGGAAAAAAATGTTATCAAAAAATTGATTATTCAGTGGTGTAGAGCTCTCGGGTCTAGCATACTTCCATATTTGATAGAAAAAAACTTTCCGCGGGAATGTATTGATGGATGATTACCTTTCATTTTAACCTAAATCAGTCATCCCCCACCCACCCCCTAAGGGGTGATGACTTGAGAAAAATTTCAAATTTAAGATAAAATATGAAAATTTAGGGCCGTACATAAAAAAATTCAAGGAAACCGATGACGTCGTTGGAATTTCATTTCTTCCAAAAAAACCGCCCCCGAAAGGGAATTTCTTATTTTGTGTATTTTTTTGAGATTTCACGCATCGTATATGCCCTATCCTGAAAATGAAGTTTCCATGTCTTCCCGTTTCTTATATAAACGAGGGACCCAAGACATGGATACCTCATTTTCGAGATAGGGCATATACGATGCGTGAAATCTCAAAAAAATACACAAAATAAAAAATTCCCTTTCGGGGGCGGTTTTTTTGGGGGGTGGCTACCCTTATTTTTGGAAAAAATGAAATTCCAACGACGTCATCGGTTTCCTTGAATTTTTTTATGTACGGCCCTAAATTTTCATAATTTTATCTTAAAATTGAAATTTTTCTCACGTATGGACTTTGTCAAAATTTCAAAGAAAACGCGACGATTCTGGATCTTGGGTCCCTCGTTTATATAAAAAACGGGAAGACATGGAGACTTCATTTTCGGGATGGGCATATACGATGCGTGAAATCTCAAAAAAATACACAAAATAAAAAATTTCCTTTCGGGGGCGGTTTTCTTGGGGGGTGGCTACCCTTATTTTTGGAAAAAATGAAATTCCAACGACGTCATCGGTTTCCTTGAATTTTTTTATGTGCGGCCCTAAATTTTCATAATTTTATCTTAAACTTGAAATTTTTCTCACGTATGGACTTTGTCAAAATTTCAAAGAAAACGCGACGATTCTGGATCTTGGGTCCCTCGTTTATATAAGAAACGGGAAGACATGGAGACTTCATTTTCGGGATAGGGCATATAAGATGCGTGAAATCTCAAAAAAAATTCCCTTTCGGGGGCGCTTTTTTTGAGGGGTGGCTACCCTTATTTTTGGAAAAAATAACGACGTCATCGGTTTCCTTGAATTTTTTTATGTACGGCCCTAAATTTTCATAATTTTATCTTAAACTTGAAATTTTTCCCAAGTCATCACCCCTTAGGGGGTGGGTGGGGGATAACTGATTTAGGTTAAAATGAAAGGTAATCATCCATCAATACATTCCCGCGAAAAGTTTTTTTCTATCAAATATGGAAGTATGCTAGACCCGAGAGCTCTACACCACTGAATAATCAATTTTTTGATAACATTTTTTCCGCATAACTTTATAAAAAAACAAGTTATCAAAATGAAATTTGGGGTGTATACGTAAAAAATTACGTAGAATTTGATTCCGAATTCAAAAATTTATTATTACGACTATTTTACAAAGTCACCCCCACCCCCACCCCCGCCCTTAGGGGGTGGGTGGGGGATGACTGATTTAGGTTAAAATGAAAAGTAATCATCCATCAATACATTCCCGCGAAAAGTTTTTTTCTATCAAATATGGAAGTATGCTAGACCCGAGAGCTCTACACCACTGAATAATCAATTTTTTGATAACATTTTTTCCACATAACTTTATAAAAAAACAAGTTATCAAAATGAAATTTGGGGTGTATACGTAAAAAATTACGTAGAATTTGATTCCGAATTCAAAAATTTATTTTTACTACTATTTTACAAAGTCACCCCCACCCCCGCCCTTAGGGGGTGGGAGGGGGATGACTGATTTAGGTTAAAATGAAAGGTAATCATCCATCAATACATGTCCGTGAAAAAAAAATTTTATCAGGTATGGAAGTATGCTAGACCCAAGAGCCCTACTCCAACCCTTTAAGCAACATGCTGAAAACGAACCAGTTAAAATGGAATGATAGGGTTACAATACAATTGAGAAGTTGCTTGATGCTATAGAAGACTTGAGGTCTGTTCCACAGACAAGTAAATAAAAGGGTCTGTTCCAACTGACAGGAAAATCATACAATGTATGATAGAAATCCAGTTGACCTGCCGATTAGTGAACTTGATGTCAAAGATTTCTTATATTCACTAATCATCTGGTCTACTGGATTTGTATCCTACATTGTATGGTTTTCTTGTTAGTTGGAACAAACTTGGTGGATATTAAAATGTGGAAGAGGATTTTAGACATGGAGAGAACTAATGCCAATAATTATCAAGATAGAATTATAATAAAAGCACATAAAAGAGCAGAAACAATGAAGAGGGAGGTAGAAGTAGTAAAAAGTTTAGGAGTATTGGGAACATTTCAGGTAAAATCTACAAGACACAAGAACAAGAAAGTTTATAACATAAGGTTTAACAAAGTTTGTGAGAGTGAATGTAGGACATTATATTGTAGGGTATGTAAAATTTGTATTCATCTCTACTCTCTACATATGTGATTGTCCTGATTACACAGTGAGAAATACCTTGTGTAAGCATGTTCACTTAGTACGAATGTATGAGGAGCAAATGGGCACTAATTCTGTTTTAGATGAAACTGAAAAATTTAGACGAAAATTCATTGACCCAACAGACATGACATAGAAATCAAAAAAATTTTGGAAGAAAAAACAGATGTAGAACGGGTTCAGGATGAAAATAAACTTCTAATTTAGAAGACTAACTTTTGCAATTGGGTTAATACATTAGATGGTGGAGCATTTAATTTTTTTTAAAAATGTTCAAGGAATTATGAAGAAAACACATGTCCTTACAAAAATAGAGACAACAAAGTGCAAAATGGAGAAACAGGATTATTTTCCTTCAAGCAAACATCAGAAGGTACCTAAATACAAAATATTGTTACATTTTTCCTAATCTTTTAGTGAATGTTCAGGCCAGTCTGTTTACCTCACTACTATCTACTATTTAATTTTATATATTATTTCATGAATGTGTATTCTGTACAGGCTTTATTACTGTTTTCCATTACCACTTTAGTAACAGGATTGAATTAGAACCCAATAATGAATAAGGAACAGGGTGGTAATGTAATAAATTAATTTTAATCTTATCAATAACAATATCGTCTGGTGGAATTATCAGTTTGGATCCACAAATCCAATGGTCTAGACTTCGTACTTAGCTCTTTTCAAATAACTATAACAAATTCTGACCTTGGTGATATGTTATGCAAACATTCCAAGCCCTAATCCTTTAAGGTACCCATCCCTGATATTTACTTTTGATGTAATAATACAAAATGGGAACAGCATAGCTCGGATATTAAAGCGTGGAGTTGATAATGGGTCTGAGCTTCAAATACCTCCAGTGCTGAGAATTTTCTAAATGATCTAAATACTGGGAACAGAAGCAGTGTCTACTCAGAATATATAGTTATTAGCCATGGCAAATGAGTAACCCATTTTAATTATTTTCTTTTTATTACAGAAACAAAGTGATGGGCCGATCAGCACCAAGCAGTATATGCCATTATAAATATTTTATTAAATTTCATATGTATATGCATTTAAAAATTGTTTAATATTGTAGAAATTATTAAACTGCAAATGGGTGTATCTTTTCCTTTGTGTTATTAAAAGTGTTTCTGTTCATATTGTGTATTAATTTCTCTAAATTTTGTAATATTGGATATGATCTACCTATATGCAATGTGAGAATTGCATAAATATAACTAATTTAAATGTTTAAAAGTTCATTTTTCAATCTTGTTTGATATTTCAATTGATATCTTGATTTATCACTTCAATCTTTCAAAAAAACAAACTTCCAGATTTACCTTAACTAAAACAATAACCACCTATTTAAATACTGTTTCAAAGTGTAATTTATGAACGAAAAAAATATGTAAATTTCACACTATTTTTAATGTATTTTAAATCATTTTTAAATAACAATAGACAGGCATATAATTAAATTTTAAACCAAATATAATATACAAATTTAACACATCACTAATCATTCGCAATTCGCTAAATAAAGTAAAATGGAAATAATCATCAAATCTAAAGGCGGGTTTATACAACATTTACATATAGTCATAATCACAGTCACAATCATAAGAGTTAAACTAATTATTTCTTATAGCACCGTTTATACAACTGTCACAATCATAAGCATAATTTTACTGACCTTGAAGTTCCTAACTTTTAACTTTATGATTATGATTAAGACGAGAATTGAAATGCGCATGCGTTGTAACCAACTGGCGATGAGCAATGTTGACAAAAGGCGTCTTGGTTGAAGAATGAATTTTATTGGCAATTTTTTGGAGGTATATCAGTGCTCCATCAATCATTGTTTATACTATACTTCATTGATTTGACTGTTGGCTAATTTCATTTATATGAATTTTATGCTTATGACTGTGACTATTAAAATTGTATAAACGCCTTTTAGAATTATGATTGTGATTAAGTTTATGATTCTGACTGTGATTATGATTATGTAAATGTTGTATAAACCCGCCTTAAAACGAAAATTTAGAATTTAGGTTATATTGACATGAATGGCATGTGACAATTAGTTCCGTGGCTAAGATACGTCACTTATACAATTTGCATGTTCTGTCCCCTGGGCGTATTTTACTGTAGTCTCTTACCGAGATTGTCTTCAACAAATACGATCGCCGTTGATAATAAAACGTTTGTAGACACCGCCGTTTCAAAAACATTCGAGTGTAAATTTAATACTTCTTGATTATTTTCGGAGTTTTTACACGTGTGCATTTTTGTTTCTTGCATACAAACCTTACCCATTTCGAGGTCATTTTTTATTTCCAATTTCGTTTGAGCTGCTGAGGCGTTGTTGCCGCTTGAGGTTGAAGGTTGTGAGGTTTCAATATTTTGGTTTCGGGAATAATTTTTTAACCGGTTATTATCTGAATGTAATGCAGTATTGTGTTTATTTCCAAATTTTTTACAAGACGATGATCTACATTCAAGCCTTGAATGTCCTGGTCGTAGGCAGTTAATTCTTAACTTATGAAATTTTATTTTTTATCATACCTATCGGGAATTGTTAATTCTAGAAAACGTTGACACTGAAATATATAATGAGTACCGCTACATATTTGACAATTGATGCTACCCGTTCTCTCAGTTGCTGCGTAAGTTTGATAAATTTGATGTGGCTTTCGTGTAACATTAATATCATGTGGGTTTCTGTTATGAACATTGTTTTGACCCTTATTATTATTACCCTTTGCGTTTTCTTGATAACTCGCTTCTAATGCAAAACATTTCTTTGTTAAAAATTCAATTAAGTTGTCAAGTGGAACTAAACTATTATTGCCATCTTGGCTGTTTTCCCATTCCCGTCGTGTTCGATCATCGAGTTTTCTTAATATGATCGGGATTAACAGAGCATCCCATTGATCCGCAGGTAATTTTAATTTTAATAGAACATTTTTGTGCTGAAACACCGTGTCAATAAGTTTTCTCAGAGCAAAATGGGATTCTTTTGTTACATCTGGCAAATTAAACAATAAGCCATTTACATGATGATTTACAATCGCGCCTTTATTTTCATATCTCTTTTTTAGTAGTTCGAGTGCAACCGAATAATTTTCACTTGTTACTTCCAACGAGTCGATCAAGCGCAATGCATCGTTCTTACAACAGGTTTTTAAATATAAAAATTTTTGAATTTCAGAAATATCATTACGTGAATGTACAACTGAATTAAAAACATCAAAAAATCCAAACCATGTTTCAGACATTCCGCAAAATGATGGTAAACCCATATCTAGCAACCTTGGTAACTGTAAATTTGAGCTTTGATTATAAACAGGCATAGTTGTCATATTTCTGCTACCGTTATGTGCATAAATAATTTCTTTTGCCTCGGAAATAAGATTGAAGAATATTGACTCTACATTCTCTCTTTCCTCGCATTCATCGCTAACTAAGAATTCTAATTGTGACTGGCAATTGTCAAAATGTATAAATTCTTCTTGAATATTTTTTAATCGTATTTCAATCTGTGCTATTTTTGTTTTGTTTGCTAGGTCTTTAATAAACTTTTCAAATCTGGTCAATTTTTTGCTTTTATTACACCGCGTGTGTGACGTAATTCTGCTATTTGAGTTTCGGTATTTTCATTTTCAGGAACGTTCATGATTAACACAGATTGAGATATCAAAAGCGGTAAAAATAGAAATAAGAAATAAGGACTTATCTTTGTGATTACGGGGACACGTGTCGTGGTTTCTTGCAGCTCGGCAACGTCGAACTTCGGCTTGGTGGTCGTAGTTTTCTTCGCTTCGAAAATGGCGGGGAACGTGTTAAGAATTCCAATCGTTGCTGGCCAAAATCCCGCTCGTATAGGATCAAAAACTGTTCGTGTTTCGTAATTTGTTAACTGCTTCGAAGGACCAATGTAATGATTCACTAAACTACTTCCACTAAATACTTTATTTAACAAAAATATTTTGAGTAAATACAACAACGTGAACTTATGTGTTTATTGCGTGACGTCTCTCTTGTCTCTGCTTGATTCGGTCTGCTTGCCCATAACTTGTTCTCGCGCATGCGTCGCACACAGCGGCGCCGATATATGGTTAAAGTGCTAACAATACTTATTTACATATATTTATTTTTTTAATAATGTTTGTATTGAAAAATTTTAGGCACATATTTTCTGTTCGAGAAAAATAAAATATGTCTTTATTTGAACCATCATTATGTAATACTGCATGTGAGGAAATATCAACGGGTATTTCAAAACTGCAATTTACAACCAATTGAAACGCAACATATAGGAAAGCAACTTTTATAACCGATATGGCTTATACTGAAAAGGACACAGAATGGAAATTAACTCGGAAATTAAATAAATTTGTAAAATATAAAGTCTCTGTTGGTGCTACGAGATATTGCCAGTTTGATATCTGAACAATCGGGAGATGTTTTCGATTTATCAATGCAAAGTATTTTAAAGCTAAAAAAAATTGTTGTTAGATGGTAAACTTGTAGAAGTGTAGTAGTGTAAGTAATTAAATTGAAACAGTGGTTTTTGAAAATAAAGGCAATCAAAATGACGAAAGTGAAAAACTCAGCCACATTGTCATGAGGGATCATAGCTATAGTAAAAGTAATAACACATCTGATTTCGAAAATAGTCTTGATAGGGTAATAATTCCAAAAGTAGCTAAAATGATAGATAGACCTAAAGGATGCGGTAAAACTGCTAGTGGGTTACCTAAGGTTAAATGCTTCTCTTTAAAGAAAAAACTTTTTGCCAAAAGAACTGCAAGTGAGAAAAAACTTTTTATATTGAATCTTGTTTCACCATCTTTGAAATATGTTTATGCAAAAAAGAAAAAAATTGATATCGAACATTTAAATGCAGATTTACCATATTCATTGCTGCATAAAAATATAAACTTTAATTTAATTAGAGAATTTTGCTCCGAAGCGTCGTGGAACAATGTTACAACAATACTTAGTGGTATGAAAAATATCCCCTGTCCTTGCGCACAGTGTAACTGTACATTAGATGATCCACCAATTATATGTGCATCATGTTTAAAATCATATCACTTATTTTGTGTGGCATTGAAACAAGTCCCAAAAAAAAAGAAACTGGATGTGTAGATATTTGGTGCGTTCTTTTTGACTGAGATCTCAGATCACTTCAGGTAAGGTGATCTGAGATAAAGTGATGTGAGTAAGCACCAAAAATAACGACATCTCAATTGAAGCGCGCGATCTGTCGATAGATTTAAATTATACGACAGATTCGTATCAGCATCTAATAATGTTAATTAATGTATCCATAATTTGTAACAAAAGAAAAATAGATTATGTGTGTTTATTGTTTATATGTCAATGGTTAAAACCTTAAATAACCTTGGTTAAAACTACAAATAAACCAAGTAAATCAAATATTTCTTCATCCCCTCCACTTTATTTCCGACTCAATTCCAACTGATACCCCCTTACAACACATTCAGCATTGGTGAAGGGGGAGGAAAAATCTCAGCTCACTTAAAGTGAGTAAAACAAAAAGAACGCTCACACTACTGATGTGAACTGAGATGAACTGAGATCTCAGTCAAAAAGAACGCACCTAATGTTCTGAGTAAAGATACATATCCACAAGATGTAATTCATTTCTGTAAATTTTATAGCTTAAATATATGTTGAATAGATGAGGCTTTTACTTGATGAAGATCCATACTGAACGATGAAATAAAACAATATAGTTTGTTTAAACTAACTATATTGTTTTATTTCATCGTTAAATATATGTAGTTACTATTTGCTTTTAAATGTTAATAAAAGTTTTTTTACTACTTTTTTCCTAAAAACCTTTATTCATAATCATCAAGTTTTGAAGCAAAAACAGAAAGTCGTAATCATGCAAATATTTTAAAAAGGGAGATTCAAATTCGGTGAAAATTCAAATTTAGGAAAATCCAGCTTCTTCAACTTTATTAAATATTTTCCGACGTTTTTGGTTCAGATAATAAGTAGGTATATGTATTTTTGGCACATTTTGTACTCTAGTAATAATTGCTGATAAATTTTAATAAGTTTGTCCCGTAATTGTGTATAACCTGTTAGAAAATAAGAAGACAAAAAATCAAAATAACCCTCTCAAAGTTAGGTATATCTTATTTTCTGGATCCCATAAGTTCATCATTCTGATGTACGAATCAAATATCGCCCTTACTTTCATTTTTATTTCTAATGAGATACCAAACCTACATTAATATATGTATTACACATTAAACAAACATCTATATGTTTCCAAGATCCAAAATAATATAAACAAACCATACAAAATACAAGCGTAGTAGTTGTTTGGGCTGGTTGAGCATGGGAACTTTTTGTGACGTCACATGACCACGCTCTCTGACCTTGACCTATTATTGGGGGTTTGGCCCGGGCCAATTGCCACAATTTTTGGGGGGTCGCTCTTATCAGTTTGCGGCTACGGGGATTACGCAAAAAGTAAGGGTGTATACAAGAACGGGGGTTATGCGAAAAGTAAATAAGTGTGTATGTTGTTACGTGTATAAGGTATCTAGAGGGTGGTTTAGAAGAAGCGAAGGGGTTTTTAAGGTTGGCGTCTACGGGGATTACGCAAAAAGTAAGGGTGCATACAAGAACGGGGGTTATGCGAAAAGTAAATAAGTGTGTATGTTGTTACGTGTATAAGGTATCTAGAGGGTGGTTTAGAAGAAGCGAAAGGGTTTTTAAGGGTAGCGTCTACGGGGATTACGCAAAAAGTAAATAAGGGTAGCGTCTACGGGGATTACGTAAATAAGGGTGTATACAAGAATGGGGGTTATGCGAAAAGTAAATAAGTGTGTATGTTGTTACGTGTATAAGGTATCTAGAGGGTGGTTTAGAAGAAGCGAAGGAGTTTTTAAGGGTAGCGTCTACGGGGATTACGTAAATAAGGGTGCATACAAGAACGGGGGTTATGCGACAAGTAAATAAGGGTGCATACAAGAACGGGGGTTATGCGAAAAGTAAATAAGTGTGTATGTTGTTACGTGTATAAGGTAGAGGGTGGTTTAGAAGAAGCGAAGGGGTTTTTAAGGGTAGCGTCTACGGGGGAGGGTAGCGTCTACGGGGATTACGTAAATAAGGGTGTATACAAGAACGGGGGTTATGCAAAAAGTGTAAGTGTGAATGTTTTTACGTGTATAAGGTAGGGGGCGATTTAGAAGAAGCGAAGAGGGGTTTAAGGGTAGCGTCTACGGGGGAGGGGAGCGTCTACGGGGATTACGTAAATAAGGGTGTATACAAGAACGGGGGTTATGCAAAAAGTAAATAAGTGTATATGTTTTTACGTGTATAAGGTTTGGTGGGATTGAAGTGGAATAAAAGACGAAGAAGACAAGAGGTAAACATGTAAAGCCATAAGGGCACCATGCTGATGACGTCACCCATGCTCAGTCGATAATGGGGTATCAAAATAAAGAACAATTGAATAAACCTTTTATTGTACAATATACCATTGTAAAATATAATAAATGAAAATAATAACAATACTTTTTATATAAATTTTTAAGGAATAATGGCATCGACATACATATATGCATCAATCGAATAGTGCCCCCAGGGTAAGGTTTCATCGGAACCATGAATAATAAATCGTTTGTCATCCTCCGGGCTGAGTGCTACTTTATTTTGGATAATTGAATGGACCAGATGTTTCTCGGCACGAATTAGATTTTGGGAAACTGTTTTCTGTGTGAAGGTATCAAGGCATTCTTCATAATCTTCAAATGTGATTTACGGTCTTCACAACTGACGACTTTACCCCTTTAGCTTTTTTAGTTACTCCAACATTTCGAATTAGACAGTCTATTTCTTCTTCGTCATAACCATCATCCGCAAGACATTTTCGGTTTTCCGCTAGACCATCTTCGGAGGTTAGTAACCGCGTTGCATACAATTTAGACCGTAACCCAATATAATCGGTCATTATGATACCATTGTTCTCATCCTTCATCATACCAAGAACCTTCTTATTAACTTGAGGAATTTCGTAAACGCCTCATTTGATCTTGTAGCAGGCATCATGGTCTTAGGATTGAGGTGTTCAGGGCAGAAAGGTATGTCCTCATGCAAATCATGTATATGATGAGGATACTCCAAATCAACCTCGAGCATGTATCCCTCAGAAGCATCATGAGCAATTTGTGTTACGTCTATATTAGAGTCAACCCATTCAAATCCTCCATAAGGGAGATATTGTGACATAGCCCATCCATACTAAAACATTAAAATTAATTGAAATAATTACCTAAAATGAAAAAACTAAAAACATACCTGATTATTCACATCATAGTACATTAAATATTTCGATGGATTTGAAGGATTATAAGTGGACATATACTTATTGTTGGCTCGAGCACGACGTTTTCCGCAAACGTGACTAAGTCCACCGCGTATACCACGCTCAACAAATAAAAACATGTCTACATCAGTGAGAAGTTCCAATTCTTGTCCAGTATGTTTCAGCATAGCATCGAATGTAAATCCTGGTAATGTATAATAATGCGCAGGATCGATGTTATACGTAGCAATACAACTGGAACGAAACTGCTCAAAAACGTCAGCAAGAAGAAGGATATCAGTCTTCATATACAACTCTACATATTCACCTAAGGTTTGACATTGAAACGTATTCCAGACGCATTGTGCTCTACTATAAAGTTTGCGTGAGCAGGGTTTATCTTCGAGGTTATTATAGAAAGATTCGATAGGAGGTAACCTTGTTTCTTCAAAGCGGTCGAAAGAATTGAAATAGTCATAAGGCATCACCCCCTTCTTAGTTAACATTGTGAATTCTTCATCGGGAACACTAGAAAACTGTGATCTCAAATTAGGAAATTCGGTTAAATACGAGGCGAGTTTATCGAGAGATGATGATAAATCGGAAACTATCGATAAATCTGAAACGGATTCGTGCATCTTCAACATGTTTTGTGAAGGAAATATATTTTTCTTTTGTAATAGGAAACAAATCAATAGAGCCAGTCATGCGGGTAGCAATGTCTTCGATGATGAAATTTGCATCATAACCAGATAAGTTGTGAAACACTACATTAACAGTAGGCGAATCCTGATAGTTAATATTGCACCCCTCATGCGCTGCACCTCTATAATTGTTTTCAGGAATGAGGTGATCATGATCTCGGACTTTCTTATCAGTAGAGGAAAATGGTGTTTCACAAATATGACATTCGGTAGCAGCTTGAAACTGACGTTCTTGATTAGGAGTCATGTGAATTCCATAAGGACAAAGGAATACCGTACTAATATCTTGAGCAAGCAGATTCAGTTCATCAGCAAACCAGCGCATACAATCTTGACCCAAATAACTCCTATAAAATGAAAGCGTATGATCATATAAACTCTTGAAGTAATACCCAACGGCTGCAGGAATATGCTGTTGTTGCTTCTTAGAATCCCCAGTCTGCTTCAAAACACTCTCGAGATCTGCTTATACTATAAAAGGGGCCTTTACCTTATTCTTAAAGTTTTTGAATTTAAGCACGTTCCTCCCTAGTTCTGGCATCTTAACAGCACAATCATTAATTTTCATACAATCTACGACGTGAGCATCCAACTTTTCCGCTGTAGTAAATGACTGTAAACATCTTTCACATAAAAATCCCATTCGTCCCTTGCAACATTTAAGATGAAATCTAGATTTTCGTGGGATCTGAAATAGCGTAAGCAACCATCACAGAAGTATTTTTTAGCGTCTTCTTTACTAAGTTGTGAAGATAGAAGTCTTGATAGATTCTTTATCCAAACAAAGTGATATTTCGTTGGCGCTTCATCATATTTATCTTGCACCATCAACAAATTTACATGTTTATTCATCTTATTTCTTGTAAGGTAAGTTGGCAGAGTAATGAAGGTCTTTTTATCTTTTTGTAGAATGTAAACATTTACGGATATATTATTTTGCTTCTCAAAATTGGGGATCTGCTTGATAGTCATTGGAAATTGAATTCCTCTTAGTTTTAATACAGTCGAATAGTGAGGGTATGAGGATGTTCTATCAGAATGGATTGTAACAGGATACAATGCTGACGTAACTGCCCATGCAAAACAACCATTATCTTCATTATTGACGTTAATACATGCCTTCTTCTTTTTTATTTCTGTAGGTGAATCAATATAAGAGGATCCTAGTTGAGGAGTATACTTATTGATGTTAACACCTAAATTCAGCACCTTCTTCAATGCCCAACCACTATCACGTTCTTGAAACTCCTCCAAGTCTTTAAGGATAGTCGCAATGACTTTAGTATCAAAGCAATCATCAATGTTTGTATCCTTATATATCGGAGAATTAGTTGTCGTAAAATACTTTAACTCATTAAGAATCTGATCTCCTTCAACAATTTCAAATTCACCTCCGCGATTGAGGAAATTTGTGTCTGTTTTTCCAAAAGAAAGCATGTAAAAATGATGCATTTTAAGCTAATTGAGCAATTCTGACACTTTTTAACCGTAATATTTGAGGAAGATATGATATATTCAAGTAATGATTCCAATTAACAAACAGTGATTGAAACAAGAAGTTTATGATCTGTATCTGCAGGCTACGATTTAGCTAGACTACAAATTCCATTCCGGCAACCTTCAGGACCATTGATTACGAGAAAAAGTATGTCACCATTCGAGGAATTTTAAAAGAATAATAAATTAGTTATAAATTGAAAACTTTTCGCCTATTATGATATTTTTACTTGAGGAGGATATGATATATTCTAGTAATGATTCCAATTAACAAACAGTGATTGAAATAAGAAGTTAATGATCTGTATCTGCAGACTACAATTTAGCTAGACCACAAATTCTATTCCGGCAACCTTCAGGACCATTGATTACGAGAAAAAGATCACCATTCGACGAATTTTAAAAGAATACTAAATTACTTATAAATTGTAATCCTGAATTTGTCGATCACGAATTGTTTATTATTTTTCTATATTATCTATTTACCCATAGTTAAACATATACTATTATTTATTATCTATTTTATATATGTGAGGTCGAAGGAGATTCTTTAATAGCCTTTAGGCAACAATTTTCCCTGATATGTGTAAAAAACATACAGAAAATACTATACGCACTTAAACTAATAGATAACCGCATGTTTTGTAGGCATGTCTTACAGATATCCTAGTTAAGTACTTCTCCCACAGTGTGGTAACTGCCGTATTTCTGTGCGGAAAAAAGTCGATCCCCCGTTCTATATCCGAAGAGACCTCAAAAAAATACTTATATGGTTAAGAGAAATCGATATACGAGACCCACTACTTTTTTCCGACCAAAAATTCAATTACAATTTAAACTACAATACAGCTCAAAAATTTATTATAAAATTTACATATGACGTCATAGGCACTCTTCAATAGCCTTTAGGCGACTCTACCCCATAACAGAAGGATACTGTTCGTACATAACTCAAAAGGTGACTGCTCGGGTTGTAATCGAGTCTAACCGACACCCTAAGTTTTTTGTACCTCTCCCACTGTGTGGTACCTAGCGTATCTCTGTGTAGGAAAAGTCGGTACCCTTTTTATACCCGAAGGAACCTCATTGTATGCTATCAAAATTATATATCACAACTAAAACAACAAATATTTTTATAGGTAAATACTCAAAAGATACTTACTCGTTCGCCTATTTCCTTCTGCAGCAATCTTCACCCCAGGCGCGAGCTGTTGTGCACCACACGTCATCGCGATTTTAGAAGAGTCCATCTAATTCGAACGTCAGACTAGAAATAAAAAATTTATTAGTCTAATATTTTACTATGAAAAATTTTTAACAATTGCCTTTACCTTATTCTTAAAGTTTATGAATTTAAGCACGTTCTTCCCTAGTTCTGGCATCTTAACAGCACAATCATTAATTTTCATACAATCTACGACGTGAGCATCCAACTTTTCCGCTGTAGTAAATGACTGTAAACATCTTTCACATAAAAATCCCATTCGTCCCTTGCAACATTTAAGATGAACATCTAGATTTTCGTGGGATCTGAAATAGCGTAAGCAACCATCACAGAAGTATTTTTTAGCGTCTTCTTTACTAAGTTGTGAAGATAGAAGTCTTGATAGATTCTTTATCCAAACAAAGTGATATTTCGTTGGCGCTTCATCATATTTATCTTGCACCATCAACAAATTTACATGTTTATTCATCTTATTTCTTGTAAGGTAAGTTGGCAGAGTAATGAAGGTCTTTTTATCTTTTTGTAGAATGTAAACATTTACGGATATATTATTTTGCTTCTCAAAATTGGGGATCTGCTTGATAGTCATTGGAAATTGAATTCCTTTTGGTTTTAATACAGTCGAATAGTGAGGGTATGAGGATGTTCTATCAGAATGGATTGTAACAGGATACAATGCTGACGTAACTGCCCATGCAAAACAACCATTATCTTCATTATTGACGTTAATACATGCCTTCTCCTTTTTTATTTCTGTAGGTAAATCAATATAAGAGGATCCTAGTTGAGGAGTATACTTATTGATGTTAACACCTAAATTCAGCACCTTCTTCAATGCCCAACCACTATCACGTTCTTGAAACTCCTCCAAGTCTTTAAGGATAGTCGCAACGACTTTAGTATCAAACCAATCATCAATGTTTGTATCCTTATATATCAGAGAATTAGTTGTCGTAAAATACTTGAACTCATTAAAGAATCTGATCTCCTTTAACAATTTCAAATTCACCTCCGCGATTGAGGAAATTTGTGTCTGTTTTTCCATAAGAAAGCATGTAAAAATGATGCATTTTAAGCTAATTGAGCAATTCTGACACTTTTTAACCGTAATATTTGAGGAAGATATGATATATTCAAGTAATGATTCCAATTAACAAACAGTGATTGAAACAAGAAGTTTATGATCTGTATCTGCAGGCTACGATTTAGCTAGACTACAAATTCCATTCCGGCAACCTTCAGGACCATTGATTACGAGAAAAAGTATGTCACCATTCGAGGAATTTTAAAAGAATAATAAATTAGTTATAAATTGAAAACTTTTCGCCTATTATGATATTTTTACTTGAGGAGGATATGATATATTCTAGTAATGATTCCAATTAACAAACAGTGATTGAAATAAGAAGTTAATGATCTGTATCTGCAGACTATAATTTAGCTAGACCACAAATTCTATTCCGGCAACCTTCAGGACCATTGATTACGAGAAAAAGTATGTCACCATTCGAGGAATTTTAAAAGAATAATAAATTACTTATAAATTGTAATCCTGAATTTGTCGATCACGAATTGTTTATTATTTTTCTATATTATCTATTTACCCATAGTTAAACATATACTATTATTTATTATCTATTTTATATATGTGAGGTCGAAGGAGATTCTTTAATAGCCTTTAGGCAACAATTTTCCCTGATATGTGTAAAAAACATACAGAAAATACTATACGCACTTAAACTAATAGATAACCGCATGTTTTGTAGGCATGTCTTACAGATATCCTAGTTAAGTACTTCTCCCACAGTGTGGTAACTGCCGTATTTCTGTGCGGAAAAAAGTCGATCCCCCGTTCAATATCCGAAGAGACCTCAAAAAAATACTTATATGGTTAAGAGAAATCGATATACGAGACCCACTACTTTTTTCCGACCAAAAATTCAATTACAATTTAAACTACAATACAGCTCAAAAATTTATTATAAAATTTACATATGACGTCATAGGCACTCTTCAATAGCCCTTAGGCGACTCTACCCCATAACAGAAGGATACTGTTCGTACATAACTCAAAAGGTGACTGCTCGGGTTGTAATCGAGTCTAACCGACACCCTAAGTTTTTTGTACCTCTCCCACTGTGTGGTACCTAGCGTATCTCTGTGTAGGAAAAGTCGGTACCCTTTTTATACCCGAAGGAACCTCATTGTATGCTATCAAAATTATATATCACAACTAAAACAACAAATATTTTTATAGGTAAATACTCAAAAGATACTTACTCGTTCGCCTATTTCCTTCTGCAGCAATCTTCACCCCAGGCGCGAGCTGTTGTGCACCACACGTCATCGCGATTTTAGAAGAGTCCATCTAATTCGAACGTCAGACTAGAAATAAAAAATTTATTAGTCTAATATTTTACTATGAAAAATTTTTAACAATTGCCTTTACCTTATTCTTAAAGTTTATGAATTTAAGCACGTTCTTCCCTAGTTCTGGCATCTTAACAGCACAATCATTAATTTTCATACAATCTACGACGTGAGCATCCAACTTTTCCGCTGTAGTAAATGACTGTAAACATCTTTCACATAAAAATCCCATTCGTCCCTTGCAACATTTAAGATGAACATCTAGATTTTCGTGGGATCTGAAATAGCGTAAGCAACCATCACAGAAGTATTTTTTAGCGTCTTCTTTACTAAGTTGTGAAGATAGAAGTCTTGATAGATTCTTTATCCAAACAAAGTGATATTTCGTTGGCGCTTCATCATATTTATCTTGCACCATCAACAAATTTACATGTTTATTCATCTTATTTCTTGTAAGGTAAGTTGGCAGAGTAATGAAGGTCTTTTTATCTTTTTGTAGAATGTAAACATTTACGGATATATTATTTTGCTTCTCAAAATTGGGGATCTGCTTGATAGTCATTGGAAATTGAATTCCTTTTAGTTTTAATACAGTCGAATAGTGAGGGTATGAGGATGTTCTATCAGAATGGATTGTAACAGGATACAATGCTGACGTAACTGCCCATGCAAAACAACCATTATCTTCATTATTGACGTTAATACATGCCTTCTCCTTTTTTATTTCTGTAGGTAAATCAATATAAGAGGATCCTAGTTGAGGAGTATACTTATTGATGTTAACACCTAAATTCAGTACCTTCTTCAATGCCCAACCACTATCACGTTCTTGAAACTCCTCCAAGTCTTTAAGGATAGTCGCAACGACTTTAGTATCAAACCAATCATCAATGTTTGTATCCTTATATATCGGAGAATTAGTTGTCGTAAAATACTTGAACTCATTAAAGAATCTGATCTCCTTTAACAATTTCAAATTCACCTCCGCGATTGAGGAAATTTGTGTCTGTTTTTCCATAAGAAAGCATGTAAAAATGATGCATTTTAAGCTAATTGAGCAATTCTGACACTTTTTAACCGTAATATTTGAGGAAGATATGATATATTCAAGTAATGATTCCAATTAACAAACAGTGATTGAAACAAGAAGTTTATGATCTGTATCTGCAGGCTACGATTTAGCTAGACTACAAATTCCATTCCGGCAACCTTCAGGACCATTGATTACGAGAAAAAGTATGTCACCATTCGAGGAATTTTAAAAGAATAATAAATTAGTTATAAATTGAAAACTTTTCGCCTATTATGATATTTTTACTTGAGGAGGATATGATATATTCTAGTAATGATTCCAATTAACAAACAGTGATTGAAATAAGAAGTTAATGATCTGTATCTGCAGACTATAATTTAGCTAGACCACAAATTCTATTCCGGCAACCTTCAGGACCATTGATTACGAGAAAAAGTATGTCACCATTCGAGGAATTTTAAAAGAATAATAAATTACTTATAAATTGTAATCCTGAATTTGTCGATCACGAATTGTTTATTATTTTTCTATATTATCTATTTACCCATAGTTAAACATATACTATTATTTATTATCTATTTTATATATGTGAGGTCGAAGGAGATTCTTTAATAGCCTTTAGGCAACAATTTTCCCTGATATGTGTAAAAAACATACAGAAAATACTATATGCACTTAAACTAATAGATAACCGCATGTTTTGTAGGCATGTCTTACAGATATCCTAGTTAAGTACTTCTCCCACAGTGTGGTAACTGCCGTATTTCTGTGCGGAAAAAAGTCGATCCCCCGTTTTATATCCGAAGAGACCTCAAAAAAATACTTATATGGTTAAGAGAAATCGATATACGAGACCCACTACTTTTTTCCGACCAAAAATTCAATTACAATTTAAACTACAATACATCTCAAAAATTTATTATAAAATTTACACATGAGGTCATAGGCACTCTTCAATAGCCTTTAGGCGACTCTACCCCATAACAAAAGGATACTGTTCGTACATAACTCAAAAGGTGACTGCTCGGGTTGTAATCGAGTCTAACCGACACCCTAAGTTTTTTGTACCTCTCCCACTGTGTGGTACCTAGCGTATCTCTGTGTAGGAAAAGTCGGTACCCTTTTTATACCCGAAGGAACCTCATTGTATGCTATCAAAATTATATATCACAACTAAAACAACAAATATTTTTATAGGTAAATACTCAAAAGATACTTACTCGTTCGCCTATTTCGTTCTGCAGCAATCTTCACCCCAGGCGCGAGCTGTTGTACACCACACGTCATCGCGATTTTAGAAGAGTCCAACTAATTCGAACGTCAGACTAGAAATAAAAAATTTATTAGTCTAATATTTTACTATCAAAATTTTTTAAAAATTGACATTCAATTGAAGTTTTTTGCATGAATCTACCTACCCATCACTTTTTATAACAAACAATTACTTAAGATCTTACCACATAAACTATTACATCGTTGCAGACTAGTGAAATTATTAGTAAAAACAATTATATATGGGTGTATATTTCCATATTAACTAATTTTTGATGCAACTCTAAATGAAAAGGTTCAAAAGACTTTATTAGTTTAATATTTTACTAACAAAAATTTTTAACAATTGACTTTCAATTAAACATTTTTGCATAAATCTACCTACATCCCCTCACTTTTTATAACAAACAATTACTTAGGATCATAACATAAAACTAATACATCGCTGCGTAGTAGCAAAATTATTAGTGAAAACAATTATATATAGGCTTATATTTAAATATAAACTAATATTTTTTTATACAACTCTAAATGAAAAGTTTCAAAAGATTGTATTAGTCCAATATCTTCCTAGCCGAGATATTGAAAACGCGCCTTTTCTAAGGTGGTGACGTCATAGCAAGGTTTGATACAAGTCTCGACAAGATTTTAGTTTAATTTCGTTTTAAAGTCTTATCTTTTGCTATATATATATATTATCAGAAACCCAATTACCATAGTATATGGTGTAGGGTATCTTTTGGTAAATAATAATATTTTCGAATCAGCTCAATCCGCTATATTTATTAATCGGATCAGATTCTTAATGAGTTCAAGTATTTTACGACAACTAATTCTCCGATATATAAGGATACAAACATTGATGATTGGTTTGATACTAAAGTCGTTGCGACTATCCTTAAAGACTTGGAGGAGTTTCAAGAACGTGATAGTGGTTGGGCATTGAAGAAGGTGCTGAATTTAGGTGTTAACATCAATAAGTATACTCCTCAACTAGGATCCTCTTATATTGATTTACCTACAGAAATAAAAAAGAAGAAGGCATGTATTAACGTCAATAATGAAGATAATGGTTGTTTTGCATGGGCAGTTACGTCAGCATTGTATCCTGTTACAATCCATTCTGATAGAACATCCTCATACCCTCACTATTCGACTGTATTAAAACTAAAAGGAATTCAATTTCCAATGACTATCAAGCAGATCCCCAAGTTTGAAAAGCAAAATAATATATCCGTAAATGTTTACATTCTACAAAAAGATAAAAAGACCTTCATTACTCTGCCAACTTACCTTACAAGAAATAAGATGAATAAACATGTAAATTTGTTGATGGTGCAAGATAAATATGATGAAGCGCCAACGAAATATCACTTTGTTTGACAATTAATGATTGTGCTGTTAAGATGCCAGAGCTAGGGAAGAACGTGCTTAAATTCAAAAACTTTAAGAATAAGGTAAATGCACCTTTTATAGTATATGCAGATCTCGAGAGTGTTTTGAAGCAGACTGGGGATTCTAAGAAGCCACAACAGCATATTCCTGCAGCCGTTGGGTATTACTTCAAGTGTTCATATATGATCATACGCTTTCATTTTATAGGAGTTATTTGGGTCAAGATTGTATGCGCTGGTTTGCTGATGAACTGAATCTGCTTGCTCAAGATATTAGTACGGTATTCCTTTGTCCTTATGGAGTTCACATGACTCCTAATCAAGAACGTCAGTTTCAAGCTGCTACCGAATGTCATCACACAAATGAGGCGTTTACGAAATTCCTCAAGTTAATAAGAAGGTTCTTGGTATGATGAAGGATGAGAACAATTGTATCATAGTGACCGATTATATTGGGTTACGGTCTAAATTGTATGCAACGCGGTTACTAACCTCTGAAGATGGTCTAGCGGAAAAACGAAAATGTCTTGCGGATGATGGTTATGACGAAGAAGAAATAGACTGTCTAATTCGAAATGTTGGAGTAACTAAAAAAGCTAAAGGGGTAAAGTCGTCAGTTGTGAAGACCGTAATCACATTTGAAGATTATGAAGAATGCCTTGATACCTTCACACAGAAAACAGTTTCCCAAAATCTAATTCGTGCCGAGAAACATCTGGTCCATTCAATTATCCAAAATAAAGTAGCACTCAGCCCGGAGGATGACAAACGATTTATTATTCATGGTTCCGATGAAACCTTACCCTGGGGGCACTATTCGATTGATGCATATATGGATGTCGATGCCATTATTCCTTAAAAATTTGTATAAAAAGTATTGTTATTATTTTCATTTATTATATGTTACAATGTTATATTGTACAATAAAATGTTTATTCAATTGTTCTTTATTTTGATACCCCATTATCGACTGAGCATGGGTGACGTCATCAGCATGGTGCCCTTATGGCTTTACATGTTTACCTCTTGTCTTCTTCGTCTTTTATTCCACTTCAATCCCACCAAACCTTATACACGTAAAAACATATACACTTATTTACTTTTTGCATAACCCCCGTTCTTGTATACACCCTTATTTACGTAATCCCCATAGACGCTCCCCTCCCCCGTAGACGCTACCCTTAAAACCCTCTTCGCTTTTTCTAAATCGCCCCCTACCTTATACACGTAAAAACATTCACACTTACTTTTTGCATAACCCCCGTTCTTGTATACACCCTTATTTACGTAATCCCCGTAGACGCTACCCTCCCCCGTAGACGCTACCCTTAAAAACCCCTTCGCTTCTTCTAAACCACCCTCTACCTTATACACGTAACAACATACACACTTATTTACTTTTCGCATAACCCCCGTTCTTGTATGCACCTTTATTTACGTAATCCCCGTAGACGCTACCCTTAAAAACCCCTTCGCTTCTTCTAAACCACCCTCTAGATACCTTATACACGTAACAAAATACACACTTATTTACTTTTCGCATAACCCCCATTCTTGTATACACCCTTATTTACGTAATCCCCGTAGACGCTACCCTTAAAAACCCCTTCGCTTCTTCTAAACCACCCTCTACCTTATACACGTAACAACATACACACTTATTTACTTTTCGCATAACCCCCGTTCTTGTATACACCCTTATTTACTTTTTGCGTAATCCCCGTAGACGCTACCCTTAAAAACCCCTTCGCTTCTTCTGAACCACCCTCTAGATACCTTATACACGTAACAACATACACACTTATTTACTTTTCGCATAACCCCCGTTCTTGTATGCACCCTTACTTTTTGCGTAATCCCCGTAGACGCTACCCTTAAAAACCCCTTCGCTTCTTCTAAACCACCCTCTACCTTATACACGTAACAGCATACACACTTATTTACTTTTCGCATAACCCCCGTTCTTGTACACACCCTTACTTTTTGCGTAATCCCCGTAGCTACCCTCACCCGTAGACGCTACCCTTAAAAACCCCTTCGCTTCTAAACCACCCTCTACCTTATACACATAACAACATACACACTTATTTACTTTTTGCATAACCCCCATAGACGCTACCGTCATTACTTGCTAACGTTTGGGACTCGGGGGGGTCATTGACCTTTGACCTTGCAAATTTTGGCAATGGCACGTGCCACCCCTCAAAAATACATAACCCCCGTAGCCGCAAACTGATAAGAGCGACCCCCAAAAATTTTGGCAATTGGCCCGGGCCAAACCCCCAAGCATAACCCCCGTAGCCGCAAACTGATAAGAGCGACCCCCAAAAATTTTAGCGGCCTGGGCCAAACCCCCAAGCGTAACCCCCGTAGCCGCAAACTGATAAGAGCGACCCCCCAAAAATTTTGGCAATTGGCCCGGGCCAAACCCCCAAAAATAGGTCAAGGTCAGAGGGCGTGGTCATGTGACGTCACAAAAAGTTCCCATGCTCAACCAGCCCATACAACTACTAAGCGTCTTTAGGTTATTATTTGAATATGCGCACTTCGATCAACGCACAAGGCCGATGTACAAAATAAATTCGTACATCCGATGTACTGCTAGTCACGGCGAATAATATAACTCCAATTTACTCAATTTCTCTATGGCGTTTTTTTTCGAAATTATACGATGTCATAAGTTTTTAAAATGTCGATCACGAAAACTCAGAGTTTAAGGTTATTAACATTGTTATCAATGTCCTCGTCTTCATCGTCTAGTACTTCAACCAAATTATTCATTTTTTCTTATCTTTCATTCAGTAAGCAAATATAGTATTGAATGTTATGGCAATAAAGCGCGAAACTTCCTGCCATTTTCTAAAATGACCATTCAATAACCTACAGAGTAACTGTGCTGCATCTCTTTGTAGCTAAATTTTCTCTGAATGCGACCAATGACTTGAAAAATTATCCAAAAAAATCGAATTATTGTAATAGGGTGACCGCAGAACAATAAAATGTATTCTTGTTAAAATATTTAATTAGTTTTCATCATAAATTATACAAAATAGGTAGCTTCTTATGGCCATCTTGGCGCGAAACATAAAACAGTAATGACAACAATTGGTGCGTTCTTTTTGACTGAGATCTCAGATCACTTCAGTTAAGGTGATCTGAGATAAAGTGATGTGAGTAAGCACCAAAAAGGACGACATCTGAATTGAAGCGCGCGATCTGTCGATAGATTTAAACTATACGACAAATTCGTATCAGCATCTAATAATGTTAATTAATGTATACATAATTTGTAACAAAAGGAAAATAGATTATGTGTGTTTATTACTTATATGTCAATGGTTAAAACCTTAGATAACCTTGGTTAAAACTACATATAAACCAAGCAAATCAAATATTTCTTCATCCCGTCCACTTTATTTCCGACACAATTCCAACTCATACCCCCTTACAACACATTCAGCATCGGTGAAGGGGGAGGAAAAATCTCAGCTCACTTAAAGTGGGTGAAACAAAAAGAACGCTCACATTACTGATGTGAGCTGAGATTAACTGAGATCTCAGTCAAAAAGAACGCACCTATTGACAATTCGTACAAGTGAAAAGTAGCTGTCGTTCTTAAGGTGCCTTCAGCCATCATGTGTCTGACGCGTCAAATTCAAAAAATGACTTTACATTAGGTGCGTTCTTTTTGACTGAGATCTCAGTTAATCTCAGCCCACATCAGTAATGTCAGCGTTTTGTTTTACTCACTTTAAGTGAGCTGAGATTTTTCCTCCCCCTTCACCGATGCTGAATGTGTTGTAAGGGGGTATCAGTTGGAATTGAGTCGGAAATAAAGTGGAGGGGATGAAGAAATATTTGATTTGCTTGGTTTATATGTAGTTTTAACCAAGTGTATCTAAGGTTTTAACCATTGACATATAAATAATAAACACACATAATCTATTTTTCTTTTGTTACAAATTATGGATACATTAATTAATATTATTAGATGCTGATACGAATCTGTCGTATAGTTTAAATCTGTCGACAGATCGCGCGCTTCAATTGAGATGTCTTTCTTTTTGGTGCTTACTCACATCACTTTATCTCAGATCACCTTAACTGAAGTGATCTGAGATCTCAGTAAAAAAGAACGCACCAATTATAATAAACTCCTACTCAATTACTTATCTGACACTTGTTTCCAAAAATATTTTTCATGTTATTATATGACGTCATATGTTGATCACGAAAGTTCGGCAGTTTGTGTCAAGTATCATAAAAGCATATAGCGATTTCGTCCCACTTTGGTCTGTCTATAAGGCCTTTCGATTATTCTCTTTTAGCCGCTAGTAGCAGCTCGTAGCGAATGAATTCCGTTCGTTTATTATGGGGTGTGACGCCTAGTCTTACCTTCCCCTTGCCCCTTGAGCACATACCAATAAGTATGAGCTTCAAGCCACAGACATTTAAATATTTGACGTTTAACGAGGTTAAAGGTTAAGACGGTGCCGATTACGATTTAAACTTATTAAAAATACCTAAATATGCAAAGTTATATTAAACACACTATAATTGAGAACTGTTCTTCTAACAACAGCAATAAGGAAGTTGTTAAATGTAAATTCATTTGTACTAGAACGGAGATTAGTGGTGGAATTGCTACTTGGTGGAGTGTTAAATTTGCTCTGGATTAAAGTCTATCTAAATTAGTGAATTTTCAGTTTTAAAATTCTAATAAGTGCATCATTGTATTCAGTGAACCTCTGTATGCTCCTGTTGCTATAGGCAGGTAATAAAATCTAAGAATTGAATTGAGCTGTTCCATTGACATTTTTTGTGTGAAACCATTTAAATAATTTAATAACAACAGATTTGCTGACCAGTTTTTTTACTGAAAAACCAAATTTATTCCACCATGGCAAAAACTTTGTTTAAAGTTCTTGAATATAAATTCGAGAAAAGTTCTTCAATAAAAGTGAATATAAATTTGAGAAAGTGTGCTACCTAATATGATAGTGCATAGTACACCATTGTGTGTATTTAACACTCTTGAGTGTCGATAAATCGCATGGGCCAGGACCTTTCTCAGGTACACATGACCCTTGCCAAAAGTTTCAAATATTGAATTGAGTCCACCAATATCGGGCATTTCTGACTACAGGAATCCCCAAACCACAACGATGGATACCAGAATATAGAAATCTAACCAACAAACCGAAAGAAACATGTCATATTCTTCAGTACTTAGTAAACAGCCAACAAAATTTCCAGAGAAGAACCAAGCTATAATATTTCCTGCGATTGAAGGAACCAAAATTCAAGAATATCTCCTAGCCTTAGGAATACTCGTCAACCCTAAACACATTCTGTTCGCATCTAGAATTTCGAATAATAGAATTTGTATATACCTCGCCAGCCCAGAGTTAGTAACTACTTTTATGAATGACCACGGTGCAATTGGTGTCAACAACCAAATTATACGAGCCAGAAGATTGATAACCCCATCTGAACGTTTGATCCTATCTAACGTGAGCCCAACAATCCCACATTCACATTTAGAGCAAGCCCTACAACAACTTGGCCTCAGCCTATTATCCCCTATATCCTTTCTCAGAGTCAACATGACCAATCCAGATTTTGCACATATAATGAGTTTCAGAAGGCAAGTCTACATTAATCCTCCCGAAAATATTGTTATCCCGGAGTCTATGTTGGTCAACCATGAAAATACCTCTTATCGAATATTCTTATCATTAGATAAACTAACCTGCTTCAAATGCAAACAAAATGGTCATATATCTTCTCAATGTACAACTGAGACACCTGAACATCTAAATGAACCCCCTGCAATGCCCCCTCCCGAAAATCCAGAAGAACCACCAGAGGATACTACAACCTCCCTAATTCCAGAAGATTCCCCCATCACTCCGGACCAAGACAACCAAACTAATTCATCTAATAAGAGGAACCTCTCAGAAATATTAACTCCTACGGAAGATACACCATCTGACCCATTCCGAAAACCATCGTCGAGTATAAGTAAGAAAAGTCGCCCTGAAACCACAAGTTTCGAAGAACACATGCAACCAACTAAAGCATACATTGATTCAGAAAATTTTGTAATCAACTACAATCAACTCAAAGACTTTTTTGAAAACGTATACGGCTCTAATGATCCTCTGAGTGTGGCGAAACAGTACACAACCGATGTGCATGGTCTAATTCATATGCTGAGTAGTGTGTACCCATATTTTAAAGACAGATGTATCAAAAGTAGGTGTACCAAAATTAAGAAAAAATTATCGAAACAGTTGCTAGCAGAAGTATCGTTAACTTCAGATTCTGAAAGCGACGCATCGTCACAAGAAACACATTAATAATATCAATTTTCGAACTATCCATCATTCAATGGAACCTTAATGGGTTCTTCACACAACAAGAAATGCTAAAACTAATTATCTCCGAAAACAAACCCTCGATCATATGTTTACAGGAGACACATTTTAAACAAGACTACTCACAAAATCTGAGGAACTATCTTTGTTTCCATAAAAACAGACCAGATCAAAACATAGCAAGCGGTGGCGTCGCTACTTACATACACCAAACTTACGGTGCAATCGAAATCCCTATAACAACCCACCTTGAAGCAGTTGCCATTAAAATTTTGGACCCTAAAGAGATAAATATTTGTAATATCTACATTCCACCAAATCGTGACGTGACATACGAGGAGCTGAATGATCTCTTTCAGCAAATACCCAAACCGAGATTATTATTAGGAGACTTCAATTGCCATAACACCCTATGGGGATGCGACTCCACACATACAAGAGGTCGTATATTAGAACATGTTATCGATGATAACAATATGACGTTACTTAACAACGGAGAAAAAACTCGTTTCAACTCGTTTTCAGGAAACTCCAGTGTTATAGATCTCAGCATTAGCGATCTCTCACTCCACACTCAATTCAATTTTACCATCTTTCCCTATCTATATGGCAGTGACCACTTTCCCATCTTACTCACAAGTTCACAGCATGTTGTAGAAGAACCTATTGTGACAAAAAAATGGAAACTAAAAAGAGCTGACTGGAATCTTTTTGCAAATATTATAGAAACCAAGGTTAGTCACTTCCACATGCGAGATAGTATCGATGAATGTGTTGATGATATTACCATAATCATAACGGATGCAGCCCAACTAGCAATAGGAAAGACAAAGCAACTGAACAACCACACTCCCGTTCCTTGGTGGAATCAAGAATGCTACCAGGCAATAAAATCCTCTAAACACGCTTTCAACAGACTAAAAAAGGCACCACACACCAGGAAACCTGATAACGTTTAAGAGTCTGAGGGCAAAAGCTCGATGGATCATGAAAAAAAGTAGAAAAGAATCATGGGCAAGATATGTATCATCCATTAGCAGTTCAACACCACTAAGTACGATCTGGGACAAAGTGAAACGTATTAAATGTAATAAAACAGACCATGGAATCTCACGGATTGAATATCAGGGAAAATCAACTTCCAGTTGTACCGAAATTTCCCAAATTTTCTCAGACATCTATGAAAAGAATTCTAACAGTGCAAACTACACACCCGAATTTCTGAACTACAAAAATAATGAAGAATCTGAAGGTATTGATGTTTTCCAAGATGAAATGAACCCTTTGAATGTACCTATATCCTATGAAGAATTCCTCGAAGCTCTTGTTTCTTTCAAAAAATCCAGCCCAGGACCTGATGATATCCCGTTCATTTTCCTACACAACATGCCAGATACAGCTAAGCATATTCTCCTGAAAATATTTAATAAGATATGGACAGAAGGGGTCTTTCCTGAGAAGTGGTCAGAGGCAACCATAGTTCCGTTAATAAAACATGGTAAACCAAAGATAGATCCTCAATCATACAGACCAATATCCTTAACTTGTACAATGTGCAAGCTGATGGAAAAAACTGTTAACAATCGACTCACTTGGTTCCTGGAGAAAAACCACTTGCTCACACCAAAACAAAGTGGTTTTAGGAAGGGTAGATCAACATCAGACAATCTAATTAACTTAGAATCATATATTCACGAAGGGTATGCTAACAAACAAAACACCATAGCAATCTTCTTCGATATAAGTGAAGCTTATGACATGACCTGGAGATATAACATTCTTAGAAAGCTGAGCTCCTGGGGTATAAATGGCAATCTTCTAAAATTTGCTGAAAACTTCGTGGGAGAAAGATTCTTCAGAGTCAAAGTTAATGGAATACTTTCCACACACAAGTGTATTTACATCTTGTGAATATAATTTTACACCCTTATAATAGGGTATTTAAAGTTTTTATTCGAATGACTCAATCATAACGATGGTTGGATAGATCTTGAGTATTGAGTATTGTTTTTGATCAGCTTGATGTCTTTGACAATTACTTTTTAAATGACGACGGCTTTGATAATGGCTTAACAGCCGAAAGCGCTTAGCCTAAAAGTAATAAATTAATACACACTGAGTATTCGTCGTTTTCATTCACTCAATTTGCATATAGTGTGTACACCATATCCACAGGCATTTCTATAATATATGCCTCAGCAAGTAAATCAGTTCTGAAAATTGTTAACACGGTACACAATACAGCAATACGGCTGACCCTTGGAGCATACAGGACAACGCCCGCTGAGAGTCTCTGCAGGGAAGCTGGGGAACCATCATTGCAGCTGCGACGACAGCAGCTGAGCTTAGCGTATGCATCTTTAATCTCTACTGATAGTCAGCATCCAGTATATCATAACACCTTTTCAAGCCGTTTTCGCAATCTGTATGAAAACCGAAGAAGACTAACATACCCTTTCTATCAGAGGATCAACAAGTTCAGTTCCGAATTGAATGTGACTTTCCCAGTTACTCTTCCCAACAACAACTCAGACACGCCACCTTGGCTTATTGCCTTGCCACCATGCAACCTATACCTCTCCAAATTCAACAAATCTGAAATTATTCCTAGTCTGCTTCACAATCATTTCCTCTCATCAATAAATGAATATGGTGATTATACTCATATCTACACAGACGCGTCCAAGTCAAACCAAGGAGTAGCATCAGCTTTTTTAAGGCCGAATACATCCTGTGGATTCAAACTACCTCCACAATGCAGCATTTATAGTGGTGAACTTTTTGCAATCCTTCAAGCAATCAAATACGCCGCTCATGAAGATATCCACAATACTTTAATTCTTACAGATTCGTTAAGCTCGTTACAAGGTATACAACTCATTCATTCAGATCATCCCCTGACAAGGCTCATCAAAGAGTATGTTCACACAATTAGGGAAAAATCCAGACGATTGGTCTTCATGTGGGTCCCGTCACATGTTGGGATCTCTGGCAATGAGCGGGTTGATAAAATTGCACGTGAAACCATGAATGAACCAATCTTTCAAAAGCAAGAGGGAGTACCGTATACTGATCTGAAAAAATATATGAAATATGTGGTCTCTAACTACTGGTCATCTGTCTGGGCAGAATCTGGAATGAAACTTAAAGAAATTAAAGATGATATCAAACCATGGAGAAACATCCCTAGCCAAAGAAGACACCAAATAATAATCACCCGTTTGCGCACTGGACATACAAAGTATACCCATGAACACTTGCTGAAAGGAGAAGAAGACAAAATCTGTGATATGTGTCAGGTGATAATGTCAGTTAAACATTTCATGGTCGAGTGTCCGAGGTTCGCGGAACAACGCCGGACGTACAGTATAAGTGCAGATTTAAAATCAACTCTTGGTGTGTACTGTAATTTTGAAAACACAATCGGATTCCTCTCTGAAATAGGTTTAGTCAACAAAATGTAAATTACTAAGCTCGTTACCATGTTGCTTATTACTGATTCCTATCTTTGATATGATGCTATTCAAATATTATTGTATGTTATAGTGACGTTACCAGCCTAAATGTTATTTCATGTTACTGTTATGTTATGTTGCTAATAACCCTAGTGGTGGATGGAACTATTATTTTCTAAATAAAAAAAAAATTGTACTAGAACCTTTTAATGCTTTTTTATGATCAAATATATTAAGTAAATATTGTTTTGATGGTCTCGCTTGGTTTTCCATAATTAATTAGTAATAATTTACGTTTAACAAATACAGCTAAGTAAAAGCCTTGTTTATAACAAGGGTGAAAGTAACCTAAACTTTTGTAATTACAAAATCTTTGACTTTGACAAGTGATTTTGAGCACAGATAATTTGAGGATCTTAAAAATCCTGTTCGTTTATCTTAAAAGTCGTTACGACTGAGGTGTCACGCACAAGTGCTTGAAGCCCAAATAAACGAAAGGCCTTAAATACATACCAATCGATTTCGTTTCGAAAAACGATGACGTCAAGCTTACTTTGGTACCCTTTTTGGTCTGTCTAATCACATACAGAGATCTGCAGCACGGTTACTGAAATTGGTAGCTTTGTATCCTTGTCCAAAGTAGTTTTGTCTTGATTTTTGTTTGTAAACAAACATCGTCGTTGAAACGAATTGAATTTTTGGCCAATATTCTAAAATTCTTTAAGTTTTGTCTGTTTTTCTTTTTTTTGTCCGGTAATAATGGAATCTGTTGATTTTATTATAAATGGAAAGAAGCTTTTTTGGGTTTTTGCTATATGTATTTAACTCGAAACTCCAAGAAAATATAGCAAAACTCAATAAACAACTTTTGCGATCGCAATACAAAACGTAAATTTAAATTTCATCAATCAGCTATACGAATTGAGAACCAAACGATTTCGCCTGTAATTGGTACTTTACGTCATACCGGTGACGTAGGACCTACCATTTGGTTAACCAAAGTCCCTACCAACCAAAGCAGGACGAAATCGCCTTATGTAAACTGATTGCGTAAAAAAGAAAATCGAATAAACTGACTGAATGTATTTCCAATAATCGGTCAGAGTAAAAATAAGTAATACAATGTCTATAGGTCTGTTCCAACCAACACAAAAACCGTACAATTACGATACAAACCCAGTTGACCTGCTGATTAGTGAATATAATAAGTCTGTGTAATTTAAATCAAATTTGCTGCGTTACTGAGATTGTACGGTACTAGAACGGTATTTACTTTGGTTGGAACAAATCTATTTTTTTCCGAAAATATGTCTCATTATATTTAGTCATGTTTATAAAATATCGATCACGAAAATTCGCTAGTTTGTGTCAACAATGAAAAACTTGCTAAATAGTAAGAAAATGTAGTCAACACAATGAGTAAAAAAGAAGAAGTCCATCAAATAAACTAACTGAATGCTTAGACAAGGAAAGACAGATGGACCAATGTAAAAAAGAAGAAGTCAATCGAATGAATTTTTTTGACACACCAACACAAAACTTGAAATGTGAGGTTTTTAATAGTTTGTACATTTTTTTGTAAAATTGTTTTAATTGTTATCGTAGTATAATTTATCATTAGTGCAAGGTTTAATTAAACGAAAATGAAGGTTACATTAGAATTTAGGTAAATATTTTATATAGATATAAATATATATAGTATTTTTTCAAATTTTATTTTAGTGGGGGTGCCGAACTACTTTTTGGAAATAAAAAAATACATAACGTTACTTTACCCGAAAGAGAAGATGATTGTAAGTTGATTATTATTAATAGAAAAATTCGTTAGGATATAAAAATTCAGTATTTTATAATTTGTATAAAAAATGTGGAACACTTTTTTATATTTTTTAGGGCTATTAGGAGATTTATTAATGTGGATAAAAGAAAATTTATTACTAGAAAAACCGGAAATGTTTATACAAGAGAAATCAGTGTAAGTAATAATTTTTATGAAAAAAATATTTTTGTATCAATGAATATTGCAGGCGTCCAGGAATTTTAGTGTTGATCAACGATATGGATTGGGAACTAGTGGTAAAATTATACTTACCTTTTCATTATATTCTCATCTTAACTTTTTCTGTTTTCAGAATACTCTAAACTACAAACTACAACCTAAGGATAAGATACTGTTTATATCAACTTTGCATGGAGGATAAAGTTGATTTTTTAAAAAATTTGAAACTATTTTATTGTGTTTGAAACTTAGTATTAAATACGTATTTTTTTCTTCTGACTTTATTTTTTAACAAACCTGTTAACTTATTTGCAATGTTTTAAAAATATATACAGAAGTACTTTTCAGCAAGTTTGATCAAGATGATATTCAATTTCTGAAATGTCTTGAGCATTTTGGATGCTAGAAAAGGAGCAGTTCAAAAAAATTAAGCATGTTTTTTTGTGTTATGTGTCCATTGGGTTAATTTTGGAAGGAGTAGAATCATTTTTTGAATCGAGTTTTTTTCCTGATATGTATATCGAAAAAAATTCAGAATGATTTACGAAGGTTGGTAAGAAAGATGTGGGGAGGACAATGAAGGAGTTTCTGCATTATATTAAAACGAAAAAAGGGGTTACAAGATGTTTGGAAAATATCAAACAAAATGGTGGAACTATAATATTAGGAAATTATTGGAGCATGTTTTTATATTGTTATTTATGTCCATTGATGTTTTTTTAGATGGAGGAACATCTTTTTAGGTTTTTTGAATGTTTTCCTCATTTGTATATTGAAATAAATTCAGAATGAATCATGAGGGATGGTAAGATAGAGTTACCATCTGTTCAGGTTTTGGGCTTAGATGGAATATCAGTAATTTTTTATTCAATTCAATTAAAATGTTTGTCATGCCTTCAATAATAAAATTTGAAAAAAATTATATTTTCATAAAGTTTCCAGGTGTTTGGATATATCCTTCAACAGGGACTGTGTCTTGGAGTAGTAAGAATGTTATCCAACATTTTTTATTCAATTACAGAAATAACAAAAAATTGAACGAAATTTGGAAAAACAATTTCTACCATTCACCAAACACAAACGAACTTTACACTTAGTAAAAAGCACATGGGTCTTATTTTTACATCCCTCTAATTAGCATTTGGAATTTTCTTGCCTTTCGTCTACATTTGGAATATTATTATAGACATCATACCTCATTTCTACATAAGGCTCTGCCTCAACTTTTTAATCACTGAAACTGGCGAATCTATGTTACTACTTGGATATCCCCTATTAGATGCTTTGCAACACTTTCTCGAAATGCTCAAGAGATTTTCTGTACTTCGACTTTTCCTTTAATATATATTGTTATTCTTTAAAAACTTGCCTAGTATAACAACATGTAACCAAAACATTCTAAAATTCATAAAAATTTCAGAAAAAGCTTTTGCACTAATACTTGAATTATTTTGCCATGAAATCCTTTTGTCCCTACTGAAGGACATCAAAAATAACGTTTCCTGTTCTACCTCCAAACTATGTATCAATAAAATTGTTTTTGTAGTTATAGCAAAACTAAATCTTATACTTACTAAGTTCCAAGAATAACAGCGTTTGCTTTAGTAAAACAACTTTAAAGACAGATCTGTAACACAAAAGAAACTTCACAACACGTACTCCCTCTAAAGCAGCTAACTTATGTCTACCGGAAATTATTCGAACAACATCCAAAGCAGTGCCGCAGATTTTAATAGCTAAAAAAGGTTGTCCCTTACAAGGCATTTAGCGATAAAAAATCAAACTCTTCATTTAAACCAGCAGAAAAATATGTACCTGGAAAGGGACAGATATACTATGGGTGACTTTTTTCTGAAAGGGTTAAATATGTGTTTAATCTTTATAAACTTCTCATTCATCTAGAAACAAAATAGAAATAAAATATAAGTGGTACATAGTTTTCGTTTGTAAGTTATTCACCTTCGTTTATGACTTGGACTTATTTTGTGTTAGTTTTGCCAATTTTTTTTTTCAATATCCCTAGTGAGGATTTCGAGGGGTAGAGGGTGTAATAATTAACCATCCATGTAATATAGGAACACCTTTTTTCAATTTTTGATGTCAATTATGGAGGATCTTTTTTTGTTCATCTCTAATGTCGTCTCGTCCAGGATTCTGCGTTTGCTACCCAGGAATTTAGCCTTCCTAATCTGGCAACCCTAGTTATTGTCATAATTTATTATTTTCATATTTATTACAAATTTCATTATAAAAATGCCTTTAAAACATGTTCTGAAGCTAACATTAATTAATTCCTTGAAAATTATAATACGATCATTAAAAGGGGTGAAAATGCGTTGGCATCAAACCATGTGAAAAAAAATGTAATTTGATGATCATTAAGGGCGAAATTCATGCTAAAATGAAAGATAAATCATACAGTGTTAGGGTAAGGAATCAACTTTTTTTTGTAGCGTACATATTTTCAAACTAACATGTTATTATAGATAACCTTAAACAGATCAGGTGATATTGAGAATGTCCAAGAGATAAAATGTCACCATATTGCTATTTTAGCTTTAGTTGGATATTACAATATATCTGTTATTGATCCTGAATGCATCAAATTGGATTTTTTTCAACGCATTTTCATCCCTTTTAATGCTATTATCATTTTCAAGGAATTCATTAAGGCTAGATAACTTCAGAACATGTTTTTAATTTTTGTAATGAAAAATGTAATAAATATAACAATAACCCGTGACGTAACTCAATATATATTAACATCTTTAACGAGAAAACACAAAATAAACATCTATAACCCTCAGTGACCGCTAAAGATATAGATTATCCGGTAGACAATCTGTGCTCGACCGTCGACTAGCCTCGAGTCAAAAAATGGATTCTTCAAATAATGAAGTTTTCATAAATGGCGCCAGAAAAATGTTGGCAAGCACCCAAGACTTCAAGTTTACCCACAACTCCTCAGAGGATTAAGGACACTGCTTACAACAAAAAGGCGTCCTCAGGTATGGATTGAATTTAAGGTATTCGATACGCCGAGCAATTGAACAGAACTCACTTCTGCATTACTTGCGCGACTTAGGTGTCCCTCACGGAAAAAGGAGGCGTAGTTACCACAAATTAACAAACGAAATACTTATTGGCCTGGCCATTTCTCGCGAGTAACAATTTTTAACGTTACAAAAAAGCATAGAAAGAATTAACTGCATTTTTTATGGATAATTTCTTTAAACTACGCACTATCTCTTTAATTCTAGCAGCAACTACCCTCATTTGTAACAAATTGAAAAGAAAAACTCTTATGGTAATTTTGCAAGCGTTATCGATTTGTTTGGAAATATTCATAAGCTCCGCCCACCCCTGTGACGTCACGCTTAGGTAGTGTATTGAGCGAGCTGTGCTTCCTAGCCATTTTTTAACGAAAAAACCGCTTCCAGTTACTAGACATTTTTACAACGGTTGTTGTTTGCCTCCTACACACTTTTAATTCATTCCAAGCGCCGTGCAAACATTTTATTGCATGTAGTATCAAGAAAAGAAATTTTAAAAATGTGAAACCACGTTCTTCCACAGTTTCCTTGGAAATAGTCCGGTGGAAAATATTTGGGAGTGAAGATTTGGTAAAATAACCGTTATTTTACAAATATTGAACCATTTATTTCTATAATCACAGTAACATAGTTATCTAATACCACTAAATCAACTGATGAAATAAATTAAAACAAAAATCACAGAAGAACAATAACAAACAACCCGTATTGATACAACTAAAATAGATCATACATAAAACATAATTATAAATGAACATTTTTATGCATTTAACCATAAAAAAATGCATAATTTATTGAATTTAAGAAGGTTTTTGTAAAATTTCCGATACAATAATAATAACAGCTACTCCAACTAGGAACAGTCCAGCAGGTACGGCAGCCGATATCCTCCCTTCTAATAAGAAAACCAAAATTAAATTATTTAAGTGCCAATTACATCATGTCGACTGACATTAGAGCCTTAATCTAAGAAAAAATACGAAAAATATCGAATAAAAAATTATTTACACCTACATAAATTCAATTTAATTAATTCTAAATTGTTTAATACTCACTAATACTATTTTTCGACGTATCTGTCGTTGCCCATCCTAGGGATCTATTGATGGCACGTTTCCATTGTACGTATTTCATATCTCGCACTGAAAGATAAATTATAATATAACTTTCCCTTTCAATTCCTTCGAATTTTGTTTTATTTTTGTATAGCTAAGGGAGGTTAAGGTCCAAAAGGGTTGCAGATATGTAACAGGAAGCTGCTAATGGACAAAAATAAGAAATAAAACTATAAGAGACAGATATTGAAAAATAACAGTTAACATGGTAGTGCCGTCTAAAATGATCAAAATGTGGGCACAAGAAGGAAGAAAAGATGTTGAAAGAATTGGAAAATGCAATAATCAATCTACTAACAACGAGAGTGACCAAAACTTAACTGGAAAATATGAAGAAGCTGTTAAATCTGTAAATGAACACATTAAAAGATAATTAGTTGAAAACATATTTTATACATTTTCAAAAAAACGACAAAAACTGTACTTACAATTATCCGAAATCCGTGGACTGTAAGTATCGCATGGTACAGGAAGGATTTTGTCTATCTCCCATACTTCGATCCCTTCAGCTATACCTGCCGCTATGGCGGCTCCTAACGATGTCGTTTCAGCCATCATCGGTCTAACTATATATAAATAAAAAAGGGAAATGTTGTACATTCATTAAACTCGAACTTATTTCAAAAATTTTCGATAATTTTTACAATATCTTCTGCGTACTGTAACCTCACCTTTTTTCCTTAATTATACTTCCTTATAGTATTTTAAAAGAATTTATTTATTTAAAAAGAAATGTCAGAATTAAAGAAAAAAGCAAAATATTTATCTACTCGGTGACACAAGTGTCATTTGTTCCGGATGATGACCCTAGGCTTTCGACGTCGCTCAGACGGAGATGGGGGTGGTTCCCTCTGCTTGTTCTTCCGGATAAAGTTTTGACAATCTCTTGTAGATGGGCGCCAACTGAGTCTTACCTAGGCCAATCACGATAAGTTACCCTCCCAAAACCCAGTAGAATAATGGGTAAAAATAAATAAAGCAAACATCAACTTATGCCCGATTATGATGTCATAAAAGGGAAAAAATATCCAATGACAATTTTAATTGAAATCCCGAAAAGTATTTACTGTCCCTCTCCCTATAAGATCAAATCAAGCCGGAACCTGATATAAAAAACATAACTCAAAGAAAAATTTATCACTTACATGATCAAGTGATTAACTACCATATAAAAAAACTATTTTAAACAATGTAAAAAATCTAGTTAGTAGGAAATTATTATGGCTGTCTTTACTCTACGACTGTCTTATAAAAAAAATGTAAGAGAAACTTAATTTAGCCCTACATATAACCACCCCAGTCTCGGAGGGTTACAATACTCTACTAAAGTCTGTTCGCTCCCAAGAAAAACCGCATGTAAATAAAATCACGCGCATATTGAATGATCTAGGCGGGTGAATAAGGTTGAACAGGGGCGCATTGAGTATTCACACAATAATGTATTAATTATTTTAAAATGAATTAAATCAATTACGGTTTGTTAGCGTAAAATGTAAAATATACGTTATTTACAAGATATGCATTGTATCTATGACATTATTTACACAAAATGGAAAAAGGATTATACATAATCAAACAAATGTAAATTCTTAGTAAAAAAGATATCCTTTATAAAAATATTTGCATAGACCAAAATTTTAAATACAATTATCAGCTATAAAAATTTTGAGTCGTAGACGAGGTGTGTCTAAAATATGATTTTTGTCCAAGAGTAAATTAATATTTTAGTTGATCTTTTTAAAATCAGCTTGTAAAGTGAAATTTAAAAAACATCACTAAAATATTAATTTACTATTGGACAAAAATCTATGTTTGACACACCTCGTGCATGACACAAAAAATTGGATATATTATGGCTGTAATACAAGTTTAATACAATGCAGCGAATTTTTTATAAATAATAAGTATAATAAAACAGTTTTCCATGCATGATGCCGACTTCACACTCTATATGTAAGGGTAAAAACCAAGAAAAAATTTGTACTCTACTACTCCGAGCAGCTAGAGCTACTGCTGTCTTCTTCATTTAGGGTAATAATGACTGGTTGTATGGTTGTGTCGAAAATATCATCCAGTAGTTTATCCACCTCCCACATTTTACTTTCAACTTTTTCTTTAACGTGATTAACGTGTTTTTTCCATGTATTAGAAGTAATTGTTTCTATCGCTGCATCAAATATTTTTTTCATATCAGCAAACCAAAACGTTGTGTTATGATCTGCAATATATCTTTTAATGTCTGCCCATATTAACTCAATTGGATTAAGTTCACAATGGTAAAGCGGGAGCCTTAACACCGTTTTATTTTGTGCTTTTACCATTTCATCAATAATATATTTATTATATTACTTTTCCGCCCAATCTATCTAATATGCGAGAAAAGTATTGGTTTACCCACAAAAAAGTTGAAATTTTGACAAAATTGTTTGAGTGATTTTTACGTTTTTCATCAAGAACAACACGAAAAAATGGTTTTTAGAAAAAAATCCTGTGTGTATGTCGTCGTTGTCGTCGGCCACTTTTCGTTACATGTCTTGTTAGCACGATACAGCCTCCGGACTGCAACAAATCACAAATTTTATGATTGAATATCGTGCAGGACATTTCACAGATGAACCCTATTGATTTTCAGCTCACCAGAGCTAGTACAACGGGTGCTATAGTACTTTAAGTACGACATTTTTGTAATTTTTGAAGAAATTTCAGTTAGCACGATACAGCCTCCGGAGAGCAACAAGTTACCAATTTTATGATTTAATATTATTCGGGATATCTTACAAATGAACCCTATTGATTTTAAGTTCACCAGAGACAGTACAACAGGTGTTATAGTACTTTAAGTACGACATTTTTGTCATTTTAGGAGAAATTTCAGTTTGTTAGCACGATACAGCCTCCGGACTATATTCAAGTGACCAATTTTATGATTGGATATTATTCAAGGCGTCTCAAAGATAAACACTATTGATATTCAGCTGACTAAAACCAGTGAAACGGGTGCTATGGTACTTAAAGTACCAAATTTTTGTCATTTTTGGAAAATTTGTCAGTTTGTTAGCACGATACAGCCTCCAAAGTGTATACAAGTAACCAATTTTATGATTGAATATTGTTTAATGTATCTCACAGATGTACTCTATTGATTTTCAGTTGACTAGAGGGAGTACAGCGTGTCCTATAAATCCAGATATACTACATGTTTGCTTATTTTTGGAGAAATTTCGGTTAATAGTTTCGACTTGAGTAAATTACTTTCAAAAGTAATATTTTTCGATCGTAACCACTCTTCTATTTCTGCTTTTCTGTTCACGGTATTTGGAATTTTTTCTTGTTTTCTTGAGTGATAGGGAGCATTGTCCAACACTATCAAGCAATTATCCTGTAAGTGAGGTAAATGGATGATAGCCAATTTTCAAACAACCTCCCATCCATTTCCTCGCGATAGTCGCCACTTTTTTTGAATTCAAACGCCCACAAACCATCAGGAACGAAGCCATCTTCACTGCCAATGTGACATAATATAATACTATGAGTCTTTTCCCTTTTCCTAAAAAATGTTTTAAATTATATACAACACACGCGAAAATAAACAAAAAATATCTTCAACAAAATGCAAAGAAGTCTTAGCGACATATTATATTTTTGAAAATGTTTATTATACATTGCATCCGCATGTTTCACAAATTAATAAATATTTTATTATGTACACAGCATTACGTAAACTAGCATACTTGCGACATTTCCTGTTAGATGCGCAGGCTATGTTTACTGAGTAAATACTTACCTGACGGATTTTTCAACCCTGTACAAAGACCATCTAAAAACGCGTTTCTAGAGGAAGTAATGGAACTGTCAACCCAAATTTTCGATTTCGTGTGCCCAGCATTCACCAAAGGTAGGAAATTTTTCTATTCTCATTTCTATACCTTTTTATTTATTTTTTAAATATTCTCATCTCCATACTACTATTTCCTCATTATCTAACAACGTGATATTTCTTCCTCTTTTTTGAAACATAAACTTGAGCGTTTTTAAAAGTGAATAAAAAGTTGTTCTTTTAAAATTTGGCAAACCAACATCATCATTAACTTCTTTCAATATTTTGTTAATAGTAGGAAGTTCATTGCGAAAATAGAATTCATGTACTTTTCTTCTAACAGCATTTCTTATTACATCATCAACATCATCAACGTCTATAGATCTTACTCGGTTTTGATTAGTACGAGGTTCCAGAAATGAATGTGATTGTTGATACTCTCTTTTTACTTTATACACACTTGAGCGGGAAGTTCCGGACACATCTGCGACTCTCTGCACAATTTGCCAAACAGCCATATCAGGATTCTCGCGAGAAATAATTTTAAAAATATTTAAAACCATGTGTTTTTTTGCCAATATCTAAATGACACTTTTTAGGTATTTTTCTTGGGGAAGATATCTCGACATTATGTTGTTCGTTGTCACTGACACTGTCTGTACTCGAGATAGTTTTGTTTTTAAATAATTAACTTTACAAATATCAATAATTATTATCAGAACAAATAACACAGGAATAACACAATTCTAGCAACTCAAAACACTAATACTGTAAATTAACTCTTGTAAATATGTACTATACACAACAATTAATTTTAATACTAACACAGTCCGATGCACAGATTACCCACAGCATGTACGGCCCTGTAAAAACTTCTGTTCTCCTACTGCTAATATTTCAAATCGAGTCGTCCAATACGCAGCCGATTTAGAATAGATCACGCACGGTTTTTGTTTACAGGCGGTTTTTCTTGGGAGCGAACAGAGTATAGTTGTGATTATACAAAAAAAGGAAAGTTTAAAAAAAAATAAAAAATAATCTAAGTCCGGAAGGCCGGGTTACCAATGACCTCAGGTCTTCATCCATGACGTGGGATTCAGCCAGTGGAAAACCAAAAGGTGATGAATCCAAAGATTCAGGACAATTCTTGTCCTGGCAGCTGCAAGAACGCGAATCCAAGCCGTAGTTCGACGAATCGAACCAACAGCGTCCAACTCCAACTCCAAAAAGTAAATAAACTGCTAATCTTATACCAGTGACAAGGCTCAAGCTTGAATCGATAATCAAACCCAATTTAAAATCCGTAACTAAAAACCCTAAAAAAAATACAAATGTATCAACCGAAAGTTGGCCTCAGCCACTAGACTACATTTACAATGTTTATCCCTAAAAATATTTTCCCCACCAAAGACCAATAATTGTACTTGTCGCCCTGTAACTAACTTATCGAAAAAATTTGTCTAAACAAACTAAAATCATTGTAAATCGGTTGCACTTTGATGTTGCTAGAACATATCCGATATTCAATTTAAGTCTGAATAAAGTAAAATGAATAAAATATTTAATATGTCTTATTAAGATCAAAGTGTAACCTAATTTACAATAATCTCATAGCCATAAAATACAACTTACTGAAGTAAGAGGAACTATACAGCTACTACATAAGCAAGTAGACCTACCTTCGACAAGGGTTTTAGTTTCTTGGCTCCTTCCTCGGATCGTCGAATGTAAATTTGGGGCCACAAAGGCATCAACTTCTCCGAAAACTCCAAATATTGTGCTTGGCGTGGGTGTAATAAATCCCTTCACAAGGTGTGGTGTAGGCCTCAATCCAACAGTAGAATATTTCCCAAAAACCACTACGCTACAGAGAATAACCACAGCCCACAACACCACTATCATTAACAGACGTGAATCATAAAAAACCGCTAGGGGATGGCTACAGATGGCCATTAGAAAAATACGATTCTCCTCGATCACCCATTAGCACTACTGCCTTCCTTTTCACAGCAACCCACAAAAAAAAGGCCGTCCACAGAACACAGGACCCTGTCACGATTCCAACGAACCGAGCAGTCACCACTAACATGAAACGCACTCTGGACTACAGCAACGTCTACACGGAGCAAGTTCCAAACAGGGAGTAGGGGATCTTTACTATGTCAAAAGGTAGAACAAAACTCTACTCAAAATATCAATAACCCCACCTATAAATATACAGTCAGCGATCGAAAACCGATGTTAACAACTCGTAACAGTCATCGGTTACGATATACAACTAACCTCTAACTACAGATATCAATGTTACACGGAAAACCCACCACAAACACACTATAAAACTCCCCTATCTTACAACACGACAGAAATTGACATGATCCACACTCGACTAACATCTGTGTTTCCAAGTATGACAGACCGGCTACCCGGCTACCAAAACAAACACTTGTTGAGTTCAATAATAAATAATGATAAAAACTAAGCAATAAGAGGCAGATATTTTACCAAGGAATTAAGAGAACACGAAATATATGTTTAGTGCAGTTATACCACCTATACCTACGAGTATTAGAAGAGACCACTGTAATTCCAAGTGAAACCTCTATAAAATACAGTTATACTACCCATATCAATCTGAAAGGACCACTGCACTTCACATTTTGGAAAGAGATAAAGAAAAACGGAGAAAAAATGTTTTCAAAGACATCTACCAACAGAAAGGATCTCTGTAATATGGTAGTTTTTTTTTATTAATTTTAAGTGGAAAAAAGCACAAAATAGGTAAGCCTAGCTGGTAGACCAAACGTGGGACAACAGGACTAATAATAATCTATCAGGGCAACCATAAGGGAACCAAAAGACAGCTACCATACATTCCAAATAGGTAACCTAAGGAATTTAATAAAATATATAACCTAGAGCTAAATTTACTTGTTACAGTATGTGTTAAATATATAAATAAAACTAATACAGACCTACCGGAATCCCGCAATAATCAGCCTGCATCTGCATCAGATAATCATTGACGGTCATCCCGCCGTCAACTAACAGTTTCTGTAAAGGGTATCGACAATCCATGGACATCGCTTCTAATACGTCTCTCACTTGGAAGCACACAGCTTCTAATGCAGCTTTTACTAAATGTCCTGGTTTGGTTTCTTCCGTAAGTCCACATATTACGCTAAAAAACTCAATTTTTATCATATTATAATATTAAAGTAACAATGATCGTACCTTCTGGCGTCCTTTCTCCAATAAGGAGCATACAATCCTGAAAAAGCTGGCACAAAAACAATTTCACCAGCTTTTCCGTCAGAATCAATGGAAAGAGCCATTTCACTAACATCTGATACGTCGTCGAATAACTGCAAATTATCTTTTAACCATTTGATAGCAATACCTGAAAGAAACCACAGAAATTATAAATTTCCTAAATATATATAAGATAAAAACCGACCTGCTATAGCAACAGAACCTTCTAAAGCGTAGACAGGTTTCGCTTTAGATCCAAACTGATAAGCTACAGTTGTAAGTAATCCGCTTTTCGATTTTACAATCTTAAAATTGAATAAAATGAGATATTTCATATAATAAGGATGATTATACACAGAGTATCAAAAAGTCTGCCCCGTATGGAAAACTTTTTTATTATCCATTTGTCAGAATATATTATTATTGATAAAAATTGGTATATTGAGGAAAACTGGCATTGAAGTCGTCAAAATTCTAATATTTCAAACGGTGTACAGGGGAGAACAAAAATACGAACTTTGATCAAGAGTAAACTACCCTTATTTTCGACATTATCAAAAAAGTCTATTCAGAAAAGTTATTTAGGATTACAAACAATATTTATATTTTAAATCACAGCCAACTTCGTAACATATTTTTTTACCCCATTTTAGATGGTTCTAGCCTCATAAAGAGTACTAGTATCTCATATACACCTTAAGCGACTCATACATGTTATCATAATAAAATTTTAATGTGAAGAAAGGGATGCCTATGAAAAACTGAGAAAAGAAACAAAGACAGTATTAAACAAGCTAAGAGAACAATTTTAAAAATGAATTAGTGAAATAGAAAAGGTAAGTTATGTGAGGAACACAAAAGCTTTTTATAAAAAAATAAATTCACAGAACCGAACATATAAAACAACAACAGGAATAAAAAGCAAATCAGGAAGAAAAGTAAACGAAGACATGTAATATAAGGAACTGCTTCTAATTCTAACCTCGAAATCTTAGAAAGGTTCCAATCCAAAACTCTTCGAGTCATGACCAATGCACCTTGGTATGTCCCAAACAACTATATACGAAATGACCTCCAAATACCCACTGTAAAAGAAGAAATATCAATCTTCGCCCAAAAATACCAACAGAGACTGCAGCAACACCCCAATAATTTAGCAAAGTCCCTCAGGAGAATACCGGCAAGAAGAAGATTAAAACGTTATATTGTTAGTGATTTACCAACAAGATTTTAAATGTATATTTAAATTAATGTGCACAATACCCTAGAGACAAATAATTTTATATTTTATATAAAATATTTAAGAATAGAGTATGGTTATAGGACCATTGCTCTGCATGTTAATGTGATTAGTGACAAACTATTTACCTATTGTAATTTTAATTCACAGATTGTAAATAAATTGGGAAGTTAAAAAAAAAAAAAAAAAAATGTAATATAAGGAGACATGGATATAATATTTTAGGGAATTGCTAACAAAAACAGAAGTAAGAGAATATGTTAATGTAAAATACTTTTAAAAGAATCCTCAAACGGAGAATGTAGATCGGACATATTTCATAGATATAATATGAATGACATCGATACCCTATATGAAATTAATCTATGAATGAGAACTGTCAGATAGATACAAAAGAGTTTGAAGTTTAAAAAATATACATCCACAAAACTTTGAAATCAATTATAAAAGTGAAATTTTATAAAAACTAATAGGTTCAACAAACTTTTTCCTTAAAAACGAGTAATTGGGTAGAGATTGTTGAAAACAATTGAAAAACGTAGAAAAAAATGAGATGATCGAACGGAAGGACGTTAAAAGTTATGCTCCGTAAAATTAAACACAATTAGTAAAAATTGTAAACTTGAACATGCATGAAGAGAGAATAGAAAAATTAGATCGTGAAGCGAGGAGCAAAAACCTTATAATACAGGTAGTAAGAGAAACGGGAAACGAAGATGAGCTGCAACTAAAGAGTGTCTTACAAAATGTAATGGAGAAGCTCGAGCTGGAACTTAAAAGCGATGAAGTTATAGAGGCTAGAAGAAGGAAACACAATCTTAACTCTAGTAAACCAAGATCGATTTTGCTGGGACTGAAGGAATACAAGAAGAAAGTAGAAATATTGAAACAAACAAACAAATTAAAAAATACAACAATATACATAAACGAAGACTTTACTAGAGAAGTACTACTACAAAGAAAAGAACTCAGATCATAGATGAAACAAGCAAGGAATGAAGGACATCAAGCAAATCTCAATTATAACAGACTGTGGATAAACGGAATGGCTTACTCATTGAACAAATTAGAACAAAACATGCAATCCCCTTGCGTAGGATACAGTTAGACCAAACCCAAAGGAAGAACATTTAGCAGTAGATAAATGGTCGAAAAAAAAGAGGATATTGATAAAGAAAGAACTACAAAAATGTTTAAAAATCTTACGGATATAAAAAAAGGAAAAAACTAGCAGCAAAAGTACCTCAAGAGGATCGAAGCATGGTAAAAATGACCACGGCAAATAACAAGGAAAAAAAGTAACTAAAACTATAACAAAAACCAAAGACAACGTTAGGAATATCAAAGAGGGCGAAACAAAAAGTAAACGCATTGAGAATTGGAACATGGAATATCAAAACTATGCTAAAAGTTGAGAAAATTCACAACATAGTGCAAGAAATGAAGAATTATGATTTAGACATTCTGGCACTACAACAAATCAGATGCAAAAAACAAGGGAAAATTTCCGATGTATTACTCAGGGGAGGAAAAACAAAGAAGGAATGGAACAGCAATAATGGTCAGTGAAAAAATACAAAACAAAGTAATTGAGTTTAAGCCAATCGACGGTAGGATTTCATATTTAAAACTTGAGAATAAACAAGCAGATATAAGTATAATTACTGCCTACACCCCAACGGAAGAAGCAAGCGAAGAAGAGAAAATAAAGTTTTATGAGAAGATAAGTGATGCCTGTGAAGATATCTCTAGAAATTACATTTTGATAATAGTAGGGGACTTTAATGCCCAGATAGGAGAAGAAAATAATCGAGAAATAGCGGAAAAAGAAACAATACATGAGATCACAAACGATAACGGCAAAAGACTGTGCAACCTAGCTGCGGAGACAAGTACATTCATAATCAGTACAAAGTTTAAGCATTAAAAGGAGCACAAGACAACGTGGTTATTCCTAAGAAAGAGAAGTGGCAACCAAATCGATCATGTTTTGATATCAAAGAAATGAATGAAAATGGTTTAAGGCACAAGGTCATACCGAGGAGCAAATGCAGATACAGACCACATTTTACTAATAGCGAAGATGAACATAACAATATCAAGGTATAAACCTTTCAAACACAACAAAAGAAAGTGGAACTTAAAAAGCTGGAAAGAGAGAAGGGTGGATATAATTATGTGGAAACCTTAACAAACAAACTGAGAACTCATAATAAAAAAGGAGATATAGACAGTGAATGGAAGATCATTAAAAATAGCATTATAGACTCTGCAGAGAAAGAAATTGGATTACAACAAATCAAAGCATCCAAATAATGGTTCAATGAAGAATGTAAGCCTGCAAGTATAGAGAAAAAACAAGCAAGAAATAAGTGGTTGGAATCAGGAAAATATGAAGAGCTGGATGAATACAGACAGATAAGGCAAAAAGCAGAAAAAATCCACAGAAGAAAAAAATCAAATTGGGTTGCAGAACAAATGGAAAAAATAGAAAAGAACAATTGCGTTAATAGAAAACTCTTTGAATATGTGAGAAAGCAATACAGTAGCAGAAACGCAATTGGGACAGTAAAAATAAATACAAAAGAATGGGACACATACTTTCAAAATCTATACCAAAACAATAGTGTTATGGACGAAAATGATAAGGAAGCAGTAATGGAGGGAGAAATCGGTGAACAGCAGTACATACCCATCAAGAAATTTATAGATGTTGTGAAACAACTCAAACCAAACAAGGCGGCAGGTCTAGATGATATAAATAACGAACTAATCCAACATGGAGGAGAAGCCTTACTTCAACAAATATATGACCTGATAATGAATATATGGGCAGAAGAACGCATGCAAAACGAGTGGAGTATTGGACATATAGTTCCAATCTTCAAACAAGGAGACCCAACCAAATGCAACCAATCCAATAAAAATAGATCTAAATAAACAGGCTGAACCCATATTAGGTCAATATCAACAGGGATTTAGAAAAGGAAGACCTACGGTACACGCCATACACCTACTAACACAGACTATCGAAAAGTGTTATGAGCAGGACATAGATCTACATGTACTATTCATTGATTTTCAGCAAGCGTTTGACTCTGTCAACAGAGCGTGGCTAATATCTGATATGAGGAACATAGAAATTTCTGAAATACTAATAAGACTACTGAAAATGACAATGAAGGATTCTACTCCAAAAATATACAGATATCCAAAGGATTTTTAGAGGCGATGAGCGAATTTGGACTGAAGCAGATTACATATATTAGGACTTTCTTTTAATGTAACACTATGACTAAAGTGATTGTAAAATTGCAGATTTGTATTAGTCAATTGTTTAGCATGATGGTTATTATGGACATACAGAGTGAAATATCAAATTTGTAACAAAAAACTATTAAAAATTTAAACCATTTTCAATAAAGATTGATATTGTAGTACAAATAATAATATAGACCAACTTTTTCATTAAAATATCATTATTGAATTATGTAGGACTCGCCTAAGGTGTATATGAGATACTAGTACCCTTTATGAAGCTAAATATTGTTTCTAATTATAAAAAACTTTTTTGTTAATGTCAAAAATAATTCCTATTTTTGGTTCTCCCCTGTACACCATTTGGATATTTAGAATTTCAATAACTCAAATGCCTAAACTGATATGATTACTCTGCTGACGAATTAATTTTAAGTTTTTCGTTTTCTTGACTTTTAGGATGATGATACATTCAGCTAAATGTTAATTATTTATTAGAACAATTTATATTTCAAATGATACAACTTAAAAATGGATTACGCCCCAATTAGCATTGCTTTGTTGAAGCTCACAATCTATTCTGTTGCCCTTCCACCTGTGAAGGCTGGCGTTCGAAAACAAGACATTGTCAGCAATATTTTCATTTCAGTAAAACTAGTAATAGAGCAAACTCAACAAATGCTAGTTCTCTCCAATAATGCAATAATAACATTTTCTGACAAATGAATAATAAAAAGTTTTCCATATTAGTGTATTTTGAAACTCAATACTTACGTAATGTCCTGTGTTATATAAAATAAAACATCCTGTACCGTAGGTGCTTTTCGCTTGACCAGTTTTAAAGCACATTTGTCCTACTAGCGCCGCTTGTTGATCGCCTAAAATCTGAAAAAAAACAATGAATTAGCACACAAGTGTCAGTAGTTCAAACGTCCCTTTCTTACACCTGCTATTGGAACACCGTCTAAAAGAGAATCCATCACAATTACTGCGTATATTTCGGAAGAACTTCGGATTTCAGGTAGAATGCTCATTGGAATGCCGAAAATGTCGCACAGTCTTTTGTCCCACTTTAATGTTTCTATATTCATTAGCATAGTTCGAGAAGCGTTTGTTGGATCCGTAATATGGATACCTCCGTCTGAACCTCCAGTCATATTCTAAAATTATATTATTATCGACGTAAATAACTTTTTTTGTGTGTATTTACCCAAACCAACCAACTGTCGATATTTCCAAATAGACATCTATCCTCTTCTATCGCTTTTTTTACTTCAGGTACATTATCCATTAACCATTTTATTTTGAGGGCGCTGAAATAGGTACTAACAGGAAGACCGCAAGCGTTTTGTAAGAAATCTTGTCTATGTTTACCATTTTGTAATATTTCATCTACGATGGAAGACGTCCTAACATCCATCCATACTGCAATGCGTTGGAAATTAATTTATGTGTGCAACAAAGTGTTTTACTTACCTATAGCATTATAGAGGGGTAATCCAGTTGTGCGGTCCCATAAAACTGTCGTTTCTCTTTGGTTAGTAATACCAACGCTTGTGATGTCTCCGCAATCTATGTTAAGTTTCTCTAAATTATCACAAGTCGCTGTTATAGTTTCTTTAACAATTTCAAGTATAATTAAAGCGTCTTGTTCGAACCATCCTTCTTGAGGTACAATTGACGGTATATCTAACTGGTGATAGGTTAGGACTTCCGCTGTTTTTGAAGCAAATACCTATAATTAAAAATCTCGAATTCATACGCAGTTATAGACGTTTTTTTAAACATCATTGTGAACTTCGCACCCGTCATGTTGCTACATAAAATAATAAAAAAATACAAATGTATAATTTAAAAGTATCATTCTAATTTGTTTATTGATTAAATATATACATACCACAAATCTCGTACTTGATGTACCTTCGTCTATTACCCCGATTAAAGGACCATATTTTAATCTGGCGTCGCTCATATTGTACAATTTCTATTTAAATTTTAAATTCGGCTGAATGTAAAATACATTTTTTGTAAACAAACATTTACCACAGAATACAGGGCTGGTGAATTCTGTGCATTTACCTTCAAGTAATGTCAAATATCAAATAGGAACTGCGCTTTAAACCAACCAAAGACAAATAATATAAGCCAGCTGTTTGAACGGGAACGAAGACTATCTTACATATACATATTTATTACGTATATGCTATCTATTACTTTCTCTATGACGCCAACTCTACACATGTTCGTATCGAATCTGGAATCAAAACATAGGCAACTCATTTTTCACGTATGTCATTACGATAATCTATTAATAGGAACAAATTCTGTGGGAATCTAGATCGGTCATATTTTAGAGCAGTACTTTTAAATGTATAATGTATGTGGAAATAAATCGAGAAAGTACCACACGTTCGCATTTCTGAGATACCGAGCGTCAAAGTCTAGTTATCGGAAAATTAAGAAACACTATCACTCAAAAAATCGTACAGATCAAAGTAATGGAAATATTGATCACATATTTGGAGAAAATCAAGAATGTACCATACGAGTTCGTATTTCTGAGATACCGGGCGTCAAAGTCTAGTTATTAGAAAATTTAGAAACACTTTTACTCAAGTAATCGAACAGAACAAAATAATAAAAACATTAAGCTCATATTTTAGACAATTAATCTCGAAAGTATAATTTATGATGAAAGAAATCGCACTGACCAATATAATGCAAATATTTAGCTAATATGTTAGAGGAGTTCTCTCAAAAGTATAATTTATGAATAAAAACAACGAGAACGTACCACACATTTGCATTTTCGAGATACTTAGCGTCAGAGTCTAGTTATTGAAAAATTAAGGAATACTTTCACTTAAAAAATCGCACAGATCAAAATAATAAGAATACTAAGCTAATATTTTACACGAGTACTCTCAAAGTTATAATTCATGAGAAAAAAATAAACGGTTTTAAAGATTAAAACTAACTTTTCCGCATCTTTGGCCCCGAACAATATTCTATCATAAAATTGTTACTTTTATACACTTCGGGGGATGTATCGTGCTAACAAACCGAAATTTCTCCATAAATAACCAAAAATTTAGTATATCTGGATTTATAGGACCCGCTGTACTCGCTCTAGTCAACTGAAAATAAATAGGATACATCTGTGAGACACCTTAAACAATATTCAATCATAAAATTGATCAATCATAAATTCTCTGAGGGCTGTATAGTGCTAACAAACTGAAAATTCTTCAAAAATGACAAAAATTTGGTACTTCAAGTACCGTAGCACCCGTTGTACTAGCTTTAGTGAGCTGAATATCAATAGGGTTCATCTTGGAGACGCTCTGAATAATATGCAATCATAAAATTAGTCACTTGTGTACACTCCGGAGGCTGTATCGTGCTAACAAGCTGAAATTTCTTTAAAAATTATAGAAATGTGGTACTTCATGTACCATAGCACCCGTTGTACTGACTCTGGTGAGCTCAAAATCAATAGAATTCATTAGTGAGATGTCCTGAATAATATTCAATCATAAAATTGGTGACATGTTGAACTCCGGAGGCTGTATCGTGCTAACAAACTTAAATTTCTCAAAAAATGACAAAATGTCGTACTTCAAGTACTCGTACCATAGCACCCGTTGTACTGGCTCTGGTGAGCTGAAAATCAATAGGGTTCATCTGTGACATGTCCTTGACAATATTCAATCATAAAATTGCTGACTTATGGCGATCCGGAGGCAGTATCGTGCTAACAAGACATGTAAGGAAAAGTGGCCGACGACAACGACGACGACGACATACACACAGGATTTTTTTTCTAAAAACCGTTTTTTCGTGTCGTTGTTGATGGAAAACGTAAAAATAACTCAAAAAAAATTTCTTTTTTTGGGGTAAACCAATACTTTTCTCGCATATAGATAGATTGGGCGGAAAAGTAAAAATCCAGAATGTATCACATATTCGCCAGAGTCTAGTTATTGGAAATTGAAAAAAAAACACTTTCACTTAAAAAATCGCACAGACCAAAATAATGAAAATGTTGTGCTCATATTACAGATGAGCACTCTCAAAGGTTTATACAATTTATGAAGAAAAAAAATGTACGACACGTTCGCACTTACGAAATACCGAGCGTCAAAGTCTAGTTATTGGAAAAATAAGAAATACTTTCACTTATAAAATCGAACAGACCAAAATAATGGAAATATTGAGCTCATACTTTAGAACAGTAGTCTAGCTGGTGGTCGAGAGTAACCTTGGCCACGGCTAGATCGCAGCTGGCACGACTCCAAAGGATGGTAAGTTTGGGGGCAACTTTCTGCATGAAGACTACACCAACTGCTGCGTCGGAGGTGATTCTTGGACTTCGGCCTCTTCACCATGTGATCAAGGCTGAGGCCGGGAGGGCAGTCTTGCGCTTGAAAAGTTTGGGATATGTGCGAAGCGAGGAAGGGTGCAGGCACATAAAGAAGCTCAGACTCCTGTGAGATGTCCCAGTTTTGGCCAGGCCAGGTATTCCTTCGTAACCCCCTTGCCGTAAAATAATAACCCTTAGATATCTAAAGATAAAGGCTATTATTTAGCAAAACTGTGACATTACAATTAAACACATAACGTCAACTGTTTCTTATAGGTCGATCTTCATGCGTTCCCTCTTGATCTGGGGTTGGAGGATCTTGAATATCTGACCTGGAAGGCCCACAGAAAGGAGCAGGCGAACAAAGAGGAACAGGTGGCTGAAAGGCCTGTGCAAGAGGCGGCGAAGGTTGTAGGTCTATTGGATCCGGGCGTTCCAAATTCAAGTCTTCACTAGAGGCCAGTTGTTTGAGAGAGACTGTAGATTCACGTCCGTCATCGAATCGGACATGGGCATATTGAGGATTGGCCTCGATCAACTCGGCTTCATCCATAATGGGGTCATATTTACTGGTTCTGTTGTTCCGCCGAACAAGGACAGGTCCAGGTTGAAGTAACCAGGCTGGAAGAGTCGTGCCGTTAGGGGATCGTCTCGGATGAATGAGGAACCTCTCGTGTGGAGTACAGTTTGTACTAGTGTTCAGCAACGAGCTTATTGAGTGCAAGGCTTCCGGTAGAACGCTTTCCCAATGGCAAATCTGCAAGTTTTTAGTTTTCACAGCAAGTTTGATCGATTTCCAAATGATCCCGTTGTATCGTTCAACCAGACCATTTACGGCTGGGTTATATGGTGTGGTCATGCTGGTGGCAATGCCACGTTTATGGAAGAATGAAATCATTTCCTTTGAAATAAATGAAGTTCCCCGATCTGAATGTATGTAGCTAGGTATTCCAAATATCGAAAATAGGTCATTCAGGCACCGTATTACAGTTTCAGATTTGCCATTGGGAAAGCGTTCTACCGGAAGCCTAGCACTCAATAAGATCATTGCTGAATACATCGTAATTTGCTATAGTTGAGACTAACTTTTCAATATTTGGTAAAGGGTAGGCGTCTAGTAAAGTGAATTTGTTCATAGTCTGAGAGTAATCTATTACTAAGCGTTTCTTGCGATTTTCGTTTCTCGTTACTAATACCTGAGCTCTCCAAGGTGATGAACTCTCCTCTATGATCCCTTCACGAACAAGTTTCTCGACTTCAGATTTAATGAATATTTCATCAGCTTCGGAAAATCGGCGAGATTTAGTAGCTACGGGACGGCAGCCGACAACTAGGTGTTCAAATAGTCGAGGCGGTTCAACTTCGGCACAAGCGACGTTACAAAGAGAAAGAGGGGGTTTGGAACCACTGAATTGGAGTCGAACTGAAGAGTGGAGTTTCATATTGTCATGCCCTATAAGAATGTCATAACATAGACTGTGTATTACTAAAGTTTTGGGGTATGATTGGCTTTGAAGATGAAGGTTTGCCAAAATGTACCCAATAATTTTAGATTGAAGGGAAGTTGAAGCCATCTTCACCTCTCGGTTCTCAGGATGAATTTTGAATTCATTCCTCTTGGCATAGGAGTAGTCAACAAAGCTGTCAGAACTACCAGTGTCTACAAGGATGCTGGATGGGATATCATTTACTCGTCCAAAAACGACTGCTCTGGAGAGCCCTCCTGGAGAAGGGGCTGATGTGATAGTAGCTAGCAACGGAGAAGCGGATGTCGACTTACCCTTTGATCTGGATTGGCATACCTTCTGGAAGTGGCCCTTTTTATCACAAGATTTGCAAATCACTTCTACAGCAGGACATTCATGTCTAGAACGATGTCTGGGTCCACCACAAAAATAGCATTTTCCATGTCGAGATTGCTGAAAAGTAGAGGCTGAATTAAGTGTAGATTTACAATTATCTAATCCGTCTAGACTGGAAGAGATGTAGGAGTTTCCAAACTGTTACAGTTAGAATCGGAAATATAGGTTGCTGTTTTCTAAGATACTGCGAGTTTTTGGGCGGATTCTAGGGAACGCGCTATATTTTCCACTTGCTCAAGATTCAGCGTGACGTTTTACAAAATGCGTTGTCGGATTAGAGGAGAGTTAAGGCCGCTTATGAATGCATTACGTAGATACTCATTACAGTACGTCAGGGCATCTACAGATTTGAAGTTGCGGTCTTTGCTTATTGCTCGGAGGGCCTGCAAGTATTGGTCAACCGACTCTCCATTCTGCCGTCTTCGATTCGCTAATAGGTACCTAGCAAAGAGTTCATTGGGTTGGGGCGCAAATAGTCCTTTAAGAACGTCAATGGCCTCAGTATAAGTCTCACTCTCGGAAATAATTCGTAATTTTAGAATGATAAAACATTAACCAATACCTTAAGCTTCTTCTCTTCGGGTACCTTGGATTCCTCAATGAAACTTGTCAGTGTTTGAAGGAAGTATTTCCATTCCGTAGCGGAAGTTGGCGAATCAGGCGATCCGTTGGATTTTTCTGGTTTCAAAATTCGGCTATCCATCACGAAGGTTGTATCGAATACAATTTTTGCTAAATAAATTGTCGTAAAATAATAACCCTTGGATATCGAAAGATAAAGGATTTATTAAGCAAAACTGTGACATTACAATTAAACACATAACGTCAATGGTTGTCAAGGCAATGTGAACATGCAACCCTATTGGGCGAAGATCCGAAATTGAGAATTCTGGGAAAGAGAGGAAAATCCACAACCTCATGGGATCGTCTGGTACACAGATTGCTCATTGTGATGATCCCGAAAAGACAGCATCGTAAAAAAAGACATTATCATAGGAAAAAGAGATTAAATTGTGTAAATAACAATTTCAATGTTAATAGCGGGCATCGATCTGATTAAGGTCAGGTGAACATACGGAAAGCACGTTTCTATTAAATGTAAATATCAAATTCACATATGCAGAAGGTCATACCTACGGGTAACTGACTCTTGAGATCGCATGCTTCCTATAAATGCAAAGTGTCGATAACTTTCGTATGATTCATTGTTATTATTTTGAATAGTTTAAATGTATGTATCGTGTAGTTATAATTATTGTTAATAGTTCCTAATATATTCCTCCCAGTGAGTTTTTAAATGATGTTATTTATTCAACCCTTATAGAATGGTTACGAGGTAAGTGTTTCTCCAAGATAAATGGTTTCATGGTTAAAGTAGTCTATACGAGGGACACTTGCTGAGTAACCACCACATCATGCTTCAGCGATGAGGCAGGGGCTGGCATTTACTCCAGGAACCCAAAGACACAAGTTTGTGTTCCATGTGGAAAGGGGGTATCTGCATATCAGGCTGAGGTATGCACTATTTTGGAATGTGCGCAGATAAACCTCCACAGAGGTTATGTATACCGACACATAACCATATACACCGACAGTCTATTGACAACCATGCCCGTGAGTGGATGTACCATCAACTCATGGCTTGCTGCTGAATGTCGAGAACGACTTGCTGACTTAGCAAGGCGGAACGTAGTGTGGCGAGAATGGATCCCGGCCCACTCTGGATTTGAGTGTAATGAAGGAGCGGACGCACTGGCTGTGGAAGAGAAGACAGCTCCCTTTTGCGGCCCGGGCCCGGCATTGGGCCTTACAAAACAAGCAATCAAGGAGGAAGGAGGCTTGGGAAACCAATACCTTCTCATTGGAATGCTCTACATGGTCTACGGCAGTCCAATCTGCTATTGAAGGAATGGACATGCTAGGGCAGCTGTAGAACAACCAAGAAGTAGGTTAAGAAAGATAGCAGGACTCTTACTCTTAACAGGGCACTGCTGTCTGAGGAAACACCTCTATAACTTAGGAAAGTCCTCTATGTAGGGGCTGCGGCGTGGATGACGAATCGTCGGTTCATGTTCTCCAAGTGTGTCCACATTGGGCTGTACTATGCAGGCGAATCTTCGGAGTCCCTGTTATGGTCCCTGGGGGCACATGCAGGCATCCACTAAAGAGGATTGAGTCCTCCATCGAAGGACGCTTCATGGGTGCATAAGTAGCTGGAATTGCACAATGGGCATGCCAGTGGCCTTAGTGCCGGAAACTTGACTTGAGCTTGACTTGGCCCAGGTTCGTCTGAACTTAGTAGTAGTTTCAAATGTATAATTTATGAAAAATCGAGAATATACCACACGTTTGCATTGGGGTTGTTATTGGTCTATGATTCTGTCAAATATCAAATATGAGCAGCATTCTACACTTGTTCGGTATCTAATCTGGAATTAAAAGATAGGCAACTTATTTTTAAGATTAGTCAATACGATGATGTAATGGTAGAACTTTTTTTCACATATAGTTAGTACAAAATAATGACAGATGATGACGGAAAGAGCTAAATGAGGCGAAAAAATTCTAAATAATGGACAAAGATGACACAAACATCAGTAAAACTAGACATAAGATTTCAAAAAACGGTAAAAACTAGATACAAGAAAAACAAATATTATGTGTTATTGCGTATTGATAGATAACTACTTTTTAATCTTATAGGCAATAAATAAAAAAATTAAAATAACAAGTTTGACACAAACGATGGTTGCTGGTGTTGATAAAAACGTATGTAAATGTGATTATTGCGCACACAACATATTAGCTATCTTAATTTGTCGATTAACTTTCTAAATAATTGGATTTCTCGGTTAAGATGATAATGTTAACGATTGTATGAATACTTTGTATACGTTTATTGCGTATATGATGAGTAATAATAATTTTCAAGAATAAGTTGGTAGTTAGATACAATTTTTAAAGCGTTGTTTCGACAAACATAAGTATCATCCCGTCAATATATATTTTAAAATGATATTTCTCGTGTAAACAAGAATTTTATAATAATACATGGGCGTACGTGTGAAATAAATTTGCGTCAAATAGGTACAAATGCAGCTTGATATGGAGCAATACAACCTGCAATAAATTACATGCAATTTGTAGCAAGGTCAAAATATTGTATATGATGAATCTTGCACGTTGTTTGTCATTATGTAAGACAAATAAACTGTTGGATTATACAATGAGAAATAACTACTTGGTATTCAGACATATTCTAAAAAATATCAATTGAATTAACTTTTTGACACTGACATTTGTAAACTTCAAAATTGGATAACGTCGAATACAAATTGTATGGAGTGACCAGGTACAGAGTATATTTCTTGCCATTCACTTAGCAATCTACAGATGAAACTATCAGTATAAGAGGATCTTCGGAACGATCATGGGTCGGTGCAGCCCCCTCGTAGCCGACCCGGTTTAGTTTTCCTGTGACTGGGGTTCTTGGTTGGCAGGAGTCCTGGGGCGCTTACACGAACTGCGTACATGCCCTAGCTCGCCACAATTACAGCATCTGATCTTTCGCGGCTTCTTGTCCATCATACTTTTTATCAAACTAACGATCTGATCAAGTCTGTCCTCGTCGCCTTTTTCTTGGATGGTCCTAACTTTGTTATATCCTGCATGAGCCTACCTTTGTTGTACCGCGAATCCTTCGTGGCTACTTTGCATTTAAGATGTTATTGTTTTGTAGAAGTCGTAGGCTGCTTACACAAACTGCGTACCTGCTCTAACTCGCCACAATTACAGCACTTGATCTTCTTCGGCTTCTTGTTTACCATATCTTTCAACAAGTTGACGATCTGGTCAAGTCTGTCATCGTCACCTTCTTCTTGTATGGTCCTACCTTTGTTGCTTTGTTATATCCCGAATGTCTTCTAACTTAGGGAGTGTTTCTGGCTTGCAAGGTTTTGTTTGCTCGATCTTCTCTCATTCTGTTGGTGTCTCCTGTGTTCCTAAATCAGCCACCTTTCTCTCTAACTCTTTGATTTTCTCGTCCATCTGGTTTTCCATCATTAACTTCTTATTCTCGATTTTATCGTCCATCGATATCATCTTACTGTCAATATCGGATTTTAGGGACGAAATATTATTTTCGACATCAGCAGCAATGTCATTTTTCAACAATAAGATATCAGCAGAAATCTTGTCCAGGTTAGCAGAAATATTGTTCTCCACATTTGTTGAAATCTTCTCTTCCATGGCAGAAAAATCGGTCTTTATAGCAGAAATATCGTTTTTTACGTTTGTTGAAATCTTCCATGGCAGAAACATCGTTCTTCATATCAGAAATTAACGAGATTCAGGTGGAAGTCTCATCTTTGAATAAGAATGTTTCTGGATCGAAGCCATCACTTACCAGTGCCACTTTAAGTCTTTCTACTAACTCACTCCTCTTACCGGACTAGCGATTTTCCAATTCTGCCTTTAGTTCAATCACTTTCAGGTCACTTAGTCTCTTGGCCATTTTTACGTAGCTATTTATTTATATTACCCCACACCGCTTTTTATTGTTCTCCCCGTTAGAACGTGCAATATTTTTTGGTCAACGAAGATAGAGGCTGCGCGATAGCTGCAAATCCTTTTAAAAACTTTCGAAAATTACTTGCTGGTCCCAGGAAGCGTCTAACTTTATCTACGTTTTTGGGCGGTGGAAAATTCGAGACAGCTTCTATCTAATGGCTTCCTGGTCTTATACCTTCACTAGAAATACTAACTAAATACTCTATTTTGTCTTGAAGAAAATAACATTTGCTTAACCTCATATAGTCCCGCGGTTAGAAATACTCCTAAAACGTATTTTAATCTCTCCAAAGCCTCTTTGGTACAAGGTGCTGGTATTAGTACATCATCTAAATAGGCCATCGCTATTTCAAAACGTATTGGTCCCAAAACTTGATTTATGGTCCTTTGAAACACTGCAGGTGCATTAACAAGACCAAAAGGCATTCTCAAAAACTCATAATGTCCATCTGGTGTCACAAAAGCCGTCTTAGGTATTGATTCTTCGTCCATTGGAATTTGGTGATATCCTGAAGCCATATTTAAGGTAGTAAAGTATTTCCTGCCTTTCAAAGAATCCAAGAGGTCATCAATTCTCGGGAGAGGATACTTGTCTTTCAGTGTTTTTCGATTTCATGCCCTTTAATCAATGAACATGCGCTGCTCTCCATTTTTCTTTTTAACAAGCAGAATCGGACTTCTTTACGGGGAAGTCGAATCATGAATTATTTCATTAACTTTTAGTTCTTGGACAATCTTTCTAGTTACTAAATGCCATTTTGTAAGGTCGACAAGTAATAGGCAAATCATCTGTTAGGTCAATTCTCATTTTCGTAACATCAGATTTGCCAACCTCTGTAAGTTATGTAGCAAAACAGTCGTGATACTCGTTTACAATATTTAAAAGAGTAATAGAATCAGTTTTAGATAAAATTTGAAAATTCGTAACGACTGCTGACATAACAGTTATAGGATCTTGCAGTCCTTCGTAACACGTCCGCCCTCTGACAAAAAGACGACCTTTTTCGTAGCATAGATCGTTGTCTGAGGAATTTGAAACCGACAGGTGGCCGTCACGTTTCAAATTCGCCATACACCTGGGTATAACATGAAATTTTCCTGGTATATTTCTATACCGGGTGTCCATCTTTATTTTCCCTCATTTTAACTGCCCATAACTTCTAAACGGTTTGAGATAGAAACATGCAGTTTTCACTAACATGTTTCATTTTAGCACAAGTTTTGTTTAAAATAGATAAGTTGTTTTTATTCGTTATGCCTACGTCACAACAAAACTGGCGGATGTTTGACAATTTTTTTGTTGACATTTGTTAATAGAACACCCAGTATATTTTTTGACAGTTTCAAAGAACCGTCCTTTACCTATTCTTCAGTGCAATTTTTTTCAAAATCGGTTAACGTGTGACTGAAAAATCAACTTTTAAAATGAGAGATGCAAAGTAGTACTTAATCACAAAACGTAACAAGAATTTTATTCAAAACAAGACAAACAAAAAAGGGATAGTTTTAATTAATTAAATGTTCAATGTGCCGTCCTTCTTAATCAATACACTTTGTTAACCTTACATATAAATTTGTAAAAGACTTGCCCAACATATCTTGGGTAATGCTGTTAAATGCATGACGAATATTAATCTTTAATTCGTCCAAAATTTGTGGTTCAGGATTATACTCTAAAGATTTTACATATCCCCATACAAAAAAATCAGGAACTGTTAGGTCACATGAATTAGAAGCCCATTCTACTGGACCACCTCTGCCATACCAGTTGTCACCAAATTTATTGGAAACAGAGTTTCTAACTATTAAAGAAAAATGGGAGGGGGTGCCCCATCCTGCTGGAAATAAGTTTCATTCCAATTACAATTTAATTGTACATCTTGATCTAACTGTGGATAAAAAAATAATTCCAACATATCTGTATAAGTATTTCCATTGATTGTTTTTTCGTCGAAAAAAAATGGTCCATAGATTTTATTGTTGAGAGTACACCACACATTTTTCTTAGGTGAATCTCTTTCATATTGTTCAAACTCGAGCGGATTTACTTCAGACCAAATTCTGCAATTATGTTTATTAACTGCTCCAGTCAAATAAAATGTGGCTTAATCAGACATTATTAGATTGACGTTTGGTACATTCCTCCTGAGATGCATTAACGTTTCACACATAAAAACACGCTCTACGAAGTCCCTCTCATTCAATTTCTGATGAATTTTATAAGGTTTTAGTTTTATTGCTTCCCGAATGTTATGAACTTTAGACTTACTAATGTTGAAATGGGAAGCAACTATTCTTAATGACGAATTTGGATATCTTCTAACACAGTCATATACAGCTATGGTATCATCTAAGTAATTATTTACTGGTACTTTTGTCTTTCCAGATAATGATCCAGTTTCTTTATAAGTGCGGAACCAACTTCTAATTGTTTTTGAACTGGGTGGTTGTTTATTAAAATCTCTGGTTTAAATTAATGTCTACTAAAACCTTATAATGTCTTTTGGGATCAGAACAGGCTCACCTGGAGGAGCAACATCTGGGCAGTTTCGAGACGTCCCCACGTGACACTTACTAGCCTCGTGACCTAGTAATTTGCATAGCGCATTTTACACGTCGTTTGGGGCATTGGTTTTGGTAATGCCCTCGTAGTTTACAATTGAAACACTGCACTTGTTTAGGATCCATATTCACAGTACTTTTTGTTTGTTCCCCTCGATGATTAGGTCGGTGACGTGACTCAGGTCTTTCCAAGCGTTTAGTGGTTTGTGGTGTACTAGTATTAGTCTTATATAAATGGTCATCTCGTAAAGACGAAAGATATTCATCGTAGAGGGCCTCCGGTGAAACGTAACGACCAGCCCGTGCGCCATTTTATATTGTAACTTTTGGTATACCATAAATAAGGCACGACACTGCATTTCGGCCAGATATTTAACACGTTCTGAGTAGTTCCATTTTCTCAAAATAACAAGTTGTGATTGATTCATTACGTACCTTCATTTTTTTTAACATTTTACATAGTGCCATTACGTAATTGACATGGTCGGGAAATATTTTGGAAATAAGGACCTTCCATTCGTTCCAAAAACACGGATAATCGGTAATACTGCGGTACCAGTTTCGTGCCATTCCAGATAATCTTTATTACATTTGATATATTGTGGTGGTATCATCACAGTTATTTATATGTTTAATCTGATGCACTCTTTCCAGCCACTTAACAGCGGATATATTTTCATTTTCTGGATTGAACACAGGTATGCAATCACTTCTCAAAGACACGGATCGGCACTTCTTGTTTTGCCCTTGTTGCACAAAAGTTTCTAAAAGATACTCCAAGCGATCTACTCGCGATTCAACCGATGACGTGTAGTTCTGCGCAAAATCGGTTCCAATGCCTTCGCTTTCTATCGCTGGCTCATTTGTATTTGGCGGAGTTGTAGAGCACATAATAATTGCAACTTCATGTATTTCAGACGTACTTAACTGCCTATCATTGTTCCTTTTATTTTGTGGCGAATGCTCATATTTCGTTTTTGATGTACCCACGTCTACGAGTTCCCCACTCAAACGTTTTCGTCCCGAACTGCGAGATTTGTATCTACCTCAGATTAATAAATAAAATAGATATGTTTATTTTGACTTTTTCCTGCCCCGAACATTGAGTCACATTCTAAGCTCACTTGCGGGACACTTCCACTGCTTTGCCATATTTACAAATCCTCTTTAGATGCAGGAAAAATGAAATTAGAAATTTTATTGAAGATTTCTTAAAAAGTTATGCAATTAAAAAAAAGTCATAATAATTTATGCATTTGAGTCGCTGCTTTTAAAATTAATTAATAATACTTGAATTTTATATAATAAAGGCATATTATTATATAAATTTTAAACAAGTATTTGTTGTAACTAAAAGTGGCAACATTGTTAAAAATTTCAGTACCTGCTTTGTTTGTCTAGTATAAACTATTTAGTAGTTTTGTCTTTGTTCAGTTACGATATAAAGAGAGATGCAAATATCGTCAGAGCGTTCTCGACTAATATTTGTATTGGAATGTAGTATTATAGTAAATACTGTCAAACTTGGTTTGTTTATTACGAGCGCCATTAGGACTAGCACGTAAAAATTGAGTTCTTTCGATGTTATGTGTGTTTTTCAAGACTTTTGGTGACAAACTTTGGTTTTAAGTTAATTAATTTAGTGTTTTTTATTATCATGGTTCGTCAGTGCCAATTCTGTCGGAAAAACGGCCGAAATTACCCCGAACTGTCAACTCTCATTCCACAGGTATGTAAATATTTGAACGGCTTTCCAGTGGCGGCGACTTTTATTATTCATGTCTATAATATTTAAAATGCTTAAAAGTTTTTTAATTATAAAAAGCAAATTTCTATTTGGCGTTGTTTTATTCTAGTTTTCCCACCAATTTGGAAACAAGAAGAATTTGGTTTGCTTTACTGGGTCTAAGCAAGACTCATGAGCTACCAAAACGACCTGAAATTTGTTCAGAGCATTTTAAACAATCTGATTTTATATATAAGAGTAGTGGCCGTAAGTTCCTAAACAAAGATGCTCTTCCCATGTCAGTTTTTGAATTTAATCCACCAGATGTAATGTAAGTACCTACACATTTTCTTGGTACAATGGGCCCTTAAAGTAATTCCCAAAATAAAAAAGTCGCTGTCCTGATAAACAAAATTTCCTTTCAATATAATACGTTCTTTTTATTACAGCTGATAAAGCAGCCATGAAAGACAATTTTTAAACAGTTTATTAATTATAAGTCATTACTTTATTGGGCGGCTGGTGACAGTCTGGGCTGTCTAGATAACTATAGTTCAGTTCCAATATAGTAGGCACTAAACTAAACTACAATTGTTCTCGGTTTAATGCAATATTTCTGAGAATTGAGTGCCTACTATTTTGGAACTGAACTGTATTTAAAAATTAAATTATTTTAATTTTTTAAGAGGTCATTTGGCCCCATATGATCCATTTTATTCAGTTAGCAATGATGACTGAGTTAGTTGACTTACATTAATTTGTTAAAAAAATATGTCTATTTTAGGTCTTCAACAAATAACTCAGATTGCCATCAAAAAGATTTATCAGCACAAAATGTGTCTGAGCAAGCTTCTAGTGCTACTCTAAGTGATGTCGAAAGGTAAATATTTAAGTAATTTATGTTGAAATTAGGGAGTATATTTTTTTAAACTGCTTTTTAATAAAATTTACTGTTTCGACCTTTACTCTGTGGAAACAACTCATATTACTTTTTTAAATGAAACTAACGGTTTCTAGATAATTCCACAATATATTGAAAATATGTTAAAAATTCTAAGAAATTGACAATTAGTTTCATTTAAAAATGTAATGCTTTTTAAAAGTTTGTTACTAAAACAAAAAAATTGTTAATTGTGTTTTATTTTTAGTTTACCAGTAGAAGAAGTTGTTGATGATCTAGTAACAGTAACTGAGAATCATTCATTTATGAGTGGTGTATCATTGCTTACTTCAGATTCTCGTATACTTGCATATAGGTTAGTTTTTTAGTTAGGTTTGTTGTATATATTTTCTCCTAAATGTTTAAAGGTTTTTGTAATAGGCAATAAAATTTATTTACAGTTTGTTCCAGTGACTAGAATCAACAACCTATTCTGATTTATGTATTTTAGGTTTACGGAACCTGGTCCTTCAGGACATTTTAAATATAATACGCCAGCTGAGTCCTTATCTCCTACTACCAGCACTGCTTCTTCAACTGAAAAACAACTTTTGGGAATCCTAAAAGAAAACACAAGTGAGCTGTCCGAAGATGCTGTATACTCGATAGTCGAAATTGTGTAAAGTGACGTCATCGGTTATCTACCGATTTAAAGTGAACTCCATGAGCGTATCATAGTTTAAGGGTGCGAATACTGAAATATCTGGAATTTCAATTTTTAACATTTGAAATAATAACTTATCACAAGTTGTTCATAAGTAAGTTAAAACAAAATAAAAAAATGTTTAAAAGTCAATTCCAACTTACTACTACTAAAACTAAAAAAAAGTTGTTTGTCAAGACCAAAATAAATTACCAATAAGTATAGGTATGTTGCGAGGTCACTTGTAAAATGTCTGACTAACTGGAAGCGGTATCACTCCCTGACGACTCCTCAGAATCATCGCTTTCTCCTCCTATATCGATAATGAGTGGTTCCGTCATTACTTCTACACGTATGTCTAAATCCCAAAACTTTATTTCTTCTTTTAATACGTGTTGAATACATTTACGCCAACTCTCAGCAGTAACGGTATGCAGCGCCTCGTCAGTTTCTCAACGTCAGCCATTTTGAATGTACTGTTTTTTCTCGCAACATAATTTTTCACTTGGGCCCAAACCAGCTCGATGGGGTTTAACTCACAGTGGTAGGGAGGAAGTCTAACAACTGAGACGTTGAAATCTTTCGCCATTTCATCGACAACGTACTTAATATAACTGCTTTTATGTTTCCGTACGAGAGATAATAATTCAACTTTTAGCATTGCCTCGTTGTGCGGAATGCTTTTACTCTCTAACCAATCAATTATAACCCTCTTGCGGCTAGTTGAAGTAGGTATTTGCTCCAGTCGACGAGAGTGGTATGAAGCATTATCCATAACTATCACTGAACCAGGAGTTACCTTTGTTAAAATTGATCTAAACCATGTTTCAAACCGGTTACCATCCATCTCTTCATGGTAATCGACAGTTTTTTTGGACTGAAAACTTAGTAATCCACCTTCTACAAATCCTTCCTCGCTGCCAATGTGAGTGATAATCAGTCGACGTCCTTTCCCAGAGGGAGCTTTTAAACCGGAAGAGAAACCCTCCATAAAGGCTTGTCGATTGCTTCGTATATTCATGTCTTGCCACACTTTTGACACAGTGTGGCCTTCATTTAACCATGTTTCGTCAAGATAATATATGTGCCGTCCTTCGTTACGGAACTGTCGTATCTGTTTTAAATAATTTCTCCTCCATTCCACAATGTCATTTCGTTCAATTAAGGCACTGTTTCTACTTCTTGTTTGGTAACGAAAATTCTGTAATTTTAAAGTTCGTCTCAAAACTTTATCACTGATGTTTGGTAAAGTATCATCAGCTTCATATTACCTTGCTCAATTTAGCTACCGAGGGGATTTCATTCCTAAAATAAAAAGAATGTATTTCCCTACGTATAGCATTCCGTGTTTGGTCGTCCAAAACAATTTTCTTTCTTCCCCTACTTTCCGGTTTACAGTTTTCACCTCGTTCTCTTGTCAAAGATCCGTCCCGCGATTTCTTTAGAATATTGTATATAGTACTCTCAGAAACTTTAGTTAAATAACTGCACTTAATCACAGCGTCACTAACACCCAACTGTTTGTCCATGGCACGCAGTCCTTCGTACACATTTAATATGAGGACTTTTTCTTCCCGAATTAAATTGTTACGACGCCGTTTTTTATCGCCAACACCGCTACACTCCGCCATTATTGTCACTAAATATACCGATATGAATATTACAATAAATACCAATAATAACCGATTTATCACACAAAACCACAACACAAATACTGATGTTACGCTCATGAAGAGAATAAACACCTCACATAACTGTTTACTATCACTGTCTCATTCGCGTAGCTCGATCTATCTATCTCGTTCTCAAAGCCGGAACATTGAAGCGATTCTCCAACATTGTCAAATCGGCGAGTTTTTCACAACAAACTTTGCGTTCAAAAATATACATAAACACTTTATTTCACATTTCAAGTAAACTAATTATTATTAGTCTGCTTGAAATTTGAAATAAATATATTAAATTGGTATTGACTTAATTACATTGCATCTTTTGTACCTGAACTATTGACACAATGGATTTGAAGTGTATTTACAAAATACAGCATTTCTCTCTAGAATACATATGGCAACTGCGCTTTAACCAAAGTGTTGATTAGATAGCTCTGACTCACTTTACACAATTTCGACTATCGAGTATAGGCCCTTTATCTGATTTTAGAGGTGCATTGAAAATGGTGAAAATAACAAAAAGGTAAAATTAACCCGGGAACAGTCACGTTGTTAGATTTTGTCTAAGGTTTTTAGGTTTTCTCTTATAATAACTCACTAAGTAACTAGAATTCTATCGCCATCTAGGACTGCCTCCAGGGATGACACATACCAACGCTTGCAACAATGGAAGGTGTACAGATAACTGTTACGAGAAATAAAGGCACTTGTTACTGTAAATCTATCACGCAATCGTTTATTTATTCCAAATTTTACGTGTGTGTATATGCAAAGAAAGTTGGTCCAGTGTGCATAAAATTACAAGGTAATCAATCTAACATGATATGCAGATACTGTCTTGACAGAAAAACAGATTTACGATTCAACAATGTGGAACATATGCCTCCCCGATATGTAAAGAACATAAGACCATATAACTACATTAGCTACATGTACCAAAACTGTGCAGCCCATGGTGAGAATTCTGACGGATAATTGAATGAATACTGTGGGCAATATATGCCTTTACTATTTTCTATTTAAATCAAGAATATATAGACTTTTTTTCAGATGAGAATATGTTTGATCAAATCTAACACGCGACATCTTAAGTTATGGTTATTAACGCGACCGTTCCCGGGTTAAGTTAGTCGCTTGATTTGAGGCACTCGCCTTACGGCTCGTGTCACAAACTTCAGCACTAGTGGAAAAAGTGAACGATATACAAGTTGATGAGCTGCAGCGCTACCTGTTGGAATGGAAATGTCAATGTCAAATTTTATTTTGATAATCTAAACTTATCTTTGTAATGAATTTCGTTGACAAACACTAATATTACAATTAATTCTAACTTAATATCAAAAAAGATAGACCAGGCTAAACAATTCAAAATTATTCAAATTTCATTATTAACTGTACCTACGCTTAACTAATTTTTCAATATTCATTTTCTAAATTATTTCTGTTCAAAATTTTAATAAAACACCTATATAAGTTACTTTTTATTTGATTAATAAAGGTGATCGTAGAAAAGATATTGTGCACAACTCGTACGCAAATCTCTTCTCTCGCTCCATTGATGTTCAGCTCTCTCCTTACGGGTTGTGCCACAAACTTCTGTGCTCGTGGAAAAAGTAAACGATGTAGAAGTTGATATGCTGACCTGGTGGGAAGGAAATCTCAATATCAAAAACCGTTTTGACAATCTAATATTATATTTATAATGAATTTCGGTGACAGATATTAATATTAGGAGTAATTAAAACTTATTATTAAAAAAATATACACCAGGCATAACAATTCAAAATTGTTAAAATTTCAAAATTAACTATACCTAGGTTTAACTGTTTTTCATTTTTTAAATCCTTGCAGTTCAACGTTTAAATAAAATACGTATATAAGTTACTTTTTGCTTTCATCAAGAAACTTGGTCGTAGAAAAAATATTGTGTACAATTCGTATGCAAGGCATTTTTTGCACTTCCTTGATCTGCAGTACTCGCCTTACGGCTCGTGGCACAAACATTTGTGCTCCTGGAAAAAGTATACGATATAGAAGTTGATATGCTGCAACGTCTCGTGGTGGGAAGTTACAACAAAAAGGATAGGAAATACAAATTCTGCATAGAAAAATACATATATATATATATATATATATATATATATATATATATATATATATATATATATATATATATATGTCCATTTTGAGGGTAATCGGTTGAACGGTGTAGAATTTTATATGCTGCAGCGCTACCTGGTGAGAAATTACAACAGAGAGAATAGTGTAAAAATTTTCTCCGTGAAAAAATACATTAATTAAAATCAACAAACTTTAATTTCATCAAATGAAATATTTATAAACACCAAAATTCCAATAATATAATTTTATATTTGTTGTTTTTAAATAGATTTGGTACGCCTATGCTTTGACGATGACGTCAAGGCGATGTATCCACAATACAATCCCCACTTTTTGTAATTCATTCATGATTTGACTACTGGCGTTTAGAATTGTTGGCCGCAAAAATAAACGTGTTTATGAATGAATAGCCCTCTCTATGTATATTATTACTCTAAGGTATCTACTATCATTTGTGGAGCTATCTGAATCGGAGTCACTCGATGTAGAATTATCACGCTTTCGTCTACCCATGATAAATTGAACACTTAAACTATTTATTTATTATTAATACTTAACAATAAACCTTTAAATAAAATATACTAAATTGTTCACCTCGCACCTGAACTGTTATCTATCAATAATAAATGAAACGAAAATTAACAACAAAAAAAGTTTAACAATTAAATTTTATCAAACGTATTCGCTAATAGTTGAAACTTATCTGCCTTTACAGTTTCGTATCAAAATAGTTATTTGTAAAACAAGTGTCACAATGACTCGTTTTGTAGGACGAGTGAAGTTTGTGCAATGAACCGCGAAGCGAGTACTGCAGAAAGCCATTGAGACACAAGTTTTACACAACATTTTTTATAATTCGCATTTATTTAATTTTTTAAGTAAAATTGAATTACATTTAATCCCTGTTTGTAAACTAGAAGGAGTGGTTTGAATTTAAGTTGGCAATTCTGTAGATTCCTGATTGGTCAGATCACAGATGGTTTTATCAAAGAATACACCAACAACAAGAAGCGAAACTTCGGCTTCTTGTCAATTTATTTTCTGAATGCGCATGTGTGATAGACGCCATTGTTTTATATGTGTTTTACGTCAATGTTATATTCTTTGTTGTTAAACAAACCCCCTTTATTTGTTTATTTACTTTGAGGGAAACCATGTCAAATTTATTCAGACCACGGAAATAATTTCACTGGGGCAAACAGAAATTTAAAGGAATTATACGATTTCCTAAATAAAAATAAAATTTCAATAAGTGATTTTCTGAACAACCAAGGCATACGCTGGAATTTTAATCCTGTCCAAGCTCCACATTTTGGTGGATTGTGGGAGGCAGGGGTTAAGGCAATGAAGTGTCATTTAAAACGTGTGTCTGGTAATTCTAACTTTACAGCTGATGAATTCACAACTCTACTTTGCCAGGTAGAGGCCATATTAAATTCCCGTCCTCTTTCTCCACTATCTACCGACCCCTTAGATCCTTCTCCCCTAACTCCAGCTCACTTCATCATTGGTCGTCCACTGACTTCAATTCTGGAGCCACATATGAGTTTAGAAAAGGAGAGCAGATTATCCAGATACCAGAAGATTGAAAATGCCCGACAACACTTCTGGAGAAGATGGTATAAGGAATATATCTCCGACCTTCAGCTGCGAACCAAATGGAAGACGAGCAATGGAATGCTGGAAGAAGGCATATTAGTGCTGGTAAAAGACGACAAGCTACCACTTTTGAACTGGAAATTAGGACATGTAATCAAATTAATTCGCGCAAGTGATAATATCTCGAGAGTTGCTGAGATTTTCACCAACAATGGAACTATTAAAAGAGACTTCTCCAAAATTTGCCCATTGCTGCTGGACAATTAGTCGTGTGTGTTCTTCTCTTAATGAAAATTAAATATTTCGTTAAAAGCTGGTGCTGTCAAGGCCGCGGGTATGTTAAGACTCAAAAGCTTCTGTAGTAAATTATAGAAGTGGCAACGTCGTAATTATTTGGTGTGCATGTGACAGAGACCCGAGGGGGAAGAAAAATAGTGAGAGTCACAGTCGAAGAGAATAAGAGTGAGGTCACTCTAGACTTTATAATTAAGCTAACAATATTATTAAAATTTAAAAAGCCTAAATTCCCTGTATAGTAGTATCGGTAGTGATTAAGTTTGATGTAGAATAAAGTCATATAATACAGTCAACAAATTATTTATCGAAAAGGTAAATCAAACAAAGAAATTAACGCAGATACCTGAACACACAGTAAACAATATTATAATGAAGTCTCTTTTATACGCGAATTATAAAATAGTTATTTATGTAACAAGTGTGTAAAGTAGCCGTTTTTCGACGAATGTGAATATTGTCGACAATCACATAAGTCGAAAAAAGGCCTTTACACATGAATTGCATACACTATTTTTTCTACTATCGAAAATTTTATCAAAATACAGAAGTTTAATAGTAATTTTCTTTGCGCACTAAAGAAGGTTTAATTCTTCTTTAGAAGAAACTATAACGCTTTTATTGATTCTTAATAAAATATATTATATATTGATTAATATTTTGATCAAAATTACAACAAATTAACAAAACAACAGTCGAATTCAATTATTAACAATACTAATATTAAAGGTGCAATTTGTGCACTCGGACATTTTCGGAATATTTTGTTATTTTATTTTTCCTACACCATTCTTTAAACAAATTGTATTTTGTTTCGTAAATATTCACAGATTTTTGGGGCAATAAATCATTAGAAGCATCCTGTGCTACGTGTAATATGTTTGATGGTGTATTTTCAAAGTAATCTCCTGAGAGATCATCAGAGGAATCTATCTTTATAATAAAATATAATAAAATAACATCATAGATCCCTAAAAATGTTCAATACTTAAATATAAATACTTTTGCTTACCCTAGGTATAGTCGGAAGATCTCAATTTCAAATTTGAATGTCAGATTCAATGCACAAATAAATGTCAGTCACTCACAGCCAACTTATAGGTACCTACCTATTCTATTATTTTCCAGTACCTAATAATTATTACGTATGTACTTTACTGAATTCTATATGATTCAATCTCTGATTTAAAGAAAACTCAGATTTAATATACCTACCTATATTTTCATAAGACTAGATAAGACTACATACAAATTGGAACTCTTTCTTTACGCACTAGTGCGTAAAGTAAAGTTTTACGTACTCGAAAGTGTGTCTAAAGTACGTACTTTAAGCACGGTAGTAGAAAAAAAGTATTTCAACACTCCTCTGATGTGATTACATGCTATGAATCACACGACGCAGTATATTATAGTTGTACAGTGGAAACAGTGAATCTATTCCATCACGTGACTTAGGCAGCGGTTACATTGGATAAGAATTCGTACGAAAATTTGTTCGTACGAATTCGTACTAATTCGCAAGAAGTCGTCGGAAGAAAACAAATGCGTATATTGACATGTGTGTGGTTATATTGCTTACGATCATATGTTACGAATTCGTGCGAATTCGTAAGTGCTTTCTATGCGACCAAAATATTTTGTACGTTGTTCGTACGACTAGCTTGCGTTTTCTTGTGTTTTGAGTATTTTAAGAACATGGATTGCGAAATACTAATAACTTTAGTGCACGAAAGAAGATCCCTATGGGATCAGAAAAGCAAACAATACCACAATAGAGAATTAAACAAAAAATTATGGAAAGAAGTAGCGGCTGCAATGAAATTTAATTTGATTTATTTAAGAACAATTTTATATTTAGCACAAAATAACTATCGCATTTTCCAAATTGTTTTCAATGAGTGGAACTAAAGTATTGCAAAAATTTGTTTCTAGTGTCATAGGCAGTAGTAGTAGCCCTGTTAAAATTTCGTGTACCAACGTTTCTATCGCCTGTTGTTTGGTGGTCTGCAGTATTTTGAATGGCGTCTGGGCTACCCTCTAAATCAATAATTATATTATGCAACAAGCAAATACATTTTACAATTAAATCGACTTTAGCAGGAGCAGTTTCGATTTATGTCTTTAGAATTCTGCATTTTGACGTAATTATGCCAAAGGCACATTCGACAAGGCGCCTTGCTCGGGAAAGGCAGTCATTAAAATTGTCTTGCTCCTGTGACAGATTTTGCCCAGAAAAAGGTCTCATTAGATACTCCTTTAATGGATAGGCAGCGTCTCCTACTAAAACATGTGGAACACAAATATTTGTACCAGGCAATGTCTTCGGTCCAGGTACACCGAATGTATTTTGCTCAAGATGGTGGTAGAGCGATGACGCAGTGAAAATACCACCATCACTTAGTTTTCCATAACTTCCAACTTCAATACTTATAAACTTGTAGTTCGCATCAATCAAACCTTGAAGCACAATCGAAAAAAAATTATAATTGAAATAGAATGATCTAGATTTTCCAGGGCATTTAATTCTAATGTACTTGCCGTCAAGGGCTCTTACACAATTGGGAAATTTCCATTTTCTATAAAACTATTCAGCAATGGACGAAAACATTGACTCTGTTGGAAAAGACATATGCTTTTGGTATAAAGTGTTCCATATAACTTCAGAGGTTTCATAAACCATTTGTCGAATAGTTGTATGTGACATTCGAAATGAAAATGCCAATGATCGAAACGAAGCTCCAGTTGCAAGATACCTAAAACAAAAAAAAATGATAATCTACGTTTTTGTTAAAAAAATGTTGGTTGATGTTTTTTCATTTTACTTCTTTTGTACAATGAATATATTTCTGGGTTACCTCTCCTGGATATATTATACAGTACGTATCTAGTCAGGTCCCCCCTTAACTTTTGAATCGATTGGTATATTTTCGTGAAAATATGTATGTATTTTATTTGATGTATAAAGCTCTGGAGTCAGTTTATTTAAAAAAATAAATCATGCAATTGTTAAAAAAATGAACGAATAAAGTATTCCAAATATTCCTTTCAAAAGATGTTGTGCGTCAAAAATGGCGAGGATTGCGTTATACCTTCAGAAAGGAAATTTCTGAACTTGATGAAAAAAGGAGTGGATATGCTGCTGATGTTGAACCACAATCAAAGTGGCGATTTTTCAAAAATGTGCTCTTTACATAAGATCAATTTGCACCCAGAAAAACAACAGGTAATATTGAAAATCGTACACAAGAATATTCCACTTTTGACGATACCGAGGAAGATTCAACATTGAGTCCAATGAATAATAGCGAGCAGTCCCAACGAGGAACTGAATCTGAAATAGATCAACAAAACAAAACTACTTCCATTAAAGCGAAATCAAACAAAACTAATCCTCCACTAAAAAATGTAAAAAGTTTTAAAGATGACGCAATTCAACAACTTATGGGTAATGAAAAAGAAAAATTGCATCATTTAAAGCAGCAGTTAGAGCATAAGCAGGATGATGACACATATTTTCTATTAAGTCTCATCCCATACATTCAGCCACTGCCTACGTATAGAAAGCTATATCTTAGATCCAAATTTATAGAGTTGATTATGCAGGAACATGCCCTTCCTACACCTGGAACTCACTTCCAATCGACTGCTCGTCAGTTTATTCCAGTCCCAACTCAGTCACCGGCATACAGTACCACCTCAACAGAGTTTTCACATCCACCAACTCCTACACAGAAAACAAATTATTCTAACTTCAATACATCTCATTATATTAATAATTATACTGATAATACTGCAGCAGGATAATTAACCAACTTTCAGCCAAATAATTTTGACTAAGTTATGAATAAAAATATGTGTTTATAAATAATTGGTTTTACTTACCTTAATGTTACTATCAGTTTATGCTTTGGCGATATACACTCCCGAAAATTCGAGTACTTAGAAATGTGACTCTCAACATTCTCTAATATATAGTCGAATGTGGATTGAGTCATTCTCATGTATTCAAAAAAATTTTCATCATTACTCCTCAATTCTTCAAATGACCTTCCAAACTCTTCTTTTTTATTTCTGGAAAAAAACAGTTATCAACCCATTTCCTTCTTTTTTTTTGCAGTCAAAAATATTTCAGTAATGGTGATGTTTCGTAATTTAATGTCTTTTAAACAATGATTAATTCTATAACGAATAAACTCCCACCTAGATATAAATAAACCACTTACCCACAAGTATTATCCTAGTTATTTCTGAAAGCCGGTTATAAAACACGTTGTTCTTTACACACACTGACAGCCATGACATCTCGTTCTGTTTTTGACGTATGCCTGCTGCGCAACATGCACTTCTCGTCGCTAGGACGGTAGTGTGATTGGTTGACGATAGTTAAGTGGCACATGATCAAGGAGGGAGTATGACGCGCATAATTCAAATATAATAACAACACAAAATGATATTAAAATAACGACGAAACATTCCGCCCACCAAAATAAACATCTATTTTCACAACAAAATTAAAAATATAAATAAAAATATTTACAACTAATACTAATCATAAATTAGTGAGTTTATTGTGATGGCAATACACGAAGTTTAACTACTGGTCGGTTATATAACCCATCAGGTGTTTTAACCTGAACTATCCGAATACTTTGATCTTTCCCTGGGTACAGCGCTGTAATTCTGCCCAGCCTCAATTTTAATGGCGGCAACTTATCATCGCGGATCAGAACAAGAGTGCCGACAGCACGTGAAGATCTAGAGTCCCACCACTTACTTCGTCGTTGTAGGGTATGCAAGTATTCAAGATTCCAACGAGACCAAAAATGTTGGATACACTGTTGAATAAATTGCTATCTAGTTAAACGATTTATTGGGACGTCTCTCACATCTACGTCCGGAATAGAACTACTAAGACCAAGGGTTAAAAATTGTTTGGAGATAGAGCTGTCAAGTCGTTCGGGCAGTTAGACAGAGGACACAACGGCCTTGAATTTAAAACACTTTCTATCTGAACCAACAGCGTATTAAACTCTTCAACGGTAAGAATTTGATCACCTATCACTCGCTTAAGATGGGTTTTTAAGGATTTGACTCCAGCCTCCCAAAGACCACCAAAATGAGGAGCAGAAGAAGGATTAAAGTGCCATTTCAAGGACAATTCTTCCTCGGTAGTTTTACAATACTCCTTGAGCACCCACGAAGTTTGTGCCATTGTCGCTAAAGATATCTGTACACATTCCTGGCCTAGCAACGAATCGACGAAGCGCTGCCAGAAAAGCTTCAGATGTCAAATCTGACACGTACTCTAAATGTACCGCCTTGGTACCACCACAAACAAAAATACAGCAATATAATTTTACCGATCGGACACCACGGTAACGAGACACAAAAGTGGAAAAGGGTCCTGCAAAATTGACACCACTTTTCATGAAGGGTTCAATTTCACACACTCTAAACTTAGGCAAGTTTGACATCACAGGAGGATAGAAGACAAGATTTGCACGAAAACATCTATTACATTCAAATAGAAAACGCCGAATTGAAGATTTAAAAGAGACCATCCAAAATTGTTGACCAATATGTAAGAATACATTGAATTTTCCTAAGTGAAGAATACCTTACTAACAACCCATTTATCCAAATACATTGGAGAATATTGGTTACACAAACGACCATTCTCTTTTCGGTATTGATAACAGATTCTTCTTCTGAAAATTGAAGAACTTCATTAATGTTCCCATTACAAGTTGTAGATAACCATTTAGGACATAACCACCACAAGTCATGACCTAAAAAATCTTTAGGAAACATGCCACGTGAAACACAATCAGCCGGGTTATCTTTGCCACTAACATGATACAAATTTTCAGGGGATACACGCTCTGGAATATAACTCACTCGGTTGGCTACAAAAGTTTTCCATTTTTGAGGGGAAGACTTTATCCAAGCTAATACGACTTTAGAATCAGACCACATAAACCTTCTATCAAATGGGAGAATATCTCGAAATGTTTTCTGAAGATATTCTATCAAATTAGGAGCCAACACAGCTGCACACAACTCTAACCTTGGGATGGAAATAACCTTTAAAGGAGACACCTTTGATTTGCCACAGAGAAGACACACATGAATACCAGTTTCTGTGTATTGCCGAAGGTATACCACAGCACCATAACCTGCCTCGGAAGCGTCACAAAAAACATGCCACTCAAACTTGGTTACATTATCCCTCACAATTCTTCTAAGAAGTTTAAAAGAGGACAACATACTTAATTCTTCCTTATACTGGCCCACTTTCTGTTTAAGTCTGGTGGTAAAGCCGCATCCCAACCTAAACCTCTACTCCAAATAGCCTGCATAATACATTTTGCAACTAGCGTTAGAGGGGATAAAGAGCCTAAAGGTTCATAAATCCTTGCCATTTCTGACAGCACATTTCTTTTAGTTGCTGGTCTCTCCCGCTCATCCACCCTATAACTAAAACAATCACTGGATGGGTCCCATTGTAAACCGAGCACTTTTAAGTTTGAATTTTCACGATCAAAATTATAGAACTGATGATGTTGAGCCGGAATACCACTTAATGCTTCTGGATGGCTACTACTCCATTTCCTAAGTTAAAAATAACCTTTGCTCAATAACTGAATAAGCTGCTGGATTATAGATACTGCCTGTTCAACGGTTTCTGCTCCACTAACCACGTCATCGACATAAATATTGGAATCCGATATCTTTGCTGCTAAAGGAAAGTGTTGACCTTCATCCAATACCAACTGTTTTAAGGTACGAATTGCCAAATACGGACTTGAACCTACATTATACGTCACAGTATTTAATCTATATTCTGACAATTCATCGCCAATATTGAACCTCCACAGTATTCTTTTATAGTCTCTATCAGCAGGTAACACCAAAATCTGCCTATATATTTGACGAATGTCCGCTGTAAATGTGACGTTATACAAGCTAAATTACAACAAAATATTTACAATATCAGTTTGCAAAGGAGGACCTACAAGAATATTATCATTCATAGACGAACCACATGCTGCTTTTGCTGAAGCATCGAAGACCACTCTCAGCTTAGTTGATACACTTTCAGGCTTCAAAACACAATGATGTGGAATATAGTATTTACCTATTCCCATTTCATTAGCTTTTATTTTTGACATGTGTCCCTGGTCAATGTAATCACGTATGAACTCAGAATACTGAACAAATAATTCCCTATTTTTATGCAACCTGGTCTCTAAATTCAAAAATCTGCGTAAAGCTTGATCATAAGAATTACCTAAACTTGCACTTTCCTGACGGAATGGAAGGCTCACTACATATCTCCCACTTTCATCTCTAGTATGAGTGTTCTTGAAGTTGGGATTTCCTCCAAATCCCAAATTTTTTTTAAAACACCATCTAAAGAACTTCCCAAACTGGTACAAAAAGACTTCACCACCTTAGAATTATTCTTCTGATCAACATTTCCTAGCAACACCCAACCAAAGACCGTTTAAACTGCTGCAGGTACTTTAGGATCACCACTCTTTGCTCCGTCCTGTATAATCATACCAAACATATCAGCTCCCAACAACACATCAATTTTATTAGGACTTCCAAATTCTGGATCCACAAACTGTAATCCTTTAATGTGATCCCAGTCTTTAAAAGACACAACATCACTCGGAGTCACATCACAAATCTCATTCACAACAATGAAATCAATTTCAAAATTTGAATTAATTTGCTGACATAGACGAACAATTGTAGACACAACACCACAATTTTTTGAAGACATGCTATTCAAGCCATTGATAGAAGTTGAGACTGGAGATCTTTTCAACCCTAGTTTTCTTGAAAGCTTGTCAGTTACAAAACTAGCTTCACTTGCACTATCAATTAATGCTCGACACCTATGAAAATTTCCAAATGAATCTTTTATACAGATTAAAGCAGTAGAAAATAACACAACCTTTTGACACATCACTGAAGTAGCCAATGTATTTACCTTACTTGGACCTAGATCAGAAACATCTCCTGTCCGCTTCACTTGCTCAGATTCATTAATATTACTATTTCTACTATTTGAAAAATGTAGCAAAACATGATGTTTTCTGCCACATACACTACAAAAGGTATTAACCTTACATTTAGAAAAATAATGAGCATTGGACAATCATCTAAAACATAAATGTTCTTTGTTTGAAAAATCATTCCTTTCCCTTCCTTCTAACTGAAGAAATTTATCACATTTTGTTAAAGAGTGATTTTGTTTACACATAACACACACGTTTAATTTTGTTTTACTAATGGAGGTACTGCCAGTACCAGTAACATATGAATTGACACGAGCTTTAGTTTTAGAAAAATGTTTAACTGATTTATCCACTTTATCCGTTAAAATACAATTTTGTTCAGACTTACATTCTTTTTCTAAGAATTTAAACAAATCATCAAATTTTGGAATTCCATTTTCCGCTACTTCTCTCTCAAAACGTCGTTTTACAGATGGATCGATTTTTTCTATTAATAAAATATTTAGCAAAATCCCACAAATCAACATCAACATTTTTTATTGCCTCTAAATTAACTTCAAAATTATCTAGCAACTGACTCAATTCACTATAGGAATCGCTATTACACCTTTTGGAATTAAATATTGCCTGCATATAATTAGTTATTAACAAACGATCGTTTTGATACTTCTTAATTAATTTATTATGAGCGATATCATAATTATCTACTGTAATTTGCAAATTTTTAATAACACTAGCCGCTCGATCTTTTAATGACAGCATAAGAAATTGCATTTTTTCTATGTTAGACAGGTCTGTATTATTATGAACTAAAGTGTTGAACAAATCTATAAAATTTGGACACTTAACTAAAGTACCGTCAAATTTAGGAACTTCAATTTTAGGTAATTTTAAATTACATTTATTTTTCACACTACTACCACCAGCTTCCGACTTTGGGGAATCTATTCTACTTTCCCATTCCCATTTTAGCTTTTTCAAACATTCTATTGTACAATACTTAAACTGAGAACTGTAATTTATCAAACTATTTTTGAATATTATCCTGTTCTGTTATTTCATGATTCAGGAACACACACTATAATTTCTAAATGTAATGAGTCGAAAGCATTTATTGAATCGTTCAAGTTGGAATATCGTATTTCGAACTCCTCTCTTGCAGTTTCATCTATAAGAGCTGCTGTACCCAGTTCATGCATAGCTTCTACACTTTTAACAATGTTACGCCTTTGCACCTTAAATTTGGTTAACATATTGTAATGTTTTTCTAATTTATTTAAAACGTAAACGGGTGGGATAAATTTTAAACACTCGGTATGGCTACTTACTAATTTATTTAAACACTAACTCACTAACACTAATTTATATGTATGTAACTAGTCACTTAAATTTAATTTATATTCACACTAACTTATTAATTTATAACACTTTTATATTCACTTAATTACTGTTTAACTCACTATGGCAAATTATAAACTGAAACTCATCCGCTGATCGGTCCTAAATTTATATCAAAACTTTCTTTACTAGAACATTCCGGAAGGGACATGCCTTTCGCGATATTTCTTAAAATGCCTTTCGAGAACATGTTTGAAAAGGACGGTCACAATAAATTCCAATAGACCTTCTCAGAATTCGGCGCGCTCGCCTTTTTCTTAACTCCGTTAACATAAGGTTACAGGGCCGTACTTAGTATCTGCTTCGGTGTGCGAGTTCGTAACATTACCCCCTCCTTAAATGAAAGTTCCTCCTGGAACTTTTGTGTAGCCGAGACTGGATGTTTGAATCGGCAACTAGCCCCATTTCTACACTTTCCGATCTTATGGAAATAGCAGGGCACCGTCTTCATCGGATATTGATAGCGGGGGTTGTAGCTGCAAATTAATATCTGGACACCGGTATCTTGAAAGATTATCTCTACCATGTTCCTGATGATTCGCCAATCCAACTGGTTACTCGCTATCTTAGACATAGCCAGTTTCTTCACGTTGGATTCCAACACATGGTCTCGGAGGTTTCGAAGTGCTTCCCACACATCGCGGTAGGTAGATCGATCTTGGAATTCATTTTTAGTTACCACGTAGAAGACGTACCGCGAATTATGTTTCAGTTTCAGTGTCTTGCCAGGGGCTGGAATCTGGTCTTCAAGTTTTTCTAATTGCCCGAACTTCTTTCGAAAGACGGTTGCCAACCCTCGTGCGTTCTTGATACGGGCGGGGATGTTGTATGCCAGTGAATAATCTTCTGGGAGAGTGAACAAATCTTGTTGTTGTTCCGAAGTGACTCTATATCTAGCTTTCCCGGTACCTCCATACGCGCCCATAAATTCATCGAAGGTGGGGTCAGACACATCTCGAATAAGGTTTACTCCTTCCTCTATGTCATGGTCTCCTTCGTATGGCGCTAGTCGGTTTCGGTGAACTACTTTTGGTTTTCCGTTGGGGATCTTGCTTATGCGATATAAAACATCATTGATCCTTTTCTTGATCAAGTATGGACCTTCCCAGGATTTTTGTAATTTTGGAGAAAATCCTTTTCTAATCGCCGGGTTGTGTAACCATACTTTGTCCCCTTCTTTAAAACCGCCCTCTGTGGCCTGCGTGTCATACCGACTTTTCATTCTGTCGCTGGCAACTTGAAGATTTGTTCGAACTAGTTCATGAATATCGTCCAGCCTTCTTCTCAATTGGATCACGTAGTCTTCGCCTGCTATATCTTCTCCAGGCCGACAGCCAAATTCCAGGACACAAGGAAGCCTCATTTCACGTCCAAACAGGATTTTTGCAGGTGTTTCACCCGTGGACTCATTGACGGCAGATCGATAAGCCAATGCGAATAGGGAGAGATACTGGTTTAAATCTCTCTGATGGCGGGATACTACTTTGGACAGGTATTTTCCAATAGTCCTGTTCCTTCTCTCGACCATTCCATCTGACTGTGGATGTAATGCTGTTGTTCTGGTCTTCTTCATTCCCAGCTTGTCGCAAATCTCCTGGAATAGATGGCTTTCGAAATTTCTTCCCTGGTCACTGTGGACTTCCATGGGCACTCCATATCGGCTGATGAATTCTTTCACCAATACATCCGCGACAGTTGTGGCCTCTTGGTTCGGGATAGCGTAAATTTCCACCCACTTTGTAAAATAATCCATTACAACCAGTATGTACTTGCTACCATTTTCTGTCGTCGGAAATGGCGATATCTAAAGCAATCCTTTCGAAAGGGCTTCCAACATTGTACTGTTTCATGGGTGCCTTTCTCTTGCGATGTGGTCCATTACTCGTAGCACAAGTCGTACATTTCTTACACCAGTCCTTCACATCGTCGGAGTTGTTCATCCAATAAAACCTTTCACGAACTCGCTGAAGGGTTTTCTTCACTCCCAGATGACCTCCCGATGGACTGTCGTGTAACTTCTTCAGTATCTCAGCTACTCTTGTTCTCGGGATAACTAGCTGTCTCCTCATCTCAGAACCATTATCGTTTTCAAGGACTCTTTTCAACAGCCCTTCTTCCAGGACAAGGGAGTCCCACTGAGCCCAATACGCCTTGAGTGTCGGTGAAAATCTTGACACTTCTTGCCAGGTAGGTCGCCGATTTTCTTCCTTCCATTGCCGGATCATCTTCAGGTGAGGATCATTCTCCTGATCTTCTCTGACCCTGGTGGGTGACCATTCCTCGTTGACTACAGTAGTTCTTGAAACTGCAGCTTCCCTAGATTCCACCTTGTTGCAGTGGGAGCAGTCTGTTGGGCACGGCCGTCTGGACAGGGAGTCGGCATTTCGGTGACTCACACCAGCTCGATGTTCGATGTTGAAATAGTATTCTTGAAGTCGTTCAATCCATCTAGCGATCTGGCCCTCGGGATTCTTGAACTGCATCAACCACTTAAGTTCTGCATGATCAGTCCGGATTAAAAACTTCCTACCATAGAGATACTGGTAAAAGTGTTCCACGGACTTCACTACTGCCAAAAGTTCTCTTCTTGTGACGCAGTAGTTTCGTTCTGGTTTGGAGAGGACTTTACTGAAATATCCCAGCACTCTTTCTTGCCCTCCTTGGATCTGTGAGAGCACTCCACCAATTCCTACGTTGCTTGCGTCAGTGTCAAGAATAAAGTCTCCCTCTGGTAATGGATATCCTAATATCGGCGCCGAGGTTAAATGCCTCTTCAAAGTTTCAAAAGCAGTTTGAAAGTCTTCGTCCCATTGGGAAGCCCTTGCTTCTTCTGTAAGTCGCGTTAGAGGCTTGGCAATATCCCCAAACTTCCTGATAAATCTTCTGTAATACGTGCAAAGTCCAAGGAAACTCCTAATTTGATGTTTGTCGGTTGGTTGCGGCCATTGCTGAATGGAAGCAACTTTCTCTGGATCCACCGCCACTCCTTCATTGCTCACTATATGACCTAGATAGTTGACTCGGTTTTGGAACAGCTTACATTTCTTCGGGTTTAACATGAGCTGGGCAGCTTGGAGTCGTTTGAATACGTCTTCCAAATTTTACAGATGTTCGTCAAATGTCTTCCCCAGTACTACGATGTCGTCCAAATAGACCAGGCATGTCTTCCAGGACAACCCTCTCAAGACATTTTCCATAAGTCTTTCAAATGTCGCAGGCGCATTACAGAGCCCGAATGGCATGAGACGTTGAATTGCCATAATCCAGATCCGGTGGTAAAAGCAGTCTTCTCTTTATCTTCTGGGTCCATTTGTACTTGCCAATAACCAGACTTCAGGTCCAAGGTGGAAAACAGTTTGCTGCCGGCCAACGTGTCTAGCGTATCGTCAATTCGGGGCAGAGGATAGCTGTCTTTCTTCGTCACGTTGTTAAGCTGGCGATAATCCACGCAGAATCTCGTAGTTCCATCCTTTTTCTTGACGAGCACTACTGGAGACACCCATGGACTAATAGATGGTTCTATCACTTTTTCTTCTGCCATCTCTCGAATTATTCTTTCAGCTTCCTCTCTCTTCGCTCGTGGGAGTCTTCGAGCTGATTGTCTAATTGGCTTAGCATTACCAGTATCGATTTTGTGTTTGACGGCTGATGTTCTGCCAGTCTTTCCTCCTTTTGGTACGAATAAGTCTCGATACTGCAAGAGAAATTCTCTCATTCTCTTTTTTTCAGCTCGATCCAAAGATTGACCAGCTACTGATAACATTTGTTTGAATCTGGCATTGGAATTGTCAGTGGTCGTTGTCTGACGAACTATAGACGTCACTGGTACGCAGGATCCAATCTTGGTTTCCTTCTTGATGGTAATTGGGTAATCGTTCACGTTAATCAATCGTACAGGGATCTCCTTCGCCGACGTAACCAATCCTTTCCCAATTAGTACTCCTTTGCCAACCTCCTCGTCGTGGTTCCTTGGTTCCATCATAACCGGTGTACCATCCTCCATGATTCTCTGTAGCCGTGCTACTATCATGGTTTCGCTTCGTGCAGGTAGAACGGTATCTTCCTGTACAGCTGTCAACACCGCGCTGCCTTCATATGGATGCAGAAATACCTCCTCGGAACCCACTTTAATGGATCTGTTTCTAAAGTGTAATTGGAATCCATGTACATTCATTACGTCCATTCCCAGAATCACGTCTTCTTCAATGTCAGCTACGATTACCGTATGCTTGAACTTTTCTGCGCCAATTCCCAATTGGATTTGTGTTTCCCCGTGAACGTTGGCACTCTCGCCTGTGGCGGTCCGCAGTCGCAATCTCGTTGGTAGAAGGTTTTTCTTGGTGTTTATTATCTCTGGTCGTATAATGGTTCTAGTTGCCCCAGTGTCAACCAGCAGAGCATATCCCTTGCCATTTACTTCGCCATCCACATATACACTGTCGTTGCGACATCTGAGAGAAGCTTTCAGTATGAGAGGGTCTTTGGAACGGTCATGGGTCGGTGCTGCCCCCTCGTAGCCGACCCGTTCTAGCTTTCCTGTGTCTGGGGTCCTTGGTTTGCAGGAGTCTTGGGGCGCTTACACGAACTACGTACATGCCCTAGCTCGCCACAATTCCAGCATCTGATCTTTCTTGGCTTCTTGTCCATCATACTTTTTATTAAACTGACGAACTCGTCAAATCTGTCTTCGTCACCTTCTTCTTGGATGGTCCTGATTTTGTTATATCCTGAAGCCTTCGTTGCTGCTTCATATTCAAGAGCAGCTGTCAATGCGTCAACTAATGTTTTGGGAGGGGCTGAATGAAGCGTCCTCTGCATATCGGGGTCACGTAAGCCATCAATAAAGGCCTGGATGCCCAGACATTCCATCATGTTCTCTGGTGCTGACGGATAAGGAAATCGAACGAGTCGGGCAATATCCACTTCATACTCTTTAAGGGCTTCATCGCGTTTCTGCCTTCGGTTCTTCAGTTGGGACTGGTACAAATGTTCTAGATGTTCGTGACCGTACCGCATGTCCAACCTCTTCTTCAGCAGCTCGAAATCATCCGTTTCTTCCAGAGGTATCGTCTGAAGTATATCTAAGGCATCTCCCCGAAGCGTGATTGTTAGGTTCACTGCTTTCTCCTTATCGGACCAATTATTCACTCTAGCGGCTGCTTCGAACTGTTTTACGTAATTGGTCCACGACATCTTTCCATCGAACGTTGGGGCCTTGACTCGGGTAAAACTGCCAATATCATCTGTCTTGGGTTGTGTTTCTGGCTTGCAGATCTCGATCTTCTTTTCTTCTGCTGAAGTGTCCTGTGTTCTTAAATCAGCAATCTTTGTCTCCATCTGATTTTCCATCGTTGTCATCTTATTTTCAATGTCTGATTTTAGAGACGTAATTTTATTCTCGACGTCAGCAGCAATGTCATTTTTTAACGATAAGATATCGGCAGAAATGTCATTTTTCATAGTGGAAATCTTCTCGTCCATATTAGTAGAAATATCATTCTTCATAGTGGAAATCTTCTCGTCCATATTAGTAGAAATATCGTTCTTCATGGTTGAAATCTTCTCGTCCATGGCAGAAATTGACGAGATTATGGTGGAAGCCTCGTCATTGAATAAAAATAATTCTGGATTAAAGCCGTCATTTTCCAGTGCCACTTTAAGTCTTTCTACTAATTCACTTTTCTTACCGGACGTTTCCAACTCACGATCTTCCAATTCTGCCCTTAATTCCGTGACTTTCAGATCACATAGTCTCTTGGCCATTTTTATGTAGCTATTTATTTATATTATCCCACTTCTGACACCAATGTAATGTTTTTCTAATTTATTTAAAACGTAAACGGGTGGGATAAATTTTAAACACTCGGTATGGCTACTTACTAATTTATTTAAACACTAACTCACTAACACTAATTTATATGTACTTAACTAGTCACTTAAATTTAATTTATATGCACACTAACTCATTAATTTATAACACTTTTATATTCACTTAATTACTGTTTAACTCACTATGGCAAATTATAAACTGAAACTCATCCGCTGATCGGTCCTGTATTTATATCAAAACTTTCTTTACTAGAACATTCCGGAAGGGACATGCCTTTCGCGATATTTCTTAAAATGCCTTTCGAGAACATGTTTAAAAAGGACGGTCACAATAAATCCCAATAGACCTTCTCAGAATTCGGCGCGCTCGCCTTTTTCTTAACTCCGTTAACATAAGGTTACAGGGCCGTACTTAGTATCTGCTTCGGTGTGCGAGTTCGTAACAATATTGTTCGCTTTGCTTTCAGACATTTTAAATTAACTATTATGTATTGCCACACGCTACACACACAATAAAATGTACTGTTTTTCCACAGAGCTTTCAATTAAATCGGGCGAAAAAGGACCAAAATGTTTCGTAATTTAATGTCTTCTAAACAAAGATTAATTCTATAACGAATAAACTCCCACCTAGATATAAATAAACCACTTACCCATCCTAGTTATTTCTGAAAGCCGGTTATATAACACGTTATTCTTTACACACACTGACATCCATGACATCTCGTTCTGGTTTTGACGCATGCCTGCTGTGCAACATGCACTTCTCGTCGCTAGGACGGCAGTGTAATTGGTTGACGATAGTTAAGTGGCACATGATCAAGGAGGGAGTATGTCGCGCATAATTCAAATATAATAACAACACAAAATGATATTAAAATAACGACGAAACAGGTGATGTTTCCAAAAGATACAACTTTGAGATAGAATACATATCACAAGATAGGCAATTACGTTGAATTTAGATCGCTACTCTATTCGTACATGAACTGATCCAATGTTACCACACACGTCGTCTTAATTCGTAATAAATGATTCGTACGAATTCGTACATACACATTTTCGTAAGAATTCTTATCCAATGTAACCGCAGCCTTAGTTGACGATATTATTCAGCACATACTATGTTGGTATTGTCTTCTTATAATAACAGAAAAATAGCGAAACTCAATACAAGCGTTTGTCGTATTGTTTTAATTAAGATGCATATGGTTGATGTCGTATTAGTCACGTGATGGAAAAGACTCAGCATTTCTACTGTATATATTCCTTTATTAGAAATCTTTATATATCCCTCAATGTTAACTGTGTTACACATTCTTAAAAATTTACATAAAAACATTTATTTAAGGAAATTAATTCACAAATTTACCGAAAAAATTTGTATTTTTTTGTTTTTGATTTGATGCAAAAATGTTACTTGAAATAAGCCTGTTCAATTGGTCTCGTGCCATTGGGATTTTTTTATATAAAAATGTCATTTATGATGATTTGAGAACCAGTATTATATAGAATAGCTTATTAACGAACTTGAAAATATGTAGACAACTTGTGCGGTGGCCATTGTTACAACAATTTACAATTCAATACTCGGTGACTCCGCATGTATTTTATGATTGATAATAATCAGGGACGAACTTTCTGTAATGATAAACATCAGTATTATCGTCAATTTATGTTAAAACCTCTACCAAACGATTCCGTGTCGAGGTGTTTTGTAATGGTAATTTTTTTTCTATTCTTTTCAAAACTTCCTTTCATTGCCGGATACACATAAATATCTACTTACGTATTTATAATTTCGTACCGATGTTATGGTAATTTAAAAATTTATGTTTTTTTTCGTTGATTATATTTTTGGTTGCAATAATTCCATTTGCGTCCATTTTTAACGATCTTTTCAAATATGTTAGTAGTTTTTTTTAAATTCAATTCTGGATTTAACCCTTTAACCCGCAAAAGTTGAAAATTGAAAAAAAAATTTTAGTTTTGGGTTAATTTTACCGATAAAAACACGAAGTTTAAGCCCTTTTGTCGATTTTTTCGATAATGAAACTACCTGGTGTAACATATATTCTCCCCCGGCTATACTTAAATTAAACAAAAAAACTAAAAAGGTTAAAAGCTGGAAAACCTTATATTTACTTTAACTTAACAAAACGAAATACTAAAGATATTTTAACGCGATGGTCCAAGTTAATATAAATTGCTGAAAATCAAATATCAAATGTTAAGCAAATTATATTTATTATTAACTCAATAGATAATTCACATTAACTGCATATCCAAAATACAAGACGAATACGAACGCCGTTATACAATAAAAATCTCCAATTCTAGATTTCCATGAATTGAATATGAGACAAAGGACTTATCTTGGAGGTTCTGGAATTATTAAGCTCTCAGCTAGGTCCTAGTCGATGGAGATGGGGTGCTGAATCCATCCCGGCCGGTTTCCTGTTGTCTCTAGCGGTGTTTATTCATAAGGCCTACCCAGGGGCTGCAGAGCAGCAAATATGTGAAACCACAACGATGTAGGTACTAACTCATGAATTTTACTGATAGGAAGAGATTTTTCCAATGTACGATATCGTTTAAATACACGAAATTTGGAAGAGAAACAAGTTTTTTAATTTCGAAACATTAGTACGACGAAATTAAAATACCATAGTCCGATAGAAATCGTAACAGGCGATCGGCTTGTTACACTGGTGAAAAAAATGAAAGGCTGCCTTCAGGCACCCTTGCGGGATAAAGAGTAAATAAATAGAAGTGTGTCATATAAAATGTTTGATTTTTTACATCAACGTATGTGAAACGAAAATAGAAACTACGCAATAATGTAATGCATATACATAATAACGATATTTATTTCCTATGGTGATAGTGATGGAAATAAATTTTGGCAAGCGAACAACATAAATGGAGGTCACATTTTGGACAAACACACTGCGTTTGTGATATTTTGCACAATTTGTATTTTTTCTCACCGCCCTGTTTATCCAACCAAACAGGAAAATGGTCGTACATATCGTAACGAACATCCGCCACTGGATGTTTAGTTTTCATACCAACACCAGCATAATTACTAGGCTCTGGTGTTGATGAAGGGCGGTCAACTGGTCGTTTTTCTCTAGAGCTGCAAAGACCAGCAGCAATTTCCTCTCTGAATGGAGCCAGTTGCAACAACTTACTTTTTTGTTGATTCCCATTATTAGTGTTTTATGTTTACATGCTCGGAAATCACTCTCTCTGAGATTAATTACGTCATACACCGAGAAAAGATTGATATTAATTCCACTGCGAGCAATCTCGATCTCTCTTCGATTGTATAGTCGAATTGCCGGAGATGGCAAACCTAACCTCATTAATTTTATGACTATACTTTTCAGGTCAGGTTATTTATAAAAATATTGAAGAGATTTGTTGTAAAATAGGTGATTAAATATGGACGCAATAACAAGGAAGAAATTGTTTATTAATCCTGTTTATGATACTGACCATAAAGTCGTCACAAATAATGGACAAATTTTGTACCAAGTGATTGAAAATGGTGAGAAACTATTTCTAGTTATATAAAGGACCAAGTCTTCAAATTAGAAAAAAAAACGCTAATTATATAGTTGTGAATCCATAAATAATCCACTTGAATATATAATTATGAAAAACATTAGCCATATTGTCATTGTCAAATACTTAGTTATTTGAAATGGAATTATGTTTCATTTATTACTTATTTTAGGAATTGAAAAAATTGTGTACCTGGATGAAGTCCCTTTTGAAAGTTCTGATATAAGCACTGAAAACACTAGTGAAGAGCCCACCAGTATAAATGAAGATGTGGGCAGTGATAAAAAAATTGAATGGTCTGAAAACGACACAAAGTTATTGCTTGATCTTTATGGTGAAGGACTACCATAAGTAGGACCACTAAAAAGATACAAAAATAAAAAAGCCCTATGGCAACACATAGCCAATGTAATTGCAGAAACGTTAGGGATTTCAAGATCACCGACTCAATGTGAAACCAGATACAAAACTATACTAAAACGAAAGGCGAGCTCCATGAAAATAAATAAAACATCAGGAGAAGCCAGAGTAGATGTAGAGTTTGAACAAGAAATTGAGAAAATAGAATCTCAAGATGACACTCTCAGGCCAGAGGTGTTAATGAGTGGGGATTCCCTAATAACAAATAAGAAACGTGCAGCATCTCCTTCCTCAGATAAAAGGAAAGATAGTGTTAAAAAAGCATATACTTTCCGAAATTCTTCCATCATAGCATTTTTGAAAGACATTCATAAAGAAAAAGAAGAAAATAAAGAAAGGAGACATAGAGAAAAGATGGAACTACTTAAAGAACTTTTTAAAGATAGAAACTCTTAAGGAAATATCTTGATATGCCATAAAATTTTCCAATATTTAATTTTTAAAAAGAAATTAGTTTGTTTCTTGTTTCATTTAGTGTTTCAGATGTGTTATTTAGTTTTTTCTACTGAAGACTCTTCGGTAGCTAGTTCCTTTTATTAAGACTGTTGTGTGTTATGTTATGTGAGAATAAATAAAAATAAGTTTCTAAAAACATTGAAATTTTATTTTATTGAAGATATGTTATTTTAATACAGATATGTTAGAAATATGTAATATTATCTCAATTCATTATTATACAACATTAATGCTATGGCATCTCTTTTAATAACACCTGCTTCTCTATTCAATTCCTGAGCTTCTCTATGCAGTTCCCGATTCTCACCATCTTGACCCAACGGAGACTCATTAAATTCAGCAACTTCTTCAAAAATATCTTCCTGATTTATGCATATATTGTGAAGGACACAGTAACTTATTATAAACATTGATGTTCTTAGAACAGTATGAGTCTCCACTTTAATTAATTGTCGAAATCTGTTCTTCAAAATACCAAAAGTATTCTCTATTTTGACACGAGTTGCTGAAAATTTGTAATTGTACAATTTTTGCATTTCATTAAGGTTAAGTAGTCTCTATATGGAGTTAGCAGATTCTGAGATAATGGGTATGCACAATCTCCTACAAGATGAAAGTTTGCTCCCAAACTATCAACCTTTCTCTTTACAAATGACAACCTAAAAACCCTGGCATCATGAATTTTACTAGGGATACCTGTAAAAACGTCCAAAAATTTTCTTTGGTGATCACAGATACCTTGAAGTGTTATAGATGGCGTGTCATGTCGATTTGTATTAAGTTGATTTTATTTTAAGTGCTGGAGTTCTTATACTAATGTAAGTGCCATCAATGCACTCCAAGAAAACCAGCGATCTAAAATGGTAATGAAATTATGACAAAAAAGCACAGAGTTCAATTAAAAAAAATACAATATATTTGGCTTCAGATGTGATTAAATCAGATCAGCAGCTCCTTTCTAAATAAACATTGCTTACCAATAATGTCGAAAGAACAAAAAAATTGTTTCATAGTAGAAATCCTGCAGCAATTTTTAAGTATTGTTTTCTATCAAGTGAAGAATGATATTATGAATAAAGGAACCTAGATTTTATTCATGAAGGTTTTTATAGAAATATTAATTATAGTAGTAAAAAATAATAAAATATAAAATAGGCGACAAATGAAAGTACTAGCCATTTGGAATTTATTCGCTATGACATTTTTCTCATCCTCTATATTTGGAAAATGAATAACACTTGGCGCTATTGAAAGCAAAAAATTCATTACTCTGGTGAGAATAACATGGCATGTTGAGAGGCCGAGATTGAAATGGTCAGCAACACTTCTAATAACTGTTTTATTACCAGCAAACCTACAAAAAATACTGAGGAATTCTTTGTTTTTCGTTTACAGTATAATGACTTACCATAAAAAGGCCAAAATGTGTGTCTCAGCACTTTTTAAAAGCTTCCCGCGCCTTCTTCTATTGAGGTAATATCTACTCCTCTTAAACATTGCAACAAGTTTATTGCAAGTCGCACTAGTCATTCTAAAATGTTCTCTAAACTAAAAATATGTAATACATACTTGAACATCACAAATATAAGAAATCAAACTGCCTCTGAAATGCTTCAAAATTCAATAATAAAAAACTAATAAGAAACATACCTGACTCTCAGAATAATTTCCAACTACATCCTCAACATACCTGTGTATTCTAACTTTTTTAATATTAATGAAACTATTGTATGTTAATGTACTCAACTTCATCATCAGAACTATCAGACGAAGAGAGTAGTTCCATACATTCCATAATTTTTGTTTTTTGCTCCATAATAATTAACATTAAAATACACTTTATCCATAAAACTACAAGTTTTGAATTTTGACATCACAATTATTTACTAACATGAGGTTATATTTTCAGGAGTGCTCTTCTTGCTCTCTCAATATTTTCAGATCAGTTAAGATCGATCTTTTTATATTTTAGAGCAGTCAAAATGTAAAACAGAACATAAAACTCTAAGATAGGGCGATCTTTAGTTTAAATAGAACACGGAAATCTCTCGCAGGTCGCTTTAAGGTACGTTTCCTATGAGGCGGCTGACGCCAGCGTCTGTCGCTGAGCGTCTGACGTGCACGGCTGACGCGTACTTGACTATTTCTTCTGAAGCGTCAGTTGTGTGCGGCCCTTCAAAGTGAAGTCTTTAAAATGAGTGACCGAGATATTCTATTACGCATATTAATGCTTGAAGAAATTGAAGAAGAAGAAATTCTATTGGAACAATTGATGCTTGAGGGTAATGCTGAAGTCAATACCTTATTTAAAAGAAGGAAAGATGAAGGTTTCTTTGTAAAACTTATCAATCAGCATTTAGTGCAGGATGACAAAGAGTTCCGGGAATTTTTTAGGCTAAACGTCGCTCAGTTTAATTATGTTTTGGATCTAATAAAGGATGATATTAGAACAGATTCTTCAAACAGATATCAGTACCCTATCACCCCTGAAGAAAAACTGGCTGTAACTTTACGGTAAGCAAAGAAAAAATATTTTTGGTACATAAGTATACATTAGAGCAGCGATTTTCAACCTATGGGGCGCGATAAAATTAAAGGGGGGAATATAATATTGTATGAGAGGGGGGCGCGATGAAAAGTATGATTGAAAATTGGGTCGCATATACTGAAAGGTTGAGAAACGCTGTAAAGAGGTACGGGAGAATGATGAATTATATATTATCTGCAGTACAATTTATTTGAATAAAAAGGAACTTGTTACAATGTTGCGTAATTTCGATTCTCTTCCAACTGCGTACAGTCATGTGACTCTAAAAAATTAATTTGATCACAGTTCGTAACTGTTGCTGAAGGTGATGCCATTGCTGAACTACTACAACTTGTAGATGCTGAATGTTGCGGAGCAAAGATGTAAATTGAATTGCGACTTTCCAGATCGAAGACCATCTGTAAACTTTTCATTTTTGCCTCATTAATCAAATCTGGGCTTAGCTTCTTTACGGACATCGCTATGCTTTTGAAAAATAGATCGATCTCGTCATCGCACTTCTGAACCAACCCCCTTAAAATGTCATTCCTTTCTTTGCGCGTTTCCTCCAAGAAACTGATCACTTTCTCATTATGCTTTTGCCGTTTACTAGGGCGAAAAAATAAATCATCAGGCGGGGTTTACTTTTGCTTTGAAGTATGAGGTTGCTGAGGTTCTAATGGCACATGTTCAGTAATAAACGAGTGTTCTTCAGTTGCCATCGTTTCTTCTTCCACTGTTTCATCGTTTCCCTGGCCATAGGTATTGTCAGATGATGTGTTTGATATGCTTCTGTAAATTAAAAATATTAAAGCTTTTTAGTGTAGGTACAGTAAAATTCAATATTTTGAGTTACTCTCGCTTGTAATTAACTTTTCCAAGAAACGATAACATATCGGCCAATGGCCATGGCTTTGGTTTACTAGAAGCAGAAGTCCCAGTTCCCGTTCCTCTCTTTTGCCTCTTGAGGAAAGTATCTTTTATATTTTTCCACCTTTTCTTACAATCATCCGCTGCAACAAAAATGGACACAATTACCCAGTGTGAGTAGTATAGGATAAGTGTTTAGGTATCTCTAACAGCAAAAATAATTTTTAATTTGTGTTTTCATTTATTTTACAAGTGACTTCCGAATTTTTCGTTTCAGGTTTTTGGCAACAGGGGAATCGTTTCATTCGCTGGCTTTTGCATTTAGAATTTCATTCAGCTACATCAGCAGAATTGTAAAACAGACGCTTTCAGTTCTAAGCAGCAAACTGATGCCGCTATTTCTACCAACAATCACACCTGATGAATTGAAAAAGAAAGCTGAACAATTCGAACAAAAATGGCAATTTCCTAATTGTGTCGGAGCGATCGACGGAAAACATGTGCGAATATTCTGTCCTGCACGAAGTGGTTCTTTGTACTTCAATTATAAGCAGTTCTTCTCCATCGTTTTGCTTGCTGTCGTTGATGCAAACTACAAGTTTATCTTCACTGATGTGGGTTCTTATGGCAAGGAAGGAGACAGCGGGATTTTTGATAAAAGTAATCTTGGGAAGCGATTCAGAAGCGATATTATGTTTCCACCACCTGGTAAGCTGCCAAATTCGGACATTGTGTTGCCTCACGTGTTTGTTGGTGACGAAGCGTTTCGGCTTCATACACATATGATGAAACCTTTTTCGAAACCCGTCGCAAGTGCTGACAATCAAAAAGCGATTTTTAACTACCGTCTTTGTAGGGCTCGTAGAGTTTCTGAGAATGCATTCGGTTTGCTATGCCAAATTTTTCGCATATTTTACACCCCCATTGCTTTGAAGCCAGAGACTACTGATCACTTAATAATCGTTGCTTGTTGTCTGCATAATATGCTTAGAGATGCATTTCTTGAGACACAAAATAAACCACATTATGAATTAGATCCTTCCGATCCTCCACCATCGAGAAATTTTACACCACTTGCAAGGTCTGGTGGCTTTGCAAATGCTGATGGGTTTTATGTGAGAGATTCATTTATGAAATACTTTAACAGTCATGTTGGAGCAATAGCTTGGCAGAATAATTATGTGACTAGAACTAACTAATTGCCATATGAAGTTTTATTTTATTTTTTACTGATCTGCTAAACTAAAAATATTATTAGTAGAGACCGAATTTGTAAGCACAATCATAAATCTTGTTTGCTACTTACAATAAAATTGTCTTGTTTGTGAATGATGAGTTATAAAATATGTATCACGTATAACATGTATACAAGAATGTAAATGGTATGCATAAAACAATTCTTAAGAAAAATATAAAACATAGTAAGGACAAATAATATTTTCTTACCTGATTTCTCCGTACATTCTGCTATTTCCTTCCATGCATTGTCTTTCACAACTTGATTCTTGTAAAGTCTATTACTCACATCGTAAATACAAGGAAATTTAGACACACTTTCCACTAGTTTTTCATCATCAACACTTGAAAACACTAGTTTGGAAGTCATTTTACATGAGAGCGTCTGCGTCAGTACTGCTAGCCGCGCGGCCCCTTCCACCTCCAGCCGCTGCGCACGCAGTGACGCTTCTAAGACAATGATTGCATTAGATTTCATAGTAGCAGTATACCGCGTCAGACGCTCAGCGACAGACGCTGGCGTCAGCCGCCTCATAGGAAACGTACCTTTTTAAAATACTCTCCGGTCAACCGAGAGCAGTAAACCGAAAACACTTATATAATTCTTCTCTGCATTAGCGCGGCGGTACAAAATGTATGCATTAGTTACAGCCATAACTATCAAATGATAGAAAATTCGAATCATTGGATTATGGGTTTTCCGATAAGTCTAAATAGTCTAAAAGATCTACACTACCCATAAGACGATTGTATTCGCGGATAATTTGAGGACAATCAACTTCAATCCACTTCTTAACTTTTTCATCGTATCTAGGTACTTTGGTTGGCTGAGTCAATGGATATGATTTAGTAAATGGTAAGCCGTCATTTTCCAGTGTCACTTTAAGTCTTTCTACTAATTCACTTTTCTTACCGGATGTTTCCAATTCACGATCTTCCAATTCTGCTCTTAATTCCGCCATAATTTTAAACTTTATACCTGACTTAGACAGAGTCGGATTTAGGGAATATACCAGTGTGCTGTTTCGTAACAATACGAAGATCCTCATCGGCAAATGATAAATGTTGCTTGATCGCTTCAAATTTCTTTATTGACATGGTTCGTTGAATTGGAGGGAATGCATTTTCCCCCCAATAACTTTCCATATTTGGATACCGGTAAATAGACATATAGAGGAGTATTCCAATGTAATGCTGAATTTGGATGATGTCTGTTTTGAATTTTGTATTGACATATTTCACATGTGCTGCTCGATTGGTTTCATCAACAACCAAATTCAAGATATCGTCAGTAAAGAAATACTTAAAAAATTCCATTGGTGTTCGAAGATTTGTAATTGAAGTGGGCAATTCACTTTTACCATGGAAAGCAACTTCGTTCTCATGTAATTGAATCCGTCTCTTTCGCCACAATGCGCTGGGAATTTTTTTTTCGATTGCATCTAAAGCTGTTCCAGTAAAACCTGGTGACGTTTCGTTTTTAAGTCCAACATCCTCCATGAAAGGTATTGGTGATCGAGCTCTTTTTTGGGTTTGACTTTGCCTGTAATTATTGTCTCACTAGCTGTTGAAGTTGTTGGTGATATTATGGATGCGAGGGCTCCGGCAGATGTGGATGGTAATTCTTCGCCTACAGCACTAACGTCCATTGACAAAATTTCTTCATCAACGCAAATTTTAGCTTGTTTGATTTCTTCTAAACACGCAGAAATTATATTCTCATCTGAGGCAGTGATTTGGTCAGCTACGTAGTCAGGATCATACACATAATCGAAATCACTATCAGTGTCATTCGAGTGATCTGATTCCATAGACGCAAGTAAATCCTCCACTTCTTCAATTGACAAGTATGCTATTTTGAATTGTTTCTTTCTGGTGTGATAACTTTCACGATCCATTATGCAATAAAATATATAAATTTATTATTGTTAGGTACCATACTGTGAAATTAATTCCTGAGAAAGTTTTCTATAAACATTCTAATTGAAGAAAAATAATATAATTTTACATGATATCTATACCTGAAAACAAATACATCAAATAGAATTTTGATACAAACCCACAAGGGCCGTCATTGCAAAAAAATATCTACACCACTTGCATTATTATTTTCTTTCAAACTGAAACAATCCAATAAAGATATATGTATTGTTACACTTACCTAAAAAATTCCCACTAAAAACAACTACCTTTTTTCCCTTTCAAAGTTTTCAGTCACACCCGATAATTTTTAGCATACACACAAAGCGATTACAAATAAAGAACTGACTGTATTCGATGATCGGATGTGATCAAAGGGTTCAAACTATTCGATTTCATAGATCTAGAATTCCTCAAGGCAGACAAATCGTTTAAAACGAAATAAATTTTGTAAATATAAGCCTTACCGGATAGAGGGTTTACGCACTTTCCTATGTCACATATTACAAATAAGACAGTGGTTTTTAGTATTGTAAATATCGGGTTGCATTCTTATATTTATATCAAGAAAGGGCCACCCCCCCCCCTCCGAGATACTGAGATCTATTGAAAAATATGCAGTAAAATCCGTTTATAAAGCTTCTCTTGGTGGGTAGAGAAAAACGTGTTATAAGCGTGAAATTGTTATAAACGGAAGTCTTATAGTTGACTATAAAAATCATTAATAAACACGATGCATTGCTTACCTGCATAAATTGTGAATCTTATAATCACAAATACAATTCTCATTCCAATACAAATTAAGGTTTGTTCGTCGTTTTGAAAGTTGATGCACTATTATAAAAAGTGTCCAGAAGACACCAAAAAAATATCTAGAAATAACAACTGTCTAGGAAAGTCGCATAGCGAAAAATGTATAGAAGCCTACAGGAAAGTGACAAATCATTCAAGCCGGAACTGCCCATTCCAGTGTGCCGAGGAAAATATCGTTCTACACCAATAAAACCCAAAATAACATGTCCAAAATGGAAGACGACACTATTGGACCGAAAACAAAATACAAAAGTCGATGAAGAAACCACACAAATATCTACTAATAATAATCCAAAAACAACCCAACCTCCCGTGGGCCGAAGAAAAAATCTCAAAAGACAAATTACCTCACAATATGAGAAAATGAGTAAAGGCAAACAAATAAATGACAGGCAATTACATCCAGGAACGAATTCTTCGAAAATTCAAAATTTAAACCCAATAATAATTGAACCTATGGACGTAAGATAATCGACCCCCCCCCGGGATTTGAATTTCCAAAAAAAATTTAATACGTTTAATAAAATATTAAGCCAGACATCCAAAAAAAAACTGAAATCATTACACAAAACAGTCATTGTCCGACGTGTCACTAAAAGAAACAAAAAAAGAGCATGTCAACAACGCAAAAAAAAACGTAAAAAAAATGTAACCCGTCAGACTACTTCACCGACGACGAAGATAACACGGCGAAACCATAGGCGTGCGCAGACTTTTTTATTAGGGGGGCCATTGATTCATTTGAGTATGCCTATTTAAAATGATAAATAAGCAATAACGCTGCCTTTTCTATAACGCAAAAATCCATTATCCATTGAACCATTTTTGAGAACGAACGTTCACAAGAGCAACTAGTAACTGGTATGATAGCAAACATTTTTAAAAACGTGAAAAAGCTAGTGTATATTTTGTAGTTGTCTGAGGAAAGGATCCAAGCCATCCAATCATCAAGATTAACACATCTAGGAATAGAATTACCAAATTTTATTACACTCAGTTCGGCAAGCAATTCTTCTTTTTTTATTTTAAATTTATTTTCAATTAAAGTGAAATCGCCATCACAATTCAATGATAGTACTTCGTTCACACTTTTAATAATGTCTGTCGTTTCTTGACTAAAACGTTGGTCTATTCCGGAAACAAGTGAATCGAAAAATGGATAAAATGTGCTTATTCTAACAAAATCTTACATATTTTCAAATTCGTGTTGATTATCATACATCTGATCAATTTTACGCGGAATTTTTCTTTTCCTTGTTTCCGGAATTGTAATGCCATGTTCAACATCCATTTTATTAAAAAAAGTTTCAGAATCCAATCTCAATTTTTGTAAACTTGATTGTGAACTCTTTACAGAATTGATTGCGGACAATAAATTCAAATTTTATGTTTGTAATGCTCTGTTTACTTTGAGTCTCATTACTAGAATAGGAGCAGTCATATGTAAACAAATCAAGAAATTAAATGACTTCAACTGCGCCAGTCATCCCACAGCTTTTATTTTAACATCAGATTGTTTGGTGGTTTCAATAATTTCTTGAAGAGCTAATATCAAAATTTCATAATTATCCTTTACTGCAGAAACCGCTTCAGATCTGCATACCCATCTAGTTGTTGACAACGATTTCAATGTATTGAGTGACATATTTATACTGTTAGCTACTCTCTCTAGAATTGCATGTCTTACGCAACTACTTTCGAGAAACGAATAAACACATTCAATGATTCCAAAAAAATCAAATATTAACTTGTTATTCGAGTGAGAGCAGCAAGCATCTACCAGAGTTAAATTTAAACAGTGTGCGTAACAGTGCACATATAGTATATCCGGGTTATTTTGCTTGCATCGCGACTGAACGCCAGAAATATTTCCAAACATGGTCGAAGCTCCGTCAAAACATACGGAAACTACGTGTTTCTACTGTAATTTCAATTAACTAAGAGCATTATCCAAAGAATTTAAAATGGATTCTGAATTTACAGAATTTAATCTTTGTAATCTTTATAGAAGGGTCAAAAATCGAATTACGATAGACATTTGTTCGTGATGACCACAATCAGATGTTTCATCTGCTATCAAAGAAATATGTTTACCATTGAAAGTGGATACGATACTTTGAATTATGACATTATGAATAGATAAAATAATATCGTTTTGAAATTTAGTGCATTTTTTGGTCCTTCTGTTAAATGAGCCTTCAGGAAAGGATCACATTGAGAAACATTGTGAATTAATTCTAGAAAAAGTCCACGCTTAGAACTATTGTTTTTTTCATTATGGCCACGGAATGATCTTCCACCTTTTGCTAAACACACTGTAATGTCTGAGTCTTTTCATTACGTCGCGGTTTCGCAGACGTTCTTTATCTTGTTTTTTTAATAGCGCCACTCTTGAATCATCAAGCAAAGTATCGATACTCCTTGTTTTAGAGTAATTTTTCCAGACACTGAAACTACGCACGTTACATTGTGAAATTTGATAGTATTTGAATTTCTCTGTAGCACGTTTCCAATTTTTGAAGTCACTTTCAGTGAGATATTTGTCAACTTGACCTTTGGAAAGTGCATGTTCCATCGCAAAGAAACGGCAGCAAAAACGAAAGGCAGCATCTTTATCAGGACTGTACTCAAGCCAATTGTATATTTTATACCAACCTTCTTGAAAACTACGTATACTTTTACCGAAATGACTGCTTGGAAAATCATTTAAAACAGGTTGAAACGAGCTTCACGTTCTATACGATCGAATGGCAAATTAACGATCGGATCTTCTCTATGAATATCGCTTGATTTTGCTTCGACATTTCCTTGACAAACTGTAATATAACAAATGATGAAATATTAGAAAGATGGCAAAAAACCCGCTTTTCAAAAACACAATACAATATAATAATATAATACTCAGCTTTTTAAATCACGCGTGAAGGTGTTGTCGGCATATCAGCGAATGTTGCGCAGATTTACACCCTGACACATTAATCTTGAACACTGACATTTTCAAATAATTATGAATTTATAAAAAACCATTCCAGTAAATTAGTAGAAAAGTAGCTATATTTGAACTATCACGTTTGAAATAGATTATTATACACTACAGCCGTAGAGCCATTACATACAAAACGTCCAAGACGTGCAATGGTTTTTTCAAGAATCATATAGGTAGGTATATTATGCAGAATAGACAATTTTATCTTACCTTCTGTTTGACTAGCCATAGCACTAGCCCCTGATGTGCTTTGAATATCAGCTAAATTGCTAGTTGGACTTTTAGTTGAATAAATTGGATTATCAGCATTAGCATCATCAGCAGAATTTTCTGGAGGCATCATTTTAGCGAAAAACGAGCGAATATCACCACTGATTTTTTTCATACTTATAAGTACTAATCCAAAATCTTACGAATTACGAATGCCTAGAGAGATACTGTATCTAAGATACACAGCAAATAGGTATGCAACAGTCTATAGAACGACAAGCACTCACTGTCAGCAGCGAAATCGAACTGAAGATACAATACATAGAAAAATTTGAAATATCAAATCGGAATCTTTTGATGAAAAAACAAAGATCCGTGCCAGCCGAAACATTGCGTTTGCATATTGCCGCCCTTCAATTTCACGCAATTCATTTTAAGAATAAAAAACTGCTTCCTCGTATCATTGCGGCTACCCCTTTGATTTTTTTAGTGTGCGACACGTGCAACGAAATCCCGCTCTCAGTGTCGGCTCGACTCCTTTTGCCATGATTTCAAAAAGCCGACAAAGCTGTATATTTAGCGGCATTGGTGTCGACAAAGACGATGAGGAGCTCCATACTTTTATAATTAAATTCGTACAATATAGAGGGCAATGATATAGGTGTCGGTATTTTTAATTTAATGAGTTCTATTTACAAATCAAAATTTGGTACTCGATTTATTGGACAGCCAAAGAAGGTGTAATGCAATTCACTTAGTTGTCCGCATATGTATATATTCCTTTCATTTATCCCAATTTTGTATAGGTGGTCAAGGCTTAAACAATGTCCCGTTCTCAGTCTGGTAATTATTCTAATAAACACGAGATATGACATGGAAAATTGTAAGAACACCCTATATAGATAAAATTTTCTTGATTCGAAACCAATTAATAATAAAATAATTGTTGACCTCCTCCAGGAAAGAAGTTAATACAAACAATTTTGTTATTATCAGCAAGGTCGATGAACATTATACCTGGTGTTTTGACATGCTTTGTTTATCAATGAATATAAACAAACGTTGCAGACTAGAATAATGAAATTTAAAATTAACCTTCAGACAAGGGCACTAACGAAACAATTTTAAAATAAATAGCAGGAATTTTGAAAACAGAGACAGTGAGGTAGCAACCCTCAATAAGTGACCCGGTTCAGTACGGCCGGCCACTTTATCGTCGACAGTAATAATTTGTAGTTGTGAATTGTGATATTTCAAAAGCGTAGGTTTTTAACGTATAATTATTTTGTTTATATACTGTATTGATATTTTTATATTTGATTTGACTGGGTGTCCAAAAGAGGAAAAGGAGACCTATATTTTCGGTCATATTGAGTGCACTATTTACATCTGAGCCCCTCACCTATCGATCTAGACTGAAAATTATAGGCATATACAAAAGATATCGTATGTTCGATGATCATTTTTCTTATATGTTTTTTTTCTGTATTGTGCAAGGATATTCCACTGTACGAGATATCATATTTATTCTATGTAATTCCGAAAGTTTCGTTCGATATTTTATTTCCTTATATTGTACAGGATATCCAAATGCACGAGATATCATAATTATTCTATTAGATTCCGGAAGTTTGTCTGATATATGATTATACTATATTGTACGGGATATTCAACTGTGCAGGATATCACATTTATACCATTCGATTTCAAAAGTTTGCTGATAATTAGTATACGATATTGTACAGGATATACAACTGTGCGGGGTATCACATTTATACCATTCGATTTCAAAAGTTTGTTGATAATTAGTATACGATATTGTACAGGATATACAACTGTGCAGGATATCATATTTATACCCTTCGATTTCAAAAGTTTGTTGATAATTATTATAACCTATTGTACAGGATATTCAACTGTACGGGATTTCACGTTCATACCATTCAATTAAGAAGGGTTGTTCGATAATCATTTTTCTTATATTATACCAAATATTTAACTATACGTGATAGCGTACTTTATCTTTCATAATCAGGAAAGACCCCTTTCAAAAGTTTGGAAGACATTGTGCCCGAGTCAGGTTTCTTTCGTTGGTTTCATTTCTTATACAGGGATAGTCCTATATAAGACATCCTTCACGGGTGTCACGAGAACGGGTAACTACTTCCAGCTTTGGAAAGACGTTTTTCCTTAACTGAATTTTTAATGTAACATACCGGTGCATTTTCCCCCCGAGTAACTGTCATTTTATCCAAATCAGGGCTGTATAATTTGCTATTGTTTGTAATATATATTTGTACATATTTATCCACCCAGTCTGTTTCCTTTATCAACAACCCTTACCCTCGTACCAGCAAGTTAGAACGGGCCGACGCGACCTGCATTAGAACTCAGGCTTGGCGCATTGTATAAGCTCAAGAGGCTCCACGGAGACCTTGACCGCTCATGCCAGGAAAACACCTCCCTCGAGGTAACCCGCAGGGAGATTTCTGGCTCTAAATTTGTGCCGTAAGGCACTGGCGACAGCACGCTGCAAAGATTTCTGGGATAGGAATAATACCGTTTCTTATACCACGGAATAAACCAAACGATCCATTAGTGTGGGGACAGCGGTCACTGGATACACCCAACGGAGTTAAGAGTTATTTATTACATTATGGTAGCATGTCTTTTATCAATGTGAGGTATTTTTGCTAAAAATGGTGAATTAGGAAATACTTTCTGAAAAAATTGATACCATCTCCCTTTATTGATTAATGAGCTCCAGTAGTTTTCAAATTCCTTGATTATTTTATTTTTAAAGAGGGGAAGAAGGTCTACCACTTCATTTTTGAATTTTTCTGCAGGTTTCCTAAGATTTCTTCCAATTTCCGATAGTTTATCTGCCATTTCATTTCCTTCCATATCCTTGTGTCCAGGGATCCATGGTAACACTATATCATAGTTGTCTTTTATTGCATCCAGAATCATTTCCTTGGTAATTACAGAATGATTACCAGTTTTTCCAAATTTCTCGTTAGAAATTTGTTCAATCGCACTTTGGGTGCCTTGTCAAACTGGTTATATTTGTTGATAATTATTTGGTTACTTTTTTTGCTAGTTTCTTTGGTTACTTGTTTCAAATTAGAAGGTTCATAACTAATTTCCATATCGTTATCATTTTCAATAATGTTATTTTCTATTTCAATATGTGTCCTTATCATCCATATTGACTCTCTTGATTTATCGAGTATTAAAAATCCTTTCCCAAATAAAAAAATAAATAAATAAATAAAGAAAAAATTAAGTCTATGTAATTTAATAGAAAACCTAAATTTAGATGCTAATATTAAATCGAATATAATAGTTTTCTCTTTTTTAAATAGGGAAATGATAGGTTTTAATTAAACAAAGGATTTGTTAGTAAATTAGCCTACCTCGTTACTTTGGTTTTTAATTTCGTGCTGACACTTTCGTTCACTTCAAGCACTTCAACACTCTATTGAAGTATTTTTAACATTCTTCTGTTGTGATTGAATGCTATGAATCACACGACGCAGTATATTATAGTTGTCCATGTTCTTTTATTAGAAATCTTAATATATAGGGCGTCCCTCAATGTTGACCGTGTTTCACACGTATTGTTCGTATATCTCAAAAACTACATTTGGCAATGTCGAAAATTTAAAATCCCTGGTTCGTCTAATATACATCACCAATATTTTGTTTTTGTATCTTACGAAGTCTCAAAGATATCTTCATGTTTCCATACTGTATATAAAGAATAACCCATGCTACGTAAATATAAATTATTTGCTTCACTTGAAATATCGAGTCTAAGAAGTTACGTACACTAATTAGTATAATTCACTTTACACCAAACAGTTATGGTTCGTGGCGAATTTGCCAAAGATTTTTGCTGTCGATGATCACGCCTCGCGGGACTCGTGACGGTTTCAATACGGCTAAGATCTTATTTAGTGGAATAGTTATTATACCGGCGTGGCGGTCCAGTATTTACCGTTTCATGGAATCAGAAAAATTCAAATATTTATACATCGACTTCGAAACTTTGTTATAATTTCTTCTTCTTCGATTTTTGGTGGTTTAATTCAGTAATTTTTAATAAACTTAAAGAGTATTTTCACTAGTAATACCACTAGAAGTCAAATTATTTCCGGAAATTTTTTTGAGCTAACGAATATTTTGAAAATTATCCCGCGCCTTTGGCTCGGGATAACTTTCTAAAAAATACGAAAGCGAAAAACATTTTTTAAGTATTATTTGATTTCGAATGGTATTTGGTAAGAAAATTTTACAACAAAATGAGTTTACAATAGGAGAAATGTCAAAACCGATCAAAACAATGTTGTCGGAAATACCACCTTTTCTTCATATCTTTATCTTGCGATAATTTTACTTTTAGATACCTTGTAATAGAAATTTTAGACAGAGATTGGTTTTTCCACATTTCTTTTATTAGGTACTTTGATTTTAATATGTATATGTAACCGAAAAAATGATCGTAGTCGGTATTAGTATTGAAAAAATGACAGTAGTTGTCAGCATATTAATTATGAAAAAATTAAGAGATTTTATCGATATTGGTCTGATATATGTTTGATTAAAAGGTCAAGAAAAGTGCCGTAGGTGTATTATTTGAACCGTCTAGGCCGGGAATAACGGGTAGTTTGTCCATCGGCAAGACATATTTTGGCGACCGGGACAGGACCTATGGCACATTTTAAGTCAGAGTAATAGTATTTTCCTTACGATGTCTGTTGAAGTAGAAATATTAAACAGCATGAAAAAGTCACGTAAAGTGCTAAGATGTAGTTTTTTTCAAAGCAGCTAATGAATTTGAAGCTTTCCTACGTGCTCAAGAACCATGTTTGCTGGATTTAGAGGTTTCTTGGGATATTTTCACGGCGTCAGAGGAAGACATGATTGGAGATATGGAACAAGGTGATGCTTATCATATAAGGTGCTCCGAACTAAATGTAAGATACACCCATTTTTCTAATAATAATATATCAGCTACAATTGCAATGCATTCGGCAATTGTTGACAAGAAATCAACGAAAAGAAAGTTCAAGTTGCCGCGCCTCGAATTTAAATGTTATGACGGCAGTATCAAAGGTTGGTTGAGTTTCTGGTAACAATTTAAAAAAGTACATGAAGATCGTGATATTGAAAATTGTGATAAAGTAGAATATTTACTACAGGCCACGGTTCCAGGTACTAGAGTGCGTCAATTAGTAGAAAGTTTTCCCTTAATGAGTGAGAATTATGGAAAAATTATCCAATGTATGCAGTCCAGATTTGGTAGAGAGGATCTTCGAATAGAGGTCTACGTACGTGGATTATTAAAACTTGTTTTAAATAATGCTATCAGTAAACAAAAACTTGAAATTTCTAAACTCTACGATCAAATTGAAACCCAGTTACGCGCTTTAGGTACTTTAGGCATTACAGCGGACAAATATGCTGCAATTTTATTTCCGTTAATAGAATCTTATTTGCCACATGATCTGCTTAGAATTGGGCAGCGTTTAGCATTTAATACAGGGAAGCTTAGCATTAGTAATTCTAGCAATATTTCTGAAAATATTAATATTGATTGTATGCTAGAGAAGAAGCTAGACATTTTTTTTATTGTTTCTCTGTTCTGAAGTGTAAAATGAACAAAGAATTGTATTAGTAAGTGAGGGCTTCGAACTGAGATCTGACAGCAATAAAAGGTCGTAATCTGGGAAGACGTGCTGCGGAAAGAAAAATCGTACCAAGGGTCTGCTCTACCTACCGCCGCTAGTTTGCTGAACACAAACAATTACAAAGATTTTCCTTATACTTGTATTTTTTGTAACGGGTCTCATAACGGAGATTCTTGTTTTAAGGCGCAAGAAATGACTTTGGAAGAGAGAAAGAATATTGTATCGGGTAAAAAGGGATGCTATAGGCGTCTTAAGATTGGCCATCATGCAAGAAATTGCCGAGGCCGTTTAAAATGCATAATTTGTAAAAAATCCCGTTACCCTATTATGTGTAATAATTTGACTTTTGGTAATTCTCCGAATATATCTGAATCAAGTGTAGGTAAACCTTCACTTACTTTATCGCTATATCTGATTTAAATAATGAAGATCCCATTGAACTTTTGTTAGGTACTTATGGGAATTGGACGTTTTGGGCATTCAGGATCCTGGTGAACAAAAATGTAAGGAAGAAAGAGCTATTGTTAAATACTATTACTGTAGATAAGGAAGGACGTTATGAAATAAGGTTGCCATGGATAGATGGGCATAATCCGCTTCCGACCAATTACAAAGTTGCACAAAAAAGATTACAAAACACTTTGCGGAAACTGGAAAAAGATAATTTGCTAATTAGGTATAACGACGTTTTCAAAGGATGGGAAAGTTGAAATATTATTGAAAAAGTAGAGCCAACACACAGTGCGGACATTTTTTACCACACCGTCCTGTTTTAAAAGAAGGTTCTACAACGGCTGTAAGACCAGTTTTTGATGCATCTTGTCGAGAAAACGACAATCCTTCATTGAACCATTGTCTTGAATAAGGGCCAAACATGATTGAATTAATTCCTTCCTTGTTTGTTCGGTTCAGACAGTTAAAGTACGGTGTGATTTCTGACATAAAAAAGGCATTTCTACAAATAAACATTAATTCAAATGAAAGAAATTTTTTAAAATTCCTTTGGGTACATGAAAATGATTCGGAAATTACATATATGCATAGGAGAGTAGTTTTCGGTGTCAAATGTAGTCCGTTTTTACTTGGTTCCACTATAGAGTATCACTTATCCCAGTATTTGGCAGAAATTTCAGAAGACCTATATTTTACAGTATCTACAGTGAAAAAATTGTCAAAAAGTTTTCATGTACACAATTGCGTAACCAGTCTTTCTAGTTCTGAAGAACTTGGGAAGTTTATTAAGGAAACTGTCTATGTGATGGCCAAAGGCCAATTTGATTTACGAAGGTGGGAGTATTCCCGTGAAAAGTTCCCCAGATCATAAGATATATGTGCTAGGTCTATTGTGGTATCCTGGACTTGACGACATATTGGCCTTAAATTCTGATTTTCTTGTAGAGGAAATGGAAGATATAGCTGTAACGAAACGTCGTTTACTGTCGATAGTTCAAAAAGTATTTGATCCAATTGGATTCACAGCTCCAGTCACTATTTTGTCTAAACTTTTGTTGCAGCAGTTGTGGGAGAAGAGAATTCCATGGGATGTTCCAGTAGATGAAGATGTTGCTGATATTTTTAGGGCATGGTTGTCTGATTTATCTGATATATTCAAAATAAGAATACCTCGATGGATTTCAATATCCAAAAATATAGTAGACTTAAGTCTACATACTTTCAGCGATGCTAGTCAGAAAGCTTATGCAGCTGTAGTTTTTTGTCGAGTGGAAACAGCTAAAGAAGTTTCAATTCATTTACTTGCTGCAAAGTCTAGAGTAGCTCCAATTAAAAAATTATCAATTCCCATATTAGAGTTGTTGGGGGCCAATATTGCTGCTAAACTTTATAATCAGGTTGCACGAAGCTTGAAGTTTGACTGTGAAGCATTTTTTTGGAGCGATCCATCAACTGTGATTTCTTGGATACAACGCGAAGAGCAATGGGCAACATTTGTTTTTAATAGAGTTCGTGAAATCCGACAATTAACTTCTTCCTCACAATGGCACTACCTTCCTAGAATTTTGAACAGCTGTTAAATTCCAAATGGTGGGAGGGTCCTAAGTGGTTGTACCAGAAGAAAGAAAATTGGGCTATTGAAGAGATGAATTTTAATGAGATGGAAATTGCCAATGAACGAAGAAAAAGACTAATAACAACATTAACTACTGTTGAACAATTTGATTTTTGGAAACTTGACAAATTTAGTAAATTCTCGAAAACAGTTAAGATGATTTCTTCGGTTTTTAGATTTCTACACAATATGCGTCACCCTAACGCAAAAAACTACCGTTCATGATTTGCAGATTGCAGAAAATTTTATATTGAAGATAATACGAAGGAAGCTTTTTTCTGGTCCTGATGACAAAAACATAATATGTTTGAGTCCATTTTATGATGAATCTGGAGTGTTACGTCTGAAGACCAATAGAAACGATACTAGGGATTTTCGTTACCCCGTCCTATTGCCAGCCAAGAACGCGACTGTGGATATCTTAATAATGGAAACACATCAAAACTTGTGTCATGTAGGAGTACAAGGTCTTTTGGCACAATTGCGTGAGAAGTATTGGATCATTCGCCGAAGACGTACGATACGAAAAGTGTTAGAAACATGTATGATATGCAATCGATTCAATTCGAAAGGTTATGAAGTAGAATCACCTCCTTTGCCTGTAGATCGAGTTCGAAATGCAGTGGCGTTCGAGATATCAGGTGTAGATTTTGCTAGACCCCTCTTTCTTAGATCAGGGGAAAAAGCATAGGTATGCCTACTTACATGCACCTGGCATCAAAAGATAATTTGAGAGACCATATCTACTAAAAATAAAAACAAGCATGTTAGTATAATTATCACATTGAAGTTCAAATTTTTAAATGACGATAACATTTTACTTGTCATATTTATGAAATCAGCAGTGGAAAAAGTTTCAATATAATGTAGAGAATCTCGACTGCATGCATTGGATTATAAGGATTACACGAATGAAGTGTTGATGTTTTATATTAGCTGAACACTTCTTTGGTAAATAATAAATAAATATTTATTTGCAAGTGTACCTTTGACTTCACCTATTATAACTGATCCTGGAAAACGACCAGCTTCAAACATTGCCCTAACGGCAAAGTTTGCAAAAATTGTACCTGTCATCTGGATATTCCAATTGCTTCTCAATCTGTGAACAAATCAAGTACAGTTGCTTGGTCAACTTGAATATCCGAAAAAAACTAAGTCGGTCCATTTCTTCATAATAATTACGACGCTCATTGTGCCTTCGAGGAAAGCCAAAAGCAACAAAATCCAACATTTCCACACCATCTTCAAGAGCATCTTCTACCATCACATCTTCAATGATCCATCACTTCTTATTGTTTTTGTTTCTACCAAACTCACATTAAATAGTAATAAATAAGTACCTAACCTCAAAACAGCTAAAAGTAACTTTAAGGATGGATTAATTGACCGAATTTGGCGAGTTAGCAAAGGCAACTTTAAAGAATGCTTAAAGGGCCAATAAAGTCGGTGCAAAATAGAAAATCCACTAACGTTACTTCGAAGGGCCTTTAGCCTGAGGGTCAATGAAAAAAAAGTCGGTGCAAGTGGCTGTTAGTAACATGAAGATAATAGTTACAGATTATTTATATTTTATATTCTTCCTAAATATTGAATTTAGTTTACTTAAGTTCGTAGAAAATTTTATTATATAAACAGTTCTAGCATAAATCTTTGTTTTAAAGTGGTTAAGGCTGTCTTAAACTTTTTTAAAGCAGATTGATATTTATTATATTTTATTTTTCACTAGATCGTTACGGCTTTATAATATCTTGGCAACGGTTGCTATTAACAGACCCATAACGCCCGGGGCGTTATGGAGGGCATTATGGATCATAACGCCCGCTAAATGTTTTTTTCTGTAGCTCAATTTCCTAACGTTTTTTCAGCTTTGAGCGCCACATTCTGTGGGATCTCCATAATTATTATGAACACAACCGTTCTTAGTTTCCTCCACTAACAAACTTTTCAATTCTTACAAAAATGCAGCGTCGTTTTATTAAATAAACAACCCTTAGCAAGATCTTCAATGTTTCCATGGCAATTGCATAGAAGCTCACTTGTGCTCAGTTGCCGACCAGAGCGCAGTAAATACTATGAGAAGAAATTTATGAAGTATATAAACAACGTCGTTTAAAATAATTTTTTTGTGAAAAATAAAATCTTGTATGCACCACGAGCGTTACTAGATCCTAACGCCCGGAGGGCGATGAATGTTGCCTGATGGTACATAAATAGCTATTATATTCTTTCTTTTTATATTCTTTTTGAATTAAATTGAATTTAGTTTACTAAAAAGTTGGTAAACATTTTTATTTTAGGTTCAACTGATAGCAAAAAATCTAGTCTTTACCGTGGTTAAGGTTCTCTTAAACATTTTTACCTACGACCCCCCCCTGTAAGTAGTCAAGAACACACAGTCGGCAATCAATGTAAGACGTCTATTACGCACGGTAAAACAAAACGCACGGCTGTAAAGTAAATCGCACGGCTTCCATAGCAACCACTTAGCAACTGTTAATAGACGTAGCCATTTTATTCAAAATGTATTACTTAGATATTTGACGTTGAATTTTATTCTATATATAAATGGTAGATAACATTCATTAGATATGAGATTGCATTTAATACTAAGAGTTATTTGGAATTATATGATAATTGGCTCCGTTTCATTCAATCCGCATCTTTTAGCTGTCTGAATGTATCACATATTAGTAATAGTATATTACGTAACGTGTGTTGTAAGAAGCATTTCACGCACGAACGGAAAAGTTACGCACGAAGCCGCTTGGTGGCGAGTGCGTAAAATGCGTTACAACACGAGTTACGTACTATACTTTACCTACTTGTACTTGTGTTTATAATCTTATTAAGGTATTTATAAAGTACAAGTAAAAACGTACATCCTCGATGCCCAGCCAAGTTTTATAAAAGTCGCTCCTCGATGCCCAGCCAAGCATCTTAGAAGTTCACCCTCGATGCCCAGCCAAGTTTCGTAAAAGTCCGTCCTAAGTAGTATTTATTTTTATTAAAAATGTATGTAGAATTACCGGAATTGCATAAAATAGCGTATACACCTCTCGACTAAAGTGACATTAATCCCTTGGGTGGATTACTTCCCTCAGGAATCAAACACCCCCCGCGGGATTAAATGGGCCACTTCAGCCGCTTGGTGTGTAATATACTATTGTTTACTAATATGAGATACATTCAGACAGCTAAAAGATGCGGATTGAATGAAGCGGAACCAATTATCATATAATTCCAAATAACTCTTAGTATTAAATGCAATCTCATGTCTAATAAATGTTATCTACCATTTGTATATAGAATAAAATTCAACGTCAAATATCTAAGTAATACATTTTGAATAAAATGGCTACGTCTATTGACAGTTGCTAAGTGGTTGCTATGGAAGCCGTGCGATTTACTTTACAGCCGTGCGCTTTGTTTTACCATGCGTAATAGACGTCTTACATTGATTGTCGACTGTGTGTTTTTGACTACTTACAAGGGTGGTCGTAAGTAAACAATATTATACACCAAGCGACTAAAGTGGCCCATTTAATCCCGCGGGTGGTGTTTGATTCCTGAGAGAAGTAATCCACCTAAGGGATTAATGTCACTTTAGTCGAGAGGTGTATACGCTATTTGATGCGATTGCGGTAATTCTACATACATTTTTAATAAAAATAAATACTACTCAGGACGGACTTTTACGAAACTTGGCTGGGCATCGAAGGTGAACTTCTAAGATGCTTGGCTGGGCATCGAGGAGCGACTTTTATAAAACTTGGCTGGGCATTGAGGATGTACGTTTTTACTCGTACTTTAAATACCTTAATAAGATTATAAACACAAGTACAAGTGGGTCGTAGGTAGAGTATAGTACGTAACTCGTGTTGTAACGCATTTTACGCACTCACGGAATTACGCACTCGCCGCTAAGCGGCTTCGTGCGTAACTTTTCCGTTCGTGCATAAAATGCTTCTTACAACACACGTTACGTAATATACTATTATAAAAATTTTAGTAACATAAAAACCCCAGTTTCATATTATTTATATATCATATTCTCTCTAAACATTAAAATTAGTTTACTAAAGTTGGTAGAAAATAATATTTTAGCATCCGAGTAATGATTGACCCATCGCACAGCAATGCTTAATTATTATTATTTTTGTCTAGAAAGCCACGTTTATTTTGAAGACAACATATGTCAAAGTACCTAAATGTCAAAATTCCAGACTTGCTGTTGGCTGCTTGTCAAAAAATTTAAATTTTTTTTAAATGAATTGTTTTGCAAATTACAAAATTTGCGTTTGGTGCAATCAAACATCCGATGCTAAAACGCCGTGCTATGTTTTTTTGGATTGTCTCATTGGGATAATTTATTTTCGATCCTCCAGCAACACCTTTCAAAAGCATCAAGAAAATATAGACTAACTACTACGTGGAAAAGACCTAAGCCAAATTGTGTCCAAATATTATTTGTATTAGGGAAATGAGGATAAGACCGGGTAGCGGGGTGAGATCGGGTACCTTGGCTGTGCTGTGTGCTGCTACTACTAATACCAGCTGATGCACAGAACGTGAAATATATTCCGTAAGCTGAGAGCTGAGACGACTTAGCGACAGTAGTATCGTGTTGCTTGCTATAATATGATAAATAAGGTTTCATATATGCATAAAAACGAAGGAATAATTTAAATATCAGAGTGGTTTTCGAGCATTTTCTTAAATTCTATACTTTGGGTAAGACCGGTTAGTTCGAGTGGGGTGAAACCGGGTACTACCCGATCTTATTACATTATTCAAAACTATTTTTTTACAGAGTTAATATACCTACAACTTACGAGAGGAAAACAAATCGGCAATCCTGGAGCCAGGAAAGAAATAGAAGGTGCTGTAGAGGAAGTATTGTCTGGATGCATGGGGTACCTCAAAGCCTCAAAAGCCTTCAATGTTCCGCAGTCAACTTTAGAAGATCAAGTAAAAAAGGCTAAAACAAAATTAAATAACTTCTAGCCAAGCAACTAGAAAAGGTAGCTTGGGATCTTGTACGACTATATTTTCTGAAGAGTAAGAAAAATAATTACTAGACCACATATTGCTATTAGAGAGTAAATTGTTTGGTTTAACTTTGAGTGATGTTGGAAGATTAGCGTTTATCTTGCAACTGCAAATAATTTGGAAAAGGCTGGTTATATGGGTTTTAAGGAGTCATAAGAACAATATTTCTCGATTTCCAGAAAACACTTCAGTAGCAAGAGCCGTGGGATTCAATAAGCAAGCAAGCAACTTTTTGATCTGTTGAAGGTTTTGTATGAACAACACCATTTTTCTCCCAATGATATTTATAACTTCGATGAGACGGGAATAACCACAGTTTCCAACAAACCATCCTAGCTTCACGAGGAAAAAAAGGGGATGGAGCATTGGTATCAGCAGAACGATGCTTTGGTTACTGCTGCAACTTGCATGAATGCGGCAGGAAATTTTATGCCAAAAATGTTTCTTTTTCCTTGAAAGACAGAAAATCCAGTGCTGCTTGACGATGCACCACCGGGAAGCTTCGCTCAATATCACCCTTCTGGATGGATGCAAACAGACATTTTCGTGTATTGGTTTCGAAGATTTATTGAGTTTTCTAAACCAACGTCTGAAAAACCAGTCCTGATTTTGGTCGGCCATACTACCCACACAAAGAGTCTCGAACTTATTAACATGGTCAGAGAAAACAATGTTGTGTTGTTGTGCTTGCCACCACATTATTCTCATCGACTACAGTCGCTAGACGTGACCCGCATGACTCCATTGAGCACCTATTATCAACAGGAGGTAAGCCAGTGGCTTGCAATACATCCTGGTAGAACTGTTACAATTCAACAAGTAGCCAATCTGTATGGTGGAACTTTCCTTAAGGTAGCAGGAATGCGGACGGCGGTAAATGGATTCAAGCAAACAGGAATTTATCCTTTAAACCAAAATATTTTTCCTCCATCAACAACCACAGATAGACCTGTTTTTGTAGAGGCAAATGCTGTTCAAGAAGGAGACCCATGCCCACAGGCAGAAGCAGATGTTGTTCTACAAGTGGACCCAGAAACAGTGGAAAAACCTGCACAAAGAACGTGTGAAACGGTAGTTGAGATTAACAAACCCGTACAAACCAATATTGACGAACCATTTTCAAATGTGCTGCTGCTGTTATGAAAGTTTAAAACCACAAATTGTCACGGATGAAAAGCCAGCTGTATCAATAGCTTTTGCTATATCATACAAACATCTAATGGCACCACTTGATGCTTAAAGAAAGAAAACAGGAAGAACAGATAAACGAAAAGGGAAATGTACTTGTTCACCATACAGAACAGAGCTCGAATCTCAGTTAGAGGAAAAGAAAATGAAAGGAAAAATGACGACAAAGCTTACGATAATATTGACAATTCTGTTGACGGAAAAGCTGTCGAAAAAGTTGACGATCAAGTTGACGAAAAAGTTGACGGAAAAGTTTACGATCAAGTTGACGATGAAGTTGACGTTAAAATTGAGGATAAAGTTGACGATAATGTTGACGATAGAGGTGAATATAAAGGGGACGAAAAAGTTGACAACGAAGTTGACAAGAAAGTTGACGAAAAAGTTGACGAAAAAAATGACGGAAAAATTTGCCGAAAAAGTTGACGATAAAGTTGACGAAAAAAATGACGGAAAAATTCGCCGAAAAAGTTGACGATAAAGTTGACGATAAAGTTGATTATAAAGTTGTCGAAAAAGTTGACGGAAAAAGTTGTCGAAAAAGACGATAAACTTGACGTTGAAGTTGAGAGAAAATTGACAAGAGAAAATTGACAAAAAGGTTGACGAAAAAGTTGACGAAAAAGTTGACGAAAAAGTTGACGGAAAAGTTGACGAAAAAGTTGCCGAAAAAGAAGACGATAAAGTTTAGGATAAAGTTGACAATGAAGTTGACGATAATGTTGACGATAGAGGTGAATATAAAGGGGATGAAAGTTGACGATGAAATTTACGAGAAAGTTGACGAAAAAGTAGACGAAAAAGTTGACGAAATAGTTGTCGAAAAAGTTGACGAAAAAGTTGCCGAAAATGAAGACGATGAAGTTTAGGATAAAGTTGACAATGAAGTTGATGATAATGTTGACGATAGAGGTGAATATAAAGGGGATGAAAGTTGACGATGAAATTTACGAGAAAGTTGACGAAAAAGTAGACAAAAAAGTTGACGAAATAGTTGACGAAAAAGTTGACGAAAAAGTTGCCGAAAAAGTTGACGATAAAGTTCACGATAAAGTTTACGATAAACTTGACGATAAAGTTGAAGATGAAGTTGACGATGAAGTTGACGATGAAGTTGACGATAATGTTGCCGATAAAGTTGACGATGAAGTTGACGATAAAGTTGACTATAAAGTTGACGAAAAAGTTGCCGAAAAAGATGACGATAAAGTTTACGATAAAGTTGACAATGAAATTGACGATAATGTTGACGATAGAGATTAATATAAAGGGGACGAAAAAATTGACGATGAAATTTACGTGAAAGTTGACGAAAAAGTAGACGAAGTTGACGACGAAGTTGAAGATAAAGTTGACGATAAAGTTGACGATAAAGTTGACGATAAAGTTGACGATAAATTTGACGATAAAGTTGACGATAAAGTTGACGATAAAGTTGACGATAAAGTTGACGATAAAGTTGACGATAAAGTTGACGATAAAGTTGACGATAAAGTTGACGATTAAGTTGACGATAAAGTTGACGATAAAGTTGACGATAAAGTTGACGATAAAGTTGACGACAAAGTTGACGATGAAGTTGACGCCACAGAAAATAAAATTGGTTATTGATAACTCAAGCAAACCAAACAAGAAGACAACATCAAAACCAAACAATCAAAAACACAGGCGTATCAAGGCCCAGAGAAAGAAAAAACTCTCCTGAAAAATTCTTGTTTCCTCGACCTTGATCTCGACTGATAATTCTTCCGATGGGGAAGATAACAAGTCCGACGATCATTGTTTATACTGCAACGAATCGTTTTCCAATTCAAATCAAGGAGAAGGCTGGATCCAATGTGGAACGTATCTTGACTGTGCTCACAAAGGCTACAGTGGAGCGGGCGAAGAAGATACCTTCTTTCAATGTGATTTTTGTTTGTAAGGTTAATATTTTTTTCTTAAAGTTGAAGTTTTTTTAATTAAAATGTAGTTTTTATTGTTTTCCAAAAAATTAACATATGCACCCGATCTTACCCCACTAGTGGGATAAAACCGGGTGGTTTGACATTTTGAGAAAAACATATTTTTCTGGAAAAGTAATGAATCTACGACTTTTCTGAAACATTATATTGTGATACGATAAACAATACGTAGATCGTTCAATCAAGCAAGCTCTAGTTGGAGTAGTTTTGCTTCAACATGCCGAAAAGTGTTAGCTACCCGGTCTTACCCTTCTTCCCCTACTTAAAACGCAGACATTTCATAAATAGAATTTGTTCATTAAATTACTAGCCATTGAAGAGAGAACGGGTAGAAAAATAATTCAACTTATATTTAAAATGTGTAACACGTAATTAAATAATATTAAAAATTTGTTTTGTTTGGATGTTTTGTTCTTTTAATAATAAATAATACAGATAGTTTAAAAAACAAATTGGTTAATTGATGACAGTTAACCTTTTATAAAGTATCGCGTTGTCACTCTTTATTCTGGCAAAAAAATTGCCGCTGTGATTCCCTCCTACTGGTACGCCAGCAAGAAAAAATTTCCGAAAAAATACACTGGTTTCATGGTAACGCTAGAAAATACTTGTATTATATTGGATGAATATTATTGGCATGAAATTTTCTGTAAAATTGATTATAATAGAATAATTTAAGATTTTCTTTACGTTTTTATGATGAAATTGAACACGAAGTATTCTTTATAACAAAATGCCGGCTTGTTTAACTTACTAGCAATATAATAAATAATTGTTTTTTATAATGTCTCTCATTAACATAAATGAATTTTTCGAGAAAGCAGTATATAATAAACATTAATTATACGACATAAGATTCTTGCAAATATCTATCCATAAATATTCTCATGCTTCGCTGATTTCTCATAAGATTATTGGAGAAAAAATATTGCAAAAATGTCTGCAGTGCGTTCCTTTCTAGCACGTTCAACTTGAATTTATTTTGTCATAGATTTCAATAATACACTGCGTCGTAAAATTAACGCATAATTTTAAAAATTGAAACAATGACCTTAAAACATTTTTTTTAAATGCTGCCACTAGTTGAAGAATATTTATTTATGATGTTTTTTAAACTTTTCAAGATATCGTTTTTGTGTCGAATACATAAAAAGCAGATTTTTTTTGACATTACTACAAATCAGACATTTAACAAAGTTCCTTAGATATAAGTTTAGTCGTTTATTTGCTGTTAGTTTGTTTTTTACACTTGTATACGCAATATTCAAATTTTATAAGTGCATTACTACACAAAATGGCCCAAAACGATCGTGAGATGAGAAATCTTTCGTGTGAGGAATGTGCTACTGCCGTACCACTTGTGGGAGAAGGCTTGCCACAAGTTGATGTGGCACAACGCCTAGGAGTGACACAATCTACCATATCCAGGGCTATAGCACGATTTAGCGAGACTGGTAGTGACGGAATAGGGTCACAACTAACAATCAAGATCGATTTTTGCAATTGCAAGCTAAGAACTCGATTTGTTACAAGCACTTCACTGCAGCAAGAATTTTCTCGTTGGTATAATTACCAAATTAGCCAAGATACCGTTCGAAGAAGGTTGACAGAAGCCGAAATTACCCCCTATCGTGCTGCAACTGGTCCTCTTGTAACCGCAAACCATCGAAGGCTGCGACTCCAGTTTGCCCAAGAACACCAGCACTGGGGCAATCATTAATTGGGCAATATATTGTTTAGAGATGAGTCCAGATTTTGTAGTTTTAGTGATGATCGACGTAGAAGAGTGTACCGACGCCCTGGAGAGCGATACGCCCAATGCAACATTGTAGAAATAGTAAGCTATGGAGGGGGTCTGTAATGGTATGGGGTGGCATTAGTTTGGAGGCCCATACGGAGCTGGTTATGATTCAGGGAGGTCGTTTGACTGCTGACTGATACATAACAGACATTTTAGAAGCGCAGGTGGTACCATACGCCCCATTTATTGGAGAATCTTTTTTATTAATGCACGATAATGCACGTCCGCATGTGGCAAGAGTGGTACAAAATTACCTCCAGGAAGTCGCAATTTCAACTTTGCCGTGGCACCTAGAAGTCCTGACCTTAACACCATAGTGCACTTATGGGACAACATGCGTCGAAGTGTTAGAGCCCTAATGCCTCCACCTTAGAACCTAAATGACCTGTCATTAAGGCTCACTGAAATATGGGAGCAGATTGATCAAGTTGAAATTCAAAAACTAATTTTAAGCATGCCGAGGAGATGTGGAGCCGTAATTAGGGCAAGGGGAGGCAACACAAGATATCAAATATTGTAATTTCATATTTTTTTATACAAATGAAAAAATAACAATTTGGTTACTTTTTTGATTATCCCCGTATTTTTATTTATACGCTTCGGTAATTCAATAAATTGTAAAAAACATATTTATTATAACCAAAATAATATTTGCCCTTCAAAAAATGGTGAAAATCTCTTAGTTAAAGATAGTTTTGAGATATTTTTTAAATTATGCGTTAATTTTGCAGCGCAGTGTATTTAATGAAAATAGAATCTTTCCTTAAAAAAATATTGGATCAGAAAACATGATAGAAAAAACAAACACTAAAATCTATTTCAACTAAACTATCCAATATTCGTTTTGTGAAGAGCCTAGAGGTGGAACAATGATATGGAAGGAGGACAGCAACAATGAACTTCGTAGAGAATAGAAAAAGTATTTTGACGCACTTATAAACATTAACAACGACGATAGTCGTACCCCTTCAATATGATATTCGGCAGAACCGCTCATAGATGATCCTTCATACGAGGAGGTGATAGAAGCGATAAATAAGCTTAAAAATAATAAAGTCCCCGGAAAGATATGACCTCTTCTGTATGTATAAAAATGGGGGAAAGCCTTTGTAAATACACTTGCACAGGTTCATCTTATTGATATGGGAAGATGAAATTATACCAATTGAATGGAAGGAAAGTATAATCATCACTATGCACAAAAAAGAAGATAAAAAGAAGTGAAAAAATTACAGAGGAATCTCCCTCAATAGAACTGCATACAAAATTCTCGCCAACATAGTCCTGGAATGCCTAAAACCATTAACATAAGAAAGTATTGGAGACTATCAGTGCGGCTTCCGAAGAATCAGATCAACAGTTAACCAAATTTTTACCATAAGACAATTGCTGGAATGGAAAAATTCTGGGAATTCAGCTGGGACGTCCTCCATCTATTTGGCGATTTCAGACAAGCATACGACAGCATATTGCATGTTAAACGTTGGGATACAATGGTGGAAATATGAATTCCTAAGAAACATAACTATAACCAATATGTGTGTAAATGGTTCCCAAATTAGAATACGAATCGGTGATATACTTTCTGACTCATTTAAAGTAAACAGCGTGCTTAAACAGGGGGACGCGGTTTCTCCAATTTTACTCGGCATTGCTCTCGATAAAGTAATAAGAACTGCCGAAATAAGTGATGAACTATTTTGTCGGGATGGCCCAGGATAATTGCTGGAATTTTCCGATGATATTGACGTAGTTGATAACTCAATACTGACTGTGGAATGCCTCGAGTGTAGAAACGCAAGCTAAGCAAATCGGGCTCATAATAAACGAGGGAAAAACCAAGAATATGCACACCAGCAGAACAGGACGAAGAGATAGAGTAGGCCAAAATGTCATTACGGGGGAATATAATATCGAAACGGTCGCTATTTTTAAGTATTTAGGAGCCACAACTGCTCTGGATAACAATCAGAAGAAATTAAAGTCCGAATTCAAAGTGGAAACAAATGTTTCTATGCACTAAAGTCAGTGCTAGCAACGAAAAATATTTCGCGAAGAAAAATCACAATTTATAAAACCGTTATATGACCGACTGTTATGTATGCTTGCGAAACCTAGACTTTGAGCAAAGACAACGAAAGGAATTAAGACTTTTTGAAAGAAAAGTTCTACGCACGATTTTTGGGCCACTGCGAAGCCCAGTAACCCAATAGTCTTCTTCTTCGAATGCCGTCCCCATTTAACGGAGGTTGGCGACCACTCTCTTAAAAGCATCTCTGTCCGTAGCAATATGAAAAAGATCCTCAACGCCCATGTCTGTCCATTCTCGGATATTCCTCAGCCATGATTTCTTCTTTCTCCCAATTCCCTTCTTTCCTTCAACTCTGCCCTGCATAATCACTTGTAACAGAGAGTAGCGAGTAAGAAACAATCAAGAAATATCCGAATTATATAATTTTACATTGTTATATACAGTGCTATTCAAAAGTACCCCCCCCCCACCCTCGTATCTTTTGAACGGCTACACTTACATTAATAACATTTGGAGGGTGAAAATAAAGTGTTGTAAACTTCTCTACGAATGGTAACAGGTGACGTAATAGTAATAGATGACGTCACAGTGCCACTCTGGCCAATAATTTTAAATAGGACCTTATGGCAAGTGATATCTCGTTTGAAAGGCATTGACATTGGCTACATAGCCATATTAATTTTTTTTGGGTTTAAATTAATTTTGACGGATAAATTAAATAAATACCAAAATTATTGAAATTATTTTTTAAATTTAATTAATCAAATATCAACAATGGATTCTTATAGCAAGTGTTCGAAATGTGCTCCGTCTACTTCCTGACAGTACCCCCATAGAAAAAAATCTAATGGTGTCAGATCTGGTGACCGACGTGGCCATTCTATAGGACCTCGCCGGCCGATCCATCTACCTCGATATTCTTCATCCAGGTAACGTCTTACTGCACCATAATAATGTGCAGGAGCACCATATTGTTGAAATGTTATTTCAAGATGGCCGAATTCATCTTGATTATCTTCCAAAATTTCAAGAATTAACGGCTCAATTGCATTTTGTAACATCTCCAGATACACTTCACCGCTTAAATTTGAATTTAGGAAAATAGGACCAACTATGTGGTTTCCCAAAATACCTGCCCAAACATTGACTTTTTCTGGAAATTGGGTATATATAACAGGGTGGATATTTCGACCGTGGTTATTTATAAATTACAATATTTTGTAGACTTTCGGGTTATTGCGGTCATTACACTAATAAAACTCTTTTTATCCATTTATTCAATATTTCGTTATATTTTATAGCTTTATCAGGAATGAACTAAAATAACATAGTAAATTTAAAAATCACTTCACAAAACAACACAATTAAATAAAAATAACTTACAGGTATTAGAGTACGTCCTCAAATAAAACAAACATTTAAATGGTAGTACTGATTAAAAATGTTAATGTATAAAATAACTATTGCCAATTGATGCTAGTTTTTTGCTAAAAAGGATATACTATCGTAAATAGAGTATTTGAAAGTATATATGTCTGCAAAACATTTCATTTGAAATATACTCAATGGAAGATACACAGGTTTATAATAGATTTAAAATGTTACAGTATATGTTACTTAATTGGTTAGTCTCAGTTTTGTAATTAATGTTGTTTTTTAGTTGTCTTTTTATGTGATACATTTCCAGAAATAAGCGGCTCTTGTAGTTATTTGAGGGACCAAGAATCTTTACCCCAGAAAAGTCAAAAATATGTCCGGTTTTTTGTTGGTGATCAACAGTAGCACATCTATTTTTGCCTAACCGGCAATCACTCTGGTGTAAAGTTATACGCTGCTTGAGCCATTGTGATGTTTGACCAATATAAGTGCATTGACATTGACCACAAGGTATATCGTAAATAACGTTAGTCTTATACAGAATAGGTGTTTTATCCTTAAGTCTCGTAAATATACTGAAAATATTTGATGGGGTATATTTTGCAATCCTGATATTTGGAATTTCTTTGAAAACGGACACAATTCTGTTTGTTAAAGAACTTACATGTGGAATCCTTCTGTATATAGTATCTTGTTTTTTATTCAAGTCCCTTGGTCCGTCATAATAGTCTGAGTTAAATATAAGTTTTTTCAACATATGTTTTGTACTGTGATTATCTCCAAAAAAGACATACTAAAGGTATCCTAGAAATACAATTTTTGATATATTGTTGAAATTATGAAAAAATGTAGTCAGGGACTTTTTGTCCTTATTCTCCAAGTAAGGGATGGGGGGAGGGTTCAACCCAAAAAACAAATGTCGTAACACTTTTTTTTAATCGATATCCATGTTTTTGGCGTCATTTAAAAGAGTTTTTCCTCTTTAATAAGATATGCATAACAAAAATAACAAAATTGGGCAATTTTGTCAACGCTATGTGAAAAAGTCGACAATTTTCCCATTTTTCTCGGAAATTTCAAATATAATGAGGCATTTTTTAAATTCTGATAAAAAGGGGTTAAAAAAATAAGAATATATTCCAAGATAAAAAATTTACAATATCTAATTTTGTTATCAATCTTATTAAACAGAAAAACTTTTTTAAATGCAGCTAAAATCATTAATATCGGTTAAAAAACGAAAAAGTTATACATTTGTTCATAAGTTTGAACCTTCCCCACTCATTATTTGAAGACTAATGGCATAAAATCTCTTTTATTAAAATTATTCATAATCTCATCAAAATTTCAAAAATTGTATTTTTAGGACACCTTTAGAATGTTTTTTTGGGGTATTATGTTTTTGAGTGTTCATATTTTAGAGACTGCAAAATATTTTCCAGCAATTTTTCAGGATCACTTACCTAAAGGTAATTTTTTTGAAACTTGTACCATGATTCTTTTCTGAGATGTGGCCTACAGTCGTTCTTAGTTGTTCATCCTGTACATTTAAAATAAAATAGCAAATAAAGCAATAAAGGATTTAAAACGTTTATTTACTATCAATGAACAGTACAGTGAATTTGAAAAAAACAGGTACAAAATTAGAAAAAAATATCTTGTCCAGGAATCCTACCTAAAAAAAAATAAAATTGTGTAAGCGTATTACATAACAAGTCTGGAAAGTGGAAACTGTTGAACGCATTCATTGAAAGCAAGAAATAAAAAGGTATATTAATCTGTAGTTACCATAACGTAACATACTTTGAAACTGAATTAATAAACGAAGAAACATTACATTTGTATCACGTGTAAAATTTAATTTATTTTTGCATAGCGCGCTTTCAGCTCTTTAGACATAGAGCCATCATCAGTGCTTAATCTAAAATACATACTCAAATCACAACCAATAGTGTTAAATTACAAAGTTAAATTCATGTTGAGAAAGTCAACAATACTAATACATGAATTTAATTTAAAGGTGATACAAAAAGGTTTTTAATATTAAATTTAATAATAAAAATGATTTTAATTACATTGAAGTTACCATTATTTAAATTTAGTAAGTGAAAGGTTGACTAAGTTCTTATAAATGAAAGATTTTTTACTTTAAAGATAAAAAGGTTGATAAAAAATACGTACTGTCAGATTATATATAACAAAATTTCCTGGCTTCATCGCCTCCATTAATATTGAAACAGGTTAATAATATTTTTCTATTTTATATTTACATTACACCAACTTGGACATCACATTTAAAATCGAATTTTACTTCCAAAGAATCATTTTATTTTCTTAAACGCCCGCCATGCTGGAACCTCTACAGGTGGCTGTGTTGGTTTAACTGACGAATACAAGAACTTCAACTGTCAATTGGGTTTGTTCGATTGTTTGTGAATGCTCTGTTCGATTTGAGAGATCAAATGCAAAAATGATTATTTATTTAACTTCAGAAAAGTAGTTGTAAACAACAATTAAATCAGTTAGGTGTAATATTTTAATTTAATTTAATAATTGTAATGAATTTAATCAAGATATTTAAAATTATTTAGAAGGTTAGGTTGAGAAGAAAAAAAAAAAACAAATTAGAATTTTCTCATGTTGGAAGGGTGAGATCTAATGATGTATTCACACTATATTTTAAGGCAACACAAAAAACATGCTCATGATTTAATATCATGGTCCTGAAGCAAGTTCTAATGTATTGTCTCTAAACTAACCTATTTTAGCAAGCGTTATTGGTCTAGTGACCAGCAGGTTAGGACATTATCATTATTGAGGGTTACATGAGTTGACGATGTAAGGGTATATAGTTCCTATTTAGGCTCTCTTGTTTGTTTAGACATTTAACATTAATTTTAAGCTCGTTACTGATTTCAAGGTCTTCATAAAAATCTAGTAAAGTAAAGTTTTTAGAGTTGATGTTAACTAAAATCTTTGAATTTTCTGTGGGGCTAAAATTATGATTATTATATTTTAAGTGATGACCGAATGATGACTTGTTGGGTTTACTAATATGCTCATTTATACGGACTCCCAAAGGTCTGCATGTCCTTCCAATGTAGCTTGCCACACAATCTGAGCATTGTAACCTGTATACTCCACTTCTTTGTAAATGGTTAATTTTATCTTTAGAATTGATCAAAAAGGAACCCAATTTATTGGAAGTTCTATAAGATACTTTAATTGATTTATCAATATCTAGAAAACTTTGTGAAAATATTTTTGTGATATTAGAGTTAATGAAAGGTAATGAAATATAAATTTGATTAGGGATATTTATTTCGGGGTAAGCTAATTTATGTAATTTCTTAGAATTTACTTTTTGAACAAGGGTGTCGACTATTGTGGGGTCGTAACCATTATTGTAGGCTATTTGTCTAATAATATTAAGTTCCTTCCTGTATTCAACTTTTTCCAATGGTATGTTGAGGAGTCTATGAATATAACAATAAAACTAGGCCATTTTGTGTTGGTTGGGGTGATTGGAAGACATTGTATCACCTTTAAATTAAATTCATGTATTAGTATTGTTGACTTTCTCAACATGAATTTAACTTTGTAATTTAACACTATTGGTTGTGATTTGAGTATGTATTTTAGATTAAGCACTGATGATGGCTCTATGTCTAAAGAGCTGAAAGCGCGCTATGCAAAAATAAATTAAATTTTACACGTGATACAAATGTAATGTTTCTTCGTTATCCTATACGTGTACACAGCCACCAGCATCATTTTATGTCCTTCATTGAATTAATAAAGTTTAACGGATACACATACATTACAGCTAGTTTACAGAAAATTTATTAGAATAGTTTTTTAATTATATTAAAACTAATAAAAATTTTACACCATAAAGATTTAATGAAACATTACGTTACATCAACAGAAATCCAATCTGATTAAAGAAAATTCTATCGTTTACTTATGGTTACTTTTTCTCACGCAAGAGTGGCTGTTTCGAGTGCCTCAACCATTCCAGAACGTACACTTCAAAATCCTTATATGTGAAACATTTAAAGGTGTTCTGAACAGCAGCTAATAAAACAATTACTTTAGATCAAATTGTGCCCATGGAGAACTTTGATCGATCATCATAAATTACATCAAACTTGATTTTCAGCCTATTGACTGGGACCCATTTTCCATAAGATACATGCGGGGTTCTTCAAAGGAATAATAACATATTTTATTTCGAGAAGTGAGTTTCATGATTTACCTTCTATTACATGCCTCACTCCATTTGGCAGGTAAATTCAGGTGTGCTATGAAAATTCATACTTCTTTTCTGTATATAATAATATACTATTCTCATCTTGTTATTTTCATCCTGGAACAAATTGTATATTAACATCGTGGAATTGTAACTTAATGAAAACTAAGCATTATTAATAAACTGTACACAAAAAAAACTACTTATGAAGAAGAGATATGAAAACATTATCAAGTTAAATGAATTCATAATTAATTGTATCCAATAGCTGTGTTTCTACAATAATAAATAATTGAATGCTGTTTGTTGACTGGAGCATTCAGTATCATAAGTTACATATTCTTCAACTAGATTAATATAGGTACCATTGTAAGGGACATCTACAGCTCATTTATTGTATTCAGTGAATTTTCAAATGGAAATGAGCTTTTTAACAGAAATTTCTGTTTTTAAAGTCTTAAACAGTCTCTTATTGTTCACAAGAATTGTTACTAATAATGTTAAAATTTTCTAATACCTGCAAAACTATATTGATGGCTTAGACTACTACTACAAAAACTAGAACTAGAGATACTTGATTCAATATTTTTTGTACTATTTAATACAATGTTTGTATCAGACTATCTGAAATAGTTACTCTCCTTTCATTACATAATTACCAACAATTTGTTTTTTATTTTATTTGTGTAAGTATCTTTTGAAACATCTTGAACATTGGAAATATTTTCTTAAAGATTCAAATATCTGCCAACATATGAGCATGTTTTATTATTAATAATAATATCTACCCTATTGCAATATTAAATTTTTAGTGGGGCATAATGCATATCTAGGATTTGAAATATTGTGAATCGTTTTTAAAATATATTTACTAACTAAAATATATTATACATTGAAAAAACCCTGATTTTGTAAACTCTATTATATAATGTTAGTGTACAATTTCGCCACCTGGAATTTCAATGTATAATAGCCGATTAAAGTATTGAATGAGTATTAAGTTTTAATAATTATGATTTTGGAATTGGTACTTACCGATAACAATTGTTGTTCGTCCATTATAACAAGAATTATAACTTAGTATAGAAACTGTAGCTAAGTAGGAACTAACGAAAACGAAGACCACTTTATTTAAGTACTACTTGCAAAATATGTGCATCCTGCAAATAAAATATAACACATAACTGAAAACCATCCGCCATTTCATGCTTGTCATTTGATTCCACAGATAAGATAACTACTGTTTGTTTCGTTCGTCAGTTCCTCTTCTGTTTTCTTCTTGTTTATGTTACTCTGATGTTTAATATGAGATATTACTGAGAGTTTTATGAACTAACATCGTACAGACGTAATAGTATGATGTTACTAAAAATTATTTCGAAAGATGTAAAAGTAACTGCAGCATGTGATCATCTTAGAAACATGTTAATTTGTAATATGACAGTAACGTTCTGTATGTGACATTAGTGAGAAGTATAGAAATTAACATCGTATGAATGTTTCCTATAGGAAGTTACTAAAAAGAGGTTCATAGGATGTGTATGTAACTGCGAATTCAAGTATTACTGTGTACATCAAAAATATATTTTATTTACATGACATGGATGTTAATAGAGTTGGTGATAAAATTAAGACATCTAGGAGATATCTTATTAACGTTTTAAATAAACATCACGAAAAGTCTCTAAAAAGAACATCGCAAAAAGACTTGTTATGTTTCTTGTTTAGTGGGAATGGACAATATTTGGAAATTTTAATAAACTAAGTTGCTTTTTAGTTATTATTTTTATTTTATTTTTGAATTTTCTATCGGGGTGAAATATAGAGGGAGGTACGTTTTCAATTAGACACCCCACCCCGTAGAATATTTTCTCTATTTTCGTTTATAAGTATAATTTAAAACAAACTGATCGGAATTATTATTTGTTTTCAATAATTTTTTTCAAATATTTATGTAGACATGGTATAAAAGCGTTTCAAGGCGTGAAATCGTTTTTCAAAAGACGCCGCGCCCCCTTAACACGCAGTTATTCACTGTTCAGTTCGGTTACTCTCGTAACTAGAGACATTTGTAACGCTTATAGTAACCATCTGAACAGATTGGGTTATTAATCTCGGTCTACTGATAAATTCTGATATTTGACCACTTGACGTCTTACCGATAAGATATCGGGATTGTGACATTTATCTTACTCAGATACGTCTGTATACCTACTACACACGGTTTAGCTCGTAAAATTAGATGTTATGGGACAATTTTAATTTATAACTCTTGATAAAAGAGGATGAAGATAACGGTTAAATGCTCGTTTATGATTTAATAAAAAATTTAAATAAATTAGGTCTGTGGAAAGATTTGTTTATTTTTATAAATTCTCTGTTAGATTAATTAACTTATTCGAATGACAAAACTGTTTACAGATTTATGTCTAAATGCAACGGGCACAATTTATTTATAAAAACCTGACAACACTGGTTTTGTCAGATGAAAACTATTAACGTCGTTTTGAAGTTTGATATTTTTAACAGCGCTTAGGCTGATTGAGACCATCATATTGTTGGAAAACAAAGGTTTTATGGCACTGAAATCAAACAAGTTATACTAGGGCGATAAGTGTTTATTCGAGAAGGTATAACTAATTGATTTTAAGGCATACAGCTAGAAAAGACGGAGAAGTGATCATTTTTATGTTGTTAATATAAACATAGACACCGAGAATGCACGGTTTAAAGTTTAAGTTTTGCCCTTTTTATCCATGTAGAATTATTATTTTATGTTGATTTATCCAATACTCCCAATCAAAATTTAAACAAAATTATTATATCATTATATATTTTATGAACATACAAAAAAAATATATATAGTTAGAAAAATGTATAAAAATAACACAAAAAAATATTAATAAAATTCTATTGTGATGTCATGATATTCTTCCTTATTTCTTGGAATTTTATTGCTGGTAGGCGTTTAGTCAAGACGCTAATTGTTCAGCTGTAGAAATATATTTTATTATTATGACGATTTTCTCAATTTGTTCTCTTGTAAAATGGTATTTTGTATCTATAAGTCAGAACCCCCCAGAACTCTAGAAAAAAAAATATCTAATACATAATCAAAGCAAACCTAATTGATTAAAATGTACTAAAAGCTAGGAACTGTAGGCAACAATTTTATAAGAAAAACAAAGCTAAAATGGAATTTTAGAAGCTTAAAATTTGAAAAAAAAATCTGGTACCCAGATCTCCCAGTAGTTCACAAAAAACCCCATCCCCTCCCCGTCCAGAACTATCCTATTTACGCCACTATATATCATCATATTCTGCTGGGAGAGTAAGCAATAAGTGTTTAATGTTTACTGTCTTTAAGACAGATTTGTTGCTTAAATAAGATTATGGAACATAATCTCTTCAATATATATTCGATGTTTTTCAACGATTCCGGAGAAATACAAGGAATTCATTTCCATGATTCTTTATCCGTGGAGATAAAAGAAGATTTGTATAATTTGAAAAGTGATTTAACTCATATATCCAGTTAGTGAAAGAGATGAACCCCCAAATTAATAACAATAATCAGAAGAAGCGTCCCACCTATATTGCATCATCCTCTACAAAAGCTGAAACATCTCCTGAGGTGGCCAGTATTCCAGAAGCTCTGAACAACTTACCCTTCCAGCCGGAATCAAAGGTGGCATTATTTAATAGTCAACAACCTCCCTGCAGGGTTCACCACAAAACACACTGTACATCATGTTAAAGAAAAGCTGCGTTTTACAGAGTTCATTCGTTGCTTTCCCTTAATCAATTCAAGCAACAAATCAAAAACATCAAGATTTAAAATTGGTTCTCTAGCAAAAATTAGTTCTAGCAAATTGTTTAACAATGATGTATAACCCCCTGAAGTTTCATTAAAAGGGCCTGTTGAATCTTCATTGTCCCAAGAAGCCTCACCTCCTTCGACGATGGATTCTCTTCAGCCTGTGAAAGTTAATCAAGTAATAAGTAAGTACCGTAAAGCGGGGTGAATAGGGTCAATTTTCAACTTTACGCAGCCGTAACTTTTTTCTGGTAAGGGGTAAAAAATGATTTGAATGTCAAAATTGAGTCTTAACTTGTAGGTTGGAGTTCACCTATCAATTCTGTTGAAATTTGGAATCGTTGTATTTTTTTATATGCTCTGACCCGATTCACCTCAAAGGTGGGGTCAAGTATATCATAGGCTTGAAATGCGTCAAAAACCCTGTCTACCGCCTTGTAGGTGGAACGGGACAAGAAAGAATATTTTAAAAAAATAAAAAAGGCAATTGTGAGATAATAAACTTTATTTATAGATAACAAGTATTATATAATCGTATAAAAATAGCTAACTCAAATTCGTATATTCTGTGGATAATGAATAAATAAAAAAAAACGATTGTTCTGAATCTTTGGCATTCAGGGTAAATTTGAGAAGGCCTCTGAAGTAATTTTCTGGCGGAGAAAGTTTCCCAACCACTTTATCGAAGTGGAAAGTGTCCACATCCGGAACATTAGGAAAGGTGTAAATATAGCCGCAGAAATTTTTGGTTTGTTTGGGTCTGACAAACTTTCTTTCGAAATAACCATTTCCCTTTACTTTTGGTATCTCATCAATAAAATAATGATGATCAGGACTTCGAGAAGTTCTAAAGATTTCGAAATTATAGGCTACTACCAACCAATCGCCTATAGCAACTTCAGATTCAGAGACTGGAGAAACATTGTCGAACGTTTTACCAAATTTTGTCACCTTTGAATAAATAGTGGGCGCAGTATTTTCATCACTAATGTCTTGACCTTCCCGTTTTTCGTCGAAGGTACTGTCACCCGACTCGTCATCCAACTCGTCATCCAATTCAATTTCATTGTCCGAACCATCTGTACTACTAGCGTCGGAAACCGCTACACTTTTACCAGCAGCAATGTTGCATTTATTTCTCGTCTGACGTGCTCTAGGAGCATCTCCATATCTCATCTGGCGTAAAAGATCTGTTACAGAATTTTCAATGGTTTCTGTGATATACTGGTTATTTGGCGATTGTTCTTTAGGTAGCATGCTCAAAACTTGATTTCTGTCTACTAGGACGATTCCAGCTTTACGAAATCCAGATTTGATATTCTTCTCTAGGTTATTTTCAATTGCACGACATAGTTTGTTCAGAAGTCTAGGGAACTGATCTTTTGGTATGGATGGTTCCTTCATGCCAGGTCCTTGTTTCCAATCAGTCAGAATTTTTCGCCAGGCTCCTTTCAATGGTCTAAAAAAAGCTATATCCAGTGTTTGGGTGAAATGCGTTGAATGGCTGGGAAAAAATACAAACCGAATATTATTTTCTTGGCAAAGGCTTATTACCCCCGGAGCAATGTGTGATGATAAATTATCACCTATCAAAATCTTCTGACCTTCCAGTTTCTTCAGATAAGACACAGCTACAGTCTTAACCCAGTCAGTGAAAGTTATCATATCAAACCAACCACTAGCCGTAACATTGTATCTAGTGTTTTTTGGACCTCCTTGCATCCAACTTGTATACATATGTTTGGCTTTATAAACCACGTAGCTTGGTAATAATACACCATCTCCAGAGGCAGCAAACATTATTGAAACTGATGATTTTGTTTGATTCATGATCCTTTCAGGACACTTGCAGCTGCGTTTTGCAATTATCTTCTTCCTTCCCGGATCATTGGTTAAATTGGTTTCATCATAATTAATTATATTGCTAGGTGGAACATCAGTCAGGGTTTGCCCCAAATTATCAAAATATTCATTAATAACTTGAGGAGAGACAGATGATCTAGACCGCTTGATATTATGGCAACTTCGAACTGCAAGTGTATCTTTATGTCGAGACAAAAACCCCACTGCAAATTCCCTACCTGGTAAGTTATCCTTGAACTTTTGTACAGTTCTACCCTTTCGGTCCAAATATGATTTTACAATTGTGCGTAAACCATACAGATCCAGTGGATAGCTCCATTCTGCACAAAGTCCTACTTTTTAAACCAGTATAGCCTCTTCTGTTGATGAGAACATGGTCTGACCACCCTGTTTCTTAGGATTATTATTTTTGATACGCCTCTGTAGAACACTTTACGAAATATTATAATATCTCGATGCTTCTCGAATAGACATTCTTCCAGCGATGACAACATCCCTCGCCTGATTAATTACTTGCACATCATACTTTTTATGGCGTTTCTCATGTGGGTCTGGTTTGTACGTCCTCGGCATGTCGACCCTATTCACCCCCACTTTTCAGAACACCAGTAATTTTTTAGCAATTATGTTTTCTAAAAAAAAGTAATCTAGATTAATCGAGTTACTCTTGACACAAGTCATAATAATGTTGGATAATACAAAAAAATGTTGTTACCTAACTGTAATCGATGGTGGTTTGTCCTGTGGAAATGAAGTTACCAAGCATACGTTCTCGCGGCAAAAATATGCATCGAGGTTAGGTCTCACGGAACCACAGTTACACGTTGATCAAGCGATTTGAACTATGTTCACTTCAACCAGGCGTTTTACTTGAAAACTGCGTTGCCAGATTTATATTACTATTCATCGCAAATATTTTAGGCACATTTCTCTGTAGCGGGAAAGTTTCGACCCTATTCACCACACTGGTTCTATTCACCCCTTTTTACGGCAAGTGAAAGTTCTGACCCTTCTCGTCCCGTAGTAGGAGCCATCACATCTGACAAACATGCTATATCCGTTTGTAAATCGCTTTTCGTGTGATAAATCATTTCAGTTTATAAAAGATTCACACAATGACACTAACTTTTCGCTAGACCCGATGATTCCTCCTACGGTCAGATTAAACAGGAGTCCTCTACTGGAGGCGATCGTTATATTATGTCTAGATTCAGAGAACCGGCTATTTTATCATCTCTCAAGTTATTCCTCGCCTATCTACATGACCAACCATCGTCTGTATGTTTTGAAGGTTATACTTCCACAAATATAAAGGTGTTTTTGGTATCCGAGGCTCTGCCCGTTGATCCCATAGGTTTAAGGGCAATTTATTATAACTTTCATGATTTTAATGGCATAAGCTCAGTTGAAGTGGAACCTACAGAACTTGGATCATATCGGAACGGAGAATTCACCAACAAAAAATTAGGGAGTGCTATACTTTACTGCCGATTCTTCCAAGAAAAATTTTTAGTTGATAGGACGTATCCAGAGGAACTAGAATCCTCACTTAGTTTTATGGACAGTAAATTAAGAATGTTTCTAATTAATATTCAGTCAATACGCAATAAAACGGACGAGTTGTATTTGTTTTTGGAGGAATTGGGGTTCCCGCAGATAGTTGCTGTTACTGAACTGTAACATGTACCGATCCGAGCGGATATAAAATAAATATCGAAATAAGTTCTAGTAACACTGCTTTTTACTCATTGAAGTGAAAGTAAAACATCAAAATTGACAAGCTGTCAAAAACTAATAGATCACATATTAGACTAGAGAACTATAACTACGTTTAGTACACAAGTGGTAGTACAAACAAGAATTTAGAAATATGAGGTATTAACTTACAGGCACAAGTATCTATATAATACATCCCCTCCTATAAGTTAAGTTTTTCCGGTTTTTTTATTACCCGACCAGATCTAGTTTTAACACCAGGATCTAAAACTCTTGGACTGGATAATGAAGATTTTGGTGAAGCTTCCGGTGAAGGGCTTTTATTTTTAAGCAACACGGCAGGCTGAGCTGAAGGTTCGATATGACTATAATCTAAGTCAGGCTCTTTAGTTTTAGGAACATAATCATTTAATGATTCTTTAAGGTCAATTCGATTGCGCCTGACCAGATTGCCAAAAGAATCTTTTACGATGTAAGACCTAGGAGAGCTGTGCTTAGAAACAATTTGTGCAGGCTCCCACTTATTCTTTACATGGTCAAAAATTGTTACATTGGCTTTAGGGTCCAAAGGTTTTAGATCTTTACTATTCTTATCATAGTGAAACTTGTAAATATTCTGCCTATGTAACAATTTCTCAGAAACGTCTTCACAGAGTTTTGGTTGCAACAAACTGGAATTTATCGGTACTTTTGTCTTACAAATCCTATTCATTAATAACTGTGCAGGGGAGTAACCAATATACTTTAGCGGTGAATTTCTATATTGCAATAAAGCGGTATGTATGTCAGAATTTTCTTTCAAACATTTTTTTAGAATTTTCTTACCTATATCTACTCCTTTTTCTGCCAGTCCATTAGATTGTGCGTAATAAGGGCTTCGCAGACTAATTTCAAAATTCCAGTTCTTTGCAAACGTCTTAAATTCTAGGCTATTAAATGGTACATTGTCAGCAGTTACTTTATCAGGTGATCCGTGTACAGAGAAAACAGATTTTAAAGTCAAAATAACTGATTTTGCAGATTTGTCTTTGATTTGAGGCATTTCCAGCCAATTAGAGTAGGAGTCAAATACAATAAGGAAACTTTTATTAGCATATGAAAAAATATCTAACCCCACTCTTTCCCATGGACGTTTAGGTAATTTGTGAGGTAATAGCGACTCTTTCTGCTGTTTTTTAGCAAAAGTTTCACAAATATGACATTTTTTAACAAAGGCTTCAATATCAACAGATAACCCTAGCCAATAAAATATTTGTCTCGCACGATTCTTGCATTTTTCAATGCCAACATGACCCTCGTGCAATAATTTAAGCATATCACTTTTTACAGAAGATGGAACAACAATTTTCTCACCAAAAAACAACAATTTATCAACATAGCTTAGGTTATCTTTGATTTTATAGTAATGCCTTACAGAAACAGGAACTTCATTCTTATTATTGGGCCAGCCTTTTTTATGAAAGTTAATGACTAGTTTAAGAACCTCATCTTTCAAGATTTCTTGCCTAAACTGTTCTTTTCTCTCCTCAGACATAGCCAAATTCTTTGACATGGAGTGTAGTGCAAAATTAAATTCTTGATCAGATTTTAACCCAGTTTCTGGCAAGAAGGCTCTCGAAAGAGTATCAGCCACATAGAGAAATTTGCCAGGTTTGTAATTGACTGTAATGTTATAATTTAGTAAACGGAGTCTCATCCGTTGCAAGCGACATGAAATAGATGCTAGATCTTTTTTCATGATTGTTTCCAATGGTTTGTGATCTGAGTTAATTTTTACATCAAAGCCATAATTAAAATAATGAAACTTTTGTGTGGCAAACACAATTGCTAGCATCTCTTTCTCTATTTGTGCATACTTTTGCTCACAGGGAGTTAAGCTCCTAGACGCAAAAGCTATCGGGTGACCTTCTTGAGACAGACACGCACCTAGACCATCCTTAGATGCATCGGTGTCTATTTCTATAGTTGTTGATGAATCAAAAAATGACAGAATTGGGGCATTAGTTAACATGTTTTTTAGCTTTGTTAGAGATTCATCGTGCGATTCAGTCCAATTCCAATCAACATCATTTCTGGTCAAGTTTCTCAATGGGGCTGTTATTTTTGACACATTAGGTAAAAATTTGCCTAAATATTTAGCCATACCTAATATTCTTAGTAACCCAGTTTTGTCTTTTGGTTTTGGCATTTCTAGAATTGGTTTGACATAATTTTTATTCAGTTTGACTCCTTCCTTTGAGTAAATTTGACCCATAAACTTAACACATTTAGATTTAAATTGAATTTTATCTTTGTTGAATCTAATATTATATTTTTGTGCTCTTTCCAAAACCAATCGTAAATTATTATCATGTTCAGTTTCATTAATGCCTGTTATAATTAGGTCATCGAAATACAGGCCTACGCCTGCAATATCACCGAATATTTCATAGTTTTGTTTTTGAAAGACCTCAGGAGCTGAACAAATTCCGAAAGGTAAACGACAAAACGCATACCTTCCAAAGGGTGTTCCAAAGACACAATATTCTTGACTCTGTTCATCAATACGAATTTGAAAGTAACCGTCTTTCATGTCCAAGACTGCGAAATATTCTTTATTGTTAAGTTTAACAGCTATTTCTTCTGCTGTAGGTATTAAAAACCTTTCTCGTTTTATTGCCAAATTCAAGAATTTTGGATCAAGGCACAAGCGTAAATCTTTGTTTTTCTTTTCAACTATAACTAGTGGGTTCAACCATTCAGTCGGTTTATCAATTTTTCTTATGATTCCTTGTTTTTCAAGGTCATGAAGCTTAAGTTTTAGACGGTCATGCAGAGCAATTGGAATCCGTCTGAGTGGTTGAACTACAGGAATTGCACCTTCTTTCAACGCTATATGATGTTCTCTAGGAAAAGAACCAAGACCCCCAAAAACGACAGGATATCTTTTAACAACGTTATCAAGTGACGTAAACTGACAAGACTCTGCAAATATTGCGTCTACTCTTCTAACCAAGTTTAGATCAACGCAATCAACACAACTCAGTAATGGCAATTCATCATTATCACAAACTGTAAAAAATATGTTTTTCACAATGCTGTTAACTTGACATTTTAATGTGATTTCTCCTAATGGAGTGAATACATAATCAGAATTGCCATAAGGAGCTAGTTTGACTTTAGTTTTTTGCATTTTGTCAAGTAACTTTAGTTTTCTAACAATGTTCAACGTTAAAATGCTTACTTCACATCCAGTATCTAACTTGAATGTTACCTTATGTCCTTCAACATCAATTGCCTGCAACCATGACATTGCCTTCTTCGCATTATTTACAGTATCAACTTTTCTTATTGACTGGACATACAACTCATCAGAACTGCTCTCACAATCACTGTTTTCTGATTCACTATCGCTGTAATTTTCTGTTTGCACATTATGCACTTTTTTCTTACCCGATCTTCTATCATCTTTCTTTCTCTCCCATTTCTTCTCATTCTGGTTAGTCTTTTGTACTTTTTTGCACACACTAGCAAAATGATTGCGACCCTGGCACTTGGCACAAGTTTTATTCCAAGCAGGGCACACATTTTTCTCTCGGTGTACATAGCCACAAAACTCACATTTCCCTTCTCTTTTTTCTTTTGAAAACTGCTTAGATTTTACAGAACTCACACTGGCTTCATTCTGCAAAACTTTCAACTGTTTTTGACTAACTTCTCTAGTTCTACAGATGTCTATTGCTTGCGACAACTTTAAATCGGATTTTCTTAACAATTCTTCTCTTGTGCTTTGGTTATAGATGCCCATTACTATCCTATCTCTTATGAACTCCTCTAATAAATTACCATAATTAGTTGTTTTTCCGGCTGTTCTTAATTCTGTCAAAAAGCTATCAAAACTTTGTCCCTCTTGCTGAGTAATGCTGTTAAATAAGAATCTCTCGTATATAACATTTTTCTTGGGTTCACAGTGGTCTTTAAACTTCTTTAAGACATTGTCAAGCTTTTGTTGGTTTACCGGTAAGGGATCAAACGAGTTATAAAGATCAAGCCCATCATCACCTACTAGGTTCAATAAAATTGCAATTTTCTTTTCATCATTTCCATTACTCAAGCCTGTAGCAGTCAAAAATTATGAAATTTTTGTTCAAACTTCTGCCAGTTATCAGCTAAGCTTCCTTCAATTGACAAAGGATCTGGAGGTTTAAAGTATGATTCCATTGCTACTGGATACTGTTAAATCTCGCCCAATTTACTTTTTGAAAACTCGACAGCGGTTGTGAGCAAAAAAAAATGTCAAGAATTTTTACAGTTACGTCAGCTTTTTGCTTTATTATGAAAAGTGTACTTACTAGTTATTCTCACGAATATAATACTAGAGTTTGGAACTATCTCACAAGAACTAGAGTGTATTTATATGCAATGAATGGTACTAATCCAGCAGATACCAATTTGCTTGCTACGCACAAACACTTTTCATTTTCAATCGAGCTTTTCTAGGACGTTTTTCCAGAGTTCTGCAATCAAGTTTTTTTACACCTGACACCATGTAACATGTACCGATCCGAGCGGATATAAAATAAATATCGAAATAAGTTCTAGTAACACTGCTTTTTACTCATTGAAGTGAAAGTAAAACATCAAAATTGACAAGCTGTCAAAAACTAATAGATCACATATTAGACTAGAGAACTATAACTACGTTTAGTACACAAGTGGTAGTACAAACAAGAATTTAGAAATATGAGGTATTAACTTACAGGCACAAGCAGACGAATCTGTTTTTATTGAAAAATATCGAGTTATTGTCAGATATGACAGGAGTAATTCAGCTCACGGTAGAACCCTAATTTTATCTTCTGGCGAGGACTTCTCGGCTGTATTAAACTATAATTTTCTACCAGTAGAAAATACTTTTGAATTTTCTACAATTTACAACTAATGTTGGGATTCTGAGAATTTACCTAGAAGCTACAGAATCTGTACGATATATGATCTGTAACTTGAACCTTTACAGATTTGTAAAATTCGCTATTCTGGAATCAAATCTGTAAGAGTCATAGTTACAGATCTTTACCTTATAGGTTTCATCTTCACTTTAGTTTATAATGTCAAAATTCTAACCTCAAAACCATTAAAATTATTTGAAAGCTGTGTGTGTACCGACCTGGTAAACCTTAATACTAATTGATATTTTCACAATTTGTAATAAAAGAATGGCGTAAGTAAACTACTGAAATAATATATTTTACATGTTGTTTATTTATTTAAATATACGTATTTTGTAGAACGCAAGGTGTAAAAAGAAAAACGACCAAAAATACGTCTCCAGAGCAATTGGAGTTATACTTACAATTCATGGAAATGATTACATTTTTCGCAGTAATACTATAAACCCTACTTTAGATCCCAATTATATAATAAAAAAGTGGGAAGAACTAGTAGCGCAATTAAATGCCCTTGGAAAAGGCCCCTCTCTTTCTGTCGAAGAGTGGAAGAAGGTAAGAACATTATATACACATAGATTTTTGGATTGGAAGTATGCCACAAACTCGAGATATAGAAAAATGAAAGCCCTGTCAATTGGAACAAGTGAAGGACTTCAGAGCAACATTACTCTAAATGATTTAGAGGAAAGAGGCCTTTCAGTTTGGGGAAAGGTTGCAGTAGCGGGGAAAAGTTATGTAACCATCTATGAAGGCATTGAAAATCCCGAATGTCAACAGAACACAATTTGTGAAACAGACATAATATGTGAACCGTGCACAAGTGATCAGGTGAACCGAAGTTATGAAATCATTTATACAGAACCATCAAATGAAAGAGAAAATAACAACAACCAATAACAAAAACATGAGAATATTAAAAGGTATAAAACCAAACCATTAGGTATTCTCTCAGAAAATTTAATCATAAATACTGCAAATCTCATGGAAACAAATGAGAAGCTAGATAAAATTTTTGAAAATTTGTCAAATAATTATGTGGAATTGAAAAAAGAGAAAATTAAATTGCTTAAATAGAAAAATTTAAATTTCAACATCCTGAATTTCATTTTGATATAGAATAATGTTTTTTCACTCGAAAGATCGTATCGCAAATCAATTCGTAGTCAATATAATGTTAAGTGTGTGATATATTTATTACTTCTATGTTCAGTAGTTTAGTACCGAAGTTTTTTACCAAAATGTTCTTATAAAAAAAAGTTAAGTAATATTAAGAATTAGCGTTTTATATTTAATTTTTGAATTTTGTTATAGAAAGTTGTTTCTATTTATTTGTAAGAATGTTTCTTGTTTTGTTTGAAAATGTTTTGTGTTTAATTTGTCTATTTGAATAAAAAGACTGGCATATTTTTATTAATTAGTTGGCAGTGGTGTACCCCAGGGTTCAGTTTTAGGTCCTTTTCTTTTTTTGGTATTCATTAACGATGTCATAGTCTTACGAATTAATGGTAAATTCACTTTATTTGCCGACACTAGTGTAACCTGGAGCAGTTCAGATATATGAACTTTACATTCTACCATAGACAATGATCTCATTACTATTAAGTCCTGGTCTGACTCGAACGGGCATTGTTTTAACACTGAGAAAACTTTAGTTTTATTTTACAAAGGAGTTTTGCAACCACTCAAACTTAACAATGACTTATTAAGATCTTCAAATTCGATTAAGTTTCTTGGTCTCCATATTGACAGTGCCCTTAATGTTAGTATAGTCAGTATTTTTTTATATATATATATTTTTTAAATTTTTATCTATTTTTACATTATGTCGCTTTGTTCATAAATTTGTAAAAATTTTTCATGACAATAAAGCTTATGTCTTTATCTCTCTCTTTCTCTCCCTCTCCCTCTTCATCTAAATCATCCATTTGTGCCCTATTTACCTACCAGCTGTTATTTTCTGTCTTGACCTGAAAAAGTTGTTTCGTCTGGTTCTTGACATTCACTAATGTCATTAGAAGAGAGTTTCGATTGGTTCACTAAGTATGGCAATTTATTTGATTTGTCAAATGAGGGTCTACCTAAATGGATATTTAATAGAGGATTCTCAATTGAAAGATGGACGTAATTATTAGAAAGAATTTCCACGTTATAACATACAGGGTTATAAATTTATAACGTTGTACGTTAAAAATTATTTTATCAACAGTAAAAACACAAGAGCTTTCTTTTATCGGGTAAATTTCTCTTTGCAACGAAACAGTTTTGCCAATCACTAATTTTACGAGAAAAACTGACATGATAAAATCGCGACACCGAAGGTGGAGCGATTTTATCTAATGTCAGTTTTTCGAGCAAATTTAGTGATTTGCAAAACTTTGAGTTAAAGAGAAATTTATCTGATAAAAGAAAAGCTCGAGTGTTTTTTGGCAAGATAAATTAACGACAGAATATATGGATGAACAACAACAATAATTATCTTTATTTAAACAACAAAGTTAAATAATTACCACACCGATTCAAAATAAAAGCACTATATGTTTAAAATTCAAAAATCTGACAGACTAATTGACAGTTTTTGCAGTTTTGCCAACACTTAATTGCTGTGGAATTATAAGTAACCAAACTTGCGACTCATTGTCATTGTGTAAAAGTGACGTCGGCTTACTAGATATTGAGGAAAAGAAGTTTTTATCCGATAAAAAAGGATGCACCTTTTTTATCGATGTCAAAGTGACAATAACATTTCCAGGTATATGACATTTTAACATTGGAGTTAATTTATCCACAAAATATTTAAGTTTTATTAGAAAAAACATGTTTACATTTTTATTATTTATAAAGATACAGGGTGCCATATACCCAATTGGTTTTCTATCGAAATAGGTAATAATATAAGGGGTGTTCTATTTAAAATATTTTAATTAGGTCATGTTTCTGTAAAACCTCAACTTTGATCCTCCACAGAATCTCCCTGTATACATATGAGGAAGAGTTTTATACGCACACAGAAAACATGATGTAAAGTTGTGGCTGGGAACACCCACACGCATTGAAGCGTACTATAATGAAGTCGGTTTCCTAATAAAGAATTCACTAATTAATTCAGTTTTTAATGAAACCTGTCCATTGAGTACTCCTACCAAACAAAAAAAAACGATTTTTAATCGACCACCGTTGACAGCAAAAAATTATACATACTAAATAAAATGTAGGTGATAAATGTGAATATTTTAAAATTTAACTTATGCTGATAGGATCATAAACAATAAAAACCGTTATTTCCAATATATGATAGTAAAATGATTCTATAAAGTGTATTTATTTCCTAGATACGAGTAGAATAAAACATAACAGTACTCAATACGTACTCATTATTATTATTGATTATTATGGCTATTATTGAAAAAGGTTCAGAACGGATATAAATTTGAGGACTATAGTGATTACAGATCTTTGTATTTCCATCGTCGTCAATATAAAACTGTTTAACTGTTTCCATGGTTTATCAGGAAATTGAATATAATTTCTACGTTTTCTACAATACTTCGACGAATCTTCCAAGGTTTTACTAAAACATTTAATATCAACTGCAAACTATAAACACAGATCCTATTTTGAGTGCAAATATAGAAAACGGGCTACATTTTCGACTTCCTATGGTGCCATTAGGGTAATTTTCCATAACACCGTTATTCTAAAAAACAATATTATCAATCAACTTGTTCCAAATTATCGTAACTTTCAGAGATAATTTGTGTATATTATGTGATGCATCATATCCCAATTAATTCAAGTTTCAATTGGTACTTCGTACTTCAATTCATTATAGATGTTAAACTTTCCAACAATGAAAAAAACATCACCAGATGTGTCCGACCAAATAGTGTCCAATAATCTGTAAATGGTATTAGGTATTCCAAATATATTTCGTCATTACCGACCTGCTCATTGGTTGTCCAAATCTTCAAGAAATTATTAGAAGCATGTTATAGTGATTGCAAGAATGATATGAACGTATGGATCTTCTGAAGAAAGTATTCATCAGCTGTAGACTGTTCATCTCTTAAAATGTGCATTCTAAAAAATACAGTTAAGACAACTTAAGTAATCTGTGATTACCGATATAAGCATGACCAAGTTCTACGAAATGTGTCCTCAATAATCTGAAAACGCGTTAGATGTACCAAAATACATATTTCATCACCCCCGACCTGCTTATTGATTATCCAATAAAGCTTCTGCAACATGTTAAATACAAAAATATCCAGTCTAATTATATTTCACCTAATCCAATACTTGCGTTAGTGAAGGTATTTCTAATTAATCCAATAATTGTGGGAGGTGATTTAGAATAGTTGGATACCACAAAGTTTTATGGTGAATAGACAAGTTAAGATCTGTACGCTGTGAATTGTACTGAAAAATAAGAAAGAGATTTTCGAAAAGAAATTATCTAAATCTTTTACCAGACCTCATAAATGAGCACTTACTATTAGTACTGTAATAAAGCTGACTGTCACCAGTGTAATAACTCTGACCCTATTGCTCAGGGTCCGCTGTCACCTGATGTACAACTCTAAATCTTTGTACCTTGCTGTTTCTCAACAAAAAAAAATCCGTAATAAATTTGCCACCAAATGTAATGAAGCAGCCGAGCGTGAAAAGATAACTAACAACAGTCCGAATTAGGCAGAGAACTCCTGGACTTAAAACGGTGTAATAACCTTTGCCAGGCCAGGATGTATCTCTTTGTTCGGCCTCATATCCAAATGCACTGCACACTCTAGAGGGAAAATCGGGGTAGGGATCTGAATAAAGTATCGGTAACCACAAGTGTATAAAAAAATATAATAAATCTTTCGCTGTATAAAATAATCCCAATAACAAAAACAAATATTAAATCCTTCACAAAAAATATTACCCACTTATCTACAAATTGTTCAAGGTGCGCAAGGGCCGTATGATTTAGCCCCTATTTCGAAATCTGACCTGCCTCACTGCGAGAAATACTTATCTATATTAAAAAGAAATGCGGTACAAATCGACTGCCGCTAATTTCCATGTTGAATGTCATTGTACTTTATGTAAACAGAAAGTGAAAGTAGAGGAATCTAAAATCCTGCTGATTTTTTAATATAATTCTTATCGGTAACCAGTTCAGTGTGTATTACAAAATTTCCGAGTTGCAGTTTTGATTTCTTTGAATCAAGAGTGACTGCTCGTCACTCGCGCCATGTCACGTCTCGACTCCGCCCTCTTTTATATATTTTTGCGCAAGTGGACAGACACTCTTATACCGAAAATTTCGTCTTTTTCATCTCCCCGCAATTCTATATTTTTTAATTAATTGAAAAGTATATTATCTACGAGCAAATCATGCATACATTTGCCATATAATTCATATATAATCTTCCAGTTGAAGCATCTATGATAATTTTACATGTATTTATTAAAAAGATATTCAGTTCTAAAAAGTAACAGTTGTATCTTTTGTAAAAATATTTCTGAAGTTGAACGTTGGTCATGTGTGGTTTCGATATTTCGGAAAGAGAATAAATGTCGCCTCCAGTGATTCATTTCTTGCAGGTGTGGTGGTCGATGATTGAGTTTCATCCGCACTGATGCTCTGAATCTCGAATCGGGGCGTTATTATTGACGTCGTTCCCAACGTCATGCATACGCATGCCTGTGAATGCTCTATTTGCGAATAGTTCCTAAAATTATGTTTTCGAGCACCGTTACTAAAATCATAGAATTGTATCGTCCTCACAACAGCGTCAGTTGACGTTACAATACAAATGTCATTTGGTTATGTCAAATGTAAGGGTGCATTCAGATGTTACGTCGGGCGCGTTTTATGCGATCAGATTCTTATATCTGGTAAATAGTCGGATCGTTCAGATGCTAGCGGTAAATTTTACCAATTGTCCAACCATTTAACTCAGTCGACACATCGGTAGAAATTCACCCGCATGCGCTTTACATTTTATAATGCATGATTGAGAAGTTTGGGTTATGTTTACAAAATTACAAATAATAAATTAATATTCAACGAGACTTTTAACATTGTTTTCTACACCCACATGTATATTATGCATTTTCTGCACAATTTACAGAATGGAAATGTAGGCCATTTCGGTTAACTGAACGCATATGATTTCATTTACATCCTAGAATGTATATGAAATTCACCAATCAGCATTTGCATTTAGTACCCGTCAACTCTTCTTTTTTTCAATTTCAATGTAACGTCAAGATAACTTGTCAAAATATTTCTTTAGTTATCAAGAAAAATATTTTAGTAAAATGAGTGATTCCAGTGATGAATCAAAAATCAATAAATATTACTCCATCAGATATTCGTTTAGCCGCAAAGGAGACGTATAACACACATCATTACCCCAAAAATCGAAAAGTAAATATGAATTTTGTTACAAAAAGATCATAGATTGAACTCTGTTAAACGGAGTTGAAAATATTATCAGAACGTGTTATCACTGCTTATATGAATGAAATATCGAATAAAAACAAGCTCTTAACCCTTTGGACAATATATTCTATGTAAAAAACAATGATAATATTAAAAGTATCATTGACATTTCAAGTTACCTTAAATTGCGTTGATTTCATATAAATTTGTGATGGATCAGTCTGTTCACGTACGTCTCTAACTGTATTCAGAAGAGAATATAGTTGGTTCAATCCCCGCTTCATGCGGTTATTTTTATTGCTGATATTTGTATTATAAATAGTAATTTTCATAAAATTTTAGTTAGTGTTCATTTTTGGAATTTATGGAGGACGTCTTCGTCAAAAATTGAAAATTTTAAAGATAAATCATGTAAAGATTTATAAAATGAATTTCAAATAATTTAATTGATGAACAAACCCAGATCCTTTGTAATTTCTTGTATGTTTTACGAGGTCTTCAAAAAATATATTCTGCTTAGACCACCAGATATAGAACACTTTTTTGTTAATTATCAAAAAGGAAAATGTTCGAAGAAAGTGGAATTAACAATATTGGTAATCAGACAAAAATAATTGCTGACTTTTTAAAATTACTAGATGCGAATTTATATACGCCTTAAATAGTAAAAAAAATCATAAAAAATATTGATCATATATTTGAATAAATCTTCTTGTTCGATATTTAAACCAAAATTGTTCACCAAATACGTTATAGTATATTGCACAATGAGCACGAAATGACATACATTTCCCACAAATAGGTATATGAAATTTTGTAGTACGAGCTTAGCGAGTAATACAATATTTGATATATCTACGAATTGGAAATGGGTAATTTCATGCCAATTGTACACTATACTCTTTCTACTACCATCATAAATCATAAACAAAACTGTAATATTGTATATAACAATTTTTATTATAAACTTTCCTGCCGTCATTGTTGCATGGTTTCGAGAATTTTTTCCCTGATATTATTAAGTCGGGCTCTTAGCCCTTTGAATTACCCATTTTTTTTCTTTTTGTACATGTATCTACCTACGTCCTGAAACAAATAACGTTTAAAATTTTAAAATTATGACAACTCGGAAATAAAAATACTTTATGCAGGAAAAATCGTTATAATTCACCTGCGGAAAAAACTATCAATTATCCTGTCTCTTTAAAGGAGTTATATCACCTCCTACATCTACCAGGATAGTGACCGTTGTCCTTCTGAAGCAATGTCTAGTTTACATATCTGGATCAACATGTCAATGTCAAATCATTCTCACTATCGCGACCCATTTTCGTTTATAAATTTTTTTTAGAAACGAATTTTATAAACACCGATGTGAAATGTCAAATTATTAGATAGACATTAACAAACATGACTCGATCATATATTATTATATATATGACCAAAAAATTCGTTAATATAATGACAGTCTAGTAGCGCATGATAGTTGTGGGAAATGAAGTAGGTATTTCGATACAGTTAGCCCATGGGAAATGAAAATCTGTATTACAATGTTCATTAATCTAGGACGCACTTGAAATGTACATTTTTCTTTATGGTCGTAGAAAAAATATTTTATATTTTTATGATAAATTTGAGTATACTCAGAAGGAACAAAAATTGTACGATTCATTTTATGATGTTTTTTTGTGACTCTAGTTCTAGTATCTATAGTAAGAAGTAATACATTTATTTAAGACTGATTCCTACTTTTTTTACTAGGACAAAGGGAAAGTAAAAAAATGGAACTATTTCAAATACAATGTTGCTAATAAATTTTCTTACCGAATCTCCGGCGAGCTCGAATATGTATATATATATATATATATATATATATATATATATATATATATATAACAAGATGTACGAATAGTGCGTGTCATATGAACAATAAGCAATACCCACTAATCTATTCGTTGCTTATTATATATATATATATATATATATATATATATATATATGACCATAAAAAGACTGGCCACACTTTATCTAGTTGACTTAAACAATAGTCGAAAAATTTGAGAAAATATTTTGAAGATAGTGTAGAAAAAACGAATCACTAAATGAACAATAGAACGAATTAAAAGATTAAACTACAAAAATAATTGAAATACTACCAAAACTGCCATCTATGGATGTTAGCAAAACTTTGCGCCATTTACACGTCTCAAGTTACTCTAGAAAGAATAAAATTTCCATTTAATAAACAATTGAATTACCTAGTCAAATTTAAATCACAAAATTTTTTCAAATCACGTAAAATACCATGTCGTATATTAAATTTATCCACCTTTTTCTATTTTCAATTGATACTTACAAAGAAAAATTCTTCCAAATAATTCTCAATTTATTGACTGAAATTTACTCAGATAAAATTTTTATGTATACATAGTTATTTTCCAACTAATTTGAAGCTGATCTAAAAAATAATTTGGCAATAAATAAATTTATAAGACTTGGCCCAATTTTTGCTGCCTTATACCAAAAATTGGGCCAAGTCTTATAAATTTTTTTATTGCCAAATGATTTTTTAGATCAGCTTAAAATTAGTTGGAAAATAACTATGTATATATAAAAATTTTATCTCAATAAATTTCAGTCTATAAATTGAGAATTATTTGGAAGAATGTTTCTTTGTAAGTATGAATTGAAAATAGAAAAAGGTGGATTAATTTTATATACGACATGGTATTTCACGTGATTTCAGAAATTTTTGTGATTTAAATTTGATTAGGTAGTTTAATTGTTTATTAAATGGAAATTTTATTCTTTCTAGAGTAACTTGAGACGTGTAAATGGCGCAAAGTTTTTGTAACATCCGTAGATAGCAGTTTTGGTAGTATAAACTATAATGTTTATTTATTTAGCTAGCTATGAGTAAGTGATATAACCGCGTCTGAAAAACCAAAATGATTTAATCGTGGGGAAAAATCACTGATAACGTGACTTTACGGAGACAAAAGCATACGCTCCGGGCACTTGATACTAATTACAATTAATTTTGTTTTAACACTTACTTATGTCTATCTACGAGGTGAGTGAGAATTATGTGACACCAAAAAAATAAATAATACCTGAATCCTGTCAAGTTACATATATCTTAAAGATGAAACAACGTTCCTACAATCTTGTGTAAAACCTTACTATATTATCTCACACGATAAAATTATATTCTATATAACGAGCGGTGCCCAAATTATGAGCCTGGACCTGCAGTTTTAACTGAACCTGCGAACTTGTCCAATAACCCAGTAAAAAAAACTGTTATATATTCTACCTATGCAAATACTTATGTTATCAATATAAAGTTTAGAATCAGCGCACGAAAAAATAAATAAATCTTTCCCAATAAGAAAATCTTAGACTTGTTCAAAAACTTACTGTGTGGAAACTTCCCTTCTCCTGTCTCCTCTTACCGCCTGTTTTAACTATTTATCTAGCAACTGCGGATGACGCTAAATTTATAACACCCGGTGTCGAGCTAAGCTGGATCACGGTCGGAGAGATAGTTATTCCCGTTTTGTGTTTTTTTCCAGGGGGACAGCGTTCACTCTCAAGGATATCTGAGTATCGCTTTGATGCCCTGACACAACGGAGTGAACTTCTCTCTGTGAACCCTCGAACACAAAAAAAACCTACACCCGTTACTGTGACAGGGAAGGACTTTTTCCCTTCGCGTTTTTCACCCAACTCCGTGCTCTGTCTGCTCTGAACTTACTTTTTAATATTCCCCCAAATTTTGTTCGGGGTTTTTGTTGAATTGCAAAGATTGCGTTTTTTGCTTTTGAGTGGCCTCTATTTTTATTACAAACTGTTTGTATACAAAATAATAATTTAAATTTGACCTAGTAAATTGTTATATTGTTGCAATTTGTTATGATCCTGTCTCGTTTTTGTTAAACAAAAAGTATGCCGAATTCTACTTTTATTATATTTGAAATAGAATATATATTTTACCGTGTGTTCTGAAAGTTACTGATTTAAGTTTTTTTATTTGATATTCGAATTTATTACAGTACGACTAAAATATTATACAGGTTTAAGGGTGCCATTGGAACAAAATAACGCCAAGTCCTACTTTGCTGGCGTCACAGTGTACCTCCGTTGTACCAGTTCTATTAAAAATGGCCAGAATAGGTCGCTCGGTAAGTTTCGTTTTAAGAATCCCGAAAGCAGTTTTTTGTTGTTCTCCCATAAGAACGTGTAGTCATTTTGATCAACCAAGATATAGGTTGCGCGATAGCTGCAAATCCTTTTACAAACTTTCGAAAATAGCTTGCTAGTCGCAGGAAGCGTCTAACTTCATGTACGTTTTTGGGCGGTGGAAAATTCGAAACAGCTTCTATCTAATGGCTTCATGGTCTTATACCTTCACTAGAAATCTTGTGACCCAAATACTCTATTTTGTCTTGAAGAAAATAACATGTGCTTAACCTCATAGTAAGTCCCGCAGTTCGAAATACTCCTAAAACAAATTTTAATCTCTCCAAAGCCTCTGTGTACGCCTATTTAGTTTCCCTGAAATGGTTTATTATTTGGCAACAACGCTTCCGTGTGTTCTGTCCGAAAAATTGTTGAAATGATTTTAAAAAGGTAGCAGTAATTAGCACAATCGTGGTACGAACGTTTCAGTTGAGAATTTTCTGTAGCCATCGGGGCGAATTTTATACAGTTGTGGCACAAAACCAATCAACCGAGATATTTGTGATTTCTCACGTGTGACAAATAACCCAAAGTGCTCGATTTTCCTTATTCCCCTTTATCCCATTTCCCAAAGAGCAAGTAATGGAATCTTAGAGGAACATTTTATTGGTAAGTGAAGTTTTTAAAACCAATCATTTACATTTTCATTTTTACAGTCCATTTTATTTAAATATTTTATTGAGATATCGAACAGCCTCTTTGGTACAAGGTGCTGGTATTAGTACATCATCTAAATAGGCCATCGTTATTTCAAAACGTATTGGTCCCAAAACTTGATTTATGGTCCTTTGAAACACTGCAGGTGCATTAACAAGACCAAAAAAGGCATTCTCAAAAACTCATAATTTCCATCTGGCGTCATAAAAGCCGCCTTAGGTATTTACTGTCTTTCAAAGAATCCATGAGGTCGTCAATTCTCGGGAGAGTGTACTTGTCTTTTAGTGTTTTTCGATTTAAGACCCTATAATCAATGCACATGCGCTGCTCTCCAGGACTTGAGTACGGGGAAGTCGAATCACGAATTATTTCATTAACTTTTAGTTCTTGGACATTCCTTCTAATTACTTCCCGTTCACTAAATGCCAAAACAGTCGCGATACTCGTTTAAAAGATTTAAAAGACAAATAGAATCAGTTTTCGATAAATCAGAGCTTATTTCATTTTCAATATCTTCAAAAGTAAACATTTGAAATTTCGTAATCGCTGCTAACTTGACAGTATAGGATCTTGCAGTGCTTCGTACACGTCCACCCTCTAACAAAAATACGACATTTTTCGTAGCATAGATCGTTGTCTGAGGAGTTTAAAACCGACAGGTAGTCGCCACGTTTCAAATTCATCACACACCTGGGTATAATATGAAATTTTCCCGGTATATTTCTATATTGTAAGTCAACAAAGGCATCACCCACGTCTTCATTACTGTAAACCGACGTATAAATTTACCTTTTTTGGAGATAAAATTGGTTCATGCAAGAATATTATATTATCCTTAACAATTAGCCTAACTTGGTTATCATGTATAATAACAGTAACATCTCTATTGTTAACAAAAGGTTATCCAACAATAACAGGAACGTTTGGAGTATCGTCAGACACAATGAATGCTTCTACATCAGCGGCAGCCAAGTCAACTATTAAATTAATTATAACCTTAGAATTAACGAAAACAGTTCCACCGCTGAAGCCACGTAACCAAGCTGATGTCACCTCACGCCTTAATCAAAGCCTAGCAACCTCACATTCTCGAATCGTTACTGCACCACAACCTGAATCGACATAAACCCTGACAGGCTCGCCGTTTATAATACAATCGATAAAATAACATGTATTTACGTTATAGACCGAAAAAGTGATGACGTCATAAACATGACCGCTGACAGTTGCTGGGGGAAAACAAATATTTGTTTACGTTCATTTTACGTTTGTAAGGTGGTTAAACATGGCTATTGTTAATCTATCGACCATTGCGGAGCTTTTTTTGGATGAAATTAAAGTGTTAAAGAAAGGTGAAGACTGTATAAACAATGGACATGTCATAGAAATAGAGTATGATGAGAAGTTTTAAGAGGTCGTGTGAAGGCGAGCATGAAAAAAAAGACCTACAAAATCGAGGTAGATATACTTTTACATTTAATGTCTTATGATTGTAAATTTGTGCATACAACTAATAAAATGTATGTTTTTCCAGATATCTTTAGACAGGATGAAAATAAAAATGTTCAATGTGACTGCCCAAGAGGGCAGCAAGACTTAAATGGTGTAACCTCAATACACATGAACCAACAGAAATAAAAGAGTTTGAAGGAAGCCACAATAGCTCTGTTATTCCTACTGGATTATGGTTACATGAAAGAGGCTATCTTAGGTGGATCTCCTGATGGCCTGATTGGCGATGACACCATAATTGAAATAAAATGTCCATACAAACATAGAACATCGACAGTAGAAGCAATTATTAGCGATAGTGGGTATTGCCTCAACGAAGATTATAGTTTAAAAACTGACCATGTGTACTACCACCAAGTACAAGGTCTACTGTCACTAACTAATCGAGACCTGTGTAATTTCATGATATGGACTCCACATGTAAATATTATTTTAGACATAAGAAGAGATTTGGAATGGGAGTCGAATTGGTTCAGTTTGGGTCATTTTTATGAAGATCAGTTGTTGGAGAAATTTTTAATCTAATTATTTTTTATGATAGTGTAAATAATTCCTTTTTCATGTATTTTTTAAATATTAAATGCAGTGCTATAGAAGATGCCCTTATCTTTTTGCTTATTTTTTTTTTACATTTTGTAATTTTGAATCTGTAACCCGAGAAAAAAAATACAATTACTTACAAAATGGTTTATTTTTCTTTTAAATTATAACATTTAAACACATTTTAATATGTACTGTTGACACGCTACAATGTCGCTGAAAAATACTGCTCATTCTTGTGCAGTAATGAGTATTGCATATTTACTATCGCTGAACATGTTTGGACAATAGTAGAAGCATGTTCACGCATATCAGCTGCAATGAAGTCCAATATTTTAAAATTCTTTAATCTGTTGATTGCTCGTTTAACGTGAATTCTTGCACGAGCTATCTACCGAGTTCTCAACACTTCGGCAGGAGTGAACTGCTGATTAGCTAAAAAGGGGGAAATCTTCACAGAAACTCCAATCTCTCTGCACATGTCTGCTATAAGAAATCCTTTATCTGCAAGAATTAGATCTCCAGCCACTTTCTTTAGTTATAGTCTTGTCTGATGCAGAACCTGGGAACATTTCACTCACATAGGTGATTGTAGCATTTGGAGATATACCAATCAATACTTTAAACGTATGTCTCTGCTTATATTGAGAGAACACTACTTTCTTATTTTTGATAGAAGGTGGTCTTGCCACTTCAAACTCAGTGCAGTACAGCACTACTCTGCAGTTGCTGAACTGTGCAAACCATGCAGGTAAAACTATATTATTTTTAATCGTAGAAGGTATCTTGTCCATGATATTCACAAACAGAACTATGCCTTATAGATGTATGTAAAAACAATATTTTGAATTGTGGTATCACTAACCTTAAATCTGAAACATAAATCAAAATGCAACAAATTAAGTCTTAATTTCATAAGACAACAGAAAAGTTGATCTTCATGAGTTAGTGCTGTAACTCTCCACCCTAAGTAATAATTCAAATCGAACCTTGCCAATAATCTGCACAAACACATGAAATGAGAAAACGTTGGTAGTCCTGTATACTTAAACACAAGAGAGTCGTTTGATGAAATTTTATTAATTGAAAATCTTCCATCACCTTCTTCAAGTCTTTCTTTCAAATCTGCATTCTGCTATTGAAGAACATACAACAAAGTGGCAACTATATAGCACATCGTGCTTTCCTGGATCTCTATCTTTCCTTCTTAAACATATAAAACAAATTTCATAAATTCTAAAAATAGTGCCTACTTACCTAGCCATTTTTTTCCATTGATTATAAAGTTTTTTATCACTTGGAAAGCGGTAAAATGAGCAAGTTTCATGCCTCGCGACATGAGAGCAGCCCGGAGCGAAGAAATAAGAAATAATTACTTGATAGTAACTATAATGTCACTTTAGAAATTAACAAACAAATACACTTTTAAAAGATTACAAACGGTCAATTGGCATTGTTTTCCCTCAGTAACTGTCAACGGCCATGTTCTGACGTCACACTTTTTCGGTCTATTATCGTCAGGAATTTTAAGAATTTGTAAAATGTTCAAAAACTTTACTGTAGGGGCAACATCTGAGCGGTTTCGAGACGTCCCCACGTGACACTCACTAGCCTCGTGACTTACTAATTTGCATTTAGCGCATTCTACACGTCGTTTGGGGCATTGGTTTTGGTACTACCCTCGCAGTTTGCAATTAAAACACTGCACTTGTTTAGGATCCATCTTCACAGAACTTTTTCTTTGTTCCCCTCGATGATCAGGCCGGTAACGTGAATCGGATCTGTCAGAGCGTTTAGTGATTTGTGGTGTACTAGTACTAGTCTCATATAAATGGCCATCTCGTAAAGATGAAAGATATTTCTCGTAGAGCCTTTATTAGAAATCTTTATATATGGGGTGTCCCTTAATGTTGACCGTGTTACAATTTTTGACAATAATTTTTTGTCTAAATTTAACTATTTTCGAGTAATCGCGAACAAATACTTTTTTTCTACCCATGCTGGGGGCTACAGACATTAAAACCTTTACATACTGTTATCGTATCTTTGAAACTACATTATATCAAAAATGCAAAGTTGTGTCAAAAGTTTTAATTTCAGACCTTGTTTTACTGGACTACTTAATTGCTTGACATGGCTAGTTTTTGTAGATAATTCTAATATTTCTCTTTGTTATGTATCAAGTTAAAATATATTATTCGACTCACAGGATTCGACTTACTTAAAATAAACTTCGTTGAATCCTAGTTTACACTAACTTGAAAGTAACTATACACTTTAATTGAAATATCTTCGAGTTTTTACCACAAAAATTCTTAGTTTGATCTGGGGCTGAAATTTTCAACTAATAGCTGAATATCGGTCAGGAAAATAAGACATTCTATCGAAAAGCGAGTGATAAAGCCCTTACGTTACGCTGTTATTATATTTTTTAGATTTTTGTGTAATCAGAAATTGAAAATAAAAGATATAGTTAATTGAAATGCGCATTAAAGATGACAGTCTGCTCGAAACTCTTAAAAATCTGTTCGAAATTTTAAAAGAATTTCTAATTTTACCGTTTCGATGTGAAATATGTGAAATAACTTCCTTCTGGGTGCCGTCTTTATTGAAACTATAACCATAATATACGTTAATGGAAGAATCTGAGTTATTTAATGGTTAATTATCTATAGAAAACTATAAACTGTGAAGAACCATAGGTGAACCGCTAGTTTTACAGCAGATTTATGTTGATTCTAATAGATGTTGAAAAAAGAAAACAAATTAATTTACTAGTTGGGTATACAGTGTGTTTCTCAACTAGATGTATTTATTTTCGTTTGTACTTTGAAAACTAGAGTAGGTAAATAGATCTGAGGAATAATAATTATGCCATTTTTTGTAGAAGTTTCTGGTGAGTGCGGTTTCTTAATCTTTTTGCGGACTTGTTTATCTCTATTTTTACTTAGAAGATTGTTCATTTCAAAAAGAATTTTTTTTATCGATTTTTATAGAATTTTCTGCATAGAATCCTTATTTACAGTCTCAAAGAAGCTTTTAGCTGTGCAAAAACCAAAAAAAACATGTTGGCATATAACATTTTTCCATTGTCTTGTTAATCTGTGATTTTTTTATGTGTCATTCTGGGACATCCCGTATAAATAAATTTATTTTGTCGATTATTTATTGATGTATACAATCATCCATTTTTGTACTATGTGGTAAAAGGTGTAAAGTAACCGTAAAAAGTGTCGTGCGAAATCCACCGAAGGAAATCAAAACGTCGTGAGTAGAAGAAGAAGAAGATAACCAGGAAACGAACTTTTACGTAGTGTACTTGTTTATAGTCTCGAGAGGAATTGTTGAAATTATGAGCTCGTGCATCAGAACCGGCGGTATTTTAATTGAATGAACGAGAGTATCGATAATGATACTACTGAAAAGGAAAAAAAATCAAATGGAGGTGTACATAAACGAAACTGTCAATATCCGAATATGGAAAATCGAAATAGTTATCTACATTACATGATGCGGAAGCTTACTTTTACGTGTAACGTGTTTTTAAATGGCCGAGGCGCAGCGTACGCATATCCGAGGCTGCTTAAAAACTCCTTACATAGTAAAGTTATAAATAAAAAAAATTTACTTCTAACTTTAAAGCCCTATAACTCAACAAAGGAGGTTCGATATATAGAGCTCTGACATTATTTCCGTACCATCTATCCATTCCCAAGTTTTGGCCTCTTATTCGTGGAACACCTTGTATATCGAATTTGTTCGATCTTGATGTTCCTATCCACACAGATTTAGGTACAACTCTTACGCTCAAGGTCAAAAAATTTTTTTAGTTCTCACAACAGCCGTCATGTGGTCGCTACTACCGTTAAAGTTTATATTTTATTCAATTGCGCATGCGTACAAACTAAAACAACCCAAATTTTTCATGTTTAAATTATTAATATGTATTTAATCGTTTAGAGTGTAGAATATTTTATTCTGTGCTTAGTTTTGTAAAGGTCGTATTATTGGTTTTGTTAATTCGTTGCACTTAATATTGGTGATTATAAACTATAGGAATAATGGTATTCTTGTGTGAACAACTTAACAACATAAATAAAAAGAAGTTCATATGCACAGTTTTCCCATTATTCTTTGGTAAGCAATATTTTAGCATTAAAATAGTGTTGAATGTCAATTACTCTATCTACATTGCCTAAAAAATTCTTTATTTTTTCAGGTCTGCAACCACTGGTTAAATCGTATAGGAAAAGAGGAACTGAAAACTATGCATAACACAAGATTATATAGAAGTTATGTGGTTTGTGAAGAACAATTTCATGAAGGGTATATTTTGCGCAATAGCAGAAGACGTTTAAAATTAGGTTCATTACCGATACACAATCTACCAGGTAATTACGTAGGTTAGAGAAGTTACACAGTACAAATGTGATTTTGGACTTATAAAATTTAACCAGTAACACTTTGTTGGGAATCAAGAAAAGGTATTTAGTGTATCAAAGGTTTGTTTCAATGATTTGTCGGATCTCACAAATGATAGAGGTATGAGGCATTTGTTTTAGAATGAAAGATGATAACAATTACTAGTATTAAAATCTGCTATCGAAGACTGTAATGAATCATATTAACCACTTTTATCCTTTCATCTAAAATTGTCATTATACTTCTTTTTAACACATTGGCATCAATGGCCTAGGTCTCAATTTTATGTAAGTGAAACAAATGTTACTTTTACATAACGATGTTAATTATAATAACATATTGTAATGTTTTTCTTATTTATTTAAAACAGTTTATCCTGACGGGTGGGATAAATTCATACACACGGTAGGTTCACTTACTTAATTTATTTAGTTAATAAATTATTCACTAATTTATATTATATACACAGTATAGGCACTTAAACTAATTTATACAAACACTTCACTACTATTTACTTGTTCACGAGATCACTTTATAAACTAAGCTAACTCCCGCTGGTCGGTCCTTTATATATTAGCGCCTTTTTTCTAGATAATTCTAGGTTGCGGGTTACTCAAAAACAATCGCATTTCGGGATATTTCTCGAATGCCGGCTCAATCCTTAAAAGATCTTCGGAGAACATGTCTATAAAAAACTGTCACAAAAAATCCCAATAGACCTTCCCAGAATTCGGCGTGCTCGCCATTTTTTTAACACCGTTAGCATAAGGTTACAGGACCGTACCTGTAGCAAGTAGCAATATGATAATTTATGTGATATTTAATATATTAAAAAGATATTATTTTTTATGCATCCGTTTAAAAATTACCAGTCAAAAATGAAAAATGTACAACTAACCATAATTGCTTTTTGTAATTGAACATAACTTTGACGAAAATGATGCTATTATAATACCTCCCTGCAAAAATTCTACATATGGTACTATACTAAATATAGAATTTGGACCAAGTACATCTGCTGGTATATTGTATCTACATTTCCTGGAAAAATTATTTCTTTTTTCAGGTACGCAACCACTGGTTGAATCGTATAGGAAATGAAAAATTGAAAGATATGGATAAAACAAGATTATATAGAAGTTATGTAGTCTTTACCAACAGCAAAAGACGTTTAAAATTAGTTTCATTACCAATACACAATCTAGCAGGTAACTACGTAGGTTAGAGTAGTTACACAGTATAAAAATGAGATTTTGGTCACATAAAAATTTAACAAGCAACAATTTGTTGAGAATCATGAATATTCAGTGTATCAAAGGTTTGTTTCAATGAGTTTTTGAATCTAACAAATATATAGGTTTCAGGCATTTGTTTTCGAATGAAAGATGATAACAATTACTAGTAGTAGAATCTGCTAAAATAAACTGCAATGAATTATATTAACCACTTTAATCTTTTCACCTAAAATTGTCATTATACATGTTATGCGTACTTAGAAGCGCTTAGAACTAAATTCATGTATGCCATACGCTAAATAAGAACCGCTTCTTTTTAACAAATTTTTATTTTGACAACTTATGTGATATTATTGTTTTTATAAACATAGCACCCATTTAAAAATTATTAGTCAAAAAACAAAAATGTCCAACTAACATAAATTACTATTTTCAGGTGCAGATAACTGTGACGAAAATGAAGCTCTCTCTGGAAAAGTTCTACATTTTGCTAAATAATTAATTTGGACCACGTACGTCTGCTACATGTTCCAATTCAGAGAAGAGCTCCTTACTTGATATCTTTTACTGAGATAGTGTTAAACTGCTCATACATGTTTGTATTTGAAATATAAAAACATTATCACCATTATCTCTCTACCCATTTTATCAATGCAAAATAATTTGTAGCAGATAATTCAACATTAGTTGACACCATCTTTACATTTACGGACAGAAATATGACTCCAGTACCTAATTGTTCTGGGCTATAAGTTAGTACTCCAAGAAAAAGAGATGGTGAGATAAATATTTACAGTCAAGCAGCTCCTATCAGGTATGCCATGATATAAGTTGTCCACATGCAGTTTCCTGCTTTTTGTATTGATTGTGAAAATGAAAATCATATATTTGAATATATTAATATAAAAGCAATTTCAACAGATGCGTGTTTTTATTTAACCATATATAGGAGCATTTAATTATTGCTGTATTAAATGTAGAATGTCTCTGAAATGTTTAATTCAGTTGACATGTTACGTTTAAATAAATAAGAAAGGAAAATAATTAACCCTTCCTCTTTATAAAAATATTTGTGTGATTATTCTACACTTAATGCACAAGTATTTCGTTTTGTATCGGATAATTTTGAGAACGCCAAAATCAGATTAAGACTATACTATTCATCTGGGATTTCAAATTTTGGCGGATCTGTTAGTTTCGACTACAACTACGCAGATAAAGGTTATCTATAACCTTGACTCACAGTTACTTTTTCTCACGCGAGAGTCGCTGGTTGGAGTGCCTCAACCATTCCATAACATACACTTCAAAATCCTTATCTGTGACACCTAACAGCAGTTAAAAAAACAACTGCTTTAGATCAAATTGTGCCCATGGAGACCTTTGATCAGAACATCATAAACTAGATCAAACTAGATTTTCAGCCAATCTACTGGGACCTATTTCCATAAGAAACATGCGGGGTTCTTCCAAGGAATAATAACATATTTTATTTCGAGAAGTGACTTTTCATGGCTTACCTGCTATTACCTGCCTCACTCCGTTTGGCACGTAAATTCAAGTGTGCCATGAAAATTCATACTTCTCTTCTGTATAAAATAATATACTATTCTCATCTTGTTATTCCCATTGAGTTTATAATTAATTGTATCCAATAGCCGTGTTTCTACAATCTTACTTTCAATCAGTTTGCCACAATAAATTTTATGGTTTATGGTTCATAAAAAATTGGAATTAATTTGGAATATTTTTCAAACTTAACATGACACTTTCTATTTAGTTCACAAATGCTTACAGTTTTTCCTACAAAACCATATTTAAAAACGCAATAGCAATTAGGACTCTTTACTGAAAGTTAAATTTTGGTATTGAACTACCTACAAATCTATTATTAATTGTCTCCAAGGCAATATGATGCAATAATTGATAATTGAATTCTGTTTGTTGATTGGAGCATTCAGTGTCATAAGTTACATATTCTTCAACTAGATTAATATACTTTTGTAAGGGATATCTAGAGGTTTTTACTTCAGCATTTTTATTGTATACAATGTATTTTCAAATGGAAATGAGCTTTTTAGCAGACATTTCTGTTTTTAAATTCTCAACAGTCTCTAATTGTCCACAAGAATTTTTAGTATTAATGTTAAAATTTTTTAAACCTCCAGAACTATATTAATGGCTATGGCTACTACTATTGCTACTACTACATAAACTACAACTGGAGATACTTGATTCAATATTTCTTGTACTATTTAATACAATGTCTGTATCAGCTAACATAGTTACTCCCTTTTTTTTACATAATTACCAACTATTTTATTTTTATTTTATTTATGTAAGTAGCTTCTGGAATATCTTGAACAATGAACATATCGTCGGCCTAATTTGCAAACCTCGTAACTCCAAAAAATCCATATTCCAGGTTTTTATCCCTTTTTATAGCTTTAAGGCTCCTACACAACCTCTTAAGCCCTTGTAACTCCAAAAAAAGTGTGAAAGGGAGAAAAATGGGAAACACAAACCACGTATAATTTTAGAGGGTATTTCCTTTTTGCAAACCTGGTAACTCCTAGTTGTAGCAGCCTGTATCAATGAGTTGTGGCAGCATGTACTTGTGCAGAGGTTACATTTTCATAGCAGCAAGTTGGGGTTTTAACTGCCTACTGTTAAATGCAGCATATTCATTGAAAAGTAAGTAATACACTAATTCTTCTGTAATGTTAGTAACTGTAATAATTATCAAATTGAACATGAACAACGTAATTTAAAATAGGTCTGGAGTTACTTGTTTTGTTGACAACTGACTTTTAGGTTACGTTACATTAAAAGTTGGAGTTGCGTGGGTTTATTTTTATATTACATTACTTAAACAGTTTAAAAGGTAATTAATCAATTTAATGACAGTAGTTAAAACCATTGAGTACCTTATATATTAAGGGTACAATTTTAATATAAAGCTATTATTCAAATTCTCCTTACTCTATAGTTTTGGAGTTACTTGTTTTGTAGATCTACTATTTTTGGAGTTACGATGCTTGTGTTCAACGGAAATACGTGGTTTGTTCTTAAAAAATCAAACAAATTATAGGTATCCCAGGAGTTAGGTGGTCAGTAATACATTTTTTGCTGGCCACTAATACCTTGTTTACATTTTAGGTCACTATGACGTCAAGAACAAAAAGAATTTAGAAGTTAGTGGAGAATACAAAATTATATGATGAAGAAAAGAAAAACCAAGCAAAAATACCCCAGGCTGAACCAGATAGTGGAACAAATAAACCTATTGAGACAGAGACATTCTTTGTCGACGAACGTGGAGTTTTAATCGGACCCGTTTGTGAGGACTTTAGCTCCACTGTTTCATCCAATGAAATATTGTTAAATTTCTCGGAAAATGAAGTGTTCAATGCAATCCAAAACTTAGATAATCTTGATATAAGCCAAATAATACAACATGATGATCAAAATCGAGATGGTAACCAGGACGTTCAGCAGACAAAAGATGAGGGAGAACCGAAGTTACAGAAAAATACTATTGAAGTGGATGTAGTGATCGAAAACGAGATCGGTACTTTGAGGCAAGATTTACTTTTTAACAATGAAGTTCAAAATGATGGACCAGAAGAACAGATAAAGAATATAACAACGTTACAAAATAATATTGAAAAATATGTGGAAACTGAAGAAGATATTTCGAGTCAAGAGTTAATTTATGATGATGAAGTTGAAGAATATGAACCAGAAGGACTGACGAAGAAAACAGAACTAAAACCACAGAACAGTCATGAAGGAAATCTGCAAGAAGAGATTTTAAACAATACTTCATTACATGAAAATGAACTTCAAGAAAAAACAAATGAAAATATTTTGAAACGCAAAAGGATAAAAAGACGCCAAGTTGATTAAGAAGAATGGGAAAGCAAAAAAGCTAAAATTTTACAGGGTAAAGAGTATAAAGGAAGAAAAGTTGTTAATGGTAAGGTTACAGGTTTCGTTAACAGACCTGAAAGAAAAATGGGGCCAATGACCTGTAAGTGCAGTGGAAAAACATTTCAATGTAAGACACTGAAAGAAACAGACAGGCAACAAATGTTCACTGACTTATGGAATTTTACCTGGAAAGAGAGAAAAATGTACATAAAAAGTATGACAGATGTAAACCTCACTCAAAGAACACGTGACCGCAAACATGAAAGCAAATCTCGCCGAAAATATTCGTTCAAGTTTTATTTATCATTAAAAATGTCCAAAATCAGGGTATGTAAGAAAACATTGATGTCTACATTGGGGATAGGTGAATGGATGGTAAATCACTGGATAGTGGATAAAGAAAACGAAGAAAATGAGATGTCTGAAGAAGACGAAGAGTTCCTCAGCGACCAACCAACTAACGAGAATAGACGGTCAAAAGAGTGCTCGAGGCAAGAAGATCTGAATAGCAGACTGAACTTGTTAAAGGAGTTTCTTGTATCACTTCCAAATGTAGAATCTCACTATTGCCGAGCCTCTTAAAAAAACTCTATTTAGAGTCTAATTGGACAACAAAATCTCAGTTGTACCAGTTCTATTGCGACAGTTATTGTAAGGAAAAAAATTCTGTACCATTGTCTTCATGCACCTTTTACAAAACGTTTGAAGACCTCTATTTGGCCTTATCTAGGCCGAAAAAGGACCAATACCATTTTTGCAGAGAATTTAAACTGAAACACATTACGGAAGAAAAATATAATGATCATATAAACAAAAAAATTCAGCTAGGACTGAAAAATAAAATGATAAAAAAATGAAGAACATGTTTATACAGTCGACTTACAATCTCTGCTGACATGCCCGAAGTCAAACACATCTGCAATTTATTATAAAAGAAAACTCTCTGTACATAATCTTTGTATGTATGATCTGAAAACACATGATGGATATTGCTATTTATGGAATGAAACTGAAGGTGAATTAACAGCCAGTGAGTTTGCAAGTATTATGAGTGATTTTATTCAATCACAACTACCTCTTCGGAACAAATCAAATAACATTACAATCTATAGCGATGGATGCAATTACCAAAACAGGAATGCTGTGATGAGCAATGCACTTTTGCATTTAGCTGTTAAAAATAACATAACAATTGAGAGCAAGTATCTTGAAAAGGGTCACACTCAAATGGAGTGCGACTCTATGCACGCAACAATTGAGCGCTACATGAGAAACAGAGAGATTATGTGGAGGTGTGGAAAAATGCCAGGAAAAAACCATACATAGTTAAGTATCTAGAGCATATCTTTTTCAGAGACTTTACAAAGCCCATTATATACAAGTTCATCAGACTGGGATCAAAAAGGGGTGACCCCACAGTCACCGACATCCGTTGCCTTAAATACACTGCTGATGGGAAAATTTACTATAAGTTAAATTACAGAGATGAATATGAAGAATTGCCCAGGGTTGGTTCAAATCGTAATGATCCAGACTCAGCAGTAAGAAAATCAAGCCGAAAATCCAGAACAGCCGAAAATCACGTTCAAGAGCCAGTAAGCGAAGCGCCATCTTCCGCAAGAGCCATCCGAGAAGCATTGTTCCCGAATCTCTACAGTACACAGTTAATGATTGATGGTGGAAAGTTCAAGCACCTCCAAGAACTGAAAACCACAATTCCGAAAGACTATCATTCATTTTATGATAATCTAAAGTTCTCTTAAAGAAGAGCAATGAACAACTTAAATAGTAGTTTTCTTAAAGTTCCTTAAAAGCTCTTAGAAGTTTTCTTATAAGAGCAATCAGTCTAAGGTGAATTAAGCCTAAGTGAATTATGGGTGAATTAAGGTGGTCTAAGTGAATTATAGCCTAAGGTTTATGTTTTAATAAAACTTTTTATATTACGCCAGTTCAATTTTATTTAGTTCCTTTAAGTTAAACCATTAGAAAATCTAAGTTTAAAATGGTAGTTTATTGAATAAGACCACGTAACTCCAAAATGTTGTTTTCCAAACCACGTATCTCTGACTTGCATAACTCGTAACTCCATCAATTAGTCACATCAAATCCCGTAACTCCACTCTGTATACTTAAGCTTTAAAATAAATAGAAAGTTATTATTTAAGTGTCTAATAGCTATTAAATACATTTTAAAACAATTTAAATATTGATTATATATCTCTTAGTTACAAAATAAATTCGTTTTTTGTCTCTCCTGTAAAAAGTGGGTCAAGTGAGTTACGAGGTTTGCAAATTAGGACGACGATATTTTCTTCTTGATCCAAACCTCTGCAAACTTATGAGCATGTTTTATTATTAATAATAATATCTACCTTCTTGCAAAATAAAGTTTTTTGTAGGTATAATGCATATCTATGATCTTGAATATTCTGAATCGTTTTTAAAATATACCTACTAACTAAAATATTTTAAAAGTTGAAAAAACCCTATTATATAATTGTAGGGTACAATCCTGCCTCCCGGAATTTCAATGTGCAATTTAATAGCCGATTAAAGTATTAAATGAGTATTTAATAATTATGCTTTTGGAATAGGTACTTACCGATAACTGCTGTTCGTCCATTATAGCAAGAACCATAACTAAGTATAGAAACTGTAGCTAAATAGGAACTAACGAAAACGAGGACAACTTTATTTAAGTACCTACTTCTTGCAAAATATGTGCACCTAGCAAATAAAATATAACACGAAACTTAAAACGACGCCACGATCCGCCATGTCATGCTTGTCATTCGTTTCGTTCGTCAGTTGGTCTCCTGTTTTCATTTTTTTTGTAATTTTTTGAATGCATTAATCAAACAGCTCACCCAATTATGTTACTGTGATGTTTAATGTGAAATATTACTGAGAGTATATAAACTAGCATCGTATAAACGTAGTCGCAGGAAGTTACTAAAAATTAGTTCGAGATATGTAAAAGTAACTGCAAAATGTGATCATCTTAGAAACATGTTAATTTGTAATATTACAGTAATGTTCTGTATGTGACATTAGTGAGAAGTATACAAATTAGCATCGTATGAATGTTTCCTATGGGAAGTTACTGAAAAGAAGTGCATAGGATGTGTATGACATGGCATGGATGTTAATAAAGTTGGTTATAAAATTCAGTCATCTAGGAGATATTTTAATAGCGTTTTAAATAAGCATCACGAAAACTCTCTGAAAATAACATCACAAAAAAGACTTATTATGTTTCTTGTTTAGTGGGTGATAAGTTAGTTAAGGAAAAAAATGCCAAATATCTCATTGATTTAATCTTATTTCTGTTTCAATGTAAACTTTTATAATCAAGAACCAACAATTGTACATATAATAACTGTATATAGAATTATTATTAAATTGTGAACATTTTATTGAACTTTTAGTTTAACATGTAACATACGTCTTACTCTTAAATAAACACATTTAACCATCAAGGCCCTTTTTCATGTTCTACATCCTGACCTATCCACGGTAATTACAAATTAACGCCCAAGCAGAAGAATTACAAATTGACGTTCGAGCAAAACTTCAATAATGTTGAAGACCCTTGCACAACATTTGCTTGTTTTTCCGATGAAAGTAAGTTAACGTTGAAAGTGAAGTCAACAGGCAGAATTCTCGTTATTCGAGTGATACCAACTCACACATTTTCTAGGAAGGTATGACAAACGCTCCAAAAATTGAATGTTTGGGCAAGCATTCTGGGCGACAATATTATGGGACCATTTAGTTAGTAACCAAAGCCTCTACCTCCAGTTCTTCCTGCTAGTCGACTACAAATCTGTTTTGAAAAATATTACATAAAATCTTGTTTCAAAACAAAACATAAATATTAATAAATACAAATATTTCAATAAATATCTTGTTTTCTTCAGGCCTAATTGAATTTTGATTCATTCTTTCTGACCGTAGAAAAAATATAGTCTGTTACTCGGTTGGAATATACTATAAAATTAAATAAAAAAAATTTCATTGAGAAATCTTTATTTTTTAACGTGCTAACCTCCTTAACACAAAATTAAATAAATTCCCTATTTAATTAAAATCAAATTCGTATCATCTCATTCCGAAATCGGTACCGTTCCAAATGCATGTGAACGTGCGGTTTGTGTGGGTTCCTGCTGTCAATCTGATTGGACCATGTGCTATAGTAGGACAATGCGACTAGGCCTCCTCCACTACGAGTTTAATGTCTTCCACTAGATTCAGTTCTCTTGTAACCTCTGCTACGAAAACTACGTCGTCGCGTAAAGATTATTATAACTCGCGCGTCCGTTCGGTTTAACGAAGTTTCCTAAGTTTTGAAATATATTTATTTTTCGATAAAGAAGATAATTGAAGATGGCTGAATGATTTTTTGGTTACAATATTGGTGAGATTTTTAATTGTAGCTATGTTTTTTAAATAACAATATTAGAAGTAATCAATTTGGTTTTATAAAATTTTATTTATTAATATATACAGGATATCTCTGAAATTATATAAATAGGAGATTGTTATTAGTGTGTGCGATACAGGCACATTAAAATGTTTTTTTCTACGCCCTATCTTTAAAGTACCTTGCATTTCATCGGTTTGCAGCGCTTAAAATGGTTGTGTATGGTTAGAGTGAAAAAAAGTAAAAAAGCGATAAAAAAAGTGCCATAACGTTAACTTTATTTCACGCTTCCCATAAGCTAACACAATGAATCTTGGCTGGGCATCGAGGATGGACTTTCATGAAACTTGTAATTGTAATTGTAATTTACCGAAGGAGCTTAATTAAAATATTCCAAATTTCTATTTGAATTTTATTTTTTCGTATAGGGCCGTAGAAAAAATAATGTATGCAACATGTGCATAAAGTGTCTTTTTTCACTCATGGAATTGCCGCACTCGCCTGGGTCAACTTTTTCCATTCGTGAAAAAAAGTACCACTTTATGCACTTGTTGCATAAATTACTATTATAAGTTAACATCGACATGGACAGTGTTCATTTTTGAAAACTCTAATAAGCCAGCGATGTGGTATTTTAAGGTAATAACTTTTATCAGCAATTCTTTACTACAGGTATTGTTACAACACTCCATTTTAAAGATTTTTGTTACATTGTGACATTTTTTTACGTTTTTAACAATCAATTTGTAGTGATATATTATATTGCCGCCCTTGCTATTAGATTAACAGCGGGGTTAGTATGCACTGCAACCTTAAGGTTTATTGTACCCACCCTTGATATTAAAAAAATGGCTTTTAAATTTTTGTTATTCAACGCACTCTAGCGGTAGACACATAAACTTAAAAATAATTTTTGTCGAGGCCATTTTTCCCGCAGCTGTACTATATACGGTTTCTGATATAGGGCCAGAGCCATTCTTATTGGGACACCCGGTACAGTAACCGAAATAATAAATTTGTTCCATTAGTGGTTTCTCTTTACCGTGGGAAAAAATACCAATGGCACCAGACCAATTGGACAGGCTTTCAAGTAACATTTTTGCATCAAATTAAAAACAAAAAAATACAAATTTTTTGGGTAAATTTGTTAATTTTCTTAAATAAATGTTTTCATGTCCGTTTTAGAAAAAAGTGTTAAGTACAAAAGTTGTAGAATGTGTTAAGGTCTATACAAAATATCAGTAACTTTTTTGAGTCAGATCAGAAACAAAGGAAATACTTTAACAGATTGCCATTTTGTTTATACTGAGCCAATTTGACCCGTTATTGATCTCGTCCCAGATTTTGGCCCAACCGATTTTTGTAGCGAGTTTGGTTGGTCAAGGAACGCCTAACCGAAAGACTACATTGATATTTTTCCGAAGTCGCTTCGTGCTACAATGACTCGTTTTGTAGTACGAGTACTACAGAAAGTCATTGTGGCACAAGTTTTACACTATATTTTTTATAATTCGCATTTATTTAATTTTTTGAATAAAATAGAATTGCATATAATCTCTGTTTTTAAACTAGGAGGAGTGGTTTGAATTTAAGTTGGCAATTCTGTAGATTCCTAATTGGTCAGATCACAGATGGTTTTATTCAGCACTTCTGACATTTGACATATCATAACCGAATAATTGTCTAAATTGTAAACAAAGTTTCATACAAGCAAACAGAGGATGATTATTTGTATTAAAAAGATCTTCTTCGTATATGCTCTTGCGATCTATTTATATTATATCATGAACAGAATTATTTCTGTAATACATCTTCACATAGATATCTGGTAATTTTTCCCAAAAATCGAACGTTATGTATACCTATATATTGATTCTATACAATATAAAAATCAACAATTGGAAAATCATTGATAAATAAACATTAGCGTACTTTATTTATTAATATTTTTAATACATAAATTATTTTAATTTACCTTTAAGATCATTTAATATAATAATTTGCTAGCTAGAACAACGCTAGACCATTTTATTTATAATTTGTGTCAAGGTTAAAGTCACATGTCAAATAAAAACATAACTAAATACAATAACCAACTGTACACTAAAAGTTACTAAAACAGTGTTCAAAGAGCTCCATTGTGATACTGTAAACAATGTTATAATGAAGTCTCTTTTATACGCGAATTATAAAAAAACATATTTTTCTACGCCCTACCTTTGTTTATGGTTAGGGTGACAAAAAGTAAGAAAGCGTTAAAAAAAGTGCCATAACGTTAACTTTATTTCACGCTTTCCATAAGCTAACACAATGAAACTTGGCTAGGCATCGAGGATGGACTTTTGTTAAAGGTGGCTAGGCATCGAGGGTGAACTTTCATGAAAATTGGAATACGTATATTTGTAATTTACCGAACTTTATTTTTTTGTATAGGGCTGTAGAAAAATAATGTATGCGACATGTGCATAAAGTATCTTTTTTCACTCATGAAATTGCCGCACTCGCCTAGGTCAACTTTTTCCATTCGTGAAAAAAAGAGCCACTTTATGCACTTGTTGCATAATAGTTATTTATGCAACAAGTGAGGAAAGTAGGACGGCAATTCCTACGAGTGGAAAAAAATTTACTTTACTCACGAGTTTCATTCAAAAAATTTTGTACGCCCGTAGATTTGAAAAAAATTTGTATCAATTTTTATTTTGTAATAGAAATATTAAAAGTACCACTGTGAGCATTATTAATTTGAAGTGAAGAAGAAGTTACATTACTATTGGTACTTGAATTGGAACATCGTCTATAGTTGTATTAGTACTTATTGGATTGTTGGTAGGATCGTGAACATTTACAATGTTGCTTGAGTTCGAACTAGTTGTTCCCGTTAAAATTTTCACAGCGGAATCCATTTTGTTTTTTATTGAGTCGTCTACGCAACCCTCCGCAACTGTGTTGGATTTCCACCCACCGTGCTTCTTTAGTTGAATTATATCACCACCGGAATCCACTAATAGAGACGCCGAAGAGCGTCGAAATGTATGCCCAGTGTAGTTTTTCGGATTATGTAAATTCAAATATGTTGCGATAAGCGAGGAAATTTTTGAAAAGGTATTGATACCTACAACTTGGGTTTTGCATTTTCCAAATCTATACTGCAAAAAGAAATGATCTGCTTTGACATTTGTGAGTCGTTGGTTTTTATATTTTTTATAAATGTTTAATCTATTGTCATATATTTCACCAATAACAGTAAATTCGACGTTGAAAATGGTACTGTGATAATTAAAACATTTCCGGTATCATTAATATCGTTGCACTTTATTTTATATATTTCCTCCCTCCGCAGAGCTCCTGCGATTCCGAATATTAAAGCAACCTGAAAGATGTTACAAATAATATCTAAGCTTACATTAAACATTTTTGCTGTCATACCTTATGCATGAAATGAGGATCGTCTGGAGCTTGCAACAGAAACTTATTAATTTCTCCACGGGCAAATGTTTTAATGTTTTAGATTTTTTGGGTCTATAGTCAACTGATTTATTTTTCAAATATGCAATGAGTTTCGAGTATTTACTGATGTCTACGTCGTTATTTACCATTAGGGTGCCTTTCAGTTTTGAATAAGTCGACCAAAGTGTTGAAGACTTCCACATTTTGGACTTAGTTTCAAAGTAAGCTAGTAACACTCTTTTTGTGAAGCTGTTTATGCCTTTTTTAGTATGCCACTCCATAAAAGAATTGTATTCCTTTAAATGCTATTCCCGGGATTTCTCAGGGAGAAGATTCATAGTCGCTGCAGTTGCCAATTCAACAATATCTTCTGGTGTGCAGTTTCACTATCACTCTCCATCACTAATAATAATACTACACTTCTTTTAATTAGACACAAAACGGATTTTCTTGAACGAAATCAAGAGATAAAAGTGTGACAGTTTATCGGAGAAACGAATCGACACGAGAAGCTTCTATGTGATAATTGATATAATTGACGTGGATGTGCAGTGGGTTGTACCCGGAAGAACAACATGGTTTCACTAGAAATAGATCATCGGTGTTTAATTTGGTGGTTTATATAACAGATATCTTACAGAGTATGGAAGATCGTAAGCAAGTAGATGCAGTATACACTGACTTTTCTAAAGCTTTCGATCGGGTAGACCATCAGCAGCTTTTGTGTAAACTTAGTAAAGCTGGATTCCATTCTAGTCTTTATTCTTGGATCGAAAGTTCTTTAACCCAGCGTACACAATATGTGAAGATTGGCAGCTTCTTCTCGGGGGCTCGCCACTCTTATTTAATAGTTTCATCAGAAATATAGTTGATTGTGTTATAAAAAGCAAATGTTTAAAATTTGCTGATGACTTCAAGTTGTGGAGAACGGTGGAAATTGTGCGAGATCAGGAATTGTTACAGGAAGATCTAGATAGGCTGGCTGTGTGGTGTACATCAAATAAGCTCCAGTTGAATATTGATAAGTGTTGCTGTATTAGTTTGTTTCGTAAAGCAAGTAGGGTTCAAACTAGTTATTCCATTGATGGTAAGGCTTTAAAATATGTTTAATCGATTAGGGACTTGGGAGTTGTTCTGGATGAGAAATTATCACTTATTGAGAACATCAATGCAATCTCGGTGAAGAGTTCAAAAATGCTGGGCTTTGTGATGAGGCATTGCAAGTATTTTCCTGTTGAATCTACAAAACTAGTATATTGCACCCTTGTTAGGTCCATCTTGGAATACTGCTCAGTAGTATGGTCACCATACTTTCATAATCATATTAATTCGGTTGAAAAAGTTCAACATAGATATCTTAGATACTGTGCTTTTAGAAACAACCATAGAATATTAGACCACAATTATGCTGTAATTGAATAACAAATATCCCTAGCTCCTCTTGGTAATCGTAGAGATATCCTAGGGGCTATATTTATATTTAAACTCCTAAATGGGCAGGTTGATTGTGCGGATCTTTTGAGTCAGGTGGGGCTTAGCATTCCTTGTCAGGGTCTTCGCCATCAAGTTACCTTTTAGGTGCCCTTTCATAGAACAACAATGAGTCCTATAAACAGATATCTGTGCTTTTTGAATAGCTTTCATTTTGATATTTTCAATATGTCTTTGGGTCAGTTCAAACATTGCTTAGGACTGTGATTTGTTGAGTTATGTTGTATACTTAATTTATATTCGTATTGTTTTGTACCTGTAGCTACATTGAAAGTGTTATGTATTTTAAATTAATTGGTTATGTTGTATCAGTCTTTATACCTGACCTTATTGTATTATGTATTGTTGTATTGTTTTCCCGTAATAAATAAATTAATAAAATCTAACAATAATTATAATTATGCATGTATATCATTTAAAAACACTATTCAATAAAATAAATAAATAACAAACATAACATATACACTTGCATTTCATAGGATAAGTAAATAATTAATTTTTGATTATGCAGAGTTCACAGATCACAGTTTTGTTGGGTACTCGTAGATCGGGTATGGTCGCGTTTGGCCATTTTAGGTCGGATTCTGTTTATTTTGACTTATTGGATTGTTCGTAGGATGGTTTTTTTTTGTATATCTTATATAAGGTGTGGTTAGGGTTGTGTAATGCAGACTAAAATCAATTCAGAAATTTCAAGTCGATGAGGTCGTTTACGAATTTTCTCTCGGTGTTTGTTATACAAACTTTAACGTTATATTTGAATGACTTGAAGTTTTTCAATCTCTTCAAATTTTCCGGTAGCAAATTGCATAACTTAGGTGCCAGAAATTCAACGGATCGTTGACCTATAGTTTTTTCTCGGTTGGGTACACATGTGGATGTCTTTCTTGTAGTATTGATGTTCAACTCGTTGTACTCATGTTTTTTTATTTAAAAATAATATAGCATTATAAAAAACTCACCTGTGCTCTTTTAAAATATTTTGGTCGGTAGTTCGCGATACTTCCAAGTCAGACGACAATGTTCTGGAACTAACATTCTCTTCGGTTCTGCCAATACAGTGCCTCCGAAATACCGGTCGACAGAAGCCATTGGCACATAAGCCTTGCAGCAACCTAGGAAAAACTCTTCTGCTGTAATGATGGCGATGACGCCTCACTGCATTACAGCTGAGACATTTTGAAAACACCCAAAGTAAACAGCTATCATAATCAACAGCCTAATCGTTTGTAAAAGGCATTTTCAATTCTCAAATCAAACTTGAACTGAGCTCAAAATAAATAATTTGACGATTCTGCTAGACAAGCTTTTTTCCAAAGCTGGACGGCACATTTTTTAATATGCTCCAACAATGTATAGAAAATGATAGCAGGCACTTTTCATCATTTGAGGCGGTACTAGAATGCCCATCTCTACCTGACACCAATCATTTATTGACACCTAACATTAGAAGCGTAGCGTGCCTTGGCGGGGCCCCGTACAAAAATTTATTTGGGGGCCCTTAGGAAGGGTAAAGAATTCTCACAAAAGAAAAAAAATATTTGCATAAAATTAGAAGAAATATATATTCATCATAATTATCTATCTGTCACATTTTTCAAAATTTTTACAAACAATTCAAATCAAATATACACCCTCCTTGCCTTTTTTCGGCAAACTGATTTATTAAATCATTTATAGCTAAGGATGACTTTAGTTTTTCTAAAATTCCTCCCTCTATGGACAATAGTGACAGGTCTGACAGGCGTTCCTGTCCTATTGAAGTTCTTAGGTAATTTTTTATCAGTTTTAATTTTGAAAAACTTCTTTCAGCAGTTGCGGTTGTAACTGGAAGGGTCAAGAATAAAAAGCATGCTGTTATTACCTCCGGAAAACTGGATGCAAGACTATTAATTTTATCATCAATAATTCAATGAGTTCCTTAATGGAATGAATTTTTTGAATTTCAGATTTTAAGCATGTTTTTAGAGCCTTTAATTGGTCATAAAGATTAACTGAGATGTCTTTACTGTATTTAGCCGACAGTTTTCCGGAAGCGTTTAATATCTCTTCGTTTGAAGAAGATATGAGTTTCTCCGGTTGTAATATTTCGAACATACTACTCAGGTTGCAAAGGCTCTGAAATCTTTGTTTAGTTTGAGAAATTAATATATCTAAACAGCAATAGTAGACATTGACTTTGAAATAGGATTCCGGGTCTGAAATTCTCTCATCTTGTGACAACTCATCAAAAAAACGTTTCGTTATCTTTCGCCTTTTGTTTTTAAAAACCGTTGTCACCCTCCACTCTTTTGCTAAATCTTTGGACTCATTTAGCAAACTATTGAATGAATTTTGATTTCTTAATTCGCACAGTCTATTCAAATGATTACTTAATAAAATACTAGTTTTTTGTAAGTCATTATTTTCATGCTGTAAAGCTTTAGAAACAGGATTAATGATTTCAAATAGTGAAGAAAAAAATGTGACAAGCACTAAAAAATCATAACTCTCTAAAATGTTAATTATATTTTTACATTCTTCACACGTTCTATCTTTTTTTTCGAAATCAAATTTAGTTGGTACAAAGTTTTCATGATTAATGAATAATTTTTCTTTACCGCTAATAAAGCGTCGTTCCTTGAAGACCATCTGGTGGGACATACCTTTTTAAGGGTAATTAAATATTTTTCAGATGAATCGTCACTTAACATTGCTCAGCGTTGTATACTATTGCCAAAAAAAGTATATATTTTTCTAAATTATCGATAAAAGTCGACACTTCACGAACATGCTTTGCAGCATCGTTTAAAACTAAATTAAATGCGTGCGCAGCACAATGAACATAGTCGGCATTCGGAGCATGCTCTCTTATTAGGGTTTGTAATCCTCCACAAACACCCGACATAACATTTGCTCCATCGTAACCCTGTCCTCTATATTTAGTCAAATCAATTCCATATTCTTTAATCGTATATAAAATTTCAAGTTTAAGTCCTTCAGCTCTGCAATCGGATACTGCTATAAACCCCAAAAAGGACTCAAAGATTTTTAAGTCTTTAGGCACATTATTATCATTTTCTGTAATCGAGATGTATCGAAAAACTAGAGAAAGTTGGTCAATTTTTGACAAGTCTTGTGTTGTATTGTCAGAAATGGAGCTTTTTTAATTTCTGAGATAATATTGTTCCTAGCTGCGGTACAAAGCAAATTAATAATTTCATTTTGAATCGTAGGGCATAAATAATTTATTTTACCTTTTGGTTTTAGAAGAAGTTCTTTTAAAGTTGCATCATAATTAGATAGCAAACGTAAAACTGCCATAAAATTTCCAGAATCAGAATCATGGCCTCTTAAAGGTAGGTTACAAGATGCAAAAGTAATTATAACATTAATTATACGATGCAATACATCTCTCCAGAATGTAATTTTACTATTGATTTCACTTTGCTATAGATTATCGATAGTATTTCCTTGTAACCAATTATTATAAGATAGGGATGCATTAATATGCTGCTGTGACTTTTCATGGTAAAGTATAGTTTGCGTAAAATAGCTTCTAATGGAAACACCGTTAACCCATGCAGAGGAGTACGATTTGCTTTGACGATATGCTAATAACCAACAGAAGTAGCAATACGGTTTGTTTAAAACGTTAGAATAACATAACCATGGTATGGAATTTTTATGCCTGCCTTATTGATCTAATGAAATGCGCTAGCATCCGTTGTAATAATCCAGTGGCCGCTGTCACCAGATGTACAACTCTAGACCCTATTTTACACTCTCATGGTGAAGCAGTGATCAACTCAGCCGATGTTGCTGATCCCACCGCTGTCACCAGTGTAACAAATCGGTTAGCAATCCGATTGTATATTTATCCTCTAATACCGTGTGGTGAAATCGCTATCACCACTGTAATAACTAATGGTCATAAGATCCATTGTAACCACTGTAATAAATGGGTAGAAATCCCTATTGTATATTTATCCTTTGTAATGAATATTTGGTCACCACTGTAATAACCGCTGTGGTCGTTTAGGGTTTACAGCCCTCCGTTACCAGTGTAGGACAACCTTTGAATTCCTATTTCCTTGAATTTTGCAGCGTGCTATCACCAGTGCCTTACGGCACAATTTAGAGCCAGGAATCCCCCTGTGGGTAACCTCGGTGGAGGTGGTTTCCTGGCACGAGCGGACAAGGTCTCCGTGGAGCCTCTTGGGCTTATACAATGTGCCAAGCCTGAGTTCTAAGGCAGGTCGCGTCAACCCGTTCAATCTTGCTGGTCCGAGGGTAAGGGTTGTTGATAAAGGAAACAAACTAGGTGAATAATATGTACATATATATTACAAACAGTAATTAATTAAATCCGGTAATTCAGCCCTGGTTTGGAGAAAATAAAAGTTACTCGGGGGAGAATGTCCCGGTATGATACACTAGAAATTAATTAGGGAAAAACGTCTTTCATAATTTGGAAGTAGTTTCTCGTTATTATGACAAAAGTAAAATATGTCTTGCATATGACTATCCCTGTATAAGGAATGAGAAAAAATTAATATGACTCGGGCAAAACGTCTTCCAAAATTCTGAAAGTAGTCTTTCCTGATTATGACATAAATGAAAGATATCTGGCGTATGAATATCCCTGTATTATATAAGAAAAAAACTATATAAAAAATCTTTCGAAATCTGTAGGCATAAATACGATATTTCTTACATATGAATATCCCTGTACAATATAAGAAAATAATTATCAAAAAAAGTCTTTCGAAATCTGAAGGTATAAATACGATATTTCTTGCATATGAATATCGCCGTATAATATAAGAAAATAATTATCAAAAAAAGTCTTTCGAAATCTGAAGGTATAAATACGATATTTCTTACATATGAATATACCTGTACAATCTTTAAATTCTCTTGACAAAAATTCAGGGTTCCCCTGGATTATTACATCGATTCCTAAATATGTTAGGTGAGGGGCTCAAATGTTAATAGTGCACTTAATATGACCAGAAAATGTACCTTTTGGACACCCAGTCAAATCAAATAAAATGTCAATACGATATTTGTTCAAAAAAAATAATTATAATGATATAGAAAAAAAAACTTACGTTTTTGAAATATTACACAATATCACTGTTGACATACGGCCGTCGAAGTGTCAGGCCTTACAGTACCTGAGCACTCTATGAGGGTTACCACCTCACTGCCTCCGTTACCAAATTTTCTGCTATTTATTTCAGAAGATTTGGGATATGTTATTCGTGTTGCCCTTGCCTCATATTTTTTTATTTTCGTAATTGAAGGTTAATTGTCAATTTCTTTATAATAAGTTGCAAGGTTTGTCTATATTTTTGATAAACAAACCATCGTGTGTTTTGTCATCGACCTTGTCGGTTGTGTAAAATTGTTTGTATAAACTCTTTTCTGGTGTAGGTCAACAATTGTTTTTATATTAATTAGATTCGACTTATTTTATTATCAAGAAAATTATATCTATATAGGGTGTCCTTAAATTTCCCTTTGTCATATTTCGTGTTTATTACATTGATATATGAATAATAATAGACCGAAAAAGGTCGGTTACTTTCTGAATCTTTTGCAAACGGTCCTTGTGGCTTAAATGGACCCAATTTAAATATTATTTTTCGTTCGCATTCAGTTGGACTGTCACCAAAATTTCCTCTATCTGATGAAACTATATTACAATCTTCAGATATCTCAGAATCGTCGATTTGGGTTTCTTCTATTTCCGGATGAAAATATAATTGTTAAAAAATAAATTCGAATGTTTTGATAAATTTCAAAAATATATGTTAAATAAATTACGTAAGGTTATGGTTAGAGAGTGTTCAGACATACGCAGGCTCTACGGGGGTTGTGTAGTACTGATAAATGCGTTGGGTAGTACTTACCTTTGTAATCTAAATCACTCACAGGAGCTGGTGTCTGAAAAAATTATGAAATTTTGGGCATTTTTTTATAATCTCCTCCCTTTTCTATTTACTTTTTCTTTTGGTAGCTCCGCTGGGATCATCTCTTTTCCTTTCACTCATTGTTTTTTACAAATCGCTACTAATACTACTAAGCCAGAAGAACAATTGTTTGTATTCTGTTACAATGTAATGCCCAAGTAAATAAAACGCGTTAATAAACATTGCTCTCCGTGTATCATCGTATCATATGTACATCGATTATTGTGGGATTCCCCTGTTGAAGTAAATGACTTAAACGGGGAAATCCCGCAGCCCGCGATAACCGATGTAGAGTGTTGCCAACTTTTGAACGCACGCTTTACGCGGAGAAAAAAGAGTTGCTTCTTTTTGACTTTCGCCATTTCTGAAAAAAAAAATTTTGGTAAGTTTTTATTAATTTTTGCTTACGCACGGTGGGGGCCCCGTATAATTGATACAGCAGATAAGGCGGTAGCTACGCCCCTGCCTAACACAGAACAAGAAGTACTCCATATTTGGGATAAGAAACAAGAACTGGATTTCCTTGAAGAATTAGAAGACATTTAAGAAACCCACAATATGAAGTCGTCAATGAACAGATAAATCTAGGGAGTTCTCAACTTTTAAACTGTCTTCTTAAGTGATAATTGTAAAGATCAGCAGATATAGTTTTCCTGGTTTTCTATATCATTCCACAGTTATACTGATCTTAATTGGGAAAAATGATATCCAGGATATCCCCATAGGGCTAATAATATGTAAGCTTTAATATTTGTTATATCACATCTTCTTTTTTATATTAATATATATTAAGTCAATCCACTTCTTGGACTAGCCAAAAATAATTAAACATCAGGTAGGCATAAAATGAAATGTAACTTCTGTCATTCTGATGATGATATTTAGGTAATATCGAAAAAATTGTCAATTTCTTAGAATTTTTAACATTTTTTCAATATATTGTGGAGTTGACTAGAAACAGTAAGTTTCATTTAAAACATGAATATGTTTTAGATTGAAGTATTATTTTTTTATGAATATACCCGGTTTGAAAAAAGAGAATTGGAGTTTTCACTATTCGCATTGACACTTATCCGCCTTTATACCAGTGTAATAATATCATTGTCATTGCATTAATAGTTATTTTTCTACTCTCATAGTAGTAAATTCCATATTACCTACTATTTGGTTACTAACTAAATAGATCAATACGGATACTGACACGTAATGACTAGCACGTAATAAAAAAAATTACGCTTCAGTTCTTGAAAAACAACAATTTATCACCCAAGCCTAGTCAGTCAATGGTTTCGAGTAACCATGGAAACGAGTTAGTAGAGGTTGTTTTGACGTTTAATAATTAATAAGACTCGCTGTCACTAGCTGTTAGTGTGAATGTACATTTGTTTTAAAGACAAATACTTAAAATGAGCTCATCAAATAGTGAAAACGAACTAAGTAGCACACCACCCAATATTATACAGTTAGCCGCGGACACTACTGACAACATATTGCCAGATAAATCAAGAGGAAGATATGAAAATGTATACCGGCAGTTTATGAACTAGCGAACAACTAACAATGTAAGTTCATTTTCTGAAAACGTACTCTTGGCATATTTTGGAGAAATCACTAAGAAATTCAAACAATCTTCATTATGGGCAATATATTCGATGTTGAGGAGTACTATAACTTTGAAGAATAATATTAATATTGAAAATTACGCAAAATTGCGAGGTTACTTAAAAAGGCAATCCGACGGTTTTAAAAGCAAAAAATCGAAAACCTTACATTCTGATGAGATAAAACTTTTTTTAAATGAAGCTCCTGATGTGCAGTATTTATTCGTAAAGGTATGTTTTTTAACAGAATAAAAATGATATAATATTATATATTTAGAATAACTTTTATTTTACGTTTGTTGCAATTTTTGGATTATGTTGAGCTTGTAGGAAACAATAGTTAAAAAATCTTAAACTTAGTGACATCAATGATTCAGATACCATGTTGTTGGTTAGAATCCCTGATACGAAAACTAAAGTACCTAGATCTTTTGTGATTTCTGGTAATTTCTATAAAGTTTGCAAACAATATATAGATATTCGCCAACAAGTTAGCGATCCGCAAATAAATCAATTTTTCCTAAACTATCAAAGAGGTAAATGTACGAAACAAGTGGTAGGATTGAATAAAATAGGCGGTGTACCTAAACAAATAGCCGAATATTTAAAGTTACCTGATCCCAAATAGTACACAGGTCACTGTTTAAGACGAACTTCCGCCACTCTTTTGGTTGACGCCGGTGGTGATATAATGACTCTTAAACGACATGGGGGTTGGAAGTCTTCGACTACAGCTGAGGGATATGTCGATGATTCAATAAATAATAAGACATTAACAGCCAATAGAATTATAAATTCGGTTGAAAATAATCTACAAACATTTTCGTACACTAAAAATAGTAATGTCCCCAAAAAGAATATACCATACAGTCTACGTCATCCCAAAATTTACCGGATACTTTTCAAAACCCGAAAAGGGCGGCTAAGGGTATAGTAATGAATAATTGCCAACATTTTACAATTAACTACTATAAATAAATGTTTACATTAAATTATTTTTTCTGGCTACTGTTTAATAAATAAATGCTACTTGTTATTCATGCGTTTTATTTTTATTAATGAAGTTGTTCGTAGAAAAAGTATAGTACACAACTAGAGTTGTAAGCTTATTACATGCTTATAGAATGGGCTCTGTTCAGTTTCCCCATCATGTTCGCGGAAAAGTGCCATGGAGAATTGTTTTTAGTGACAGAGAGTTGACAGTTGCCAATTTTCGTAGCTTGTAACGTTTGAACGTATATTTTAATCATTTTGATTGTAACCTTAGAATAGAAATAAAGCTGATTGTTATTAGATGTGAAATTGGGTTTTGATTCTAAAAAGTGATATCAAACCTAAACAGGCTCGTTTCATGAAATTCAATGATAATGTCACAAGATATATTGGGTCTGAACTAAGAATTTGCGACTAATAAGGCCACTCTACGATTTCAAATTAAAATGAAAAAAAATATTGAAATTTAAATTCTTGTGGTAGACTGTGGTAGGCTAGAGCTAATGGCAAACAAAGATATTTTGCGCTGTTATCCTGAGGGAAAATTTTATAAGTAGACTAGTTATCGATGAAATAAAACAATATATTTTGTTTAAATCTTCATATATTTGAACTAATGTTCAATTTAAACTTGTTGACGCGATTCACTAACACAGTAGCTTTGTCAAAACGAATGAAGGTAAAATATAAAAATGTCTTAATATATACAGTGCTAAATCTATTTACTAAGGTTAACAATGGTATTAAAAGATATTACCTGGAAATTCATTCACTACAAACATTCCTAAGCTGTCTTCTAGGTAAAGAGGTTCAATAAAGGAGACTGATTGATATCTATTTGGTCGTTAAGGAGATTACCTGAATATTTATTTTTGTTAATCTCTAGGGCTTCTAATAAATTTAAACTAAAGGATTTACCGACTACATGGAGAATTTCAAAATTTGGGTCGAAAATGTGTTGGTTTTCTAATAAATGATTTGAATAGTTAGAATCTAATTTTTTGTTGTCATGGCTACGTTTGTGTTCCGAAATTCTAGTTTTAAAATTTCTAAAAGTTCTACCGATATAAATTTTATCACAATTGTCATTACCACATTTTAATTTATAAACTCCTGATTTGTTTAATTTTGAAGATTTAGATTTATTATTTTTAATGAATTTGGATAAATTGTGATCAGTTTTAAAGGAAATATTCATGTCTAAAGTTTCTAAAAATGATTTAATTTTTAAGGATGGTGTTCCAAAGTATGTTAAGCTTTTAAATTGTCTATTATTTTTATCTGAAGGGAATACTTGTTCTAAAGTCTGTTTTTTTATCTTTTTATTTATGATATTGTCAATTAAATTTGGATCGTAATTATTATTAACTGCTATTTGTTTTATGATATTTAATTCTTTGGTATAATTATTAACATTTAATGGGACTGTTAAGAGTCTGTGTATCATACTATTGAAAGCTGCTAGTTTATGACTGAATGGGTGGACCGAACTATTATGAATTGTAATATCTGTATGTGATGGTTTATGAAATATAGAAAAATCATGTTTATTATTTATATTTGAAATTGTAAGGTCTAGAAAGTTTATAGACTTATTTTGTTCAAGTTCTACGGTGAATTTGATATTATTGTGAATCGAGTTTATGTAAGTAATGAAGCTCTCTAATTGTCTATTTGTACCGATGAAGCTAGCTAAAATATCGTCCACATATCGGTGCCAGTACATAAATTTTTTACTAAGGGGGTGTTCATGAATTATTTTTTCTATATTATCCATGAATATTTCTGCTAGTAGGGGGCTGAGAGGGTTGCCCATAATCAAACCATCGTTACTGCTATAAACCTCTCCATTGAAATGAAAATAATTTTGATTCAAACACACTTTTAATAAAGTAATGATATCAGAGTGAATTATAGGATTAACATTATTGTATGTGAGCAAGTTATCAACAAGAGTTATAGTTTCTTTAGGAGGTATACTAGGGAATAGATTTGTTACATCGAACGATATGAATTTAGAATTATGGGGTAGTATTATATCTTGAATATTATTAATTAATTCCGTTGAGTTTTTAACTGAAAATCGAGGTAAGAATGAACAATATTTAGAAATGACATCTATGAGAATCTTTAAAATTTTGAATGAAGGTGCTGTGAAATAAGAAACAACTGGCCTGATAGGGCACCCCTCTTTATGGAGTTTAATTAATGAATAAAGTTCAGGGTGTTGCGGATTGGGTAAAAATAATTTATATTTTTCTTTATCGTTAATTATTGATTTTACGTTATCTACTGCTAATTTTATTTCTCTCTGAAATTTATTAGTTGGGTCTTTTTTAAGGGTCTCAAAATTGCTTGCCTGAATGAAATTGTTGGTTTTTAATAAATAATCTTCTTTAGGTAATGCTATTACCGTTTTTCCTTTATCTGCTTTTGTGAAAATAAGACTATTTGACTTTGATTTTTGTTGAATTGATTTGGCGGCTGATAATTCAAAATTGGGTTTGTTAAACTCGACGAATTCTTTTTTAATAATTTCTGAAGCTTTGTGTTTTAGATTAGAATTATATGGAATATTATACAAGTTAATTTCTGTTTCTATACCTAGTTTGTTGAAGTTATCCAATGAATATTATGTTTAAAACCTTTTTGTAATAATTGAATTTCTTTATCTGAAAAAATTGTATTTGAAAGATTGACGAATCTATAAAAAAATTTATGTTCTGAGAATTTGGTTTGTGGGTTTCTTGATACTGGTTTGTTGGTTAATAATGACTTTAATTTACGTTTTTGTCCTTGGTACTTTTTGTAAATAATTACTTTAATCTTATCTCTTATGTCCCTATCTAAAATGTCAAACTCTATGGGATGTAGTATATGTGATAGTTGTGAATGAATTACCTTAACATAAATACTAAAAATATTTATCTTACTATACTGAATGTTCTTTTCTTCTTTTAACCATTTTTCTTTGCCATAGATACTGGCTTTGTTGGCCGGACTGCTCTTGTTGTCTGTTTTTAATTTCATGTATCTAGGGAATACGTGATTTCTGGAACACTGCCCGAAGAACCACAAATTTTGCGTACACACTGCACTTTTTAAAAGTAATTTAAAATACCATATAGCCAAATAGCTGATATCAGCTTTCTTCAAAAATTGAATAGATGAGGCTTTTACTTGATGAAGATCCATACTGAACGATGAAATAAAACAATATATTTTGTTTAAATCTTCATATATTTGAACTAATGTTCAATTCAAACTTGTTGACGCGTTTCACTAACACAGTAGCTTTGTCAAAACGAATGAAGGTAAAATATAAAAATGTCTTAATGTATACAGTGCTAAATCTATTTACTAAGGTTAACAATGGTATTAAAAGATATTACCTGGAAATTCATTCACTACAAACATTCCTAAGCTGTCTTCTAGGTAAAGAGGTTCAATAAAGAAGACTGATTGATATCTATTTGGTCGTTAAGGAGATTACCTGAATATTTATTTTTGTTAATCTCTAGGGCTTCTAATAAATTTAAACTAAAGGATTTACCGACTACATGGAGAATTTCAAAATTTGGGTCGAAAATGTGTTGGTTTTCTAATAAATGATTTGAATAGTTAGAATCTAATTTTTTGTTGTCATAGCTACGTTTGTGTTCCGAAATTCTAGTTTTAAAATTTCTAAAAGTTCTACCGATATAAATTTTATCACAATTGTCATTACCACATTTTAATTTATAAACTCCTGATTTGTTTAATTTTGAAGATTTAGATTTATTATTTTTAATGAATTTGGATCAATTGTGATCAGTTTTAAAGGAAATATTCATGTCTAAAGTTTCTAAAAATGTTTTAATTTTTAAGGATGGTGTTCCACTTACATAAACTCGATTCACAATAATATCAAATTTACCGTAGAACTTGAACAAAATAAGTCTATAAACTTTCTAGACCTTACAATTTCAAATATAAATAATAAACATGATTTTTCTATATTTCATAAACCATCACATACAGATATTACAATTCATAATAGTTCGGTCCACCCATTCAGTCATAAACTAGCAGCTTTCAATAGTATGATACACAGACTCTTAACAGTCCCATTAAATATTAATAATTATACCAAAGAATTAAATATCATAAAACAAATAGCAGTTAATAATAATTACGATCCAAATTTAATTGACAATATCATAAATAAAAAGATAAAAAACAGACTTTAGAACAAGTATTCCCTTCAGATAAAAATAATAGACAATTTAAAAGCTTAACATACTTTGGAACACCATCCTTAAAAATTAAATCATTTTTAGAAACTTTAGACATGAATATTTCCTTTAAAACTGATCACAATTTATCCAAATTCATTAAAAATAATAAATCTAAATCTACAAAATTAAACAAATCAGGAGTTTATAAATTCAAATGTGGTAATGACAATTGTGATAAAATTTATATCGGTAGAACTTTTAGAAATTTTAAAACTAGAATTTCGGAACACAAACGTAGCTATGACAACAAAAAATTAGATTCTAACTATTCAAATCATTTATTAGAAAACCAACACATTTTCGACCCAAATTTTGAAATTCTCCATGTAGTCGGTAAATCCTTTAGTTTAAATTTATTAGAAGCCCTAGAGATTAACAAAAATAAATATTCAGGTAATCTCCTCAACGACCAAATAGATATCAATCAGTCTCCTTTATTGAACCTCTTCACCTAGAAGACAGCTTAGGAATGTTTGTAGTGAATGAATTTCCAGGTAATATCTTTTAATACCATTGTTAACCTTAGTAAATAGATTTAGCACTGTATATATTAAGACATTTTTATATTTTACCTTCATTCGTTTTGACAAAGCTACTGTGTTAGTGAAACGCGTCAACAAGTTTAAATTGAACATAAGTTCAAATATATGAAGATTTAAACAAAATATATTGTTTTATTTCATAGTTCAGTATGGATCTTCATCAAGTAAAAGCCGCATCTATTCAATTTTAGACTAGTTATCTTTTTTTTAACGTCCGTTAAAGAAAAACGCAAAGTACTGTCAAAACGTACTCTTTCAAATAATGTTCTCCTAATCGGGTGCCTCTTATTAAAAAAGGTAACTCTCTCGTAGTCAAAGAAATTTGAAAATATATATTTTCAACTGCAGTGATGATGGTTTCAAAATAGAAAATATAACGTAAAATGGATGTATAATGAAAATGTTCTCCATGTAGGTTGGGTTGTTTGAAAAACGTGTCATGTAACACACATACACAAATTGCGTTATCTCAGAGTTCCAAACTCGATTTAGTACCGGATCGCTTACTCTTCTTCTGTTTAGGGGAGTTCGAGTGACTGAGACACCATATCCACATCCACTTGAGGAAGATTTGTAGAATTAGCTTCGGTGAAACCTGGATCCATTTTAACGATGTTTTTCAAAAGTCAAACAAACAGAAGCACATTTTCTACTATAAAATAATATAACAAACAACTAAAAAGTCGGCGAGAACGATATCTGTTTGATGTTGGTTGTGGATATTGACGTCAATTGTCAAATTCTTCTAGTCGACTTCCACTTTGTATTAATAAACTTGGATAGTCAAGTAGGATTTGTCAACAGAACGTACTTTCAATCTGACAACAAGGGCTTTTGTCATTGGTCGACTTATAGCGGTTTATTTAAATCTAATAAACTTTTTAAATCTAATTTTGGAAGATATTTATAACTTTTTGAGATAATTATCGTTATCATAGAAAAATATATTATATTTTTATTCCTTCTGATATGATTTCACTTGTTAATTAATACCCATGAAACTAGGCCATTACCACACTCGCTGCTACGAGGCTTGTGCGCAATTATTCTATTCGCATGTAATAAACAACTTACAACTCTTGTTATGTAATATACTATTATGTAATTAGTTGGATATGGACATTATTAACGCACGCATGTGAAGTTTGCACGACGAGGCCGTAGGCCGAGTCGTGTATTCACATAAGTGCGTTAATAATTCTTATCCCACGTGTTACGTACAAAACTTTATCTACAACTGTTTATTAGTAGGTATTATTAAAAGTACCCATATCATAAAATTTTATTTAAAAAAATACTTCAATCCAACGTATTGTTAATAATATTGACTGCAAACATAAGGTACTGTAGATCATATTTTGTAACCATAGCAACAAAGTCAAACATAGCTGTGGAAATAAAATAAATTAGTTATGTCATTAAATTGTCAAAGTTGAATCAACAAAAATCTTTAAAAATGAATTCAAGCGAAGACAATCTCCCTTCGGATATTGGAAATACAGCTTCCAGTGTTATTTCAAATCTTGTGCCAGGGAAATGACGAGAAAAATACCAGCTGACTTATGATCGTTACGAGAAATGGTGTCGAGAAAATAAGGTTGGAAACATGAGTAGTCAAAACGCATTATTAGTATATTTTAACGAGCTAAGCAAGATACAGAAGCCCTCATCCCTTTGGTGTTACTATTCCATGTTACGAACAGAATTTTCAGGTAAGCAGAATGTCGACATCAAGAAATACTAACATTTGGTAGCATTCCTAAAATGAAAATCAGATGGGTACAAACCTAAAAAGTTAAAGGTATTTACAAAGGAGGAAATAACCATATTTTCAACAAATGCGAACGATGAGAGATATTTGTGCATGAAGGTAGGTAAGACTCTTGTGTAGATTATAAAAAGGTGTATTCATATAATATTCACTTTAAGGTTATATTGATCTTTGGTTTGGCTGGTGCACGTCGGCGGGAAGAGCTAACAATTATGTTGTTTGAAAATACGGAAGATCAAGAAATTTGCTATGAAATTACTATACCAAATACCTAAACAAAGGTGTCTCGAGACTTTTTTATAACATCTGGAAATATTGACGGCGTGAATCTAGTTGAGTCGTCAGAAATTACGTTGCATTGAGACCTAAAAATTGCGAACATAAGCGATTTTTTGTTGGATACCGGGTTGGAAAATGCACAAAACAACCAAATGGTATAAATACTATTGGTAATGTGCCGAAATTAATTGCCCAATTTCTTGAATTGCCTAATCCAAGAGAATATACTGGACATTGCTTTCGACGATCTTCAACCACACTTTTGGCTGATTCTAGAGCGGATCTTTTCAATATAAAAAGACATGGTGGCTGGAAGAGTAATTCTGTCGCTGAAGGCTATATCGAAATGTCTGCTGAAAATAAAAAACGAACAGTAATCAAAATTTTGGGACAAATTGAAAATATTCCTTCGATATCAGGAAATATTCAAAATCAAAATATAAGCAATTATTCTAGTTAAGCATTGGGTATGTCAGCGTCTGGAATTGATTTATACAATTGTAAGGAGTGCACTGTAAATATATACAATAAATAAGTATAAAATAAATATTTAATTCTGGTATTAATATTTTCTTGATTCTTATTATCGCACTAGTGCGGTAATGTATTCAAAAACGCACTAGTGCGGTAATATACGTCATTATGACACTGAAAATAGTGTCAAATCGTACCGGTTACATGACCGTTGCAGATAAAATAAATTTTCTGAGAAATATCATGAAATATATTGAATTTTTATAAAGCGTCATCTAGCGACTTTATTAAAAATAACGAGGACATTTCGTGAACTGTAGTTGATAGAGCAAGAAAAACTCTTCCACAAGACACTGAGTTCAATAATTTCCAATAGTTTTCCCGAGATATTGAACTTTTTCCAAATCAATGTTCGCTTTGAACCCATCACTTTATTTGAAGTAAGATACAAAAGAGTGAAACCAAGAATATTCATTACAAACACCATATTCACTTACGATCATTTTCAATGCAGCTAATCTTGGCAAGTTGTACTATTACTAATAGTGTTACGCCCCAAATCTCTACGGTGAACGGCTTCTGAGATACAGCCAGCCACTTCGTCGCTCAGTTGGCGACCCTGTACATGAAATGGATGCAATAATTGCTCCTGAAGTATTCTATGTACGCTTGATTTTGAAATATTAAATTGTGCCGAAAGTTTCCTTAAACTGGTTGTAGGTTCATTATCAACAGCATCAAGTATGTTTTGTTATTGGAGTACGCACGTTTCTTATACGCCTTTCGCCACCTATCTTCGGTAAAAATGATTCTACAACATAATTATCCATTGTAAAAACCAGTATATAAAATTACTGCATTAAGCTAAACGTACCTGTGTCTCTTAAACTTCGATATATGTGTCAAACGTTTTTCTGTTAGATAACCTTTGATTCTTCCATTTTTGAATTTAAAATAAATAATGTGACAATTTCTCACAAGTGTAGACAAGTGTAGACAGATGACAAATATTATATATAATATTATTTTTGGCTAGAGGAAGATTGACTAAATATACTGCTCAACTAAGGAAAACTGCCGTAAGTGCAAAATTATCGATTTTGAGTTATACATTGATATCCATGTCTTAAACCACGAGGAATCCACTAAACTAGTCAAAAATGCCGTATCTCCAACCGTTTTCTAGATATCCAGATGTAGTTTGCCGTAAGTACATTAAAATTCCTCCATTGCTAAGCAAAAGTGTCGTAAGTCCAAGACACTAAACATAAATGCAGTAACTCCAATGCTCATACTGCACTTTTGCTTAGCTCTAGCACATACGGCATTTTTGCTTAACAATGTTACCACTGTGGCTGTACATACGACATTTACTCTTTATGTTTTGTTTATGATATATTTTGTTTTGCAACAAATGTAAAGTGATGTGACCGGGTGAACATTTTAGTCGTTTTATTTATTTTAAGTAAATATTATTTGACAATTTGAGTATTTCAACATGATAACAAATAAAGTATCCTCAAGAACGAGACAAATGATGGATTTAGCTTTACAAAGTAATGAGAGTAATAAAACAGCTGAACTTGGTCCAGGTTGTAGTAAACAAGAGGATTGCAGTTCGTTTGTAGTGCTCGATCCCAATAATAGTGCTGAAGATGATTGTTCAGCTATAATTATTGATCCTTCAAATGAAGTATTAACTGATGTTTTCAACAAAATAACTGTAGAAAGCAATCAAGTTATTGTTTTTGATGTAAAGACTAATACTTTAACAAAAAGAGAACTAACTGAGAATGACTTAGGTGATATTGTAGATGAGACTAATGTGATTGGATTAGATTCAAATGTATAAGAAGTTGATCTAGGCCTAGATCTAACAATAGAAGAAAATGAGCATGACGTTGGTTTTCTGGATAATTTGGAATTTGAGGACACTCATTCCAATCAAGAGGCAGTGATATATGAAGGAGTTGAGGAGATACAGGAAGAAGACCTAGGCCAAGATCTAACAATAGAAGAAAATGAGCATGACGTAGGTTTTCTGGATAATTTGGAATTTGAGGACACTCGTTCTAATCAAGAGGCAGTGATAGATGATGGAGTTGAGGAGATACAGGAAAGAGACCTAGGCCAAGATGGAAGCGGCCGCAAGAAAAGGAAAAAAATTGATGTTAGTTTAAAGGAAAGGAAGAAAATTCTTCTTCTTCTTACAGTGCCATATCCGTGATCGGACGTAGGCGACCTCTCGCTTCTACCTGTATTGTGCTCTTCAGTTACCACAGATAGAAGGGACCTACAGTTTAACGACGGATCCGAACGTCTATGTTGAGAGGCTGTACTAGGCAGAATACTGTCGGTGGTTTGACATTGCCTACCAACAGGTGGCTCTCCGAATTCTAATTATGATGTTAACTAGGCCCGGGTTTGATCCCGGGGCCTCTCGGTTAGCAGACAGAGCACCATTCCACTAGACTACGGAGACCACAGAAGAAAATTAAGATCGAAAAATTGGAAAGGGCTCACAATGTTTTAGAGTCCAAAGTAACAACAATGGATACAAGAAAAAGTGTGGTGAAAGTATCAGTGAAGATAGAAGAATTCAAATAAATGAGCAATTTTGGAACATGACATGGGGTGAGCGCAGACAGTTTATCCTAACTTCTTGCCAAAAACTAGATGTGAAAAGAAGAAGAATAAATAAGAATGATAATGAAAAAAAGAAAGAAGAATGCTATCCATTCAGTATCTTTTGAATGACAGCAGAGATAAAGCGTTTGAGGTGTGTAAAAAGTTCTTTCTTACTACATTAGGTTATAAACCTACCAATGATAGATTTGTACACTATACCTTAAGAAACACCGCTCAGGGAAGTTTGACTCCTCCCCCTGACCGAAGAGGAAAACAGCCATCTTCAAACAAGAGGCCTCATCGTTAGACTATAACACATATTGAGTCTTTTCACCCAACAATCTCGCATTATAGACGAAAACATGCACCCAATGTGCGATATTTACCTTCTGATGTCAATATTGTTCTAATGCACGGTGATTTTATTCAAAAGTACCCGGAATACAAAAATAGAGTATCTTATGATCTGTACAGAAGACTTGTTAAGGAACAGAAAATATCATTTGCCCAATTAGGCCACGAAGAGTGTGAAAAATGCGAAGAGTTATCTCTCCATGCACACAATAAGAATACACTGGATCTCGAGTGTGAAAAGTGTAGTAAATGGGTTCATCACCATGAATTAGTGGTTGTTACAAGAGAAGCCTTTAAATCACATTCAGAAGGTGATATTCAAAATGACACCGTTATTTTTTCAGGCGACATGCAAGAAATAATAATGCCTCCAAAAGTTGACATGTTTAAGAAGGTGTTGTTTGTCAGAAGACTCATAGCATATTACGAAACATTTGCTCCTGTTGGGAAAAAAGGAAAAAACAAACCTCATGTCCTGCTTTGACACGAGGGAATTTCCGGAAGGAACAAAGAGGATAATGTAAGTGCTCTCTATATGTTTCTAAAAGAAATAGATAATGTTAAGAAAATAATCCTTTGGTTTGACAACTGTTCGTCTCAGAACAAAAACTGATGTCTTTCCACATTTCTCGTGTATGTTATTAACTCATCTGATATTGCTGCAGAAGAAATTGTTTTGAATTATTTTCAACCAGGCCCTTCGTTCATGAGTGCCGAAAGTTTCCACCACCAAGTGAAACAATCATTGACACAACAAACAAAAATTTACGATTTTGAAGACTTGCAGAGTCAACCGCAAACTCGGGAAATGTTGAAGTGCTGCGAATGCATCATTTTGATTTCTTTGAATGGCCTGATTTAACATCGCAACATAAATTGAAGAAATCTCCTTGTAGATTGTATTTGAGTGACATTATCCATGTGAGTGCAAGAAGAGGAGATTATGTATTATATTGTAAATACAACTACGATCCTATGTGTCCGTAGCAAGAATTGGATTTTCTACAGAAAAAGGCTATGCAGGGAATCAAGATGCCCAAGTCCCATGAGTGTCCATGTGGATTTCCTCAAGAATAGAGGGATAATATCCTAGAAGCACTCGATGAAGTTCTTCTCGAAAACAGGAAAATACTCTGGAAAGACTTATTAATCCGCTAAAGTGTGTTTAAAATCATACAGGACTGGCCAAAACTCTATTAAATATGACAATTTAAAGGTTTTGTACTGAAGTAATCTTTAACTGTAAACTAAATAAATGAGGGTCTTAATCTAACCAATCCTATTTTTTACTCATTACTCACCTTTTTTATTGCTAAAATAGCCTACTTGGGTAAGAAGTCATAATAACAAGGTCACTTACTGCATTTTTTCTTGGATATATATTGAGAATACTAAGCAATAATGCAGTATGTGCACATTTTGTTGAAAAAAACACGTTTCCCGGTATAGTTTGGGAGCAAGCAAAAATGTTTTTGAATTTGTCAGTGACACAATAGTGCCAACTGTTACCAATTTATTGAGTTTTATCACTCTGGGCTAATCATTCAACTTTAGGCCTTGATTTCTCAAAGGCTTACTATGTGACATACGGCACTTTTACTTAGTTGGGCAGTATATATGAATAGAAAAAAGCAGAAGACATGATATTACAAATATTAAAGCTTAGATGTTATTAGCCCAATGGGAATATTATGGATATCTTTTTCCCATTTAAGATCATTATAACTGTGCAATGATATAGAAAACCAGGAAAACTATATCTGCTGATCTTTAAAAGTCCCTAGATTTATCTGTTCATTGACGACTTCATATTGTGGGTTTCTTAAGTGTCTTCTAATTTCATATTCTACAAGGAAATCCAGTTCTTGTTTCTTATCACAAATATGTAGTATTTCTAGTTATGTGTTAGGTGTCAATGAATGTTTGATGTCAAGTAGATGTTTTGCGAAGTGGGATTTATTTGGTTGTTTTAATCTGTATGATCGTAAGTGTTCACTGTATCTGATTTCAAAAATTTTAAGGGTTTGACCCAAATAGACATTACATTCTGGACATTTAAGTTATATATAAACTTGTTTAATGGGGATATATTTGTTCTTACATTAACAATTTTGTACTCACATTACTTTCTGTATCTGATATTATTCCTGGATTACTATTTTTATCTTCCAGTAATTTGTTTACAAGTGTTAGAGATTCTTTAGGAGGAATTTTAGGGAACTTATTGGTAATATCAAATAAAATGAGTTTAGCGTTGTCTTGTAAGTTGGATATTTTAAATTTTTTGATTAGTTCTATTGAATTTTCAATTGAGTACTTAGATATATATCCACAATTATTAAGTATATTGCTAACTGTTTTGCTAATATATAATCATTATGTTTAGAATCTCTATCATCTCCCAAGTTTTTGGTATGAACTCCTCGTACACCCTGTGAAACACTGCAAAAATCTTCATAATAACGATATTAATATCCTGCATTTTCAAATAAAAAAATTGTGATAGTGCCTATTTGTTACGTCAATAAAAAACAATGTGGTATCGAGAAAATTCGTAAATCGACCTGCTTAATTACACCACTTGCGCACGGTAAGTATAAATTATTTCATATGGAGGTCTTAAGTGCTTACAGATCGTGTACACAATAATTCTTCTGGCGACGATATGAACGTATAAATAAAAGTGATAAAAATTGTTGACCAGTGGCGTCTCCAACACAAATAGGCTATATGACAACATTGAAAATATACTACAAATTTTAGTCAGCCTATCAGATAATTGGCTAAAAAAACATATTTCCACAATATATTGAAAAAATTGTGGAAATTAAAAAAAAATTGACAATTGTTTCATTGTTACTATAATCGTCAGAAAAAGATGTCCAGGATATCCCCATAGGGATAATAATATCTAATATTTGTAATATCATATTTTCTTCTTTTTTCTGTTTATTAATATTAAGTCAATCACTTCTTTGTCTACCCAAAAATAATTATTAAATATCAGGTAGGCATCACATGAAATGTAACTTCTGCCATTCTGATGACGGTAATATCAAAACAATTGTCAATTTTTTAAAATGTTCACCATTTTTTCAATATATATTTAGAAACAATTATTTTCATTTAAAGAGGTAATATGAATAATTCCACAGAGTAGTGGTCGAAACAGTAAGTTTGAATTATGTATATTATTTGCAAATTTCACAAAATAAAATATAATAATTTTTTAAATTTTTTCTATGACGAGAACGTTCTGTGATTGGTGACATCACAGGCAGGTACAGATGGACTACTGAGAGATTTTTGTTTGCGTTTTATGTGTTAAATTCGATCTGTGAGCTATTTTAGAAGCATTCTGAGAACAATTTTTGATAAATCTTAGCTTGTGGCATGAATATTTGTTTCTAATTTCAAAATGGAGTAAAATTTAGCGAGGGCCGTGTTATACCCTATATAATAGTTGACAGTTAAGTCCGCTGAGCCTGTTTTTCTCTAATGTCGGTTTCTGTAACCGAGCCTTTATTTGTAAGTCATATGGATAGATAGTAGTCGAATGTCAAGTAGTGGAATAAGACATTATTTTTAGTGGTGTCATTACTTTTTAATATAATCTGATATACAGTAATAAAGTATATAATGCTGACACCAAAATAGTCAGTCTCTCCCCTTTTAGTTACAATAAAGTGGCGACGAGGATGGGATCTGCCGGTGTTGTAAGTGAACATATCACGGTATGTAGCTGAGGACCTATATGGAGTAATAATTCTCTCACCCACAATTCTTTATTGTCCTTAATTCCTTTTAAATTGAACTATTAAAACAGAAAGAAAAATCACCGAGTCATATCCTTACCATAAATACACTCCGAGATACGTCGAATCATGCAGTCCAAAGATCTAAACTAAAGGCAATATTGTCTACAATGGCTGAAGTTTTACGCCAAAATGGGGAAATTCTCCAGTCTATGAAGTCGAACCAGTCAATTCAACTAAACGTCAATGTGATGTCAAATTTCGAATACTTCGACGACGGTAAGGAAACATTTCGTCAATATCGTAAGCGTCTCGAAAACCGGTTTAATTTAAAAAGGAATTAAGGACAATAAAGAATTGTGGGTGAGAGAATGATTACTCCATATAGGTCTTCAGCTACATACCGTGATATGTTCACTTACTACACCGGCAGATTCCGCTACAATGACCTATGACACTCTTGTCAAGCTATTGGAAGATCGTCTATGTCCAGCCCCGAATATAATCGTACAACAACATCGCTTATTATCAAGAATTCAAAAAGAAGGGGAGACGATTAACAAATATTCAACAGAACTACGTCAATAAGCGTCTACATGTAAATTCGAGTGTCAATGTGAAATAAATGTTGCTAATCTGTTCTTACGAGCTCAGTTCATCCGGGGGCTCAAGGCCAATGGAATCCGGGAAGAGCTTTTACAACTAGCGGAGGCAACATACGAAAAAGTGGTCAAATCAGCACTAGCGTATGAGACATCAAAAATCGATTGTCGAGAAATGTCAAATCAATGTTTGTCAAATACATAGCATTTCACGTGCGCGTTCACTTTCTGAAAATAGAGAATCGTCGAACCGTTTTCAACGTTTCTGTCCAAGTGGTAGCTCTCCATCGAAGATTCGTCAAAAATCGCGAAAAAACTTTAAAGCATTTGGAATCGAGCGGAACTGTCTTCGATATGCTAGAACAAATCATAGGTCGAATAATTGTCAAGTGCCTCATGAAAAATTACGTTGTAGTGCCTGTTCAAAAACAGGTCACGTCAAAAAGGTTTGTTTGTCGTATTTAATGAAGAGACAAGTATATTCTCAAGTCAAAAATGTCGAATTGGATCCTGAAGGGATAGCCGAATCAAACTTTTTAGATGATCTTGTAGGTGTGAATAAAATATATGACATTTTCTCGTCTAATCTGGAACTTTCGACAAACGATGCGGCAAAATTTTTCACATCGGTATGTTTGGATTTGGAACATGATCAAAAGTTTGAAGTTGATTCAGGATCGGCACTCACCTTACTTCCGTTTCGTGATTTTGCCAAATTGAATTTCAAAGGTGACGTTAAACAGACTGATGTACGATTTCGTTCATACACCAATGGTATTTTTAAACCGCTTGGTCTTCTTCTGCTTTGTGTTATTGGCTTGCAAGCTTAGTGCATTCGCCAGCACATTTTTTTTGTATTGCATGAGTCTTGCTCGTAGCAATGATGCAATACGGTTTGCACAACTATATGTTTACACACATTAATACGCTCACATGTATGTATTATTTTTGTTTTGTTTCAATACTATTTTTGTTATATTAATTGTTTTACACGCTATTTCTATTTTCACTGGTAACGGAGTGTTAGTAACAGATAACCGCTTGGTTGTGGTTATTTCTGTCAAATATGAAGGCCACACGTCAGATGACTTATTATATGTGGTACCTGACCATCTCAGCCCGATCTTAGGTAGAGTATGGATACGTCGATGGAATATTGATCTCAAACGTCTAGATATGTCAAAAGATAATATTGCATCCATGCCCTGCGATCTTTTATAGACACTGCTAAACTGCATTTTCAACCATCTATTCGCTTGGAAGGTTACTAACGACATCAAAATGTCAGGAGTAATACAATAACAAATGGATCAGTTAGTAGTTATATGATCTGTGGGATAAGTATATTAGAGACTTTGACAGCATTTTATTGTATTTGTCATTTTTTAAAGAGAAATAATTTTTTAACTTGTAGACTTCACTGTAGCACAAAGAAAAGCCAAAAAGGCTTTAATTACAACAGACCTTTCGTCTAGTTCCGATATTTACAAAGAACTGGGATCAAGGACACGGAAAAAAAATACAAGGTATATGTCCCATCACTCTATCCTGTTTTTAAACCTACACCACAAACAAAGTATTTAAAGAAATTAATTAGAATGTTTTGTGCAAATAATATATTTTTCAGTATTGTATAAAAAGTCGGGGGATTATAAATCGGGTAGTACTTCTCCAGAGATTCAAATGGAATCTATTGCCGAAACTAGGAGGTCTGAAGCTGCGCCGAGAAAACGCCGAGGGTAAGGGCCACAAATGGTGGAGCGAATCTTTGAACTCGCTGCGAAAACAAATATTTAATGGGGCTAGGAAGACAGAGTTGGATCTGGATTGGGAGCAATACCGCTAGAAAGGAAATGAGTATATGAGCGCCGTTAGGCTGGCTTGGAGAGATGCTTGGCGGCCTTCTGCGAGGTTATCGACTCGGTACCTCAAATGTCAAGGCTGCGTTGAATCTTAACGAAGTCTCCTGACAGTGATCTTGGCTGTCTGAAAATCGCACCGGGTATTTCCTTGGAAATACCGAGGGATACCCTGCAGCATTTATTAGGGACTCGCTTTCCCGGCTGCAACGTAGTAGGGCAGGAGGGCTCTGGCATGGGATGTGTGGGAACACAACGACCATGTAGGAGGGACTATCTCCTAGTAATGGAAATAGTTACCTATGAACGGAGTACTTGGGCAATTCGTACGTTTAGACCCTTTAAATCTCTGGAGAAGGACCAAATCTTTCCGACCCTGCTTCAGCAGGGCTGGGAGGCTATTGGTGCAATCTTTCGGGCCTGCTTGCCAAGCAGATATTTTCCTGAGCAATTGATACAAGTAAAAGTTGTCTTTATACCCAAGCTCGTTCATACTACATACATCGTGGCTACGTCTTTTAGACCTATAGACCTAATATATTTCATGTTGAAAACACTGGAGAGGTTGGTTGATCGGTATCTGAGGGAAAGGGTTGAGCTTAGGCATCCTTTGCATAACAATAAGCATGCGTTCCGGTGTGGCAAGTCAACAGAAAGTGCCTTACACCAACAGGTGACCCAGGTGGAAAAGGCGCTGGAAAATGACATTGTCGCTCTGGTCGCTTTCCTGGACATATAGGTAGCTTCCGACAGCACTCCTGTAGAATCAATGTGTAGAGCTGCAATCAATCATGGGATTGAGCCAATGATAACTCATTGGCTTGGAGCCATGGAAGGATCATGTGGCAAAAATGGTCGTCTATAGAGGATGTTCACAGGGGGCGTCGTCTCGCCCACGTTGTGGAACTTAGTAATCCACGAACTAATATCACTATTAAACGGTGAGGGTTTTCTAGCAATTGGGTATGCCGATGATATCGTTGTCCTTGTTGTTGGAAGGCATATTAGCGTCCTCAGAACCTAATGCAAAGGGCCTTGAAGAAGGTTCAGGGGTGGTGCAATGATCACGGACTTGCATTGAATCCTGCCAAGGCTGAGGTAGTTGCTTTCCACAAGAAGAGAGGTATAAGACCTGAGGGTCTGCACCTTGACGGAGTGCCACTTACAGTGGTTGAACAAGTGAAATATTTGAGAGTGATCCTGGATAAGACGGTGACATGGAAGGCTCACCTTGGTAGTCGCCTAAACAAGGTGACTAAGACGCAGTGGGCCTGTAGGAGAACAATTATTCCGAAATGGGGACTAACCACTAAGACCATTTTATGGTTCTACAAAGTGATCATGCTACCTATGCTCACATATGCGGCTCTGGTCTGGTGGCCGAGAGTCATCGCTAGATCGTAACTGGCACGCCTCCAAAGGGTCTTCAGTTTGGGGACAACTGAATACATGAAGACTACACCAACTGGAGGGGATTTTTGGATTTCGGCCTCTTCACCATGTGATCGAGGGTAAGGCCAGGAGCACACTCCTGTGCTTAAATAGATTTGATTATATGCGAAGCGAGGAAGGGTGCAGGCACGTCAAGAAGCTCAGACTCCTGGGAGATGTCCCAGTTTTGTCCCGGGCGGCTGATGCTTGCCTGCGTAGGTACTCCTTCAAGCCCCCCTATAGGGTGAAGATCCGGAATAGAGAATTCTGGGAGAGAGAGGAAAATCTACAACCTCACGGGACCGTCTGGTACAGAGATGGCTCTAATACCATTGATGGGGCGGGGCTGGAATTTACTCTAGGAACTCAAACATACAAGTTTGTGTTCCTTTGGGAAAGGGAATATCTGCATATCAGGCTGTGTTGGAATGTGCGCAGATAAACCTAGAGAGAGTTTATGTGGACTATATACACCGAGAGTCAAGCAGCCATCATGGCCCTGAGTGGATATACCATCAACTCAGGGCTTGTTGCTGAATATCGAGAACGGCTTGCTAACCTAGCATGGCGGAACGTAGTGTGGCTAGAATGGATTCCGGCCTACTCTAGTTTTGAAGGTATTGAAAGGGCGGAGGCTTTCATTCAGCGGCCCTAGCCCAACCTTGAGCCTTACAAAACAAGCAATCAGTAGGGAAGCGAGGAACTGGTTGGGAAATCAATACCTCGCTCACTGGAACGCTCTACAAGCTCTAAGGCAAACCCCTACAGAGGAGATGAACTGTTGGACATGCTAGGGCAGCTGTAGAGCTACCAAGGAATGGGTTAAGAAAGATAGCAGGACTCTGAACAGGGCACTACTGTCTGAGGAAACACCTCCATAACTTAGATTTAGAGGAAAGTCCCAAATATAGGGGTTGCGGCTTGGCTGACGAAACGTCGGTCCATGTCCTCCTTGTGTGTCCACATTGGGCTGTATAACGCAGGGAAATTCATCTTCGGATCCCCTGTTATGGCACATGGAGACACCCACTAAAGAGGATTGAGTTCTTCATCGAAGGACTTGACTTAATGGATGCATGAGTAACAGGAATGGCACAATGGACCCGCCAGTGGCCTCAGTGGCCTTGGCTGGAGCTTGAGCTTGCTCGGCCGAGGTTCGCCTGAATCTATTAGTAGTAGTAGTGATAACAATAACGCGTTTGAAACAAAATTGAACTACTTGATTTATACCACTTAAAATAACGAATAACGCTTGCAATTGGGTCGATCAAGCCTGATATGTTATATAATGTTAGAAGACATTTTTGTTTATGATTGGAATGTCGCGGTGAGCCTTTTGAATATCTACCTCATTTACATTCATAGTTTTTTTACATTATAAATAACTAAGTATTTCATTTTAGTTTTTGAGTGTATTCAAACAGGTCTTGTGTTGTTAGTTTGTTTAAATTTTTCGATTGACGTCAAAATATTATGTTATTCTTTCGAAAAATACTCAAAAATGGTGAAATAGCATAATGCATATTTCATGAACTTTTAATATTCATGTGACTAACTTATTGTTATCTATCGCAAGGTTTGTCCTCGCGTCTGTTTGTCACAGTATCAATTTTTTTATTGTGCTGATTGTTTTTAATTTTAGATTAAAAAAATAGCATATTGTGTATCTAGCAGCCAAAACAACACATTTCCGAACAACAATGTAAATTGTTAGGCCGAGGCCAACAAGCATTGAAGTCCAGAAATGTCCTTTTACTGCGTTTTTCCGAAATTAAGGAATTTTAAAAAATGCACAATAAGTTCTGATTACCATCTTATTGCCTATGAAATCGCTTCATTGACAATCTCGGCTTGATTATTGTTGTGACAAGTCAGATATTCACTATTTATTTGGGTTTAATACCTACATATCACTAAAAAAATATTTAAAATGGACATTAATGGTGATATCCATATATGCTGGACGCGTATTTCCATAGTATACTACTACACAGAGCAGGCCGCTGTCTGTACCGTAGTAGGATTTGGTCCGCCTTTTTAAGCGCATGCTGCATACAATCTGTACTGCGATGCAGACATCGGTCTGCTCTGAAACGTAGTATATTATGAAATCGCAAATGGCGCATTTGTATACTACAAACTCTACTCGATTCCAGAAATGTGAAATTATTCGTTATAGGTAGATACCTAATTACTTGAAACTAGCGGCACTTATTTTATAACAGTTGAGTTAGTTCTGTGCAGTTGAGGGATGTTTTCATCGAAATCTTTTAATCTCGAATATTTTGTTTCAATTCCTGAGGACACAATTATTATTTATATATTTTTTATAGAAAGGTATTGCAAATGAACTTCAATGGTACCTATATAAGTTTCGAATAAAAAAATCTATTGATTTAGGCAGACTTAGTTTTTTTTTTATCAAAAACGTCCATTAAAGTTTATTTTAATCAAACCTCTATTGGTAAAAAAATATATTCCAATATATAGGTGTATTATTGTGCCCTTCAGATTGACCACAAATTTCTAGAAAAGGTGAATCCTGAGAATTTCAGAAAATTGGTGTTCAATCTAAATGGAACAATATAATGAATATATCGTAATATTTTTTTTTTCAAATGGAGGGTAGATTGAACTAAACTTTGTCGGATGTTTTTGATAAAAAACTAAAAAACTATTATTTTTATTTTTTAATATTATTACAAAAGAATATAAACATAATGCATTTTTATTATAATAAAGATTGAAATAAAGGTTACAAAATAATATTATTACGAAACATAATCATAACGCATTTTTATTATAATAAACATTGAAACAAAAGAATAAGAATAATAATATTATTGCGAAACATAAAACAACATAACGCATTTTTATTATCAAAAACATTGAAATAAATATTATAATAAAATAAGTCATATTACAAAACTTAATAATAAACATCAAATTAAAAAAGGAAATATTTACTGCTGTGGACGAGTAGGTACTTACTTAATGAGACTTAGCATTGGGCCTATTCTTTGTAATATTTTTCGACAGCGATCTCACATTAGGCCTCCTTTTTGTAATGGAGGAATTTGCTGGTCTTCCAGCTTGTATCGATTTAGCACCCGAAGTCATCCCAGGTCGAACTTTCCTCCGGCTTATAGAGGTTGGTTGAACTCTTATGTTCCTCTGTGTTTGAACGCTTTTAATGTTATGAAAAAAGCTTATTATATCCGAAGGGGTCGTTAGTTTACTTATTTTATGATTGAATTTTTTAACGGCATTGCTCATTTCTACTGACTTATTTTCTTCAATTACTTTTAAAATTCTTGTAATATTCTGCGAAAGTTCATCGGTACAGAGATCTTGAATGTCAGTAGCTACATTTTTCAGATTTGTTTGCGATTCCCATTCCTGTGCATAGCTTGCCTCCATCACACAAGGTATGTCTTGTTTTTGGTACTCATCGGTAGGCACCACCATCATATCTTCAAAAAAATCCGTTGGTATTTCCTCACCTAAAGCAATTCGTGCCAACTCCTTTCGGTCTTCAACTGACAGTGATGGAGCGGACGATAAAGACAAAGAAGAGTAAAGTTCCACAGCACAAAGATGTTTACAAAATCTTCCTCCTTGACCATTTGGGCAATCACAGGTGGCCGTCTCAGTATCAACATTGTAAATTAAATGATTGTATTTTTCCGAACAAACTCCGTAAATAGTTTCTTGATATTGTTTAACGTTTAAATATTTTGCTTTTAAACGCAATTTATTGTGAATAAGTTCGTTTTTGTTTTTTCTGTAATTGGCAAACGACAATAAATGCCTTTTGTGATAATTTTCAAATACGTTACAGACAAATTCGACCAAAGCACAACTGTTAAATGCCTTACAACGTTCTAGAATAAGGTCTTTAAAAATTCTTATAGATGCCTCAGCATAGTTATTTGTGTTTTGTCCCATTGTTGACAAGGCACTTCTGAAACACAGGGCCCATTCTTCTTTTCGATTCCATAGCTTCTTCAAGTGGATTATTAAATTTTCATATAACAAAATAATTTCGTCACACATAAAGGTATTATACTCAGATTCCAATTCTTCTCTGGTAATAGCATATAATAGTTTTTGATATTTTCTCATTATTAATGGGCGATGTTCTTTAGCAATCATATGATCAGCCTGCCACAACCATCTCCAAAACGCTTGACAAAAATGAAACGAGCACAAAAGGACAATAGATTCAGGAAATACCGTCCGTAATGCATTTCTCTCCGCTGTAGAATCGTCCGTCATTATGATTTTTGGATAGCCAAGTCCATTGAAACCCTCAGCACCTAAAGATTCCCGCAGTAGGTTAAAAGCCAAAGTATAATTTGCCTCACTTTGGTCTGAGTGAAAAAGGCAAGCTAATGGTATGGCTCCAGTTTTGGCGGCTGCAAGAATAAATGTAACGCTGGTGCCAGTTTGGTCACATGAGCCACTGGAATCAACAAAAACCATCCTATTTGAAAAGTCTCGCTTATGTGCCCTAATCATTATAGGGGTCAAAATTATTATGGTGAAGGGGGTTTCTTTGATAATCACTCGCATTCCCATTTCTTCATAAAGCAGAATTTTTTCTTTTAAAGCTATTATCATGCTTGCAGCATCTCGACCACCAAAATTTTTCGCACTGAAAAATAATTGAGTAATTAAGCATATAGTCTTAGGAAAAGGCATTTCATCTACTTACCGCCATCCTTCATAAAGATGATAAATTTGACGGTTCAGTTGGATTTATCTGGACATTTGAAAGAATTTCAAATATGCTTTTATCTTCGGTGGAATTTTCAAGAAACATCTCATGGTAAGATTTGGCTGAAGAAGGAGTCATACCGCTATCAAAATATTTTAAGAAAATTTCTTTTGTTGTACTACTGTTTCTTAAAAACCTATACGCTTCAGCTACTTTCACCTGATGATTGTGAATAAACTTGATCTGCAAAAATAGTTATTTATGCAATAAGTCTGTAAAGTGGCCTTTTTTTGACGAATGTGAATATTGTCGCATGAGCCGAAGGCGAATATTTTTTCTACTACCGTACATTTTGTCAACTAATGTCCACTAAGCCTAGAATTACAAAAGTTAGGTTTTATAATATACTGAATAAACTGTAGAAATTAATATACTACTTATGTAACATTTTATATTAGGTATAAACTGCTATTTCTATCTTTCTCAAACTTATTAAAATGTATATATCTCCACCTCACTCTTTAAATTAATTTTTTGTTTATCAAGTTATCTCAGGAATAAATTCCTATTATGCAGAAATGTCAAAACGCCTATCTGTTTACTTTAAATTAAATCGATGACATTTAAGGAAAACTATGATAGAAATATAAAAAAAAACTGTTAATAATTTGTTAGACACTAAATATTAGCAATAATAATTTAACTTCTCTTAGATAGATAATATAAATGACAATTTAAAATGAAATATTACCTATTTTGTTAATTTGTCCCGTTTTTGAAATATTATTTTACTTTACGCACTAGTGAAAAAAAAGTTAAAAAAAAGTAAAAACCGCAGCGTGTGTAAAGTATGTGTTTTACGCACGGTAGTAGAAAAAATAAATAATGGATAGATAGGTATCTATCTATATTGTGTCACCAGAAAATTTAAGTGTTTTTGCAATGTTTACATAAATCTTAAACTTACCGTTGTAACAACATTTAACCCTTTCTTTAGAAGAGGGTCGTTTTTTAAAGTATTTCGATTATTCTTCTTAAATAAAATAATTATAGTGGCATTACAATTCTTATTTCGTATACGGCTATCGCTGTGTTTATTTTGTTTTACTTTATTAAAGTCGTTATGTTGGCACTTAAACACTTTTTTAAACTCAAATTTTTGAGCGTTGGGATAAGTATATCGAACAATCCAATTCGTGAATATAGCTTCACTGAATGATTTTATGAATTCATCACAAAACTCACTAGCTGTTTTATCACTTCTGTTTTTCGATCTTAAAACCACGTTATAATTATTTGAATCTATAAAATTCCAGCCAAGAAGCTGATCATCTCCATGGCAAAAGTTTTTTAAGATGTGAAACATTTTGTTCTCACAGTCCATTGCTAACACAATGTCAACAACAAACTCCACAGCAAAGTAAACTAAACGCTTGTTGCATGCTGCACTTGCGAAGACAGGAAATCTTTTGAAATTGGGTGTTGGGCGTGGGACGTATTAATTGCGTGATCAGCTCTGTAGAGTTTGTAATATACAAATACGTTGTTGGCGATTACATAATATACTAGCTTTCAGAGCAGAGCGATGTATGCATCGCAGTACAGATTGTAATGCTGCGTGCGCTAAAAGACAATACATAGCCTACTACGGTACAGAAAACAGTCTGCTCTGCACGATAGTATACTGTGTAAATACGCATGCTGGACACGACCGAAGTTAGTAAATGTTGCTGAGAATGTCATCTTAAATTTATGGCCAAGTAAATCCAAGGAAAAATATGAATACCCTTACAAACGGTTCATAGATTATTGAAAGACCTCTTAATCTGAAAATTTCGTGATTGCATATTCTTCCGATTTATCTACATACAAAGTTGAAGCCATCTTACGTTATAGTCAAATAACTCCACGCTGAAAGCTACGCGTAGTACAAAAGAAGCTATTACAATATATAGATTATGAGCCTCCACTATGAAACCCTCCCACCCCCTACTTTTGTGAAAACAAATCAAACCGTAGTATGTTTATACTGTGTATTCCTTATTACTGTAGCAACAGCAACAGCAACAGACGAATTCCTCCAGATCAGTCAGTAACGTGTCTGTAATTGTCGGTGACGCTTCTAATGATGTAAGGATAGGTACAAACTTTGAAAACTTTTCCAATTTAGATTTCACAGTCAACTTTCCATGATGAACAAAGGAACTGGTGGTGTCGCATCCGAACAGGGCATGCACATTCAACATAGATGGTTCGTGGCTAGTCTATCCTCTGCAACAATTGCAGTTCAAATGTTTCAAATTTCTCTGGATTAAAAGCTCTTCTGCTAGATTTTAAAACAGAAATTCACAAGAAAATAAACGAATTTGATGATAAATTAACTGAATTAAATAATAAACTGAGTCAGTTCGATGGAGTTAATTCGACCGAATTCACTGGCAACATCGCAAATGAGGCGGTAGATCGCATAGTGCGAGCCAAAAATATTATAACCAGAGGCGTACCTAAACCTTCCTCTGGGGATGCTCAACTAAGAAAGGATGATGACACGAATAAAATTAAACTTGTCTTGGATACTCTCGGATGTCATGAAACCCCCATTAACTTCTACAGATTCGGCAAAACCAACCAGAAGCTTCCTCGCATGATCAAAGTAGTAATGCCTTCAGAACACCATGCCAAAAACATATTGAGATATAAATCCAAACTTCTCGAGGAGGAGTGTACTGAAAATTTTTCTATAATAGATGACAAGACGCCCACACAACAACAACGATTAAGAGAACTTCGAAATGAACTATATACCCGTAAAAATTATGGCTAAAATGATCTGACAATTAGGTACACCAACGGCATCCCAAATATCTCGAAATTTCGTTCATAACTTTTCTACCCGCAAATTCAATGACTGGCTCTTTTTATACACAAATTTAAACTCACTTCACGCTAAACTTGGCGAATTCACATGCACAGTGCAACTTCTTAAACCACAAATTATTTTTATTACCGAAACCTGGCTTAAACCTTCAACTCCAGACTCCTTAATTAACATTACTGGCTATACAATTTATCGTGAAGATAGAGAAAATCGTGTCGGTGGAGGTGTATGCATTTATTTATCCGACGATATTACGGCGACTTTTTCAACTAAAATTAACTATTAGATATACCTGGGATAGATAGTATACACGTAAATATTGCTAAAAATGTATTTTCTCTGGACCTGGTATATATATATATATATATATTTTTGATTTCTTGTTCTTGGGTTTAGGTCATAAATAAATAAAAAGCTTTATATCGTCTACATACTTTGACGTTTCGCTCCTTGTTGGGAGCTTTCTCAAAAAGATGTTTCTGTCTTATTTGGACATAATAAAATATTTACAATTAATCGATATACATACAATTTTGGAACGTGTACAAAAAGGACAGTGAACATATAAAAACATATAAAAACAAGTTTGTTGATAAAATAATAATAAAGGTGTTTACCTCAGAAATAAATTCACGACATACGAGTGAAATCCAAAGTGTATAGCATTTTTATTTTGTTATTGGATGTATATATTTTGGTTACTAAATTCATTACACAATTAAATTATGATAAATTTGACTCAGATTTTTTATGTCTTGTTTATCGTTCAATGAATTCTTTTCTTTTTTTATATGTACTAATTACTAATTTATGGTAATTAGAATCCTGGGTTAGTATTTTTGTACTATTGAAGTCAAATTCATGGTGTTCCCTGGTTTCGTGTTTATGTAGAGCGGTGGACGCATTTTTTGTGTACTTGTGACCATTTAAGCGATTTTCTAAAGTTTGTGTTGTCATACCCACATATTTCTTCGGGCAGTTTAAACATGGTATAGAATACACTACATTAGATTTTTTTTTGGTTTTAATTGGGCTTTTCAGTTTAGTGAACAATGGCGATAGGGTATTTTGAGTTCTGTGACATACGTTAATGTTGTGTTTTGATAAAACGTATTTCAGTTTTTCCGACAGTTGGTTTGTGTATGGAATTGATATGTATCTGTTATTATTTATTTGAGTTTGTTTTTGATTATTTTTATTATTGTTGTAGAATTTGTATGTGCGTTGTTTAAAAATTCGTTCTATGTGTTTTATCGGGTAGTAATTGTTTTTTAGGGTGTTTTTGGTATGTTCTAAAACTTCCGGACGGTATTCTGGAGAAGTAAGTTTTATAGCTCGGTCCGTCAATCCAACAATTACACTGTTTTTTTGTGCATTGGGATGATTAGAGTAGTAATTAAGATATCGGCCGGACCACGTCTCTTTTTGATACAGTTTGGTTTTTATTTTGTTGTCATTGGTTCGAATTAATGTTAGGTCTAGAAAATTTATTGTATTGTTCTCTGTTTCAATTGTAAATTGAAGTTTTGGATGGAAACTATTAAAAGAATTTAACATATTATTAATTTTATCTGACGGTATAGCTGCTATGCAATCGTCAACAAATCGTTTAAAAAACAATACATTGAAATCTAAATTCCCTAGTACGCTTTCCTCCAGATATTCCATTACCAACTGTGCCAAGGTTGAGGAGATAGGAGAACCCATTGTACAACCATCCAATTGTTGATAATAATTGTCTTGGTATTGATAATAGTTATTATTTTGTATTAGTAATATTCCCTCTATGAATTCATTGCATGACAGAGTTGTGAATTCTCTTAGTAAGTTCCATTTTGTTTTTAGAACAGTTGTTATCAATTCATTTGGAATGTTAGTGTACATTGAGATAATATCCAGTGATATGATTTTATAATTAAGAGGTATATTTATGGTATCTATAAAATGTTTGAAGGAGAATGAATCTTTAATATAATAATTATTTTTTCCAATTATATTTGACAGACAATCTGAGAGGTATTTAGATAGATTGTAAAAGGGGGATTGGATGTATGAAACTATGGGTCGTAAGGGTACATTTGGTTTGTGAAGCTTTGGTAGACCATATATCTTCGGTGCTAAAGCGTTGTTGATTTGTAGTTTTTTAGCCTCAGATTTATTAATAGAATTATTACTTAGTAATTTTTTAATGAATTTATTGTTTTTATCTTGAAAAGATTTTGTTTGATCGGATTTTAGTGATTTATAAACTTTTTTGTTATTTATCATTTCTCTCATTTTTTTATCATAGTCAACTGTATCCATTACGACAGATAGTTTTATTGCTTTTATCAGGCTGTAATATTGTTATTTGTGGATTATGTCTAATAAATTGTTTTGTTTTATTTAATCGTTTTTGAATATTTTTTTGTAATTTATTTTCTTTAGTTTTTTTATGGTGGAGTTTGATTTTATGATTAGTTATGATATTGACTGAATCTGCTCTAATTTCATTTTTTATGTGTTCTGGTTTATCATAAATTGCTGTTTCTATACAGGCTATGTATTCTGAATAAGGTAGTTTATGTTCGTTGTTAATGGGTAGAGCAAAATTTTTTCCTAACGCCAAAACCTCAGCTACATCATTAGGTATGTCAGTACTGGATATATTTTTCAGCCATTGAGATGTATTTATGTTTATTTCGTTTTGTGGTAATTGTGTAATAAGTTATTAATTTTTTTTGTATTCTTTTCTTTAATTATGCTGAATTGCTTTTCATATTTATTTTTTTCTAAATTTATAAAGTTGTCAAAAATGTTTTTAGGTAGAATGGTATTAATATTGTTAGTTTCACTTTTGATTATTAACTCTAATCTTTTGATGTTTTGTGTTGTTTCAGTTATGAGTAAATTTATAATTTTTGATTTCATGTTGTTTAAAATATCATTAAATTTATTTCTAAGGTACGCACCTGTAAATGTTACATGTGATGTATTAAAATTTAAAAACTTGGGTTGGATATTGTTGTCTTTGCATCGTAATAAAAATATTCTTCGATTTTTCTGGTTGGCTAGTTTTGTGTATGTTGTCGCTATAGTTTTCATTGACTTCTTAGTGTTGTTTCCATAGTTATTGCAAATATCTTCGAAAAACGGCATTTTTCGTAGTATGATTGCAGTTTTAACCCTTGCAATTTATAATAATTCTTAATTTTCTTTGACCATTCAAAATATTTTTGATTTCTTGTTCTTGGGTTTAGGTCATAAATAAATAAAAAGCTTTATATTTATTTATTTATGACCTAAACCCAAGAACAAGAAATCAAAAATATTTTGAATGGTCAAAGAAAATTAAGAATTATTATAAATTGCAAGGGTTAAAACTGCAATCATACTACGAAAAATGCCGTTTTTCGAAGATATTTGCAATAACTATGGAAACAACACTAAGAAGTCAATGAAAACTATAGCGACAACATACACAAAACTAGCCAACCAGAAAAATCGAAGAATATTTTTATTACGATGCAAAGACAACAATATCCAACCCAAGTTTTTAAATTTTAATACATCACATGTAACATTTACAGGTGCGTACCTTAGAAATAAATTTAATGATATTTTAAACAACATGAAATCAAAAATTATAAATTTACTCATAACTGAAACAACACAAAACATCAAAAGATTAGAGTTAATAATCAAAAGTGAAACTAACAATATTAATACCATTCTACCTAAAAACATTTTTGACAACTTTATAAATTTAGAAAAAAATAAATATGAAAAGCAATTCAGCATAATTAAAGAAAAGAATACAAAAAAAATTAATAACTTATTACACAATTACCACAAAACGAAATAAACATAAATACATCTCAATGGCTAAAAAATATATCCAGTACTGACATACCTAATGATGTAGCTGAGGTTTTGGCGTTAGGAAAAAATTTTGCTCTACCCATTAACAACGAACATAAACTACCTTATTCAGAATACATAGCCTGTATAGAAACAGCAATTTATGATAAACCAGAACACATAAAAAATGAAATTAGAGCAGATTCAGTCAATATCATAACTAATCATAAAATCAAACTCCACCATAAAAAAACTAAAGAAAATAAATTACAAAAAAATATTCAAAAACGATTAAATAAAACAAAACAATTTATTAGACATAATCCACAAATAACAATATTACAGCCTGATAAAAGCAATAAAACTATCTGTCGTAATGGATACAGTTGACTATGATAAAAAAATGAGAGAAATGATAAATAACAAAAAAGTTTATAAATCACTAAAATCCGATCAAACAAAATCTTTTCAAGATAAAAACAATAAATTCATTAAAAAATTACTAAGTAATAATTCTATTAATAAATCTGAGGCTAAAAAACTACAAATCAACAACGCTTTAGCACCGAAGATATATGGTCTACCAAAGCTTCACAAACCAAATGTACCCTTACGACCCATAGTTTCATACATCCAATCCCCCTTTTACAATCTATCTAAATACCTCTCAGATTGTCTGTCAAATATAATTGGAAAAAATAATTATTATATTAAAGATTCATTCTCCTTCAAACATTTTATAGATACCATAAATATACCTCTTAATTATAAAATCATATCACTGGATATTATCTCAATGTACACTAACATTCCAAATGAATTGATAACAACTGTTCTAAAAACAAAATGGAACTTACTAAGAGAATTCACAACTCTGTCATGCAATGAATTCATAGAGGGAATATTACTAATACAAAATAATAACTATTATCAATACCAAGACAATTATTATCAACAATTGGATGGTTGTACAATGGGTTCTCCTATCTCCTCAACCTTGGCACAGTTGGTAATGGAATATCTGGAGGAAAGCGTACTAGGGAATTTAGATTTCAATGTATTGTTTTTTAAACGATTTGTTGACGATTGCATAGCAGCTATACCGTCAGATAAAATTAATAATATGTTAAATTCTTTTAATAGTTTCCATCCAAAACTTCAATTTACAATTGAAACAGAGAACAATACAATAAATTTTCTAGACCTAACATTAATTCGAACCAATGACAACAAAATAAAAACCAAACTGTATCAAAAAGAGACGTGGTCCGGCCGATATCTTAATTACTACTCTAATCATCCCAATGCACAAAAAAACAGTGTAATTGTTGGATTGACGGACCGAGCTATAAAACTTACTTCTCCAGAATACCGTCCGGAAGTTTTAGAACATACCAAAAACACCCTAAAAAACAATTACTACCCGATAAAACACATAGAACGAATTTTTAAACAACGCACATACAAATTCTACAACAATAATAAAAATAATCAAAAACAAACTCAAATAAATAATAACAGATACATATCAATTCCATACACAAACCAACTGTCGGAAAAACTGAAATACGTTTTATCAAAACACAACATTAACGTATGTCACAGAACTCAAAATACCCTATCGCCATTGTTCACTAAACTGAAAAGCCCAATTAAAACCAAAAAAAAATCTAATGTAGTGTATTCTATACCATGTTTAAACTGCCCGAAGAAATATGTGGGTATGACAACACAAACTTTAGAAAATCGCTTAAATGGTCACAAGTACACAAAAAATGCGTCCACCGCTCTACATAAACACGAAACCAGGGAACACCATGAATTTGACTTCAATAGTACAAAAATACTAACCCAGGATTCTAATTACCATAAATTAGTAATTAGTACATATAAAAAAAGAAAAGAATTCATTGAACGATAAACAAGACATAAAAAATCTGAGTCAAATTTATCATAATTTAATTGTGTAATGAATTTAGTAACCAAAATATATACATCCAATAACAAAATAAAAATGCTATACACTTTGGATTTCACTCGTATGTCGTGAATTTATTTCTGAGGCAAACACCTTTATTATTATTTTATCAACAAACTTGTTTTTATATGTTTTTATATGTTCACTGTCCTTTTTGTACACGTTCCAAAATTGTATGTATATCGATTAATGGTAAATATTTTATTATGTCCAAATAAGACAGAAACATCTTTTTGAGAAAGCTCCCAACAAGGAGCGAAACGTCAAAGTATGTAGACGATATAAAGCTTTTTATTTATTTATGACCTAAACCCAAGAACAAGAAATCAAAAATATTTTGAATGGTCAAAGAAAATTAAGAATTATATATATATATATATATATATATATATATATATATATATATATATATATATATATCGTCCTCTTGATACACAACTTGCGATTGACAACATATTGTTTGAAAATCTCGAAGAGTTATCACTTCTTGATAATCTCATCATTGTTGGAGATTTTAACTTCCCAGAAATATCCTTGCCGATAACCTCATTGTCAGATGTTGTGAATTCAAACAACTTATTTAAAAACTTTGTTGCAAATTCGAACCTCACTCAACTTATTACAGAATCCACAAGAGTCAGAATTAATAATCTACCTTCCATTCTAGATCTCATACTCACTAACGATAAACAGCTAATCTCATCTCTCGAAATAAACTCTCCTGTTGGAAAATCAGACCATGCTGTCATAACTGCCCACGTTCAGTTTATCCAGACATTACCGGGCAAAAATTAAATCACAACTTTGCTACTACTGATTTTTCTGAAGTTGATTCACAGCTGTCCCGACTTGAATGGGACTTAATTTTCACAAATTTATCCGATCCCTCGTTAATGTGGGACGCGTTTCATGATACTACTCTCAGGATAATCTCTGCACACACTACTGTCCGTGAGATTTATAAAAACAATCTCAAACCCTGGATAAACCACGCAGCACTACAACGTATCAAATACAAACGGCGCCTCTGGCGTAAATATCAGCGTACACAGCTTCTGAGTGACTTCCTGAACCATCGCAGATTTTCTAATACACTTCAAGTATCTCTCAAAACTTAAATTTTGAAGAAAACATCATTTCCTGTGGTAACAGTAAAAAGGTTTTCAAATATATACGATCGTCCCTATCATCAAAAGTTTCCATTCCCTTACTTCAAAAACCCGACTATAATGTATGTTCTTCTAATAAAGAGTCTTCTTAGACGCTCTCTTTAGCTTCCTCACAAATTTTCACTCAAGAACCCAATAATGACAACCTCCCATTAATTAACTGTCCTCGCCTCAAGGCATCTTTAGAACATGTAGTATTTACACCAGACCATATAAAACAGCACTTACTGAAACTTCGCACTAACGCATCACCTGGTTTAGATGGTCTAACTCCAAAACTCATAAAAAGCTGCGCAAACCCGCTTGCAACTCCCCTGTCGTTAATTATGCAGACTTCCTTTACTCAAAACTATACCCCCTAGCTGGAAATTAGCCTCTATCACACCCAAATTCAAAAAAGGTAACAAACTTGATTCCAATAACTACCCCACGATTAGTCTGCTGCCAGTGGTCAGTAAAGTCATGGAAGCCATTATTTCGGCGGAGATGACCAAATTTCTTCTCCTGGAAAATGTGATTCCAACGCAACAACACGGATTTGTCGCAGGCCGTTCCACCCTAACCGACCTGCTACACTGTGTTAATGACTGGACATCATCTCTTAACGATCGGCAGCCAGTTGAAAATCTGTTCCTAGGTGCAGACTTCTACACAAGCTGGAACATTTTGGCATTCGCGGCTCTATGACTTTCTAACAGACAGATATTTCAAAGTAAGAGTTGGCGAAGACTACTCAAGGGATAGACTGGTGGAAAGTGGAGTACCACATGATTCTGTTCTTGGTCCTCTGATTTTTACGGTTTACACCAGCGATCTCCCTTATCAAGTAACTAACAAAATATCTTTCTACGCTGATGACACAAAGATATATACGAATCCAATCACCAACCAACAAACAATCCAGCTGGACTTAAACTCCATGTTCATATGGTGTTCCCAGTGGCTACTTCCGTTGAACACTGAAAAATGTGTAGCGCTCCGAATTGGTAAAAAGAACCCACTACTACCGTACTTCGTAAACGGTCGTCCATTAAATTCTGTGTGTTTCCTATAACGACATCGGAATTATCGTAAATAGCAACCTAACTTGGTCTGATCATATAACTTCAGTTTGTAAGCGCGCGAACACCAGACTGTATCTCATTCGTAAGTGCTTTTCGAGTGTTTCGTTTCAGTCGTTTTGCAAACTGTATACTATCTATGTCCTGGTCTCGAGTACGCCGGTCCAACGTGGTACCCAGACCTAGTTCTCGATAAAAATCTTTTGGAAAATGTTCAAAGAAGAGCCACTCGACTGTCCCTGGGACTGCGAAGACCTTCCTACGAAGAAAGACTCTCCATGGCCAACCTAACTTCCTTTGAACTTCGCAGACACCGCGGAGACCTCATTACCACTTTTAAAATATTAAAATTTAATTTTGGTAATCTTGATATGATGTTCACCTTAAATCCAGATGACTGCCTTAGATGACACCTTTTTAAACTCAAAAGAGAAAACTTTACTGTCAGATCAAGACAGAGCTTCTTACCTAACAGGGTATTCGACAGCTGGAATAATCTTGATGTATCCACAGTTTCTGCACCATCTACTAACTCGTTTAAAAACAGACTTGATCGTGCGCTGCTAGAGCACCTGTAGTTTATTTGGTATATTGTATATATTGTACTTATTTTTCTGTTCTTCACCTACTAATAGGTTACTTATGTAGTTATCTGTTTTTGGGCACAATAGGGACTTGTCCCTCTGCCCTTGTCTAAATATAATAATAATAATAATAATTAGGAATTAAGTATAAACTTTTTGACGTGATGCCTCCTCCGTACTACAAGTACAACCCCCTACCAATTATAGAAAATCATGACGTGGTGCTTTACTGGGATAGACCGATGCAAACTGATCGCACTGTGGATTACAATAGGTCAGATATCGTGTTGATTCATAAAGAAAAAAAAAACAGGAATTATCATCGACGTTGCTGTGCCTCTCAGTCACAATATCAGGAACACCGAGACAGAAAAGTGTACCAAATATGAAAATCTTGCCTATGAAGTCAAGAACACTTGGAAATTAAATACAGTGAAAATAATCCCCTTAGTGTTTTCGGTGGAAGGGATTGTCAGTGACCAGCTTTCCAAAAATTTAGGAGAATTAGAGTTGCCACATAACATAGTGGACATCGGACAAAGAGCAATCTTACTGCAAACATGCGATATAGTCAGGAAATTTTTAAACTAGCAGAGATAAACTAAATTGTTTCCTCTTTAGCATATTAAAACCGCACGCTTCTTGGGGGTAGATGAAATAATAATAATAATAATAATAATAATAATAATGAATTATCCGAAGAGTACAAATCCACACATCACCTTTCAAAAATCTCCATTATACCCCTTGTCATTACAGTAACTGGAATGGTGTCGAAAAATTTCACTGAGTACCTGAAAAAAATTAATATCGATAAAAAAAACATTTTCACAATCATGCAAAAATCAGTCATACTTGAAACATGTAGAATCGTTCGAAAAACCTTGAACTTACCCGAAAATCAATTTAAAAGTCAGCTTTTGTAGTGATTGATCAAGAGATCCCACTATAAAATACTCCCCCGAAATGGGAGAAAAATTGGAATAATAATAATAATAATAAATAATAATAATAATAATATTACCATTTCCTGTATCAAAGAATACTACGTTTTCAGTGTTGCTGGCATATCTTAGTAATACATAAATACATCTATGTCTGGGGATCTAACTCTGATGGGTAAGTTGTCTTTACAATGTTTTGAAGCATGGAAGGAATGTAGTATTATTTTGGTATCTGCTTCCTCTTGTGAAGAGGATAGGTTTTCTTGTGTTGTATGTTTGATAGTTAATCCGTTTTCGCTAGTAAAGCAAGTGCATTTATTACCATGTGCCTTTTAAAGATTTCTAACATGTAAGTAGTGAGCATATTTGTGCTGAGCCCATTCATTATGTAGCAGGTTACCCAGTTGTTCCTTATTTTTGCCATTAGCAAGGAATTTCTTTCAATCTCGTGGAATCTTGGTTTCAGGCCCTCTTATTAAAAACGTATTTCCACAACCCCTTCATTCTCTTCCAATGTTTTTAATAGACACATCTAAATAGGTGTCCGTAACAAAGTCTATCCTGCAACATTTTGGAAGCTCAAAACAACCTCTGCTAGTTCACCAAAGGTTTCTGGATTCTAGTAAGAGCCTGAAAGTAAGCCATACCGTCAATCACATACATACAATCTTCAATCTTAGTAGGTTCGTCTACTATACCCTTGACCTCCAAAGCATGGAGCAGTTTCGACTTTTCTGTTTTTGTGGAACATCCATTAGCAGTGGCTAATGCCCATGATACGGGACCTAATGGATATGACATCAACTTCTCAAGGATAATTTCACGTTGCTGGGACAGAAGTGAAACTAGAGCAAAAATATTACTTTCAACTCTTATCTCAACTAATATGTTTTTTGCAGTCGTTACAGTGATATTCTCTTGAATACTTCTGAATGTTTGAAGCTTTCGTCTCTTAATTGGTTCATGGAATTTTTTATTCCTTACTATTAATCTGTCTTATATAAAAGTTTTGTAGGCAGCTTTCTCTACATTATCTACATTGAGTACATTTTCTTCCACTGAATCGGTTACAGGTCTTCCAGATGATAAACAGAACAGATTATCACGGTTTTCAACTTCAAGTGGATTAGTGTATTGTTCACAAGCGTCAAGTACTTTCAAAACACTTTGCTCACTTCGTTTCATTTCATGTGCTTGCACGTCACGGTGAGAGCAATCTGATGACTGAAGCATATCTGCACGTTCATGTCCTAACCTAACCATCGTGTATATGGCCAGAAATTTCTGCTAAATCCTACTATTCCGCCAGTACATTTAGCATGTCTATTAATTGTTTGTTCTATTGTGATATCCACATAATTTCTTGAACTTGGAACTTGTGATCTGCTGACACTAAACCCGTAATTGCCATGTAGTTCTTCCTCTCCAGGATGTGTACTTTGTAAGTTCGAAAGGTTGATAAAGTGAACGAAAAGATATCGGGCATAATTATAATAGTCACATTGAAAGTATAGTTTTGGAAGTAAATAAGTATTTTTTATTTCTTGAATGACTGGGATACCTTACGCTATTTTTCATTATTTAGCGCTTGGCTCGTAATTTTTCAAATTTTATTGCATTGGGGACACTTGAAATATTCCCTTAACGAAGAAAAAATTCCCTATGAAATATTGGATTTAATATACCCGCTCGTTTATGGTAGGTTTGAGTTCCGACGCGCACTGTATTTGCCACAAGCTCGAAGAGAAGGTGTTGTTCTGCATTATTATTAACAAATGATTGATACGAAACACTGCCGCCATAACTTAAATAATCGAATCAAAGGGGCAGGTATTCTTTTACCTGTAATAAGTGGACCCAGTTCTTACGCTTTTTAAATCTAGTTGATTGCCGTTTCTGAGAATTCCTACCACTGTACTGACAGAATGACTCCTTTTATTCATTGGTGAAATTGCCGAATTTGGCTGTAAATAATTTTTACAAGGCCGTTTTATTTATACCTTAAACACTGCTTGGCCTTTCCAATTCTCAATATATTGGTTACGATTTAATTCATCATTTTCAGCAACTATATAGGAGGTGTTATCGCTACTTGCTTTCATCTGTACTTTGTCAAGTCTAGCATGGTTATCATCACCACTGTCTTCTAACGAATTGCCACAATACTTTGCTTTAATCAAGTTCATATTGCCAAGAATCGCGTCGATATAAATCTGAATGAATTCATCTACTCGAATAGGTAATACTTTATGGTGGAATACTCGATTTTTTTTATTAATAATAGGAGAATTAGATTCCGTAATGTGACCATAGCCAAAGACTTCATTCATTATTCTTGACCAAAGTGGCAATGTGGAGCACATCTTCAAAAGTTGCTTCGTAATTCCAGGAGCATATTGCGCATTATCTGCGCCTCCTTCAATGTCCTCATATTGTGAAGTTTTTTCACATTCGTTGTAAACATTTTTTATTTTATTAAAAAGTTTTGGCTTGTCTCATCTAGTTTAATCTCCCCAGATTCGTTATAGTTATCGCAATCTTCAGGATGAGAGATATTACTTGATTCCAAATCGTCAAATTTTTTTATTCAATACTTCGCAAACTAATTATTGTACTTAAATGAATTTTTGAACATCGACCAGCAGTTTCCTCTCCTTCTTTATTGAAGCCCCCTGATCGTGTAGCGCCACTGCGCAAATATGGTAGTGAATTTCTTTAATTCCTTTAAAGTTGGTGCACCCAACTACCAATGCAATTCCTTTGGTTGTCTGATACAGGTACTTCTGATGACATCAGGCCATCGACTGACAAGGCGCATTGTGTGAGCAAAGTCTCATCTTAACATAGTTGTAGGAATATCTGTATTCGTCTTCTTGTTAAGCAGTGAGGAACACACTTGATTATGAATAAATTTTTGTTGAGTCGCATACTGTGTACACGTTTTTACGGCAGCCATCATTAGCGCTAATGACATATCTTTTATAACTATCTTTGGTGGCGAAATACTATTTTTTAAACATTCTGCTAACCAATATGAAATCGCATTATTATCATGATGTGATGAGATCATATGCCCAATTGAAAATTGAACATCCTAACTTTCATCTTCAACAACAATTTCATACAATAAAAGAGCTCGCGTTAGGCAATTAGATCCCACAGTATTTTTTTTCACAATACCTTCCGTAGCATCAATGTTCACCCTTGAAATTTTATAGAATCTAGGATACAGTCGATGCTTATTCAATTCAGTTACACTCCAGTAATGGACAAAAAAATCTGTTATATCCAATGTCCTGAATTACATTAGAATATGGAGCGATTTCTTGCAACATAGATAAGGCAAGGATAGGATTTTCATTGAGCTCTTTACTTTTCAGGGCTCTATGCTTTAAAATTCGTTAAGCATTGTTCGTAGATAAATGGCTAGGTTCGCGATCACCGTAATTCATGCTTGCTTTTGCTTCTGATATGAGTATATAACTAGCAGTTTTATTATGTACTGTTAATTGTTCAATAAGTTCATATTTCTTTTACGTGCGTTTTAAACATTTTTTTTTACTACAACCAGCATATTGTAAATCACCTCTACATGTGCAATTAATAATTACTTCAGATTGAGATTTGAATTTTGGTGGATTCTCCACACATCCTTGAAAGACACTCTTACAATGAAAGTAATCCCCTTCAGTTTAAAAAAATACATTTTCCATTTTATAAATTGAGCACCTCCTAAATCTAATTGAACAAGATAACCTGGTTGATTGAAAAAAAAACAGGTTTGCATAAAATTATTGATTAGGTTTCAAGGCTTGATAAGTCCGTGTGGAGTTTCTACTTTTATTAGTGTTTTTTGTTAACTCCACAGTATATTGAAAAACACTAATATGAGTAGATTCCACTAAGTAAGGGTCGAGACAGTTAATTTCTACTTTTATGTTTATTCTCATTAGTGGTACCTATATAAATCATTTTGGTATGCGTATTTCGAATTTTAAATCATTATTTGGCAAACTTACTTCTTAAGGATTCGACTCATCTTCATCTTCGGAAGACACTGAAAATTCATATTCTGAAAATAATGCTTATTTTTAAGCATGATATTTGGTATCCCATAGACATTCTAAAATAGTTGAAAACTTTTTCTCCATCACTTCTAAGTTCCATAAACAAATGATAGAATTGTCTATGTTGTTCTCTTAATTCCAAAATTGGATGAATCCAAAATTTACTTTTTTGACGTCGCCGCCGTCGTCTCCGCTTGAGCAAAACCAGTGAATTCTCGTCACAATCCATGACTCGACTGTGGTAGAAAATCAACCGCTCGGGCGGTTGGTAGCGACAGCTCGAGCAGTCAACAACCGACCGCTCTAGCAGTCGACGCCGACCGCTCGAGCGGTCCGTCTACGTCGCTCAGCCGTTAACTACTCGAGTAGTCCATGTACGGCAGGCCTTAAACTCGGATGGAACGGCATTATAATGAGAGTAAATTTGGTATGAAAGCGAGCGCCTGAAGGACTCAGTCGTGAAATGAGGAACATTAAGCAAACCTCTTTTTCTAATATTTACATTATGGACATCTGGAAGTTAGACGATATTGTGTCTATCGGGCTCTCGGGACTCTTGTTTCCTATACTCTTTTTATAGATGTTTCTTAGACACTTGTTTATTGAATTCGTGTGTCCTTGACACTTGTTTTGTGTATTACTAAGTTCAAGAAATTTATTTAGTGTTTCGACGTCGACTGTTTCTAGACACTTTTTTGGGATGATAATTTTTTTCTATATTCGAATTTTTACTATTTTGTGTAATGATTATGTTTTCATCAATGTATACTAACTTTAAATAGTCCAACTGTTTCGATTTTAATTGCAAAGTTTTGTTTTAATTCTTTTGATTTTGTCGGTATATTCAGTGTTGTCTTTACAGACGGCTGGGATGCGTGGTTCGTCGGGATCATTTATGAACTTGGTATTTTGATCACATTCCCATACACTTTTTTTATGAGTCTACTTTGTGACGTGGCTTTTTTTGCTACGTGTTTTGTTTGAATTCTTTTAGTTATTTTGAATTTGAACTGATGTTCTTTATTAATTCTGTGTGGAGATGTTTTATCTTTCACTAATTGTTTCTTCGATTCGGAACATCAGTAACAAGGACATGTACATACCCTGGAGCCGACGTCTCAACAGACCATGTCCTTCTCATAACAGAAATAAAAATAGAAATAGCTAATAATAAAAATCCAAAACAAGAACTAAGGATTATGATAGAATTAAAGACGACACCATCAAAAGCAAAGTAGGCAATAAATTAAATGAAACCTTAACAACTTTAGCCCTGTCACAAACAGCTGAGGAGATGAACCTTGACAACACATGGAAGGACATAGAAGAAATAGTAATAAATACAGCAAAATAAGAAATAGGATACAAACAAATGGTCAAAAAGAAAGAATGGATGATAACGAAATATTAGCAATGTTTGAAGAGAGAAGAAAATGCAAAAGCGCAGACAGTCGAGACAAATACAGAATGATGCAAAATACTATAAGAAGAGCGATAAGAACGGCAAAAAATAGATGGCTGACGGAACAGTGCGAAGAAATGGAACACTTACAAGAACAACATGATGAGTATAACCTGCACAAGAAAATAAAAGGAACAGCAGAAGTATACAGGAAACAGACTTTCTCCAATATACAAAATGATCAAGGGCAAATGGCACAAGAGAACGCACAGAGGAAAGCTATCTGGGAACAATATATTGGCAACCTCTTTGCAGATGAAAGACCACGGTTAGAAGACATCTTGGAAGAGAATTTGTCTGGATCGCCAATCATAATAGAAGAGATTACTAGAGCAATGAAAAGCTCGAAGGATAAGAAAACGGTTGGCCAGATCTAGTTCCTGTTGAACTGCTTAAATTATTAGACAGCGAAGGTATTAAGATACTTCATAGGCTTTTCAACCAAATTTACAACAAAGGAAAATTCTCAAATAAATGGCTTACGTCTCTTTTTGTTCCACTTCCGAAAAAGAACAACGCAACAAGATGTGAAGACCACAGATTGATCAGCTTGATGAGTCAGACTCTTGAAATATTTCTGAAGATCATTCACTAGCGCTATTGTATCCTCTCAATTCGGTTTTAGAAGGGGTCTCGGTACAAGAGAGGCACTAGTCGCAATCCATATAATAATTCAGAACTGCTACGACCAGAGAAAAGATGTAGTGATGTGTTTTATAGACTATGAAAAGGCGTTTGACAGAGTGCAACATCACAAACTCGTTCAAATACTAAGGCCACATGACATATATCAGAAAGATATACGCTGTATTGAAAACTTGGATTGGAACTAAACAGCTGCAGTTGGAGTTGACAACGAGGTCACAAAAGCACAGAAAATCCTTAGAGGCGTAAGGCAGGGTTGTGTCCTCTTCCCACTCCTGTTTAACGTATACTCTGAAAATACCTTTCTAGAAGATCTCGAAGGACAACAATTGGGCATCAAAGTAAATGGCATATAGATCAACAATATACGGTATGCAGATGACACAGTACTGATAGCAGATAACATGAATGACCTCCAAAGACTTCTGGACATGGTAGGAATATATAGCCGGTTGATGGGGATTAACATTAATATAAAAAAAAACAAATTCCTAATAATCACCCGTAAATTAGATGATTTCCAGAATGCAAAGCTATCATACAATAGTGAAGACATAGAACGGATAAAAAAGTTTAAATACCTGAGAACTTACCTGGCTATGTAAAGACTGGTCTTCAGACGTGGAAATCAACTGCCGGATAGAAAAAGCGAGAAGCTCATTCATGAGATTCAAAAACGTCTTCACGAACTCTGACTTCGACCTCAATCTCAGAATAAGATTCACAAAATGCTACGTATGGTCCGTCCTATTGTATGGCATGGAAGGCTGGACTCTGAAGGCGAATACCATGAACAGATTGGAAGCATTTGAAATGTGGATCTATCGTAGAATCTTGAAAGTTCCATGGACGGCAAGAAAAACCAACGAGGAAATTCTGAGGAGGGCGGGAAGAGAACGTGAATTGCTGAACAAGATAAAACGCAGGAAAACAGTATACCTGGGACATGTGATACGCAACGAGAGATATCAGTTGCTCCAACTATTAATAGAAGGAAAGATAGAGGGAAAAAGGGGAGTGGGCAGAAAGAGGATGTCGTGGCTCCAAAATATCAAACAGTGGACAATGATGAGAACCACAGGAGAATCAATCCACACCATCAGAGACGGAACGAAATGGTCAGAAGTAGTCGCAAACATCCATTAATGGATAGCAGAAGAAGATTGTTTCTTATTTTTTTTACACTGATATTTTTGTCACTATTTAGGTTTTCACTAGTACATATTTCTGGCTTAATATTGTTTAGTTTTTGGATTTCCTCGCATAAGGGACACGGGCATATTCCGTTGGGTACGGATGCGTACCCGTGATTGGGGGTGAGGGTAGTGGTGAGAAATCAATGAGCGTAGCTTTATTGATTTCTTTGAGCCAACTCTTTCAGCCAGATTTATAGATTTTCCAAAAATTTTATAATTACTATAATTCCAACGATAAGTCAAACGTGTCACTTTAATATTAGCATAGAAGTGTCCAGTGCAGAATTTGTTGCCGCAAGAGTTCAGTCACTTCTTGGAAGAGCTGTAAAATATGAACTCTGATTTTTTAAATAATACCCGTTTTAATGAAATTAACTGTCTCGACCCTTACTTCGTGGAATATGCTCATATTAGTGTTTTTAAATGAAACTCACGGTATCTAGTTGTATCCACAATATAATAAAAGTTATTGAAAATTCTAAAAAATTGACAATTATTTATCGAAACAATTGTCAATTTTTTAGAATTTTCAATAACTTTTATTATATTGTGGATATAACTAGAGACCGTGAGTTTCATTTGTAAACACTAATATCCTTTTTACTAATGAGGCAACATTTAAACGTTTTCAACTGGCGAAACAACCATTTGTGTGAATCAGAAAACCCCCATGCCGTAAAGGAAATATTTTTTCAGCATGAATTTCAAATTATTCTGTTGGACCTTTTCAACTCTAACCTTCTCTAACCGGCCCACTGTAATATGTTTTTTTCCACTTATAATTACACGAGAGCTTTTTTTGTCGAAGTATCAATAAGAATTTTGTTGCAATTTAACGAAAAAAACTGCTTCTGAAAAAATTACGAGTCCGTAGGACGAGCAATTTTTTCTGGCAGTTTTTTGAGTTGAATTACCTAATGGCCACAAAATTCGAATTGTGAATGTCAAGTTTACTTCGACTCAGAAAAGCTAAAGTGTAATTCGGTAAGACAATTTAATGAATATGTAAATCAATAAATTAAAAAATGAGATGTAGATTAGTTTAATCAATTTAACAGAAAAGTACAATTGTTAAAAATAGCTGATTTCCAGAACTTTCGTGTCTTTTGTTAATATTTTGCTACATGCTAGTTGTTTGAGCGGTGGTAGTAACTGTTTCCTGGATGGTAGTACGAATGGAACCAATGATTTCTCTATGATGTTCTTCGTCTAACTGAAGGTACGGTTTTAATGACGATGGGTTGCTATGTCTCGTAATTTTCACAAGTTTTTGTTCATCTATACCACTCCTGGACAATTCAGTTACGGCGGCAGTTCGATTAGAATGGTTCGTAATTTTCACCTGCTTGATATCAAGTCCAATATTTTTCGCCGAAGATTTGGTCCATTTAGATATTTCGTTGATCCCAATAGGAGAATTCTTATACCATCCTTTCGAATTTGTTTTTTGCCAGAAAGGATTTGGAGTTAAAAAAACTTTTCACATGTAATATGGTTTCCCCGTCTTCCCATAATTTGATTAAATACCCTTACTGGACATACACAATCTTCTGCAGTGTTTGCTACCCACCATTTACTGTCGGCCAACTTCTGATTTCCCCCTTGTGCTGTCTTCGTGAACACTGGGTTGTATTCAACTCTTCCAAACTCTCTTTCGCGGTTCTCTGTCTCGATTTTAAAATAGAATACCTTACAATTTGCTGCTTCTCCACCTCTCCAAGCCAATTCATACGCAGCAATGTGATACACTTTTCTTTGGAGGCCCACAGGTTCTTCTTTACTCCAGGACAGTGCCATTTCAAAAAATTTTCGTTTTGTGAGAGCATTAGAACTCACCTTCCTTTTTTCTGAGATTGCTTGCAAAAGTTTGCGTTTTGTGTTGCATGCATTTCTCGCTTTCTTAAACTGTATGTCCGTGAACGGATTAAAAATTCTTTTATAATCTTTAAAGTACTTCTCTTGTGACATTTTTGCCGAAGTCTTCCAAATCGTCTTGACTGCACTCTCTTTATAATCTTCTCCACTGTATTTCTTCATATTGAATGCCCAGTCACATAAAATAGAAGCTAACTCTTCAGTGGAAGTTTCTGCAATGAGTTCATATTTTTTTCCAAAGCATCGCCAAATTGATGTAGTCGAATTCACAGTATTGCGAGGCACAATATCATTGATGGCTTTTTCAATTTCTCCACTCCAAGACTCTCCGAATCGCGACATTTCCATAAATAAAATTTTTTCTGACAACGCAAGTTTGAGAAAATGGACATAACGTCATCAAAAATTTGTTTACAGTGCTGGTTGCCATGCTTTCAAAAGTTAGGTTCCGTTATTGTCGCTGGAAAAGTTAGGGCAAACTTTTTTCGCCGTCATAATGACAAAATCACGCGGCTTATGGGATTTTTTATATATGAATTAAATTGTCAGTAGTAATATCACAAGAGAGTGAGAATAAATTGGAAATAATTCGACAGATTTTAGAAAACGTGTTGCCAGGCAATAGACACGAGAGCCCGAAGTGCTCGAGTGGCTATTGCCCAATGGCAACAAGTTTGAGAAAATGACTGGAGAATTATTATCTAATTTATCGAACTCTCGTGTTGTATTCGACAGATTATTTTCTGACGTTACAATCAAAATCATTTTTAAGATTTTATATTTTTATTTCAACAAATTTATATCACTTGACTCAATATAAACAGAATGAGTTATTCAAATTAAGATGCATTGGAGTTTTGTGATATTACTACTGATTATATTATCTATATAATCGACTGATGATTCACTAAAACGTTTGAGATTCATTTTACGAATTTCTTGAAAATTTATAACAGACGCGTCAAATCATGAAAATCCGTTGTCATGTGGTTGCCATTCAATAAAAACAATGTACATTGAATTATTCTCGCTGGAAGAATGCAAGTATATTATTTCCACTATAATAATGTTTTGATTGGCTAGAACGTATATGAATTACTGAAATTGAAAATTTCTATTGGTTTCGAGAAACGTCAAAAAATAATCAACAAAATTTATGGGAATGCTTGAAAAATTACCACCTAATTTTCCATTTTTTTTTCAGTTCCTATACATGTCTAGAAAAGGCAATTCGATATTTTTAAAACGTACAATTGAAAACAATACCTTTATTCACCTTATTCACCGTTAATATTTTTATTTACATCTTTCAAAATACTACGACTACAACAAATTATTGCAGATTTTGGAAAACAAAGAATAATTACCAAATTCATATGCTTATACTCATTAGAAATTTTAGCGTCAACTGTCATCAAGTTTATTCACAATACTACATTTTATCACTATATTTTGTAATTTTTACAATTAATATAAAATCTGTCTTTTGTATTTTGAATGATGTCTGATTGTCTCATTAATTAATATAAATATTTTAAACGATCTCACATCTCCCAAAATATCAACAAAACTTATTGAACAGTCCCCGTATTCTCATGATGTGGTTCCAGTTGACTTTTTTTCATTTTTTAATTTCGAAAGGTGACACTTTTAAGGCAATACAATCAATTTGGGCAAATAAAATGTATTTTGCGTTTTGCAATTCATTGAAAGTTTTCCAAAAATAATAAAATAAGGTGCCATCACGGTATTTTTCTTAAATACCACACAATAAAAGACATGTACGTGATGACAGCATTGTTTATGAATTCATCTCTTAAAGTTTGTTGATACATGCATTAAACTAAGCAGAACCGTACTTAGGCCCGGTGCTGTTTGATATAAATTAGTTAAACACAAAATATACTTTTTTATGGTAACTTTATTTAACTTTCTTTAGTGAAAAAACTAGTTCTTTATAGCTCTAATGCAATAAAAGTTTTATTGCACTCATTTGTCATTCTACTATAGCCTTTTGTAATCATGACAAACATAAACATTCAAATCGACACCAAATATTTAGTCCATTTTTTATGGATTGAATTGATTTTTCTATTCAACTGTTTTAAATGAAACTTACTGTTTCTAGTTAATTCCACAATATATTGAAAATATTTTAAAAATTCTAAGACAATTGACAATTGTTTCGATATTAAATATCATCGTCAGAATGGCAGAAGTTACATTTTATTTGAAGCCTATCTGATGTTTAATAATTATTTTGGCTAGACCAAGAAGTGCCCTACCTAGTGATTGACTTAATATATTTTAATAGAAAAAGAAGAAGAAGATGTGATGTTACAAATATTAAAGCTTAGATATTATTAGCCCTATGGAGATATCCTGAATTTCTTTTTTCCAATTAAGATCAGTATAACTGTGCAATGATATAGAAAACCAGGAAAACTATATCTGCTGATCTTTTCAATTATCACTTAAGAAGACAGTTTAAATATGGGGAACTCCCTAGATTTATCTATTCATTGACAACTTGATATTGTGGGTTTCTTAACCCTTAACTACAATCCCCGGGTCAATATGACCCAACGATCTGTCGATACACGCGATTTCAGGCGAATCCGAGGAGTGGGGACGGCATGCGGCGAGATTGCTCTAGCTAACGACGACGGATTTTAGTAGAGTAGAAAGATTGTCGCTTTGGTATATTTTTTAGCGCTAGTGTGTCAAATCCACCCGTGGATAGTTTTAAGGTAAGTTTTTTTTGTGTTAACCTACATGCTTTTTATTGGATTTATAGCCAAAATCAGGGTAGTATACTAAGTCTCGGTATTTATTTTTATAGAATATGGAAAACAAACCACTAAGCGATTATGATTTATTGCAAATTGTTGAAAATGATGAATTTTAGGTGGATATGGAAGAGGAAAAAAACACGACAGGCGATTTGGACGTTGCATCATCAAGTACCGCAACTGACAGCGAAGAGAGACGTATTGCCTGCAATAAAATTTTGAACAAAGGCGACGAAAGCGATCCAGATGAGAGCGATGCTGAAGAGTTAAGCGAACACGACTCTGAGAGTGAAGTTGAATGGGACAAAAATGATGACGAAATTGATTCTTCAGAAAGTTCATCGGAGGACGAACATGAAAATACCCAAACATTACGGGAAATTCCATCATGGTACGCAAAAAGATAAAACCAAGTGGTCGAAAACGGCACCAACAAGGGGAAAAACAAAACAGCAAAATATTATAAATGCGCTTCCTGGTTTGAAAGGTCCAGCTCGACTAGATCCCCCAGCTTCGCCTTTGGAAGCATGGAGACTCCTAATAACAGACTCTATGATTGAAAAAATGGTTATACACACAAACTCAAAAATAAGAAACATGCAAGGTCAGTATAGTATATTCAAAGAAAAGAGAAATAGTAGATTATTGTTTTCACCAGTTTTTATCCAAGAAACCGATAAAGTAGAATTAGAAGCATTATTGGGTCTTTTGTATTTGCAAGGGTGTTTCAAATCTGGTCATGAAGAACTCCGGTCTTTTTGGGCTACCGATTGGACTTGTAGGGATATATTTCGCTGCACTATGTCTTTAGCGCGATTTTCTTTTCTGTTATGTTGTCTTAGATTTGATGATGAAGCTACACGCTGCGAAAGAGTAAAAGAAAATAGGTTGGCTGCAATTTCAGATATTTTTGATCAATTTGTTGACAACTCCAAACAATGTTATTCGCCTGGAGAATTTTTAACCGTTGACGAGATGTTGGTACCGTTTAGAGGACGGTGTGGCTTCAGAATGTACATACCAAGTAAGCCGGCAAGATACGGCTTGAAAGTGCAGATCTTAGCAGATTCAAAAACACATTACATGGTCAATTCGGAGATATACAGTGGAAAACGAAATGAGAAGTCCAAGTTTTCGGTACCAACAGAAACAGTATGTCGCCTCGTTAAACATGTCGCCTTCACCAGTAGAAATATAGCAGGTGATAATTGGTACTCATCGATGGAATTAACTAATGAACTTTTGAAACAAAAGCTAACCTATGTCGGTACGCTAAAAAAAATAAGAGATTTATTCCATCAAATCTTTTACCATCCAAACAGCGTGAGCCTGGCTCTTCTGTTTTTGGGTTTACTTCAAACTATACCTTTGTGTCTCATGTGCCAAAATTGAACAAGGGTGTTATTTTGATATCTACTATGCACAACGACAATACTGTGGATGAAACAACAAAAAAGCCAGATATTATTTTATTTTATAACGAAACTAAAGCTGGTGTTGACGCATTGGACCAGAAATTCGATATTCTACGTCTCGTAGAACCCGCCACTGGCCGATGGCAATCTTTCACATAATTTTAAATGTATCGGGGATCAACAGCAGAGTATTATATCAGTTTGCTACTGATGGAAAAACAATTTCAAGACTGGACTTCCTCAAAGTACTGGGTCGTAATCTATGTGAGCCTCATATGAAGAGGCGTATTTACAAGAATAAAATACCACGCAAACAGCTGATATACTTGGGATAATCATAGAAGTTCAAGAGGTCCCTCTGCAGCACAAATTAGCATCCAAACGGAAGAGATGTACTTTTTGCGCCACAAAAAAAGATCGCAAGACTACCTTTTGCGATTCCTGCAAATAACCGGTGTGTCAGCAATGTTTTAAAAAAATTTGTCCAAATTGTATTTGAATTTGTTTTACTATTTATCACAATAAATTAATGTGTTACCATTTACTTTTTATGAATAAAATATGTTTTCTTCCTCAAATTGTATTTTTATTAGTACTTTTAAAAATGGGTCAGTTTGACCCGTGGGTAGAGTTATGTATCTGTTTTGAGTGGGTAGTAGTTAAGGGTTAAGTGTCTTCTAATTTCTAAGTCTTCCAGGAAATCCAGTTCTTGTTTCTTATCACAAATATGTAGTACTTCTAGGTTAGGTGTCAATGAATGTTTGGTGTCAAGTAGGTGTTTTACGTAGTGGGACTTATCTGGTTGTTTTAATCTATATGCTCGTAAATGTTCACTGTATTTGATCTCAAAATTTCTAACGGTTTGATCCAAATAGACATTTAAGTTTATATATTTCAGACTTCTTTAATGTGGATATTTTTGTTTTTACATTTAACAATTTTGTACTAACATTACTTTCTGTTTTAAAAGAAATTGTTGTATTTGTAGCTGAAGATATTATCTTTGAATTATTATTAGAAATATTACCTGCATATTTGATAGTTTTATAATTTTTTATTTCGTTATTTTGTTCAGAAAATATTAGTTTTAATGCCACTTTTTCTTCTTTTTTATTAATTAATTTATTTATCATATGTAATGTATAACCGTTGGATGTTGCTATTTGTTTAATTGTATTGATTTCCCTAATAAAATTACATTTGTTCATAAGAACTGAAATAACTTTATGTATCATTGAATTATATGCTGCCAATTTATGTGACATGGGGTGATTTGAGTTATATGAAATAGTTACATCAGTGTGTGTTGGTTTTCTGTAAATTGAATAGTCAAGTACATTATTAATTCTTTAAATTCTTGAATTAAGAAAATTTATTGAGATATTTTCTTCAACTTCTAAAGTAAATTCAATTTTTGGCTGTAAATTATTATTATGTTTGAAAAATACATCTAATTGTCGTTCACTACCCATAAAAGAATCTAATATGTCATCTACATATCGATACCAAAATAAGACATTTTTTGAAATATTACTGTCAAAGATTTTTCTTTCTAAATTGTCCATAAAAATGTTTGCCAAAATTGGTGATATAGGGCTTCCCATTGGTAAACCAGACTGGTTCTAGACATTCTTTAGGAGGAATTTTAGTGAACATATTGGTCACATCAAATGAAATTAGTTTAGACTTTATCTTGCAATTTTAATTTTATCTTGAATCTTGAATTTTAATTTTTGATTAGTTCTGTTGAATTTTTAATTGAGTATTAAGATGTATATCCGTAACTATTAAGTATATTGTTAAGTTTTTTTGTAGTTGGAACGGGAGTTCAGAATGTACAACTTTTATGTAGTTGATTATTCAATTTACAGAAAACCAACACACACTGATGTAACTATTCCATATAACTCCAATCACCTCATGTCACATAAATTGGCAGCATATAATAATAAATAGAGCTTTTTTAGTTCCTATGAACAAATGTAATTTTATTAGGGAAATCAATCCAATTAAACAAATAGCAACATCCAACGTTATCCATTACATATGATAAATAAAACAATTAATAAAAGACAAGAAAAAGTGGCATTAAAACTAATATTTCCTGAACAAAATAACGAAATAAAAAATTATAAATCCATATCACATATGCAGGTAATATTTCTAATAATATTTTAGAGATAATATCTTCAGCTACAAATACAACAATTTCTTTTAAAACAGAAAGTAATGTTAGTATAAAATTGTTAAATATAAAAACAAAAATATCCACATTAAAGAAGTCTGGAATATCTAAACTTAAATGTCCAGAATGTAATGCTGTCTGTTTGGGTTAAACCCCTAGAAATTTTGAGATCAGATACAAAGAACATTTACGAGCATATATATTGAAACAACCAGATAAGTCCCACTACGCAAAACATCTACTTGATACTAAACATTCATTGCCACCTAACACAGTACTAGAAGTACTACATATTTGTGATAAGGCACAAGAAAAGGATTTCCTTGAAGAGTTAGAAATTAGAAGACATTTACGAAACCCACAATATCAAGTTGCTAATGAACAGATAAATCTAGGGAGTTCTCCACTTTTAAATTTTCTTCTTAAGTGATAATTGTAAAGATCAACAGATATAATTTTCCTGGTTTTCTATATTATTGCACAGTTATACTGATCTTACTTGGAAAAAATATATCCAGGATATCTCCATAGGGCTAATAATACCTAAGCTTTTATATTTGTAACATCACATCTTCTTCTTCTTTTTCTATTAAAATATATTAAGTCAATCAGTAGGTAGGTCACTTCTAGGTCTAGCCAAAATAATTATTAAACATCAGATATGCTTCAAATGAAATGTAACTTCTGTCATTCTGACGATGATATTTAATATCGAAACAATTGTCAATTATCTTAGAATCTTAAAGTCTTTTCAATATATTGTGGAATTAACTAGAAACAGTAAGTTTCATTTAATACAGTAAAATGAGTAGATTCCACGAAGGAAGTGTCGAGACAGTTAATTTTATTTTTCTATAATTATTGTTATATTTGTTGAGTCGAAACATTACCAAAACGACTCATTTTCTATGTTTCAGTTTCAAGTATCATCAATTCTTAACAGGACAGACATTAAAGTGATGTAAGCGTACTAGATGTAGTCCGATTAATTATAGGGAACAGACGTTTTCATTGGTGATAAAAAAGGATGCGTCCTTAAATGACATATTTTATATATGAGTTAATTTATCATAATAAAGTCATTGAAAAAATACTTTACCAAGAAAATAAATTTATCTATATAGAAGAAAACATGTAGAGCCGGTCCTGTCGCCAGTACGGCGAGCCGTGTTCCTTAATAATTAATTGTACAATGCACATGTTGGGTGTCAATTAACACAAGCGTATCTTTATAATTTCAAAGAGGCATACTAGTAACAAATAAAATATGAATTTATTTACAAGTTAGATCTTAACTACAAGCTAATAAAAAATTATAACCCAGAAGACGAAAGGTTTGTAAAAAATATCGAGTTCCTTTCGCAGTTGGTTAAAAAACAGGAACATCTGACTATAATGTATTTTATTTTGATTTTAATCTAAGCGAATGAACGTGACAAAGGTCGTCGTGAGGTGTTGTATTCGTATAAATAACAATGCGTTTTTTTTATTCAAATCAGCTTGGTTGGTAGATTTATTGTAGATTGTGGTCATTGAAAAATGTATTCAAAAATTTGAAAATAAAAATACAGGGCTGAAGATATGGGAAATAGAAAAGTGGAAACGGAACAGGAATTTAAAATATAAATAGGGGAATAATGGGACAGTAGAGAAAAGATTAAAAGGAATAAGAAAATACATGTGCAGATTTCTGAAAATGGGTATTTTTATGGCTTCTTTTAGATATTTTTTATAATATAGATGAAATTCTATTTAAAAATAGTAAAATTATGTCACCGCCTAAAAGTATAGTTTGGTTTCACTTGGTTAATCGATTATCCTTCTATTTCAATTAATCGTTGTCATCTCTACATGTATATTACTGTTGTCCGCGCGTATTTCATGACCTTTTTATTTGAATATCTCAACAACAAATAAGAATATCGCAAGAACATTTTGAAGCATAAAAATTCTACTTTCGAAATAGTTTTTGTACATTCGTATCTGGTCAGTCTTACAGTTTAGATCTACATAAACCAGTTCTGCGCGTATAGATTGTGTTTTCGAATAGTGAAATTGTAAGCTATAAAAAGCGGGCTGCGGACTACGAGCGATAATATAATATATATTATAGCTCTATAATGAGATATAATATCATATTATATTAAGCGTGCAGCAGATTAGGATATAAACATTTTATATTTAGTACTATTTCAGTAGGCATAGCGATAGGTTGAGTTAGTTTGTGCCGCTTAAAAATGGAAAACTTCGTCGATATAGTACTTGATACCCTTGATAGCTCTTCAGAAGATGAAGAAGCAAAATGTGACAATGATTTGGCGTTAATTATTGCTAATAAAAAGAAAACGATTCTGGATATCCAATCATATTAAATTTCGTAAAGAAAGGGGTGAATTTAGACTCTTTGATGATCTAAGTGATGAAAATTTTACGAATTATTTTCGCATGGACCGAATAAATTTTTTTGAACTACATGATTTAATAAAAGATGACATAAAAAAGAAAAATACCAAGCTACGAGAAAGCATTAGTGCGCTAGAGCGACTAGCAGTTACTTTAAGGTGAGTATCAATTTTATAAGTGGCATTAAAAAAAACTAACGTATTCAATAAAGTTATGTTTAATCAAAACATAAAACAAAACATCAAACAAAAAAATTTAATCAAGAAAAATTACAACTCCGTGTAAATCAAATTTCCAGGAGAGAGAACGTTGGTGATTGACTGTGAGGTGTTTGAAGAACATGAGGTATCCGTTGGAGAGAAGACAGGGATTTCAAAATATTCTTCACATGTAGCACTAAAACTATTTGTGTGATATGTCTGATGCTGCATGTGTTGTTCTCGGGCCTCCATCACAGTATTAAAAATTTTCCGCTGGACCTTTATTTGTAGATGTTCAGGTAGAGAATAAGTTTGTTCGTACATGCTATGAAAGTTATGTTTAATCAAAACATAAAACAAAACATCAAACAAAAAAATTTAATCAAGAAAAATTACAACTCCGTGTAAATCAAATTTCCAGGAGAGAGAACGTTGGTGATTGACTGTGAGGTGTTTGAAGAACATGAGGTATCCGTTGGAGAGAAGACAGGGATTTCAAAATATTCTTCACATGTAGCACTAAAACTATTTGTGTGATATGTCTGATGCTGCATGTGTTGTTCTCGGGCCTCCATCACAGTATTAAAAATTTTCCGCTGGACCTTTATTTGTAGATGTTCAGGTAGAGAATAAGTTTGTTCGTACATGCTATGAAAGAATTTTTCAAGTGCTGTATCTTCCTTGCGCTTCATACTTAATAGCTCTTGCCTCAACTGGTCTCTTGCTACCGACTTTTGATCCCTTCTTTTTTGCTCGTGTTCCAGATATTCAATCAGTTTATCATTTTTTCTTTTATTTAGCGGACTATTGTAATTATAGTTTGTTTGCTCTATTTCCTTATTTGTTGTGGTCGATTGGGAACCGTCTTCAGCATCGCGTGTGTTTTCTAGTGATTCATCAGTCTCTGCCAATTGTGAAGCTTGAATAGATGTAGTGTTGGTGCTTCTTTGTCTGTTTGCTAAATGTGGAACAAGAAAACTCATCTGTTTTTCGTATTTCCAAAGTTTATCACTCCCTGCTGCTTGGCCTGTGGTTGTTTTCTTCTTATTTAAAGCCTGTCTCGCAGTTTCTTCCACATACTTTTGGCTTCTTTCACTAGAGCAAATTAAATAAATGTTCAATTTTTTGTAGATGTCTGGCTTCGGGTGTCTCATTCAAAGCAATGGCATATAGTTATAGAATGGGCGAAAGAACTGTTTCAGAAATTGTAGAAGAGGTTTGTGATGCGTTGTGGAACCACCTTCGATCACAAGTACTAGCGGAGCCTACTACAAGCGATTGGATAAAAATTGCAAATAATTTCAAGGACAACTGTCAATTTGATAATTGCGTAGGTGCAATCGACGGCAAGCATGTGTCTATAAAAGCACCTCCTAATTCTGGGTCTAATTTTTTTAATTACAAATAATCATTTTCGATTGTTCTTCTAGCTGTAGTTGATTCAAACCGGAAATTCGTATATATAGATGTAGGATCTATGGGTAGATTTAGTGACAGTGGAATTTTAAAATATAGTTTATTTGGAATCAAACTAAAAAATGAAGAACTGAATTTACCTCCTGAAGAAACCCTCTATCCTGGGGGAATTGAAATGCCTTACGTTTTTGTTGGGGACGAAGCATTTCCTTTGATGACTAATTCAATGCGTGCTTATACGCAATCAAAATTGTCGGAATCTAGAAGATTGTATAATTATCGTTTATGCAGAGTACGTAGAGTAGTGGAAAATGCATTGAATGCCGTATTGAACTTGTCGACAAAATAGTGAAAGCAACGTGTGTCTTACATAATTATTTAATCAAATACAATTATTACAATATGAATGATAAGGAAATTGAGAATTTAGATGATAGTCAACTAATGCCAATTGCTCATTCTGGTTGTAGATACTCAAATGATTGTTTTTTTATACGAGAAGAATTCTGTAGATATTTTAATAATATTGGGATTGTTCCTTGGCAAAAAACGCGGCTATTGAAATAATTGAATAATTATTGTAACTAAATTTAGACTAGGCAATAGAAAATATTAAACTTTTCCTGTTATTAAAAACATAAATGTTTATAAATAATGTATTCGCTTGTACATACTTATTATCTAATATGTATTTATGCAAATTTGTCATGACTTTTTTATTATTAAAAAAAATAAATTAGTACGTACCATCTGATATATCGCATTCCACTATAACCTTTCATCATATTGCTTCCTTCATTTCATTATTTTTGTAATCTTCTTCATCCACTTTCCATAAACATGGATTTTCCTTTACGCTTTCAATTAAACGTTCCATTTTATTAAAGAGGCAATAATTAGGTTAAAAAAATTCCACCGTGTCTACTGCCCAAAATGCGTGAAACAGAGTTGCATTTTCGTGGCGCGGGGGTTTAGACGTAAGGTGGGAGGTGGGATATACTCTAAAATATCGCTCGAAAAGCATATCTCTGCAGATACTTAATATATCGCCTGGTTATAGATATATATTATAGCATTAATGCGCAGTGTTACATGTTATTTTGTTTACAGCGATTTTTATGTAATATGTAAGATATAATATATATTATATTATCGCTCGTAGTCCGCAGCCCGCTTAATGAGCAATAATATCGATGGTGATCCACCCGATAGAGGAAAAAAATTGTATATGAAACTATTGTTATGGATGATATAGAAGCCGATATTGACATTGAAAAACATCATGATAATAAAAACACAGATAAGGTAACAAAAACCACTCAAGACCAAATAAAATTTAAAAAAACCAATGAAATAGGAAATAAAGTAAGTCAGGCTTCAATTATTAGACCTAAAAATTATTGCAGTTATTCGGATTCTGGCCCATATTTTGTTTTTGTAGAAAATTAAAAGGGTAATATAGGAAAATTACATCGTATTGGTACAGCAAGTTTAATATTAAATTCAGTATCTGATACCAGAAATAATATTGTGAATATATCTTTAATAGGACGTAATAGGGTAAGAGTAGAATTTAATTCTTATGAAAGTGCGAATAAGTTCATTAATTCAAGTAATTTCGTAAATAAAAATTACGATGTTTACATTCCAAGTTTTTTGGTTCATAAAAAAGGTGTAGTAAAACAAGTCGATAAAGAGTTATCGGAGGCAGAATTAACAAATATTATAGAAGATAGGAGTGGGCAAAAGGGTGAAGTCGTAAACGTAAAATGGATGTACAGGAGATAAAATGATAAATTAATTCCCACAGGAACGATCATTATAACTTTTAAGGTCAAATTCGTCAGGAAAAAATAATCATTGAGCGTATTATTTATGATGTAGAGGATTATATACCAAGGGTCATTCAATGCTTAAAATATGGACACATTAAGGCTCAGTGTAGAGGTCAAATAAGATGTAGTTTTTGTGGAGGGCAACATGACGGAGTTACCTGCGATAAAAAAGATAGTCCAGTTTGTGTATTATGTAAGGGACCTCATAATGCTACAGATAAAGGTAAGTGTCCTATGTCCGAAGGGGGTATTTGATCCCAATCTAAACCCAAACTCCAGAGTCGTTCTAAAAGATGTTTAGCTAGGAAGGAGAGTGGAGCTAAGAACTCAAGGAGGTCATACATTCGAGCAACTTCTGAGAGTATTATGCGTTTAGAACAGAATATGTCAAGGGGTTGAATATCATAAGAGAAAACATCTAAGGAGTTATTCCACCGCAATCCCAAAACTTTTACCACAAGGTCATGGGAATCAAAAGAAGACAAGGAGTGTTGGAAAACCTCAGCAGGGAGACTCTGCATTAACTGGGGATTATTACATGCCCATTTTCGAAGAAGAAAAACTTCTCTTTCCAGCATGGAAATTAATTCTGATTGAAGAAGTTTGGCTTCCTGTAGAGTTGAGGCACCTGTGATAATATCGCCAATATAGATATCAGAGGAAAAACACTTTGCAGCTCGAGGAAAATTTTCCCTTTCCTCTTGTACTAACTGCTGAATTGTGCGAAGGGCCAGGAATGGAGCGGACGATACTCCATAAGTAGCAGTAGTAAGCTTAAAATCTTGAACGGGATCTTCCGGAGCGAAGCGCCAAAGAATTATTTGGTAATTCTGGTGCTCTTTCGATATTGATATTTGCCTATACATTTGTTTAACATCAGCAATAAAAGTAAAGGGATGAAGTCTGAATCGCAATAAAATTTCAATTATATCCTTTTGCAACTTATGCCCTATAAAAAGAGTGTCGTTCAGCGAGAAACCAGCAGGAGATTTGCAGGAAGCATCAAATACAACCCTGAGCTTGGATGTAGCACTATTAGGATTTATTACGTAATGATGTGGAATATAATAGATTTTGGAGAAGTAGAAGAGGTCTCAACCATGTGACCATTGGAAAGATAATCTTTCATAAAGCTGTTATATTCATTGTAAAACTGGGAATTTTTCAAAAGACGGTTTCCCATATTTTCAATCTCTTTAAAGCAGATATTCTGGTACCTCCAAAAAATGTATCCACGGTTTTGAAAGGAAGAGCAACACTGAAACGACCCGTAGATATTCTTTTATGAGTTTTATGGAATATCATTTCACATTTTTTATCATCATCAGAAATAGGTAAAGACCGAGGAATATTCCAAGTTCCCAAAATTTTTGAAGGGTATTGTCGAGGGACGTAAGACATGATGAAAGAAAGGAGTGTGAGACTAATGGTTTATTAGCGGTATTTATTTTCCCCATTAAAATCCAACCAAATTGAGTGTTAACAGCAATCGGTTCCCCTTTTGCTGTTTGAACTTTGTCAGGTTCAAAGATTTTTGCAAATATATCTGATACGAGTCACATATCTATAGGAGATGAAATGTTAAACATCTTATCAGCCAATTCCAACTTAGATATACAGGGAAATGTATCTACTGAAAATGATTGGACGGGCATATTGTTACAGGTTGTTGACACTATTTGAGCATCCAAACTGAATAAGGGAGTTGACTTATTCAAAGGTTTTAGAATACAATTTAGAGACTTGTTAGAAAAAGTTCCAATATCTTCGACTCCTCCTATTTGCATAGGAGTGTTACATCTGGGCAGACCCAATCTGGTGGCACATTTTTCAGTAATTAAAGAAACTTGACTACAGCTATCAATTAAAACTCTAACCTGTTTCCACGGCAATCCAGTACCTCAACATGGGCAGTAGGAAGTAAATTAGTAGAGCGTCCTGACGTAGAATTGGAAGAAGAGGGAGCGTCTATAGCAGTCATATTGCTATTTACTAAAGGTTGTTAATAGAAATGTAAAAGAGCGTGATGTCTTTTATTGCAAATTCTACAACTACCATTAGAAGTACAATTCTTTGAACTATGCTTGGTTCCTAAACAATTAGTACACCACTTGTATTGTTTGGATATCTCGTATCTTTCCTTTGGGTGCTTGGCACAAAAATCAGGACACTTATAAACCGAGTGATTATTTTTACAAATCACACATTTAGTTAAATCTGCAACAGAATTGTATGGTTTAACATTTTTAAGCTATTGCATAGCACGAAAATAACCTAACACCCCCCACTCCAACCGGCACAGCGGTGTTACTTTTTAGTTTTGCCATAGGTGTATAGGTATTTATCATCTATGTATAACAGTGAATATCTGTACTCGTATAATTTGTTTACAAAGTGTTTTAAATATGAATAAACAAAGTGCATTTATTAATGAAGAAAGTCACGAAAAAATAGTGAAAGAAAATGAGTGAGTACTCTATATACATACATTTTATTATTATTATCACAAATGCAGTATTATTTTTTGTTTTGTTAATTTATATTTTTATGTATAGGTAATACACATTAATGCCGCGCAGAGAAAGTATATATGATATTATATCTATATAAATGTACATCGGGCGAAATTCGATGATCAAACTCTTGATATCGTTATTTTTGTTCAAATTTTTTATTTTTTGGTGTGTAATTACACTATTAATACCTAATTATTTATACCTATAAACTTTCTTTTTATAGAGAAGAAAAGCATGAAGAGCTAAAAAAAGAGCTAAAAAGAAAAAGAAATTGTGAACGTCAAAGTGTAAAACTCTATGCAATAGCTTTACCGCGGCAGTCTCCGAGTGCCACATGTCTTTTTTTATTTGATATTTACTTGAGTTCTCTTAGGAGGTTGAATTAAAACAACTGAATCGTAAGCATCGCATTGCTTTCCAAGAAATTTATATAAAACATCATATTTAGGAATTTCGGACGCAAAAGTGGCATTTGCTTCTTCGAATCGCTGTTCCGAATCAATTTTTTTGCTTAAAAGGTGAAATAGTACAAAATCCCATTCTCGTACCGGTAACCCCAAATTTTTTAGAGCTTCCAAGTCATCGAAAAACAGTGCCAAAAGCTGTCTAAGATATTTTGGGTTCTCCGAAGTTAATTTTTGAGAATTATAAACCTGTTCCCAATAAAATATGGCTAACGCACGCGTATTTTGATAATGCTCAATCAATTTACTAAAAGCTAAGTCATAATCAGCTTCTGTAAGTTTAATATTTTTAATGAGAATTAAAGCGACATCAGACAGAGACGACATTAAAAATCTAAGTTTTTCAGTTTTAGTAAGAGATTCATTAGTATCTATAAGAGACTTAAAAAGATCAAAAAATAATTTTAAATCTCCCGAAAAAACCGGTATATTCAATTTTGGCAGCTTTACATTTGAACCTTTGTTCTTGGAATGCAAGGTAGAGTCAGTATCAAACAAATCAGAATAAATACTCACTATATAAAGATATTTATTATCTACTTCCTGTTTGAACAATGTTTCAGTATTTAGATCTGCCTCCTCATTTGCAGTCCGAGCAGTAATCATTGTAGAATGCTGAAGGTTAAAATCACTGTAAAATATTTTTAGTTCAGCATATCTAGCTTTAAAATGGTTATGAGCACTTTGATCCCCCTCTGCATGTATGGCAAGATCATGCAGTATCGAAATTCTATCAGAGGCTGAGTCTCTAAGAGCTTTTGATTGACGTAATCTAGACGCCATTGTGATACAGTAATAAGATTGATCAGAGATAACTTCTAATGCCAAATCTTTTACCTATATAAAATTTATGAACACAGAAATAATGAATTGCAATTGATAAATATATTATATAGGAAAATACAGATTAACAACTCAAGCTAAAATACCTGATTTGAGAAATTAAAATTAACGTGTCTAATGAATATTCCACTCAATCTTTATAGGACCTAATAATCTGAGACAACTAAATTATAAGACCAATACACAAGAGGGTACTAGGTATCTAATTATAATAAGTAAATAGAGAGAGAAGATTTAATCTTTAATTCAATAATTATTTTTTATTGAGTAACTAGAGTTGAATCCAATAAATTATAAATATTTAGTACACTTGAAAACGGAGCTATTTAAAGAGCATAAATGGGACAAACTGTATTAATAAAGTGAACTTATTTTTATTTAAACTAAGTATATTATGTTCAAATAGTCAAATTTCGGAGAAAGTAAAAACTACTAATTATCGAGAATGCTAATGCCAGTTAACCTTGAGACTTATAAAAAGTTGATATAAAAATTTATATTTTCAAATTTCACAAAGCCAAGTTTGAAAATTAACATCCCGGGAGAAGTAACCAAAAAATGTTTCGGAGAATGAAAATGTTTTCGTCAAGTTATGAAAAGTTACAAATTATATATAAAAAAATATTATGCAAGCAAATCGTCCAAGATGGTATTCTTACCTGAAATTCTCGGATGATCTTCTGCGGGGTTGCAACCCTTCTAGAAAGCGATGTTGTGGACTGTATCAGGGGTTCAATGGGTTTTTATTAAAGTTCCTCGCACTATCGCGTTAAATATTAACTACGAACGGTTCACTTCGACAACTGTTATTCTTCTCCCTTGCCGCTTGGAGAGCTGGGTTTTAAATTGAACATAATGTATGTATACCGTATGTCCGCTAGGTTTAAAAAGACCACCAACGATTTGCATAAGAATTTCACATTTAAATTTTATTATTAAATAAGCTTACATATTGAATATAGATAAAACAAGGATCATAACAAATTAAAATAAAATGAATGAATACTTAACAGCATATATGAATGTATCATCGATGGATACCCTCACATTCCTAAATTTACTTAGCAGATTAGTAAAAAATGTTTGAAATATTTCAGGTGCAGACGATACTCCAAAGGGAAGTCTCTTAAATTAATATCTTCCTCTATAAAATGAATATCTTCAAATATTGTAATTAGCACTTCTGACACCATGTAAAGCTGTGGTATTTGTATAAAACGTGGTCTTTCAATAACTAATGTATTACTTGAGAATGAATGTTACAATGAGAATGTTGACATTTATGTCTTGTTTTTTTGAGATCAATCATAGTTGTATCTACTTTACAATCACTGATCTTTTAGTGAGATTTAAATGTCACAAAAATATGCGAATTTCACTATTTTCTCTATAATATAATAATATCTTCACTCATTGATTTATTATAAAAATTTGATACGAGATTGTGGAATAACGATTCAATTCCTCCTCGATAAACACCAATACCAAAACAATAAATATATGCAACTAAAACGGCTTCGAAAATCACAAAACAAAGCGACAAAGATCGTGACGGGTTTTATCCGTATCGCGATAAACAACGACGATACATTTTTTTTTATTCATATCGCGATTATAGAAGTATACTTTTACGAATACTATGTCCTTATTTGTTTTTTTTGGCAAATGAGACGAGATACCGTTTTAAAATTCGCCACGTTCGACATATTGGTAAATAATGACAGTTAGGTTAATCCGCGGAATTATAAGTAAATTTACACAGAGAGCAACTTGCTCATTTGAATTTGACGCAATAGAGCTACGGCTGCTCGGAAAAGGAACAGCCAAAAGGGGAATTTTATGCCGCTTGTTTATTTTGTTCTTTGTCTATTTCTATATTACGCCCCTTGGCCGTATTTCAGTCGGTTATTTCATGGGTAAATAACTTCAGAGAAGCTGGTTGTGGGACGATATTCCAATCTTAATGAATTCCTTATTAATTAATTAATTGATTAATGATGATTAACTACGTGTCAATGGGTAAAATATTGACACATGTTCCTTTTTGTCAGATCATCCCGTTATACCGGGTATGACGCTGGCTACTATGCCGACGCTTGGAACTGCACGGTAATATTCACAATAAAGAAATAGTATATTAAAGTATAAGTGGATAAAGAGGTCTTTCAAACACGCGTTTGAAAGTGTTTGAAAGACCAGTTATCCACGAATACTTTAGATGTGGGTTTGATTTCAAACTGATCTTAACACAATCAGATAAGGGTAATGTCACTGTCGTCATGGACAAGCAACAGTATATTGAGTTGTCTAATGACATCATTTTAAACAATCATTCATATGTAGAGTTAACCTCTGATCCTACCTCTTCTATACAGAGAAAAGGTAACAACTTAGTGAAATCTCTTTATAATAAACATCAAATTGACTTATAATGTAAAAAAAAGCTCACATGTTACAGTGGTGTTCCCCCTAAGTTCTATGAACTACCTAAAGTTCATAAACCAGTCCTTTCTGTGAGGCCGATAGTGGCTTCGATAGGAGCCCCCACTGAACGCATTGCACAGTTTTGTACAGACATTTTGACTAACGCTTACGATTATGAAAACGTTCATTATATTAAAGATTCATTTGAAGTCTCGGACAAGTTTGACAATTTTATGATTCCAGATGGTTATGTTCTGGCGAGTTTGGATGTGGTCTCGTTGTTTAGTAACGTGTATCTTGATGCTTGTTTGAGAGCTATCGATAAGAGTTGGGAACGTATTAGTGTCCATTGCTCCATCCACAAGGATGCCTTTTTGAACTTAATTGCTTTTCTTTTTGATAGTACTTATTTTGCTTTTAACAATAAACTTTATAAACAAACTTTTGGTACTCCTATGGGTGCCTCTATTTCACCTATCTTAGCAGCATATGTCATGGACGATTTGCTGGATACTGTCATACCAGTACTTTCTTTCACTCCTTTGTTCATTAAGAAGTATGTGGACGATATTATCGTGGCACTTCCTAGAGAGGGCCTAGATGAGATTCTTGAGACTTTTAACAGTTACGATCCTTATATACAGTTCACATTAGAAAAAGAAGACAACGAAGATTCCGTACCTTTCTTAGACACTAAGTTCATTCGTAAAAATAATACTATTATTATCGATTGGTACAGGAATTCTTGCAGTTCTGGTAGATACTTAAATTACCATTATTACCACAAACATTCTATGAAAGTGAACTTGGTAAAACAAATGAAACTGAGAGTCCTTAAAATTTCAAATGGTGTCTTCCACAACAAAAATCTTAACATTCTATTCAACCTTTTCGTGGATAACTCTTACCCAAGAACTTTACTTAATAAATTATTGTTCAGCACATCTAATCCCATGGAACTGCTGACTGATGATAGCCATCCTAACTTGGCCCAAACGGATGTTGGCGCTGTTACGACCCCTGCTCCTCCAATTTTCGCTTCCTTTCCATACATTAAGGACATTACTCCGAGACTTGCCAGATTGTTTCGGGCATATGGCAATTTCAAAATTGCTAACAAAACTGATCTAACAATTAGATCAATTTTTACTAGAGTTAAAGATAAATGTCTGTTGACCTCTCTTACTAATGTTGTGTATAGCGTTCCATGTAGGGACTGTGATAAGCAATATATTGGTCAGACTTTAAGATCACTTTCTAACTGTATTGTTTCACATAAGAGTGATTGTAGATTACACCCGGAGCGTTGCGCTTTGGCAAATCATGTTCATTCTCTTGACCATCGTCTGAATTTTGAAGCTGTAAAGGTGTTGGCGACAGAGTCTAACAAAATTAAGAGATCATTTTTGGCAATGGCTTTTATTTCACAATTTAACAATGTCATTAACAAAAAAACTGACACAGACCACTTGAGTGAGATTTATTCCTTTTTGTTATCCTTAGATTACAACTATAACCTTCCTTCCACTAGTGACAATCACGTTCCCTCAATTGACACTACCCCTTTTGCAGATAGCTAACATATCTCCGCCTCGTATTTTGGGTGCATTGGTGTTGGTAGATGCACCCATTATCACTTTATTAATATACATATATATATTACATGATTATTATTTTTACTTTAATAATTACTATATTACAATATTATTATTATTACTTAATTGCTTTTGATCTTTGTCTTCTTGGCTGGTGGTGATTTTAACTTTGTCTTCCATGGTATAAGTTTTGTTGTTATACAAACCTCTTACCATTGGAATGCAATTTCTTAACCCCTCTGCATTATTCTTTTCCATCCTAAATATGAACTTTCACAACGGAGACCGCTCTCTTATGGTACTTGTTGTCACGTTCATCCACTCAACTATTGCTTGGCATTATTGCCTGTCAATTTAATCCCTCCAAATTAGAAGAATTTGATATCATTTCCCTGCCGGCTTTTGACAATGAAAAAGCACTCGTGTTCGTTTGTCTGCAAAATGGTGTTAGATGTTGGCTTTTTTAGTCATCTTATTGTGATTGTGCTATTTTAAACCTTTGTTAGTGAACTGTTTCATATTTTTAATATCCGTAGTTTATTTCTATACAACATAATGGATTCTAACCTCAATTCGGAGGTAAGTTCGCACCTGTTGTATATATATATATATATATATATATATATATATATATATAAATAAACTATCAGTGAGTATATATTGACCACACGATTGACATTAACTTATATGACATATCACTGTTACCAACGTTACAGCAAGTTTAACATTAACTTAATATTTATAACAACTTCTTTGTTATCCTTGTAAATCGTAAAAACTTATTATCTCTTTTAACTACTTTGAAAGGCCCTTCATAAGGTGGAATCAAAGAAGATTTAATATCAGGAACTCTAACAAAAACAAATTCTACATTTTTCAGCTCCGGAGATACAAAAGTTTTATACGAACCGTGACGAACAACTTGAGAAATTTTCAAATTCTTATTTGTTTCACGTAATTTACTTAAAATACGATATGATTCTACCTCGTCATAAGAATCTAAAAGTAATTCTCCAGGGTATCTTAATGGTTGTCCATAGACTAACTTGGCTGAAGAACACAGATATTTTTTTACCGTTGCTCTACTACCTAACAAAATTAAAGGGAGTTCATCTTTCCAATTTTTACTATTCCCAACTTACGAGTACGATGAAATATTCCCATAATACCGTTAGCCACTGGATGATAACACTTTTAATTCCAATTTTGTTACTAACAACTTTAAAAATATGTGATTCGAACTGTCTTCCTTGAATATCTCGATATGATGAGTGAGCATGGCTTTCAATCAACTATTAATACTACAAGAGCGAGAAATGGATCTGAATCATGTCTTGATCATATATTCATTAAAACAAAATAACAAATCTTCAATAACATATTACCTATCACTATATCAATATCAATTACAGACCACTACATAACGTTGTTACAAATTGTACAAAATGAAACTAAAAACAATTCAATAAACAAAAAGTAGATGAACAATTATTACAAAAAGCAATTAATAGTTTAAGTTGGAAAAATGAATTATACCCAATGTATGATATCGAATCGACAACAGAAAAAGTCATCAACATCATAAACACATGTGTACAAAAATCAACTTAATACTTCAGATTAAAAAATAGTTAACATAAAAGGAAAAATTGGATAACAAAATCATTGATAAAACATTTCAACTAAAAAAATCATTCATTTTTATTATGGAAAGAAAATCCAAATAATGTAAACTTGAAAAATGATTATTTAACGAAAAAAAAAGAAACGGGAAAGAAAAGAAAGAGTGCCAAAGAAAATTATTATAATAAATTAGTTGAAAAAGAACAAAATGCAAGTAAAAAACTCTGGAACACTGTTAATGAAATTTTGAATGATAATATTAGGAATGAAAAAAATGAGATCGTCACAGGTCCAAAAGATGCTGCTAATATATTTAACAACTTATTCGCGAATGTGGGGGAAATTTTGGCAAAATCCCAATTACAAAAGTAAAAAATATATAAATGAAAATTCACTTTGTCTCACACCAACGAATACTACTGAGGTTGAAAATACATGAATTAGCTTAAAAAACAAAAAGGCTCCCGGGCTTGATGGAATGAAAGCTGAAACTCTAAAGATTATTGCAAAATTCATATGTGAACCTTTGACGGACATCATAAATAAATCTTTCGAATCAGGCATATTTCCTTCGATTCTAAAGAAATCTCTTATAACTTCAATTTTCAAAAATGGGGATACAGAAAATATTTCAAACTATAGGCCTATTTCACTTCTATCTTCAATAAGCAAAAAATATAAAAACAAGACGACTTAAGACATACCTATCAAATTATAATCTGCTGTCGACATCCCAGTATGACTTTAGAGAAAAAAAATCTACCAATGATGCACTCCATTCCTTGACAAAAACCATCTTCAAATCCTTGAATTAAAGCACTCCATCTATTGGTGTTTTTTTGGATCTAAAAAAGGCCTTCGATACTGTCGACCACTCCATACTTTTAGATACACTAGAAGATATGGGTGTAAGAAGTTTAGCTCATAATTTATTCAAAAGTTATCTAACAAGCAAACACAAAAAACTAAATTCAAAAATCATGTGAGTGAAGAGATCAACATTAAATGTGGTGTACCTCAAGGAACAGAATTGGGGCCGATGCTATTCGTAATTTACTCAAATAATCTATTTGAACAGGAAACAATCGGTAAAATAATCAACTTCGCGGACGATACTGTGATTTATTACAAACGTGATGACTGGTATAATCTCAAAATAAATATTGAAAATTATCTTGGAAAACTCAAAGACTGGTTCGACAGCAGATTACTCTCAATAAACTTTGACAAAACTGTATACTTACCCTTCAGTAGTCATGAAACGTCTCTGCCAAAATACAATCCAACAAGATTTTTCAATTAAACCTGCAAAAACAATTAAATACTTGGGTATTTACATTGACAATCACTTACGATGGAACCACCATATGGAATATTTAACTAAAAACCTTTTTAGTATCCTATTTCGATTTAAGCAAGTTAGCCAATTTTTGAGCTTTGAATGTAAAACAATACAGTACCACAGTTTGGTTGAGTCACAACTCAATTATGGCATTATTGTCTCAAAGGCGATTCCTCCGAATGATTCTCAACAAACCACCAATCTATTCAAGCTCACTACTCTATACTGAAACACAAATATTAGATGTTAGACAATTATACATTATTCAGATAGGATGCCATCAATATAAAGATAAATACAATCTTAACACTTAAAATGATAGATACGCGACAAGATCGAATAATCAATACTGTATATCAACAGCTCTTAAAACAATAGGTCAAAAAGGTTACTCCTACTTGGCACCTAAATTATTCGGGCAACTACCACAGAGAATTATCGATGAAACTTCTTTTAAACGCTTCAAAACCCAACTTCTAACATTTTGTTAAAGAAACAGACAAAACAAAAATACACACAATGATAGAATGCTGAATCAAAAACCGAGAAGAGTAAACTCATATACGAAATGTATGTTTGAAATACAATCATGTAAAAATCGATGTATATTACTTTTAACTGCGTTTTTGTTTTTTAAGTTATGACACACCTGCCTATATTCACCATATACAAGTATGTACAATACTTCTGTGGATGTATTGATGTTTATTCAATTTTATTTGTATTTCATAACTGCATTTGTTAAATTTATGAATAAACTTTATTATTATTAATATATGAAAATGAAAAAGGCACCCGAAATCTAGGAATAAAAATAAAACCTGAATAACATTATCTGTTGTAATATTCTTTTATGGAAATGCTTCCACCCATCTCGTACAACTATCAATAACTGTTCAAATATAACTACAATTTCCCAAAGTGTTTAACGGACCTACTATGTCTATGTGAATATTTAAAAATCTCCCTTTAGGGATCTCAAAATGTCCAATTTCTAACCTAGTGTGTCTTGAAATATTACATTTGTGACAATTAAAACACCGTTTTGTCCAAAAATTAATATCTTCTTCCATTCTCGGCCAAAAAAAACTAGAATTAACTAATTTCTGATTTCCTTTAATACTTGGATGAGTTATGCTATGCATCTTTTCAAAAATGTGATAGCGTACCTGCGTTGGTGTCTCTTTACCTTTTTGGAACACTCACACCAAATGCTCAAATTTGAAATATTTGTGAGCTGCTTATCTAAAACTATTCTCCTATGATTGTTTTATCGTGTCATTTTGATAAATAAGCAAATTTTTTAGTTCCGATTTTTGAGCCTTATGTAGCTTGTCTAAATCTACATCTAACCCTAAATGAATATCAAACATGTCATATGTTTCAGAATTATTAATTTCTCTACTAACATTTTCAACGGTAATTTCTTTTAAGTCCCCAACTTCCAGTCGACTTAAAAAATCTGCCACGACAACATTTTTGCTACCAACATATTTAACATTGTTGGTGAATTGTAAAATGTATTCTATACACCTAAATGGTCTAGGACTTTTCACTTATTTCGGAAAAATTGTTTTTTCAATCGAATGATGATCAGTGAAGACTGCGACATCTAGGTTATGCTCCAAATAATGTCTAAAATGACGTATAGTTACATATATCGCAAATATAGCTATTATTACAACTAGGGGTATATTTCCCGAGATGGGCAGTTACATCATGAGGGTGAAACCCGAGGGATGTATAGACAATTAAGGGAAATGTATTAATATTCTCCGTGTTATTGTCACTTATAATTGCACAAGTGGTTTGTATTTTATCGGGTAAATTTGGGTTGTTTAATGAGAAACTGTTTCCCAGCAATTTGACGAGAATAACTGTCAACTATTAAAAACACGACACCGAAGGTGGAGTGTTTTTAGGTTGACAGTTATTCGAGTCAAATTGCTTTTTTGAAACAGTTTAGAATTTGAACAACACAAATTTAGCCAATATCAATACAAACCTCGAGTGTAATTCGGCAAGACAATTTAATGAATGAGAAATTTGCATCGCAAAACGTAGAAAATTGTCGCAAGATTGATGATTGCGTCGCAACTGTATTAGTAGGCACACATGTATTAACAATTTGACTAATTTCGGCGTTCGTAGACACACCCAATCGACTCATTGTTAGTTCATGAAAATTCAATAAGTTGTTGACAAACATGCCAAACTATTTATACTGGTAACCAACACCGCGATAATTGATGAACAAATGAATGAATGAAAAAACCACTAGTGTATTTGTCGCTGTAAAAGTTAAAGCTAACTTTTGCCGCTGTCGCAGTGACAGTTGCACTGTGGCATATGCGATTTATTATACATGAGTTAAATTGTCAGTAATTTTTTATGATTGAAACAATATTGTTGGAAAAAAGGAAAAATATTGGATTGTATATTTTTCAATTTATCGGAATCATATAGTTACTAAAGACCATGCTTGTAAATATCATGGTTGACTGGTTTGATTTTCGCGATGTGACAAAAATAAAATAGATGAAATGACAAAATATGTGCTAACACAAGCGGCGAAAGGTTTATTTTGGTTCTGAAAAGTAGTGTTACAAATGCAAAGACATGTGTTAGTTTATTTGTTGGTTTAATTAAAAAATAAAATATTATATTAATATTATTTTTGTTGCTTCACTTAAAAATATAACATTTTTATAGTGACATATGACGTTTCAAATTTTCCTTGGGACAAAATGAACGTTTCATATTTCACTTGGGAAATATTAGTGTGTTATGGCATATCGTAACCAAGGCAGTATTATTCAACTTTTACCGAATATTTCAACTGTGATTTTCTTAATTTTTTAAATAAAAAGCTTCCAATCGCACCTGTTTGAAGCTTCCGGCCATGAATCAAAAGATTTCTTCTTATTCAAACAGGCAACTTAATCATGTAAAGGACTTACTATTTCTGCAAAATTACGTATACATTTGTGGTAAAAATTGATGATTCCGATAAACCTTTGTAATTTTTTTAATGTGTTGAGTATGTAAAAATTAATAATATCTTTGACTTTTTCTTCAGAAGGTGAAATTCCATCTGCAGAAATAGTGTTTCCAGGAAAAATTGCTTATCAACTTCGAAAATGCATTTAGATGGGTTGACATTCACGCCAAAAGTGATTAGACTCCAAAACAATTCTCCTAAATGACGTAAATGCATTTTTTCGTTTTCACTAAATATGATATGGACATCAATGTAAACAAAAATAAAATCTAACCCTTTAATAACCTCATTAATGACCTGCCTTTCTAAAACCGAAAGGCACCCTGGTAAACTCAAAAATACCAAAAGGCTTAGTAATCGCACTTTTGAAAACATTCTCCTCGGCGACAGGAATTTTATGATAAGCCCTAACTAAATCAACTTTGGAAAAACTAGCTTATCAACTTCGAAAATGCATTTAGATGAGTTGACATTCACGCTAAAAGTGATTAACCTCCAAAACAATTCTCCTAAATGACGTAAATGCATTTTTTCGTTTTCACTAAATATGATATGGACATCAAGGTAAACAAAAATAAAATCTAACCCTTTAGTAACCTCATTAATGACCTGCCTTTCTTAAACCGAAAGGCACCCTGGTAAACTCAAAAATACCAAAAGGCTTAGTAATCGCACTTTTGAAAACATTCTCCTCGGCGACAGCAATTTCATGATAAGCCCTAACTAAATCTACTTTGGAAAAACTAGCTTATCAACTTCGAAAATGCATTTAGATGGGTTGACATTCACGCTAAAAGTGATTAACCTCCAAAACAATTCTCCTAAATGACGTAAATGCATTTTTTCGTTTTCACTAAATATGATATGGACATCAAGGTAAACAAAAATAAAATCTAACCCTTTAGTAACCTCATTAATGACCTGCCTTTCTTAAACCGAAAGGCACCCTGGTAAACTCAAAAATACCAAAAGGCTTAGTAATCGCACATTTGAAAACATTCTCCTCGGCGACAGGAATTTTATGATAAGCCCTAACTAAATCAACTTTGGAAAAACTAGCTTATCAACTTCGAAAATGCATTTTGATGGGTTGACATTCACGCCAAACGTGATTAACCTCCAAAACAATTCTCCTAAATGACGTAAATGCATTTTTTCGTTTTCACTAAATATGATATGGACATCAAGGTAAACGAAAATAAAATCAAACCCTTTAGTAACCTCATTCATGACCTGCCTTTCTTAAACCGAAAGGCACCCTGGTAAACTCAAAACTACCAAAAGGCTTAGTAATCGCACTTTTGAAAACATTCTCCTCAGCGACAGGAATTTTATGATAAGCTAAATCAACTTTGGAAAAAATACTATAATTCTGCATTCGGCTATTAACGACTGAATTAAGAGTTAAAGGATATATATCTGGAACAGTATCTAAATTAAGTTGCCGATAATCTCCAGATAGTCTCCAATTGTCAAAATCCTTTTTACGAACCATATGTAATGGAGATGAAGAGGGTCGACAAATTCATAACTCAACCATATTTCCAAACTCCTTCTTTGCAATTTTAAGTCTTTTAGAATCTAAACTACAAGGTTTACTATACACTATAGTGTTTAACATTATGAACAACAGGTTTAAAAAAATCAGGAGAAGATATAATTTGGGAATACTTTTTAAATAATTGAATATATTGATTTTCAACAGCAAATAATCTAGGTGAAATATTTATAGTTTATAAAATACGACCTTCAGATTTAACTGACCCTTCATTGTCAATAAGACATTTATTTTTAATATCAATTAAAATTTCGTAATGATAAAGAAAACCCTTACCAATAATAGGGCGAGGAATATCAGCTATTGTAAAAATAAAAGGGAAACATTTCTTACCATAAGTTGAAAGAGAATGTCCAGAAGTAGACGTAAGAATTAAATCATCTTTTTTTGATTTACTAAATAAAGTATAAGGTAAACAACTGATATCTGCTCCTGAATTACAAAGATATCATAATTTATTAGTTTTGTCATAAATAAATAATCTTTTTGAAAAATCTTCACCTACATTAAAAACTGTTGAAAAACATATTGGCCTTTTGAATTTTGCTGATCATTAAAATTTGTATACGTAAGAATTACATATTTTCCGTCTCTAAAAGCTTTTGTTTCTCTAAACCTTTATTTTCTGAATGGTTTCAGGAAAAAGGTATACTTTTATTAAAAGAAGGACTTCGTTTATTTAAATTATCAATACCAAAAATAGTATTGCTGTTTTGGGAACTTTCACAAATGTTGTCAGCCAAATCAAAAAGTTCTTTTTTATCAACTTTACCTGAAGCAGTAATTGCTATAACAATATACTTCGGAAGACGTATTTTCCAAAGTCTTAATAATAAATCATGATTAATAATTTGATTATCACCCGTTATACGCTCTAATTCACGTTAGAAAAAAGATGGTTTGCAATCGGAAATTTCTAAGTCCTTGTATAATAGTCTTTTTAAGAAATTCATACATATTTGTCGTCGGAGGATCATTTGTGATATCTGTAACATTGCTAAACATTTCAATGGGTGATTTTTCCAAAACTAACTGAAATTTTTTTGGTGAGATGTTATTTTATTAACCACAAATTGAATTTCTGTCTGAAGAAACCATAAATCAGGGTTAATAATATGGAAAGGAGGCAATTGAATTTGATTAATATCAACAATATTTGAATTTTCCGTCGTGCTTTAAAATTTTAGAAATATCTCCGTCAACCAAAAAATGAGAAAATGATATAACAGTAAAATTGCCTACTGATACTGCTGACAGAATAAATAACAGCTTAGACACCACTCACGTGGCTCATGATAGAGAAGATACTGTTAGCTCTAGATATACTTGTAGCTCTCTTCACACTAACGTCGGGGTCATCATAAATGTGGGTCATCATTTCAATCTTAACTAATTCCACATTTTATAAATAAAATAATTTGAATTAACCTTTAAAGATTCGGATTGAAAAGAGGTGATGTTTACTCTTTTTTAAATATGCAATTTTTTCATTATATAAATGTAAATAAATAAATGAATGAATAAATAAATAAATAAATAAATAAATGAATGAATAAATAAATAAATAAATAAATAAATAAATAAATAAATAAATAAATAAATAAATAAATAAATAAATAAATAAATAAATAAATAAATAAATAAATAAATAAATAAATAAATAAATAAATAAATAAATAAATAAATAAATAAATAAATAAATAAATAAATAAATAAATAAATAAATAAATAAATAAATAAATAAATAAATAAATAAATAAATAAATAAATAAATAAATAAATAAATAAATAAATAAATAAATAAATAAATAAATAAATAAATAAATAAATAAATAAATAAATAAATAAGTAAGTAAGTAAGTGAGTAAATAAATAAATAGATACATAAATGAACATGAAAAGCATGGACAGCCACCAGGTAAATAATCGAAATCTTGATGAGGGCCACAGATGTCTTGACTTCACCGTCGTTGCTCTGAGATCAAAGCCCTAAAACATCATAATTTCTTTATCTTTCAATATTTTTGTCATATCAAAACTGACATTCAATGATTGACAGAAATAGTCTCGACAAGCGGAGTGTCTGTAAAAATTAATAGCACCACACTGGTGAAGTGAAAAAGAAGTAAACTTGGACTTTCACATACAATAAGGACGTCACAAAATATCGGTTTGGAAAGGCAGTGGCAGTAGGAACAATGGCAAGTCGACAATTCCATTAACAAAGGTAAGTTTTAATTATTCCAATGAAATTTTTGAACGAAAGTAATTATTTAACAAATTTACACTCGATAGTAAATTTTTTAAATCGATTTTCGTACATAAAATATTTATTTGTCAAACGATTTAAAAAAGTGACATTAGGGTGAGACAAAATATTTTATGCATTCATGTGTCAATTTTATGCACCGTTATGTCATCATTACAAACAAATCGACGCCATTTTTAGTCCATTTAGAGCAACCTAAATGAGATATTTTTTGGTTTTTGCATGCCTGCGGCTCAGGCGTAAATTTTTCCATTCGTGAAAAAGAGTAACACTTCATGAATTTGTTGCAAAAATAACTATTCTGTTTCTGCCTGCAGGAGTATATAAAAGGGTACATGTTTATTTTCTGTAGGATACCTATTTAAATGTAATAGGTTTTTTAGCTTATAATTATAATTATTATACTCATTTCATACATATCTCTATTACGTTTCGGTTTTATTATTTGTTTTGAACCATCTTCCGATTTCAGTTATAATTGCGGTTTGGTCATATTAAAATATGTTTGAACTAAAATCTAAAGATCGTTTAAAACAACTAATGAACTGAAACGTAATATAGTATTTTTGAATTTAATACTTCTTTCAAATGGCCGAAAACCACGACAAAAATTTTTATTTCAAAGAGCTGTCACTGAAAACAATTTTAACTACTTCCTCATTTTATTTGTATAAAAATACACTTGAGTAAAACTTTTAATACAACACTTATATCGACATATTTTATTGTCAGGTCATTGAACGAGATTCGGCTGCTACGAAAGTTAGCCAAAGAACGCTTTCCCGTATTATAGAAGAAGCTCTGACAGGAAGTAATGCTGACACTGATGTGCCTACTAAAAAACGAAACGTCCAGTATCCGTATGGATCAATTCGACAAAACTGTACTTAGAAGGTGCATAATAAATTATCACATATCCGAGGAAAAAGTTCCCACGTTAAGAAATGTACACCAAACCTTTGCAGATAGTTATGGCTTCGCAGGAAGTCGCGAATCTCCGCGGAAACAAATACATTCTTTGGGTTTTCGTTGGACCAACATGAAAAACAACAGAAGTTTGTTAATGGAACGTCACGAAATCAGACATTTACGCCTACTATATTTAAGAAACATAAAAAATGCAGAGAACAGAACAAACCTATCATTTATATGGATGAACCATACATTCATTCATGTCACACGCATCTTAAAGGATGAAGCGACAAGAGTAACGAAGGATTAAGAAAACCCGTTTCAAAAGGTAATAGGCTCATCATTGTGCATGCAGGAAGTGAAAATGGTTTTGTACCTAATGCTGGTATTATGTGGAACTGCCAGTCAAAAACAGGAAATAGGTGTTATAAAATTGTAGATATTAGAGACGAATTCCACTAGAGTAATGTAATATTTGTAGCTCATCTGTACATAGTTCTAAATAAACAATAATCGACGGCACCCAGAACCAAGATTTTTTTGTTTTGCCAGTCCAATCTCTAAAAAAAATGAAGGGATGTTCTAATTTCATAGTAGATATTTGCAAAAAACCCAAAAATTTACGTATGAAAGTAGAAATATCTACCACAAAAAAGCTTTAATATTTTATTTATATTATTAGTACACTTATTAGACCCTAAAGGCGATTTCCCCAATTTGTTCTTCAAATTTTATGTATAAACCCGAATTTTTACATTATTATCCACTACATATTATTAAGAATAAGAATGTTAGAACGCTTAACAGGTGGGTATGTCATTAACTATTACTACGAAATCCTTATCATATTGTACGCTTCATCTACAAAATCTACCTGACTTCCAATTTGTACACAAATAAACCTCAATGACGAATATTATGAAGGGACCACTTAAAAGACATTAATTTGAAGTAAACGTGAAAGTTTACGTCTCTTGGAATCTATTTATTATTTACATCACATAAAATAATAAAGGGTAATTATAGAATTCCCAGCATTGTTTTTGAAGCAATAAATAATTACGTCTGTACAAAACAACCCCAATTTTCGTAGAAAAAGCTAATGGTTTTTATTTCCTTATTCATTTAATTAATAATAAAGAGCACAATAATGTTATTTTATATAGCATTATACATGTGCCACAATTAATTATTTTTAAATCCAAATTCAAAATATTGTGTTCCAAGCTGTTGCTTGGACTGCCACGCTTAGATTGCATAAGTTGTGAGCGACCTGAGAACAGAACTCAACTTGATTCGAAACTTACCAGCTTTTCAATTTTCAGTTTTTACTCGTTTGTAAAGGTGCCAACTATTTACTATAGACATATGAATAAGGTGGCAAAAATAGCCTGAAGTACCATTTTCTGCTTTTCAAATGAATTCTGTACATCCTCATCAAACTATCTAATAAATCCACTCCCATATGTCTGCTTTAGTGACTAATTATGTTGGGGCACTCTACTTCAATATTTTCCTTTTATTTGCGATGAAATCTCTTTACCTTTGTTACCAGATTTTTGCTAACAAATGATGACACATTTATTGTCTTTTCAAATGATTGATGGTACATACACCCCCATCAACTATTGTGACATATTTATGGCTGGCGCAACAAGTAGCCTTTTTTTGTGAAACTTCTGTAGGCAATTTCCAGTAAGTCTATTTTTTCGTATTGTACATTCTTAGGCGAGGTGCACCATAAGTTTCAAAGATGTGTATCGTGGTATCATCTATAATTCTTAGGGCGTGGTATAATCCTTGCTAATCGGAAGTTACTCCAAGGTCAGGTTCACCATCCACTAACTGCTCAAATTTCTCTTGGACGCTGCTAATGTTTCTAAAAAATCAGCTTTCGTCAAAAAATGTCACGACTCAACAAATATTCTTGAATGTCTTTTTTATTACTTGCTCTATTTGGTGCTTTATTTACTTGTCGGCTATGACAACGTGCGTTATCCATTACAATAGATTTATAATAGATATGGGGTTGATTTTTGGTTGTATATCACTAAGCTTTGACTGTGATTTACTCCAATGTTCTTGCCAAGAGCTACGCACTCTACTCTTAGAGAAAGACTTAAAATATATCTTTTAGGAGCTGGATTTTTTATGTTTTAAATTAGAAGACGCTGCTTGGTCAGCTATTTCGTTGCCTGTAATGCCGATATGGGATGGATTCCAGATAAGCGTAGTTGTAACTCCTTGGTGTATTGATTGAATAATTGGATGCGTGGGGTATAGGCATTTAGTAAAATTAATAGATGCTAGTGAGTCCGTGAATGTAGCAGAGTGTTTGGATTTGTTTATAATAGAGGAAAGAGCCTGCAATAGAGCGAAGAGTTTTTCTTTATGGATACTGGAATATGAAGGTAAAATCTTCTTTGTAACTCTGGCAACCGAACAGCCAACTCCTTCATTACCTTTTGAGGCGTCGGTGTATAACACCTTGCAATATTTAACGTTAATTATATCCAGAAAATATATTCTCAAGAATTCGTGAGATTTTTCAGTCTCTGGATACTGGGTTAATAATAAATTGATGTTATTCAAACTAATATTCCATGGTGCAGTGAGGGGTTCTAGTTTGAGTTGCATGAGATAGATCAATATCGCCAAGTAATGAAGTGAGAATTTCTATCACGGATTTGCGTTTTAGAGGGGTATTATGACTTATACGTTTAGATATTAGCAACGGGTATACTGGATTTATGAGGTTAGCAGATACTCTGTATGTTACTATGATGGTAGGAAAGGCATTTAAGAATATTCAAGCAATTCCCTCTAATATCCCGAATATGGTGTTTCCAGCTAAGCTAGCTGTCGACAGTCAAACCCAATATTTTCAGTTAATAGACTACTGAAATTTCATCTCCATTTAATCTCATCAACGGGTTTGATTTGCCGAAAAATTGACACCCGTTTTATCAGAACATTTCTGGTTGACTGACTACTCCTTAAACTAATCTCGACGTAGAGGTAGTGTTCTTGCTATGACAAAATATAATTAAGTCGTCAGCATAATGGGTAATTTTAACAAGAGATCGAATGTTTGAAGTAACGTCATTTATAGCAAAGTTGAACAAATGGGGGCCCAGTACCGATCCCTGGGGAACACCATTGTATTGGAAGAATCCGTTGGAAATTGACCCGTTTGCAAACAGTTTAAACGTTCGATCACTTAAAAAGTTTTAAATAAAGGAATAAATGTTAACAGGTATGTGACATTCACTAAGTTTATTGAGAATAACGGGTCTACAAAGAGCATTCGTTGCGTGAATCTGTATAAGAGCTACATTATCACTTGTGTTGTGTTGAGGTCTAACACCTGATTGTGTAGCGGATATAAGTTTATGTTTTTTAAGATACCAAATGAATCTCTTGCTTATAATTCTTTCTTGCAGCTTACAGATAGTACCAGTTAGTGAAATAGGATGATAAGTATCTGCATCCTATTGAGATTTATCTTCATTTTTACTGGGTAAGATGATTGGTGAGGAAACTCTCTGTTAATCCAGATTTTGTTCAAAAGTTTCACAAGAGCATTGAGGACAATTTTTTAAAAAATTGAAAACGAATATGTCTCCATGATTGCATATCTTTTATCGATTTTACAGTATTTGAATACCATCTGCGAGAGAATTCCCCAAATACTTGTAGGGCCACATTGCATATTAGTTTCGTTGATAATTAATATTTTTACTTTCCCGCCCAACCTATCTAATATGCGAGGAAAGTATTGGTTTGCCCCAAAAAAGTTGGAAATTTGAATTTTTTTGAGTTATTTTTACGTTTTCCATCAACAACAACCCAAAAAACGATTTTTAGAAAAAATAAACGGTTTTAAAGATTAAAACTAACTTTTCCACATCTGTAAGATGCTCTGAACAATATTCTATTATAAAATTGTCACTTGTATACACTTCGGGAGATGTATCGTATTAACCGAAATTTCTCCAAAAGTAACCAAAAATGCAGTATATCTGAATGTATAGGACCCGCCGTACTCGCTATAGTCAGCTGAAAATCAATAGGGTACATCTGTAAGACACCTTGAAAAATATCCAATTATAAAATTGGCCACTTGTATACACTCCGGAGGCTGTATCGTACTAAACCTGACATTTCTCCAAAAAGGACAAAAATGTGGCACTTCAGGTACCATAGCACCCGTTGTACTAGCTCTGGTAGATAAAAATCAATAAGGTTCATCTATAAGACGGTCTGAACAATATTCAATTATAAAATGGGTCACTTGTATTCACGCTGGAGGATGTATCGTGCTAACAAATTGAAAATTCTCCAAAAATGACAAAAATTTGGTACCTCAAGTATCATAGCACTCGTTGTACTGGCTTTAGTGAGCTGAATCTCAATAGGGTTCATTTTTGAGACGCCCTGAATAATATCCAATCATAAAATTGGTCACTTGTATATACTCCGAAGACTGTATCGTGCTAACAAACTGAAATTTCTCCAAAAATGACAAAAATGTCGTACTTAAAGTACTATAGCACCTGTTGTACTGGCTGTGGTGAGCTGAAAACCAATATGGTTCATCTGTGAGATGTTATGAATGATTTTCAATTATAAAGTTGCCGACTTTTTGCACTCCGGAGGCTGTATCATGCTAACAAACTGAAATTTCTCTAAAAATGACAAAAATGTCGTACTTCAAGTACCATAGCATCCGTTGTACTGGCTATTGTGAGCTAAAAATCAATAGGGTTCATCAGCGATATGTCTTGAATAATATTCAATCATAAAATTGGTGATTTGTTGCACTCCGGAGGCTGTATCGTGCTAACAAGACATGTAACGAAAAGTGGCCGACGACAACGACGACGACGACGACATACACATAGGAGTTTTTTTCTAAAAACCATTTTTTCGTGTTGTTCTTGATGAAAAACGTGAAAATAACTCCAAAATTTTCATTAAAATTTCAACTTTTTTGTGGGTAAACCAATACTTTTCTCGCGTATAAGATAGGTTGGGCGGAAAAGTAAAATCCTGTGTGTATGTCGTCGTCGTCGTTGTCGTCGGCCACTTTTTGTTACATGTCTTGTTAGCACGATACAGCCTCCGGAGTGCAACAAGTCACAAATTTTATGATCGAATATTGTTAAGAACATGTCACAGATGAACCCTATTGATTTTCAGATCATCAGAGCCAGCACAACGGATGCTATAGTACTATAAGTACGACATTTTAGTCATTTTTTGAGAAATTTTAGTTTATTAACATGATACAGCCTCCGGAGTTCAACAAGTCACCAATTTTATGATTGAATATTATTTAGAACATCCCACAGATGAACCCTATTGATTTTCAGCTCACCAGAGCCAGTACAACAGGTGCTATAGTACTTTAAGTACGATATTTTTTTCATTTTTGGAGAAATTTCAGTTTGTTTGCACGATACATCCTCCGGAGTATATACAAGGGACCAATTGTATGATTGGATATTATTCAGAGCTTCTCAAAGATGAATCCTATTGATATTCAACTCACTAAAGTCAGTACAACGGGTTCAATGATACTTAAGTACCAAATTTTTGTCATTTTTTGAGAATTTTCAGTTTGTTAGCAAGATACAGCCTCCAGAGTGTATACAAGTGACCAATTTTATGATTGAATATTGTTCAAGGTGTCGCACAGATGTACCACCCTATTGAGTTTCAGCTGACTAGAGCGAGTGCAGCGGGTCCCATAAATCCAGATATACTACATTTTTGGTTATTTTTGGACAAATTCCTGTCTGTTAGCACGATATATCCCCCGAAGTGTATACAAGTGACAATTTTATGAAAGAATATTATTCAGGGCCAGAGATGCGGATAAGTTAGTTTTAATCTTTAAAACCGTTTATTTTAAAACAATCAAGGGTAGGTATCTTTTGTTCTTGGTGTAACATGTATATCTTTCTTCGAATAATATAAACTTTTCAAATTCGTCTACACATTTTTCTTTTAGTGTTGATATTGGTGTTTTTGTTAATTCTATTCTACGTAATTATTAATACCAAAGACATATCCGGAAACAGATCGATAGTTTTTGACAAATTTTCTTTCTTTCTCTTGGTATTTCACTAACGTATGTCTATTCATAATTTTTAGTCCGGTTTAGGCATTATTGGGTTTCTTCAGTATAAGATTTTTGTACTCTCATTAAGTATGATAGCTTCTACATCATTTTACCTACTTCTGATTATATATAATATATTAATTGAAACCTTTGAATCGTCAGTAAAAAATGTGAAAGATTAATTCCACAATTTATTGTAGTTTCGAAAATTAATATGAAAATAAAAGATAAATACGATAAATCACTTGTTGATTTCATGTAAATCATAATTATATTCATTCATTAAAAAGAATATAGACATTGATATAATAATATTTTATAAAGGAGAAACATTTTGATAGCTTATCGAGCTTTTAGTCTGTCAGCAGCTGTGCTCCAATTAACTCGGTGAGTTTTTTTCTTCTTCTCTTTTATCTCAACAAGAATTATCTTTTATAATGTCGTTTGTTGTTGGTTTCTAAGAATGTTTTTTTAATAATAACAGATATATTTATTAATAAAATTTTCATAATAGTTATTTTGAGTTTATTAGAGCGTAAACATTACTATATAGTGTGTCCCGTAAATTAGTTCAACAAAGAGTATCTTTTATATCGGAAATTTAGTCACAAAAGTTAGTAACTGATAATAAAATTTTAGGAATCCCTGGTACAATGCCACTGGCTTTTTTCACGAAATTAATACTGTGATTGTGTTTTAAACAGACTATAACCTTTAAAACGTTTCAGATTTCTATTTCTATCCCCCGAGAAATGAATGAGTTTTTATTCTACACATTATCAGTCTCTACCTCACAAACTAACAAGGTTGGAGAAACTTTGTTTTTGGGGATTTTTGAATGTATAATAAAACTTGTTTATGTTATTTATAATTTTGAATAATTTGAGATAAGATCTTGTTTTCAACATTGTCGAGTATATAAATAAGAGCAAAAAGATGTTATAATGGGCGTTTATTGTATTATTTGATCTGTTTCATTATACAGGGTGATATACATATTAGCAATGTGAACACATTTTTAGTTATTTTTGTCTGTTATGTTTTCTACCCTTTCATTATGAACGAATTGTATTGTAGTATTGTATGAACTCAAATAAAAGTAACAACTGTCACTTTGACTGTTCGTTAATGAAACGATATATTATATAAAAATACTTATTTCATACTAAATATTCGAAACATATCGATATCTTAAATATATACAGGTCGGATATTTTGGAAAGTAATAGAGATATTTTAATTCTGCAAAATCCAATTTGTAGAGCGCTAAGGGAGCTTCAGGTTTGGATATAAATTAATGTAATGTTTTTGTTATTTATTTAAACAATAAACGGGTGGGATAAATTTCAAACACACGGTAGGTTCACTTACTTAATTTATTTAAACACTAAACTAAGTCTGGTCACAAAAACAATGTTTAGATAATATAGTCGTAAACAGTTATAAAAAAAACAGTGCGTTTCCGCCATAATTTTAACTTTGATACCTGGCTTAGACAGGGTCGGATTTAGGGACTATACCAGTGTGCTGTTTCGTAACATTAACTTTACGTCAATATCTAGACGGTGCTGTGGTCAAGAATATTTTGTTTGGTGGCAGGAACTTTCAAATGTAGTACACTTTGTAGAAAATACATTTTTAACAAAATTTTATTCTTTGAACTAATTCGGTAAATCTAACCATTTTTGATACAGTGTGTCCGTGAATAAAGTTCACCATAGGACTAAATTAGTTATCCTAGTTCTTATATACAAGGTATTAATATATTAATAAAATATGAAAATTTTGATTGTAATCCAAAATACAGGCCGAATACAAATTTTCAAATCAAAATTATGGGAAACAAAAAAATCTCTCTGATTATTGTACTAACACAAATTTTTGTACTTTAGTGGAAACAATACTGCGTTTACAATTATCTACGTCGACTCTTACGACAAGCAGTATTTTTTTGAAAATCAGACAGATTTCATACTAATGAATAAGCGTTTCGGAACATCAGTAAAAAGAGTATGTACATATTCTGGTGCCGACATTCCCTCGGACCATATTCTCCTGGTAGCAGTAATCAAAACTAAGATCACCAACATCAAAACCCATATAGAACAGAGAAAGATAGACTACGATAGAATTAAAAGCGGAGATATTAGGAGCAAAATGGTTGCGGAAATTAATGAAAGAATAATGACTTCCGTAGGACCGAAGTTGGAGGAGGATGCAAGTATAGATGACGTATGGGAAGGAGTGGAACAGGCCATGACAAGGGTCGCAGAAAATGAGCTAGGTTATAAGCAGAAAACACAATTGGATGACAGCAGAAATCATGGTACTTTTCGACGAAAGAAGAAAATGTAAAAATCAAGAAAATTCTAAGAGCTATAAACACATCCAAAAAGTTATTAGAGCAAAAATAAGAACAGCAAAGAACGACTGGTTGAAGAAACAATGCAAGGAGAGAACATCTATAGGAAGTACACGATGAATTTAACCTACACAGAAAGATGAAAGAGGCGTCTTGAGTTTACAGGAAAAGACACTTCTCTAATATAGAAAACGATTATGGAGAGATGGCGCAGGATGATTAGCAGCGAAAAATTATTTGGGAGAAATATATTAGCAGCCTTTTCAATGATAACAGACCTGATATAGAAGCCACGGAGGGCCAAGATCTGCCTGGACTCCCTATCACCAAAGAAGAAGAGTAATAAATACGTCAAAGGACAGGAAGACAGTTGGTCCGGACGGCATACCTGTCGAACTACACAGAACCAACAAAGATCCTTAGAGGGGTCAGACAGGGATGCGTTTTCTCTTCACTCATCTTCAATCTATACTCTGAAATCATAAAACATCTTCAAGGATGCACTCGAGGAACGCAGCTTGGGTATTAGGGTGAATGGAGTGTGGGTCAACAACATACGAAACGCAGAAGACACAGTCCTAATTGCTGACAATATGAAAGACTTGCAGGACCTTCTTGATGCCGTGGGCGATAGTAGCAATAGCTAGGGCCTCAATATCAACACCAAGAAGACAACATTCATGATAGTTTCTCGCAAGCTGGAAGAACATTGTTGGAATTTACAATAGGTAATTCCAACTGTTCTAATTATATATTTCGAGACACCCTGTACATATGTATTTGAACCGACGTAGATGTCGCTGGGTGTCTAACAGTAACGAATCTCTGCGCGCGCAATTTCAAAGTACTGCAGTATCTTTCGCCCTAGGCACACCTACTGTGAGAGTGTCTACACTTTTTAGACAAAAACTAGCCCTATGTAAGAGTTTCGAGCTTTACAGCTATATTGTGAAGTTAGTGCGTTGTTGTTCAAGTTGTGTAACTAACTCAGTTATTCGCCGTGGTCTTTCCTAAAAAGCCGGTAGTTGGTTCTCTCTCTAACACGTTTAGATTGCCGTGTACGTTGCCCAAGAAGCCGGTATATCTTTCTCACTCTCTCTCTACATCAAATCACAATTACATCCATCGCACGTTATCAATTCTCTCTTCTCTCTATTGAAACATTTATCAAGTTTCTGATACATAGTTTTTCTTTTCATGTAGTAATTATTTTATGGTAATCGCCAAGATTACAGTGTTGCCAAATATTGGCAAGAACAAGTCATGGTAATAATATTTTCACATGTTTATTTATTTTGTTTTTATATGATCTTTCGAAGTTGTTCCATTAAAGATCAGTTGAAATTAATTTGACTATTTATTGACATCTCAGTAGTTTGTTTAACCTTTCGTGGTCAGCGGAGACAGGATAGTTCACTTAGATGTCAACAACCACCTCCTCAAAAATTATACAGTCCACTGAAGTTACTGCCCGTCTTCGCTCCCCCACAAACATGAAAATGCAAGCTTAACACACAAGAGATGCCCCATTGAAAGAGTATATAAATTTAAATATTTATGCACGTGGCTATGTCAAAACTGGGCGTCCGAAACGGAAATCAAATGCCGGAAATCAAATGCCGAAGTTAAACTAAAATATATTAGACTTTGCCAAAAATTACATTCCATATGCAACATATGAAATTTTTGCCCGAAGCACATTTATGAAATTCAAGAAAGTTCTTACCAACACCGATTTTGACCTCGACCTAACAATCAGATTTGTAAAATGTTACGTGTGGTCAGTGTCACTGTACGGTATGGAGGACTGGACGCTAAAAGTAAACACCATGAATAGACTTGAAGCTTTCGAAATGTGGACCTACAGACGAATACTGAAAGTCCCATGGACGGCCAGGAAAACGAACGAGGGAGTCCTACGAACGATTAAAAGAGAACGCGAATTGCTGGAAACCATCAAGCGCAGAAAAACAGCATATCTAGGCCACATAATACGGAATGAAAGATACCAATTCCTACAATTAGTAATCGAGGGAAATATTGAGGGGTGGAGAGGAGTCGGCAGGAAGAAGATGTCATGGCTCTGAAACGTGAGACAATAGACAGGGCAGAGAACAGTAGGAGACCTATTCAGCACCATCAAAAATAGAGAAGAGTGGGTATATCGCAAACATCCTTTAATGGATAAGCAGTGGAAGCAGAAGAAGTATAAATACTGTTCTAAATCGCTGTTTAAACAACAGAAATTTGAAAAAACATCGAGAAACCAAAAGAAAAATTTGGGAAATTAGAAAAAAATTAGTCAGAATCGAAAAAAATCTAAAAATTCAACCAAAACTTTAAGAATTGCAAGAAACTCTAAACAAATGTGAGAAAGTCGGATAAAAAATGTGAGAAACTGTAAAAAATAGTGAAATTAAATAAATATAAAAAAAACTCTAGAAAAAATTGGAAAATCGTCCTTATGCTCGAAGCTTAGGCGCTACAGTCACAGTGGCTCCGTTTTCGGCCGAATTGTTTTTCGGGCAATGATGGCCGAATAGATAGTTCTTCTAAAGAAAATTATAAGTAGTGGTCACAGTGGTACCGTTTTCATCTAAACATATTGTGAAATTTGAAAGTTTCACCTGATAATAGTTATATCGCAAAATGAATTTAGACACGTCTTTAACAGCAGTCAGATATACCATCTAAGTATTAGAATTAAGAAAAGCACCGAATGTTACACAAACCATATTTTTCGCTACAGAAGATTTGGTGAATATAATACCCTCTTTTTTCAGTGAATGAAACAATCAATAAAGTTTTTGATTATACGAGAATTTTTATAAAATGTAAACACACGAATTTGCATCAACATTAACTCTATTCGGCCAAAAAAAAAATACTTTTGTATTCGTCCGATGCCCGAAGAATTCAGCTGAACTGGTTGGTCCGAATCGGTTGTACTGTTACCATATCGATAGAATGTCTAGAGATTAAAACGTTCGGACGTGTCGGCCGATAACGCCCGAAAAAAAATTCGGCCGAAAACGGAGCCACTGTGACCGTAGCATTAGAAACTTCAAATTGATCTGGCTCTATTAATACTGTGTAAACAACAAAAATTTGAAAAAACCTCGTGAAAACAGAAAAAAAGTTGGGAAATTAGAAAAAAATAAAGAAACCCGAAAAAAAAGTGGAATTTGAAAATGTTGAAAAAAATCTGAAAATTCGACACCATTTCTAAACAATTCGAGAAACACGCAAAAATCGACAAAAAATTTAAAATCGCCCCTATACTTGGGCAGGAAATATGTTAGATCCTCCAAATTGGATTGAATTATCTTATTGGTGAAATTTCGAAAAACGAAATTTTTTTGGAAAAAACAATGGAAGAAACTCGAAATACTTCCGTGCAATTTGAAATAATTGGAAAAGGATCTGAAAATTCGACCAAACTTCGAAAAATTACGAGAATTTCGAAAAAAGTGCGGGAAACTCGAAAAAATTCTAAAATTAAAAAAAACATTGAAAAATTATAGTAGGGGACGAATGGGGGTTCTACGATATTTACCCTCACTCCCACAAATATATCCCCCTCTCACCCCTACTTCCAAACCACGCCCATATACCGCCACTCCAGCCCATATACTCCCGCCACTAAAATCCCTCCCCGACCCCCCCCCCAAGTTCATCAATTTGATTTTAGACGTCACCAAACCGGTTTTCGAGGTCATCAAACTGGTTTCAAATATTATCAAACCGGTTTGATGACCACCAGATCATGACCTCTAAAACCGGTTTGGTGCCTCTAGGCCAATAACCTCTTGTAGGGGTGGGGGTTACATCTGCAGGAATAGGGGGTTGCAGTGTGGCTGGAGAGGGGGTATATGAGCTGGAGGGTGGGGTATATGGGCGAGAGTATATATGTCGCAGAACCCCCCGGTCCTATAAGAGTTTCGGAAAAAGTAGGAAACGGAAAGAGAAGCACTCTGGCGTTGGTTTCCTGGGCTGGATCACGCCGCTAGATCCAAAAATTCTTTGAATCCCAGTAAAAGCAAACTACATCTCCTCACGGGCACCTTACAGGACACTGCCATCTTAAGAAGTCCCTAATGAGAATAGGTCTAACTAAAATTAACGAGTGTACATAAAAGAACTTAGAATACACAAAAATTATAAAAAATGCAAAAGAAACTCGAAAAAAATGCGAGAAAGACGAAACAATGTCATACAGTCGAAAAAATGCGAAAAAGTCTGAAACAATTCCGTGAAACACGAAAAGATATAAAAAAAATTCGACCTAAAATTAACAAACCGGCTGTATACTTGGGCTGAAAGTGTGTTAGATACATATAAATGCGAGAATTTAAACCTTAACGCGAATGAGCCTATTTATTGCAAACCTTTATTACCGGATACCTACGGAGTCACAGTTAGTTAATTCTTACCTACTACAGTTAGAATGAACACACAAATTTCTAGATTTTATATGTTTACGTATGTCTGGCTCTTAATGTATTACTTTTTGGTCAATCCTGTTTTTATATACAACTTGCACTTTTTCCTCTAAAAATCGTGACACCGATGATTGAAAATAAAACGAAACTTTTGATCGTCTCATGGGGAAATTGGCAAATATTTCAATAATATTTCATTGACGAGCCACAAAATGCGGATATTGGATTTTCTCCTGTCGGTTTTATGATAAATCACTTAATGCCATTTAATCCCGCAGCTCATTCTAAGACAATGTTAATTTATTCATGCCCGTCGGTATTTGATAAATGGAGTGTCCGGCGTTGCGGACTTGGCCCGTGATATTTCTCAACTCGGATTATGGTTTATGAACAACGCGCGTATATATTTCTACGTTCATTGTACGTACGTACACTTCCCAGCGAGAGGATTTATTGCGGATTTAACATTGAAGAACGCACCTCAAACTAATCGTTAGTTGTGTAGCGAGATATTTAATCAGCCGGCGTTGTCATATAAAACTTATAAAATATTTTGAGGAATTTAACAACATTAAAAATTGTCGATGTTACAAAACAATCTATATACAGTGAAAATTATGAGGGCACACATGTTTTATCATCAATGTGTTAGAAAGAGGTAAAATACATCATTCTTTTTCGCTAACAGGATATCATAAAGTGGAAAACGGTAGAAATATACTCCCACCACGTGCAAAGGTATGTCTGGTAGGCACCGCTTTCGAGAGACGTGCAAATACAGACGTGTAATGTGGACAGTTTAGTTTATTAATTGAGAAATAATAAGATTGTACTAAACTGATATCTTAATGCAATGAACAATAAAAAAAACCAACATTACTTTCGTGTATCCCTTCATGATTAATTTACAAAGAAATAATTCAGTAGTAATAATCTAATTTACTATATTAGTTCGGTTAGTATTGGAATAAGTAACATAACATGCGAAATAAAATTTGTATTAATAATAATATGTGTTTCCAAATATCTCAATTCTCATTTTTCGCTAACAGGATCTCATAAGTGGAAAACCCACAACGCCGGCCTCTTACTCTTTGTAGCTTCTAACAGTATTGCCAATTTTCATTGTATATTTATGTTAATTGTAAAATGCATTGTTCTAACACGAGAACAAGTTTTAAGAAGATTTTAATTATGATAATTCAAGAGGTTGTAACAGATCAACATATAATTAATTCCATCTATTCGTTGAATATTTTATTGTAATGCTGGAAATCGTTCTAGTTTTCAGTGAAATTGGTTTCGAAACATCTGCTGTGTTTCGAATGTGTTTGAAAAAAAATTTTGGTATCTTTATCGTTTGTATGCCAATGAGAACGAATTCTCTGTGTAAACACACACACAGTACAAATTTAAAAAAAAAACGAAAATAAAAATAAAATCGAATTCTAATGAAAGCGCCTAGAATTTTTAAATAATAGTAATATTATGATATGTATTAAATTAAAAAATAAAACTTCTTAATTCTTCAATAAGCTTACATCAAATGTTCGAATAAACCCAGTTCTGAACTACCCAGATTGTACATTTAAACATCTTCAAGAGGCGCACGCGCGATTCGTATTCGTCTGGTATAATAATCTACGATGGCTTTTAATTCTCTGTCTCATGATTGTCCTTCTCTAACACACTGGTAACGCCATGTGCCCATTATAAGTTCCCTTTGGCCGTGAGAGGTTATCGTTTTACGTTGAAATTAAATGTGACCGATTCCTCTCACAAATAAGAAGGAAATTTTTAAGGGCACGCGTGGCACCAGATACTCATTACGTTAGGCTTCTTCCCGAGCGTCTTTCAGGCAGAAATACTCGCGATCGAAAGATGCGTGGAAAGAAACTACCAGAAATGTGACATATCGATCCATTCTGATAGTCAAGCAGCTATCAAAGCATTGAGCACCCATGTCATTGACTCAAAGTTGGCATGGGAGTGCCGAAGAAAATTTGATGAATTAGGCAAGAATAACAGGGTCTCTTTATTCTGGGTTCCTGGCCACTCGGGAATCACGGGAAATGAAGAGGCCAATACACTTGCCAGGAAAGGAGCACAAACGCCCTTTATTGGCCCGGAGCCTTTCTGTGGTGTAGCAAAATGCTCCTACAAGAAAGAGTTTCGGAAGAAAGAGGAAACCGAAAGAGAAGCACTCTGGCGGTGCCTTCCCGGGTTGGAACATTCCAATAAGTTCCTGGGGAACTTTGACACTGCTAGATCCAAAAAATATTTGGACCTCAGTAAAGATAAGCTACATCTCCTCACGGGCTTTCTTACAGGACACTGCCGCCTTAGGAAGCACTTGATGAGAATAGGTCTAGCAGAGATTGACGAGTGTAGATTCTGAGGGGAGGAGGATGAAACTCCTGATCACCTAGTTCTGGAATGCCTCGCCATTGCAAGCCACGCAAGAAATACTTTGGACAAGAAACTTGTAAGAGTGAGGACCTAACCTCGTTGAAGATGTCTCAAATACTAGAGTTTATTAGAACCTTGGAACTGGAAGGTGAGCTGTAGTAGTACCGACAACAGCTCTGATAGGGGGGTACAATAAACCTTTGGTTTCAGTGCACTGTAACCCCGTTAAAATCTAATCTAATCTAATCTAAGGGCACGCGTGGATTGAAAATGAAGAGAGGGGACAAATAAAAGTAGAATAATAAGAGCTCTAAGCGAAATCGTTTTATCAGGAGCGTAGGAAACAGAGGCGGTTTACATTGAGATATTTTTAAAACCAGTAGCAGTTGAACAAATATTAGCATACGACTTATTTCTCATTTTATGATATCCTATTAAAGAAAATGGTGATACACTGAATACGCTTGTTTTATTACAACATATTGTCGCTTTTGGACTCTGTATTGTTGCCATAGATTATTCCTTATGATGTTAATGAAAATTATTATGCTTATATTCATTATTTGTACCCTCAATATCGACGAATGTAATTTTTTTAGCTATCTTCCAGTGATTTTTTAGTGGTACATATTTCAAATACCTACTAGGTAGGTTTTAATTTATTGTTCAAATTATATTAGCGTGTACTACCCGAACTGATATAGTGAATCATGAAGGGATAAACGAAAGTAATGTTGATTTTTTCATTGTTCATTGCATTTAGCTATCAGTATAGTACAATCTTATTATTACTCAATTAATAAACTAAACTGTTCACATTACACATCTGTATTTCTAACATTAACTTCTTTCATTGCGATCTTTAACATAATGAGTTGTTTATAACACATTTTGCTGTGGTAAAGTGACTAGTAATAGCCTGAATGCATTTATAATTTGTTTATTTAAAACTGTAAGTAGAAGCCAGACATAAAAGCTACTGTACGCTTCTCGAAGGCGGTACCTGCAGACATCTCATTACACAGTTATTTCGTTTCTCACTTTATGATACCCTGTTAGCGAAGAGGAGTAATACACTGAATTTATATGTATTTTGTCTCTTTCTAACACATTGATGATAAAACACATGTGCCCTCATAATTTTCCTAATACTGTATAGTGCGCGCTGAAAGTATGGAAAATTCTTCTTCTTCTTACAGTGCTATATCCGAGATCGGACCTGTATTGCTTTGGTTTTGTTCATTTATTAATAATCTTACTGTTTATTGAAAGATGATTATAACGTAACTTTATTTTTTAATGACGTCAAAAATATGTGTCTTCTTCATAGAAATACAGTTTTCAAAGAAGCTCTCATGCCGAACCATTCTAAGAAGGTAATTAACAGCTCTAAAAATTTCATGTGAATGAGGTTCACCAATATTTTTCCCTTACAATAATTGTAATAAAAATGAAATATCCAAGCAATAATTCTCATTATTTTATAATAATTCGAGAAGTAGTTTAATTCCATAGTAGAATACCGTCCTTAAAACACCAAATTTGAGACTACCGATTTCTTCCTCTTTTCTTTATTGACTTCCTCCTCATTATCAATAATCTCACTGTGTGGCCATTTATCTCGCTCTTTCATCAACCAATTTGGACCCCTTCACCACTGTTTCTTCAATAAAATTTTGCTCTTGCAGCCCCTAGAGACAATATCTGCAGGTTATAATGATGCCATTCACTAATTTGACTACAAGACCTTATTTCCTTTACTTCATACGCCAATATTTGGAGTATTTAGTAATAATTGTACCTTTCAGTTTGCAATATTTTATTACTCATTACTGATAATCAGTCATTTTGTTTGACTCTATGGTTCATATCGAATAGGGACACTGCAGACCGTGCCATCTAGCCATCTATAGAGCCTGTCGAGTAACTAAAATCGGTAGATAAATCCAAAAAATTAACGAAAACTGTAACCTCGTTAGTTATCAAATTTTATTGATTTTTATTACTGCGTATGCGCGATATCATATTGCTCGTCCCCACATGTTATATATTATACTGTTATCATTTCTTAGTTCAAGTGTAGAGGTTATTACAAGGTTCCGGTATTTTGGTGTATTTTTTAATTGCTATAGTGTAATATTTATCTGTTGTTTCGTTGCTTTATTGTTATTAATTGAAAAGACAATGTCAAAGTGTATTCTGAAGGAGTCTAATAAATGGTGTACTCGGTAAGTTTTATTAAAAAAATTTGAGCATTTTTTCTTTCACAATTAACAACCATGATGTTTATTTTCATAAAACACAGAATTTTTACTAATTTTATCGACAACTTTAGAGATCATGGTTGTGTTTTACATTAGATAAACTGAAAATTGCAACAATAATAAAGTAAATATTTCTTTTTACAGTTTTGTTCCTCCAACCCAGGAAGATAAAATTAATATGACTGAAAAACAGTGGCAATAAATCATTAAATTTGTCGACGAGGAAACGATGGAGGATATGATCTCTTCATTTTCAAAAACAGTGTTTCTTTAGATTTGAGAAAGACGAAGAGAGGTTAAGACAGTTTGATTTGCCTTCCCATATGAGTGGAAATTAACAAAAATTGATGGTAAGTTTTATTGTATTCAATATAGCATGCTATAATTTTGGACATTTTAAAATGTAAATTGAGTGAATGAAAAGAGGAGTACTGAGTGTTTAATTTTATTAAAATTCCAGCTAAGCGCTTTCAGCCATTGGGCAATTCTGAAAGCTCTCGTCAAGAAAAAACCATACAGAAGGTGTCAAAAAACATCGAACCCTGTAACTGCTACATACAATGAAACACAGTGTGTGATGTTACATCATTATTTAAGTAAAATTTGTTAAAATTACTCTATAAAAAGCGTGTACAATTGTAATTCACATAACGAAACGTCTAATTTGAAATTATCAACTAAATGATATGTGTGTACACTCTCTTTATAGGGCAGTTTTAACAAATTTTACTTAAATAATGATGTAAAACATCGAACATTTTATTTCATTGTATGTACATTCTACCTGTTTTATGTTTTTCTCTTGTCGACAGCTTTGAGAATGACCTAATGGCTGAAAGCGCTTAGCTGGAAATATCCGATAAAGACAAAAAATAAAAAATCAATAAGTCAACAAATAGTTGAAACCCGAAAAAATCAAGAATTTCTAAATCGAAAGCTTCAAAAAAAGGAATTCCAAAAAACAAAAAAAATTTGAACATTCAAACATTTTCTGATATTTTTTTGGCTTAGTACAAAAACATGTGTAAACTTATTATTTCAATAGTAAGCGCATTTTGTTTTCTTTTGTTCACATAAATTTTCAAACATATTTGTGTGTTTACTTATTTATTGTTGTTATTTTCTATGTTTACTTGTAGAACCTCAACCAGAAACGAGGAAGGACTTCCACGAGACGGTGGGATTTTTAAGAGCCCTTAAGAAACATTTTAACAATCATAGACTGCCAGGAGCTGCAGAGTAACTTAAACTGCATTATGCGATGATTTCATAAGAACGGAATGCTTTTAAATGTAGAAATATACAAATATGCAATATACTAGGTTTAAGCCTGTAATATAAACATATTTAATACTTCCAGTAAAGAAATAAAAATGTGTTTTAAGTGGAAATGAAATGTTAGATATATTATTTTAAATGTTGTACAGTCAAAAGTGCTGTTTACCACTCTTATATGTAATTACTTGGCACCTTGTATTTACAGAGCTGGGCAGTAGTTAACAACATTTCCTTTAATAGTATATTACATTACAAATCATGAAAGTGAAATTTTGCAGAAGAGGATGCTTATTGAAGAGTACGAGGATGCGTAGCATCCGAGTATCTCTTTGAAACATCCGAGTCAAGCAGAGACACTTTCATGACCAGTGATGTATTATATTTTTTCTGAAATAGTTTTTCAAAACAGAAATGATAATGCTTTGCATTATATACCTGGAATAAACTTTTCTAATGTGCATAATACTAGTGTCGGCTGCATTAACATTAATTTTCATTTTCATAGTTCTAATACAAATTAATAATATATGTTGTATTTGATTGTTAGTGTTTTAAGTTATATTGAATAAACGTTTCATAAGATCAGTGACGATTTCTAATTCAATTGCAGTCTAAAAATGACAGATGAGTCTTGTAAAGTGACAAGAGTCTTGTAAAAATCATGAAAGTGACTAGTCTTTAAAGTGACACTTTCATCACCATCTGAGTTCTGTCATGACAAGCTTTCTTGACGATTTCAGAAAAAAGTATTTTAATTACTTTTGTTCTAACATCCACAGTAATTTTACTCAAATGTTTTCTTTAACAAAAAGTTGCCAAAAATAGTAGTTGACTACTCATTGCTAACACTTTTTTTGATTAAGTAAGTAGCAGTTATAATTCAGCAGTTTGTCCAGCTCTGTGTGTTTATACGAGTAGGTATAATAATAAATAAATAAATTAATATAAACTTATCATAAATAATTTTCTACTTTTGTCTTGATTTAACATCATTTAAAAATCTAATGATACTCCAATCTAGAATGTATGTTACTCAAATTATTTTTTAATTATTGCATTGTTTTTACATTATAGTTCATTTATTGTCATTCTGTTTGTTAAGAAAAGTACTTTCTGAAAGAAATTATTTGTTGTGTATTTTTAAACCAAAATATATAAACTGTTTACATGATTACCGTTTTATTTTTTCCAATTTAATTAACCATTTATGGTCCATCTTTTGATATTTCATTTAATTTAACTCATTATTGAGTTAAATTGAATGAAATGTTAAATGATGGACCGCCAAAACCTAAAATTACAGAAATCTTTTCAACATCACTCAATTGTTTAGTCGACAGGCTCTTTAGATGGCGCCACAATCAGTGTCTCATCTATCTGTGGGTTATCTGTGATGTACACTCTGTCATTATCATTCTGGTCAGATCTATTAATTTTTATGGGATATGCAATTTTGTCATGCCTTTTACCAGTATGTCTCTTTTCAGACTATCTTGATCGTAACATTTTTCTATAATTTGGTTTAGATTATGAATATCATCTATTGTTGATCTCCTATTATACATAGCCGAAATTTCGTTACTGTATCTTATGGAATGACATAGATATCCATACTTTTAGGCGTGGACTATACAAGGTGATTCTATATAAACTGGGAAAACTGATGAATTACCCCCGATTGAAAATTTTTAGAGTACAGTAGAATTCACGTAAAATATCAAGGGTTGGCAACGTAGCGTATATTGCTGTTCACTAGCTTCAAAAATGTCGACGCTACGGGAAGATTTCGAACGGTCAGGATGAGTGTATTATAATATGCGTTTACGTAGACTGACAGCTTTTAAAAAGTTTGTGACATTGTAATTGGCTTCAGTAAATCGTTACTTCAACAGTTCATTATTCTGTTGATATATAAATAAATTGCTTGTTCACGTAACGAAGCTTCAAATAAGATTTTATGTATTATAATTGCTTTTATAGTCAATTATTCATGATATAGTATGGTGTTTTTCACACATATCTGAGTTTTTGTTAATGAAAATGTGCTTCAAACTTTTTCGAGAAAGATACTGCCAATAATGGATTTAAAAGTTGATCTGATTGTTTTTCAATATTAATTTTGACTCTAATGTCAAATTTTTGAATAATACCTACCAAAAAACACGATTTTTGGTTATATTAAATATTTTTATTGCAATATCTACACTGAAAACAATTCAATATTTTAATGTTGGTTTTTCGAACTAAACCTAGCGCAATATTAATATTGTATCAGAGGGGGTTTCTTTCCAAATTATTTATTATCAGAAATCAATGATAAGGACCAGGTCCTCCAATTTTCGTTGCCTTGGTTATAAATGCGTCAAAGACTACTCCTCTGCAAAAATTGGCCCAATCCACTAACGTATGTTGCGCGAGTCTTAGCTGTTTTGCATTCGCAATAGCTGGTCTTTATTGACCCACAGATGAATAAATCTCAACATTGTCCAAATGGGCAAGTGGGATTCATAAAAAAACTCCTGTAACGTAAAGATGCCCTAAAATATTTAAGGGGGTGGATTATTTCTAAATAATATATATTTTGGTAACTAATTTGCGTTACAAAGTATTGAATATTAAGTAATTCAAGAAGGGGAAGGGAATATAATCATTGAATTCACCCTTTCCCTTCTTGAATAACCTGATGTGCGTTACAAAGAATTGGATATGAAGTTATTCAAGAAGGGTAAGGGAATATAATCATTGGATTCACCCTTTCCCTCCTTGAATAACTTAATGTGCGTTACAAAATATTGGATATTAAGTTATTTAAGAAGGGGAAGGGAATATAATCATTGGATTCACCCTTTTCCGTCTTGAATAATCTGATATACGCGTTACACAGTATAGGATATTTTTCAAGGGGAAGGATATATGCATATTACTTTCACTATGAGGAAAACTATGTGCGAAATTTACATATATTCAAAACTGAAGTTTATATATATTTACCTTTTATTACGAATTATACATTTCTTTTGATTTTTTTTATATGTCCATTATATTTCTAACGAAAACCATCTATGGAATCTGGCCGTGGTGTCATTTTGAAATGACCGTACCAAAAATTCACTGGACACTTAATTTCATTATTTGCGGGTATTAAACCCAAACGCTGCGCTTGCGATATAATCATTATTATTTCGTCTAGATTAATAAAATTCATTTTTGTCGGAAACCAAGAAAATATTAAATATAGAAGCGCAACAAAAATAAACAGACACACAATACCAACGGCAACAAATAATAATGACAATAGTTTGAAACTTTTATGACAGAAATAAATTTTTTGTTATTGCCATTGTTGTATAACTTCTAAAAGTGAACCTTTCAAAAGTGAATATGAATATTTTCATTAAAATAAGAGACCGCCAAGATTTTTTTCTCTTTTAAGCTTCTACAAACATAATCTACCCAATAAACTGAAAATTTTAGTAATACAAGAAAAGCCCGTAAACTGCATTTATACCTTTTTATATTTGGATATTTCAATTTATTTACAATAACCCGTAAGTAGCCATTTGTTGGATTGCTCTGCCTTATTATATATTCATGCTAAAATACTTACCACAAAAATACAAATATAAAAATAGGAAATAGTCTTTAAATATAAAATTATCTAAAACAAGCACAAAACACCACTAAAATTCATGTCCAAACTTCACGTTTACAAAAACACTGTCAACTTCCTTTTGATCGAAGACGGGACGCCACTGGTATACGTGTCAAATTTGTGACGTGGCTTAAGCGACGTATAAATGTTATACTCCGGCGACTTATACGCTGCTCAGGTTTAACCTACACCCTTTAAGAAGTTGTAAGTACAAAATAAATTAATATAATATAAAAAATTCTTCTACACCCTTTAAGAAGTTGTAAGTACAAAATAAATTATTATAATATAAAAAATTCTTTATTTATATTTAAAATCAAAACTGTAGTGGTAACACTCAACATTGTATTATGGGTTGGCAATGCTGAGGGACATATATCTAATTGAAATATAATGATCCAGATTTTCCAGCGCATTTAATTCTAATGTGCTTGCCGTCAATGGCTCCTACACAATTGGGAAATTTCAATTTTCTATAAAACTGTTCAGCAATGGACGAAAACATTACTCTGTTGGAAAAGACATATGCTTTTGGTATAAAGTGTTCCATATAACATGTGACATTCGAAATGAAAATACCAATGATCGAAACGAAGCTCCAGTTGCAAGATACCTAAAACAAAACAAAAATGATAATCTACGTTTTTGATAAAGAGGGTAGTTGTTTTTTTTCATTTTAACTCTCCTAGATATATTTTACAATGCGTATCTAGTCAGGTCCCCCCTTAACTTTTGAATCGATTGGTATATTTTCGTGAAAATATGTATGTATTTTATTTGATGTATAAAGTTCTGGACATAAAACATCCAAGAAAAGTATCCCAAATCTTGTCAGTTTATTTAAAAAAAATAAATCATGCAATTGTTAAAAAAATGAACAAATACAGTATTCCAAATTTTCTTTGCAGAAGATGTTGTGCGTCAAAAATGGCGAGGATTGCGTGATACCTTTAGAAAGGAAATTTCTAAACTTGATGAGAAAAGAGTGGGGATGCTGCTGATGTTGAACCACAATCAAAGTGGCAATTTTTCAAAAACATGCTCTTTATAAAAGATCAATTTGCACCCAGAAAAACAACAGGTAATATTGAAAATCGTAGACAAGAATATTCCACTTATGACGATACCGTAGAAGATTCAACATTGAGTCCAATGAACAATAGCGAGCAGTCCCAACAAGGAACTGAAACTGAAATAGAGCAACAAAACAAAACTACTTCCATTAATCCATTGTCTTCCAAGGAAAAAAAGAGGTCAACAATGGATGAGGCAAAATCAAACAAAACTAATCCTCCACTAAAAAAAGGAAAACTTCTTGAAGATGACGCAATTCAACAACTTATGGGTATTGAAAAAGAAGAATTGCAACATTTAAAGCAGCAGTTTGAGCATAAGCAGGATGATGACACATATTTTCTATTAAGTCTCATCTCATATATACAGCCACTGCCTACGTATAGAAAGCTATATCTTGGATCTAAATTTATAGAGTTGATTATGTAGAAACATGCCCTTCCTTCACCTGGAACTCACCTTCAATCGACCTCTCGTCAGTTTATTCCAGTCCCAACTCCGTCACCGGCATACAGTACCACAACAGAGTTTTCACAGCCACCGACTCCTACACAGCAAACAAATGGTTATAACTTCAATACATCTAACTATATTAATAATTATACGGATAATACTGCAGCAGGATATTTAACTAACTTTCGGCCAAATCATTTTGACTAAGTTATGAGTAAAAATATGTGTTTAATGTGTTTATGAAAAATTGATTTTACTTACCTTAATGTTACTATCAGCTTATGCTTTGGCGATATACACTCCCGAAAATTCGAGTACTTAGAAATGTGACTCTCAACATTCTCTAATACATAGTCGAATGTGGATTAAGTCATTCTCGTGTATTCAAAAAAATTTTCATCATTTCTCCTCAATTCTTCAAATGACCTTCCAAACTCTCCTTTTTTATTTCTGGATAAAAAATAGTTATCAACCCATTTCCTTCTTTTTTTTTGCAGTAGAAAATATTTCAGTAATGGTGATATTTCTAAAAGATACAACTTTGAGATAGAAGCCATATCACAAGATGAGCAATTACGTTGAATTTAGATCGCTACTCTATTCGTAAATGAGCTGATCCAGTGTAACTACACACGTCGTCTCATTCGTAATAAATAGTTCGTACGAATTCGTACATACAAATTTTCGTACGAATTCTTATCCAATGTAACCGCAGCCTAATTAGGGCTCTTTTGCGCATCGGGTAACATGTCTCCCACTCTTATAGCTACAAATCTACGTGCTTGGAAGTTATTTGAATCTCCAAGTAACCAGCGTTGCCATACGCAATGCACGGCGCTAATGGATTAACTTACGTAATTGTTTATAACTTTGACTATTTTTGCTGGCCCCTATTGTCCAGTTGATCGTTTATTCTAGATGCCATTTCAAATCTAGTGAGACCAAAATTATAACGTTCGGTGGTCTAGACTAGGTATATCACGAATTGGCACTTGTGAACCATGAAATAAGTCGCGAAAACTCAATCCATAGTGGTTTACTATTGATAATGTGAAAACAGTAAATTTTGAAAACTGTGCTCCTTTCTGAAATATTTTTCATGTTATAAATAAAAAAGAAATAAAAAAAATGCGATTTTTCGCAATAAATCGTTAATAAAAAAATAATAAATAGGATTAAATTGTCAAAAACCTTACGCAATTAAAATGTGAAGTACCTTTTAATGGCACATTCAGTTTTATGATTTGATTTACTTCACAGCAAATTCTCTGGCCTATAGAAAACAAACAACGCTCGGCTAAAGCGATCCACGGTTTGTTTTCTCGTATTTTAAATGCTTCTTAATATTTTATATGCGAAAGGCGAACGGTGATACATGAATATAATTCATGTACCTACATCATCTGACACATGATTAATAAACTTGATTTGTATTAATTAATCATAATTCACATTCATGACCCTCGCATGCAACAATGAAACCATTTTATTGGTCAACAGTGGAACAGTTTGAATAAATTATTTATTGCTACTTGCCGGAAACTCTTTAAAATATGACATTTAGAATAACAGACGCCATATTCTTTTTAATATCGTATACAGGGCGATTCAGTTATATACTAAAAAAAATTCATTAATGAAGGACCCTGCACTTAATTGCAAATACGGTCCCGGTCAAAATGAGTGAAATTTTGGTACCTTGTACGTTCAGAACTTCCGAAAACCCCCAATAAGGTCAATGTTGATCTCTTAAAGTATAAAGGATATTGTCACACACCTCAGGGTCTGTCAAATAAATAACAGTATAAAAAATAAGCAAAGTTGTGACAAAAAGTATTTAATTACAAAAGTAAATGAGAAGATGAATTAATATATTTTTTTTATACAGGGTGATACAAAAATATATGACAAATCAAATATTTTTATAGAACACAGTACCTACATGTTTTTTATATATCAAACTTTAGATTTAATTTATGTCTTGTACATCAATAATTAGATCTTGGTCATCTGGTTCGTTTCTTTGAGTTGCATCTACCGGGTGATCAGTTAAGGGAAGCGAGCGGCCATATCTCATAAGATATTGGTCGTATAGATTTAGAAAAAATGGAGAAGTGAAAGAGAAATTGCTGGAAATTATTTTCGAGTTTGTCAAACGTCCGCTAGAGGGCGTAACAACTAACACTAAGTAGATAAATGGGATTTTTATAGAATTTTGCCTAATGAAAAGTATATCGATGATATCATTCTCATATTTACTGACTATTCACCTACACTTTTTGACTAAAATGTTTTATTCTATCTATCAAAATAAAGCGGTGGGGGGGGGGTTCAATTGTTTTTTTAAACAAACGAAGATTTCTCCCGTTTCGCCTGACCGATTTTAACAAATCTGGACTCGTATAAAAGAACATAATTTACACTACAAAACGCTTATTTGGTTTTGGCTTTTTCACTTTCGTCTTCGCCTTTAGATGGCGTTAACTGAAATGGTAGCAAATTTTTGAGTTTTTTTCAAAAAAAAAAACAAATTGGTATATTCATTTTTACATATTTTAAAAGAGGATACATTTTTCTAAAATTTAATGAAATAAATTAATCATCTACCTTTTCTTGAACCGTTGATATTGAACAAAATATAATTTTATTACATTAAAAAATGACACGCCACTGCTTTTTATAAAAAAAATCATTTTCGTAATCACTTATTAGTTGCTAACAAAAAGAACCTTTAGACTTTTTTTCGTTAAACGAACGGTTTTGGATTGAAAAAATAAGATAGGTTTACATACTGTTTAAACTAACATCGCATTTAAGCGAAGCAGTCCATGATCTAAATTAAGAAAGAAAACACTAAATTGTCAATCACGCTGATATTCATTATGACAGTTCCTGCTATTAACATCTAATTTAATGTTATGTAAAAAGTGTTTTTACAACAAATCATGCATTTTACGAATGAAGAAGCCTTTGATATGTTGAGAATTTATTTTGAATGTTATGAAAATGCGGCGATTGCTTCTAGGCAGTATGCACTGTGTTATCCCCTCCGAAGACGGTATTCGAGAATGGTTTTTCGTCGTTTAGCCTTACGTTTAAGGCAACATGGCCAAGTGCAACCAATTCCAACTTTGAGAAGAAATCGTGGAGTAAGAAGAGAAGATAACATTATAAATGTGTTGGCTTATATTCATGCAGACCCCAATTTAAGCATAAGAGAGATCTCCAGATATTTAGGAATATCCTATAGCTCAGTGCAAAAAATATTAATGGATTTCAAAATGCATCCGTATCACGTCGTGATTCATCAATCTTTAAATGAGACTGACTTTGAACGTAGGCTCGATTACTGCTACTGGCTTAGAGATTTCATTAGGGAAAACCGTCATATTTCGTCACAAATATTGTGGACAGATGAAGCATCTTTTTGCAGTGATGGCAGGGTAAATCTTCATAACATGCATTACTGGTCGGACACTAATCCACACTGGTTACGTGAAGATTATCAGCAGAGTCGATGGAGCGTCAACGTCTGGGGCGGTGTTATTAATGGTGCTATTATCGGCCCGCACATCTTTAATGGAAATCTAACCGCTGACATGTATTTGAACTTTTTATTGAACGATTTACCAGGACTCTTAGAAAATGTGCCTTTAGAAGTAAGAAGAAACGTGTGGTTTCAACAAGACGGATGCCCGGGACATTTTTCTCGAAATGTGCAAGATTTGTTGAACAGGCATTTTCCTAACCGCTGGATTGGTAGAGGCAGTTTATTTTTCTGGCCACCACGGTCCGCCGATTTAACCTGCCTTGATTTTTAATTGTGGGGCCGAATAAAGGATTTGGTATATAAAACTCGACCAACTACTCGAGAAGACATGATAGTCCGAATTCAACACGCCATAAATAATAAACCAAGAGCGGAAATTGAGGCAGCTGTCAACTCCACCCAGAAAACATTGGACCAGTGCATTCAAAATAATGGACAACATTTTGAACATTTACGACAAAACTATTAATTTACTTTTAACGTTTATTTTTAAAGTTCTGTGTTCTTGTTTTTAGTGGTATTGCTCCTGCTGTTGTTGGACAGTTTTATTAAGATTTTTTTTCCAAATATGTAAATTAGTATGTTTCGGGAGATGGGCGCCCCATGTAAATTTATTTGATTTTTTTAACCCAAAACCGTTTGTCTAACGAAAAAAAGTCCAAAGGTTCTTTTTGTTAGCAACTAATAAGTGATTACAACAATGATTTTTATTTTGATAAAAAGCAGTGGCGTGCCATTTTTTAATGTAATAAAATTATATTTTCTTCAATATCAACGGTTCAAAAAAAGGTATAGTTTTTTTCATTAAATTTTAGAAAAATGTATCCTCTTTTGAAATATGTAAAAATGAATATACTATTACATTTCTTTTTTTTTGAAAAAAACTCAAAAATTTGCTACCATTTCAGTTAACGCCATCTAGCGGCCGAAGACGAAAGTCAAAACCAAGTAAGCGTTTCATAGTGTAAATTATGCTCTTTCATATGATCTCAAATTTGTTGAAATCGGTTAAGCGAAACGGGAGAAATCTTGGTTTGTTTAAAAGTTTAAAAAAACAATTGAACGTCCTCCCACCGCTTTATTTTGATAGATGGAACAAAACATTTTAGTCAAAAAGTGCAGGTGAATAGTCAGTAAATATGAAAATAATATTATCGATATACTTTCATTAGGCAAATTTCTATAAAAACCCCTTTTTTCTACTTAGTGTTAGTTGTTACGCCCTCTAGCGGACGTTTGACAAACTCGAAAATAATTTTCAGCAATTTCTCTTGGCAACGGCATGAATTTTTTTTCTAAATCTATACGACCAATATACTAACCCAACCGCTGGACGTTGGTTCAAAGCAATCCTGATCGTTCTCGAACACTAGCGCGCTGGTCCGGCTGCTCGGTTCTAGTCGATTCTAGCTTGATAGCGTCAGCGGCAGATCGCTCACCGCAACGTTGCCGCTGTTTATGTTTAATATTATGACAATTATATTTTTTTGTGGAATTTTCGGAAGATTCTCTGATTTTTGCAGTTTGTATCTTTTAAATTAAAATCGTTGTGAGAGCTACCAGAATTGGCTCCGCTAGCTACCGGTAGCTACACTTTTTTAGTAATTTTTAGTGTCATACAATTGGTTATTGTGTGTAATATGTATTTTTATTTGACATTTGACTTTAACCTTGAAACATATTATGAAATTGTCTAGCGTTGTTCTAGCTAGAAAATAATTATATTAAATGGTCTTAAAGGTAAACCTAAGTAAATTATGTATTAAAAATATTAATAAGTAAAGTACGCTAACATTTATTCATCAATGATTTGTCAATTGTTTATTCTTATATTGTATAGGATCAATATATAGTTATACATAACGTTAGATTTATGGGATAAATTACCAGATATTTATGTGAAGATGTATTATAGAAATAATTCTATTCATGGTATAATATAAATAGATCACAAGCGTATACGAAGAAGCCCTTTTCTAAACAAATAACCATCCTCTGTTTGCTTAAATGAACGTTTGTCTACAATTTACACAATTATTCGATAATAATATGTCAAAAGTGCTGAATAAAACCATCAGTGATCTGACCATCAGGAATCTACAGAATTGCCAACTTAAATTGAAACCACTCCTCCTAGTTTAAAAACAGGGATTATGTAATTCTATTTGATTTAGAAAATTAAATAAATGCGAATTATAAGAAATATTGTGCAAAACTTGTGTCACAATGACTTTCTGTAGTACTCGTGATTTGCGCAACTCACCGCTTCGCGGTTCGTTGCACAAACTTCACTCGTACTACAAAACGAGTCATTGTGACACTTGTTTTACAAATAATTATTATGTCACCACTTTACTTACTGTTTATACTCGTCTTACTGTGAGGTGTGTGACAATATCCTTTATATTTTAAGAGGTCATAATTGACCTTATTTGGGGTTTTCGGTAGTTCTGTCCATGAGAACATTTGTTCGTCATGTCAGGACGCACAAGATTCCAAAATTTAATTCATCTGACTGGGACCGGATTTGTACTTAAAAAGTGCGGGGTCCTTTGCTATTTTTAATTCGATTTGATAATTTTTTGTCATATTGACAATTATACTAGATTTTTTTATATTTTATGAGTTCTTGAAACCAGCAAAACTTATCAACGACATTTTCTTTACACCAGAAATTTGTTGTAGATTTAGCAGACACAAAATGGTTTTAGTTTTAAACGGAGTTTTACAAGAAGATTGCCCACTAGATTCGCGATCTTTATATCTGACACACCCAATTTACAGAGAAACAGCTGGGCAACTACTAAACGTACCCAACAAAATTATAGGAACGGTTGGTTTACTTTACGTTCAACAGAGGGAGCTGGCAGCTACAGTACCACACGACAGTAAGTATTTGAAATTAGTATCGACAGTTTTATCTTGCTATATGATGCAAATAATGTAGACACCGGTATCGACTTTTGGGACTCATTAGTACATGTGCTCTCTTGTAGTAGTAGAGTCACTAATCTAAACAAAATGTATTTAACAACACCTACAGTCAGATTTAGAACAAAATATGATCGATATTTTGCTATATGCTGTAAATAATATTAGATACACGCAATTTTCGATAACTTGCAGTGATCAGGAGAAATGTAGACACCGGTTTAGATTTTTGGGTCTCATCAGTACAGGCATGTGTTCTCCTCTCGTTCACAGAATCTCATCTGAAGACAATAAGGTTTTTAACTGTATTTGTAGTCAGTTTCAAAAGTATTCGTATTAATTGAAGACATTTTTCTCTGTTACTCACATTTTCAATTCTGAATTTGAAAAAATTAACAAACATTTAAATCTTCTTTTTGTTAGTTTGGCATATTTTATAGAAAATTTATTATTAAAAGTCGAGTCTAAGTAAATTTGTGTTCTAAACTTGATGAATTGTTTCAAATGAATTGGCTATTATAAACACCCTATAATGTTTTATATAAAGTATTTCGAAGAAGCCACTTTTAACTGGTTAATTGTTTTGGGTAGATGGAAAAAATTGCAGTAACTAAACCAGCGAAATTAATTTTTATTATCTATTTTTAGAAAATGTCAGCATTCTTGGAGCAGATGATGTTACCACCTGCTTAATAGTGGTTGTGAGACATTCGGGTAAGTAGAATTATGTGCGATATTCATTTTAACGATGACAAAAACCAAAATAATTATTAAAAAATGGTAATCGTACTATTTTCAATAGCTGCATCTCAAATAAATTAACACACCACTTGAGAATAAAAAATTTGATAGTAGTGCATTGGAAAAATTAAGTAAACTTTATCAGATCCATGTATGTTTTTTTCTTCAGTTGGAAATAGAAGAGAATGCAACAATTACAGAGAAACATAGGCGTGCCCAGACTTTTTTATTAGGGGGGGCCATTGATTCATTTGAGTATGCCTATTAAACATGTTAATTAAACAATAACGCTGCCTTTTCTATAACGCAAAAGTCCATTGCAGGTACAGCGGGGAAAAAAACTTCATTGCCCCATTTCTAATTAAATGATTTAGTAATTACGCAATTATAAGTAATAGAACAAGATATATTGAACCAAAAAATAAACTAGAAAAACAAAACGTAACATTCGTAACAATACATGGAATCCAGAGGAAAAACATAGAAATTGATAGTATCCTATCAACTAATCTACAAACGCATTCGACGTGTTGCTTCGGATAACAGTTTAAACTCGTCTATTACATTGTCATAATTCACATTCGCCGTTTTCTCTTGTTCAATGAATAAAAAGAGAAGTGAATCGAGTCTCTGTTGTGACATGGCACTCCTCAGTTTTGATTTCACTTGTACCATTTTTGAGAACGAACGTTCACAAGAGCAACTAGTAACTGGTATGACAGCAAACATTTTTAAAAGCGTGAAAAAGCTAGTGTATATTTTGTAGTTGTCTGAGGAAAGGATCCAAGCCATCCAATCATCAAGATCAACACCTCTAGGAATAAAATTATCAAATTTTATTACACTCAGTTCGGCAAGCAATTCTTCTTTTTTTATTTTAAATTTATTTTCAATTAAAGTGAAATCGCTTTCACAATTCAATGATGTACTTCGTTCACACTTTTAATAATGTCTGTCGTTTCTTGACTAAAATGTTGGTCTATTCCGGAAACAAGTGAATCTAAAAATCGATAAAATGTGTTTATTTTAACAAAATCTTCCATATTTTCAAATTCATGTTGATTATCACACGTCTGATCAATTTTACGCGGAATTTTTCTTTCCCTTGTTTCCGGAATTGTAATACCATGTTTGTCAGATATTTTTTCAATTGCCACATACATTTTATTAAAAAAAGTTTCAGAATCCAATCTCAATTTTTGTAAACTTGATTGTATACTCTTTACAGAATTCTTTGCGGACAGTAAATTCAAGTTTTCCGTTTGTAATGCTCTGCTTACTCTGAGTATCATTACTAGAATAGGAGCAGTCATATGTAAACAAATCAAGAAATTAAATGATTTCTACTGCGCCAGTAATCCCACAGCTTTTATTTTAACATCAGATTGTTTGGTGGTTTCAATAATTTCTTGAAGAGCTAATATCAAAATTTCATAATTATCCTTTACTGCAGAAACCGCTTCCGATCTGCATGCCCATCTAGTTGTTGACAACGATTTCAATGTCTTGAGTGACATATTTATAATTTATACTGTTAGCTATTTTCTCTAGAATTGCATGTCTTACGCAACTACCTTCGAGAAACGAATAAACACATTGAATGATTCCACAAAAATCAAATATTAACTTGTTATTCGAGTGAGAGCAGCAAGCATTTAAACAGTGTGTGTAACAGGGAGCATATAATGAATCCTTGTTATTTTGCTTGCTGAACTGAACTGAACACCAGAAATATTTCCAGACATGGTCGAAGCACCGTCAAAACATACGGAAACTACTTGTTCCCACAGTGATTTCAAAGATCTAAAAGCATTATCCAAATAATTAAAAATGGATTCTAAATTTACAGAATTTAATATTTGTAAACCAAATAAACGTTTCTATAGGCTTGTTTATTGAAGGGTCAAAAAATCGAATTACGATAGACATTTGTTCGTGATGACCACAATCAGATGTTTCATCTGCTATCAAAGAAATATGTTTTCCATTTAAAGTGGATACGATACTTTGAATTATGACGTTATGAATAGATAAAATAATATCATTTTGGATTTTATTGCTAACGTAAATTGCATTTTTTGGTCCTTCTGTTAAATGAGCCTTCAGCAAACAATCATATTGAGAAACAAGGTGAATTAATTCTAGAAAAAGTCCACGCTCAGAACTATTTTTTTTCTCATTATGGCCACGGAATGATCTTCCACCTTTTGCGTAACACACTGTAATGTCTATGAGTCTTTTCATTACGTCACGGTTTCGCAGACGTTCTTCATCTTGTTTTGTTTAGAAGCGCCACTCTTGAATCATCAAGCAAAGTATCGATACTCCTTGTTTTAGAGTAATTTTTCCAGACACTGAAACTATTTACGTGACATTGTGAAATTTGATGTCATTTGAATTTCTCTGTAACACGTTTCCAATTTTTGAAGCCACTTTCAGTGAAACATTTGTCAACGTGACCTTTGGAAAGTGCATTTTCCATCGCAAAGAAACGGCAGCAAATACAAGAGGCAGCATCTTTAGCAGGACTGTACTCAAGTCAATTGTATATTTCATACCATCTTCTTGAAAACTACGTATACTTTTACCGAAATGACTCCTTGGAAAATCATTTAAAACAGGTTAAAACAGCCCACACAGCACATGTACATCCTATGTATGTCCAATGAACGTTCCTTTCAGATATTCAAATCATCCATTGGATGTGCCCTACGGTACGTAAAATGTCCAATGGACGTCCAGTGGAGGCCGATACGGCACCACTTTGGACATTCAATGGGCGTCCTTTGAGAACTTCCATTGGACGTACTTGTACATCCATTGTAATTACTCTGGACAACCAATGTACGTCCATGTTATCCCCAAAAAAGGAACGGTGGACGTTCATTGGACGTCATTCACTGGTTCAAAAAGCGCCCATTGAACATCCAATGGCCATCCCACTTGGACACAAAATGGACCTCCCTCGAATATATATTGGACCTACATTGCACATCCATAGCAGATGATTTAGTATTCAATGTATCCAACGTTCGTGGATATTCTGTATATCGAATATACATTGCAGGATGACACAGGATGATGGTACACCCCCATTTTCTCCTTTAGTTTCAAAGATAGTTGACTGAAATGTGGGACATCCGATATACTTACTAAATGACATTTCAGTAAGAATATATTATGTCCCAAATTCCGATTAATTATCTTTAAAACTAAACTAGAGAAGAGGGGTGTACCATATAATCCTGTGACATCAATGAACCAATAAATATTGAAAAAAAACTACACCCATTTAGAGTCTAACAAACAGATATCTCAAGATATGAATGATTTAATAACAAAATTCATATATATATAATATATCAGCAACAATAAAATAAATATAAAATTCTGATAACGAATCAAAAATAAAAATGGAATTCTATATGAAAATCTTAGCAACTTAAACTAAATTAAAGCATCTTGAAATTTCTTGTAGGTACTTATTTCTTTTCACTGGCTCTCCTCAGCCATTTCATTATGCAGTCCTCTATTTCCTTTTTTGTATTATTCTGATATGCCTTCTCAGCAGCACCTGTGGAATAAAATGCATTAATGAGCAAATGGACTAAAATTACAGAAATTTTAATAAAGGATGAAACAGAGATAATATTGTGCATTGGGCAGTTGTCAATATATGTACTCTTACGCTGAAGAATGCATATATTATTTTACTTACACAACAGAAGGTCAGCTATTTTTAAAACGTTGAATTTCAGTTTGTTTTTCCTTCCGTGGTAGCTATAAGTAGATGCCAGGGAATTACTTAAAAGTTGATACATGCACCTCTTTATGAACTTGTATAAATTGCAGGCTTCCATTCTAGACATTCCATTACACTGAAAGAAAAAAGAGGAGTACTTCCAAACGAAATATTAGTTTTGAATGTGCACTCAAAGCTCCTCTGAAATTGTTGTTTTCTCCCAAATATTCCTCAATTGTATACAGATCTTCAGCATTTTTCAGAGGAAAAAGTGAAAATTTTGTGAAAAGGGAATCAATCTCTTCTAGTGAATTTCGACCAGGCTCATTGGTTCTGAGGTTCTCCAGTTTTGAAGTGATATCAGTCAAAATGCTGCTGATCAAATAGTATTGTTTGCTGATTTTTTTCATTGTTTCATCTGAAAATTACATATAATTTGAAAAAGTGCAAATAAAGTAATTATCTATTAGTTATTTAAGGTCTGATCAATAAGTTCACTAAAAGGATACTAACCAATTTTTTGGTTCCCGTGAATTGGGCAGCAAAGGCAACAGTTCTCTTTATCATTGCCAAAATCACTGTGGTGCTGTAAACCATAGATGTTTAATATAAACATGATTAGGTCATGGAATATCACTGAATTGAGGTCCAACTTATTATTAGAGAAAAATTGAAAAGTATTCACCTTCATTTACTGGAGTTGGTGGAGGAGTGGAAATCAAGTCAGATTTGTGCGGAGTATCTTCACACCGTGGTTTAGATGGAGGAGGGGGTAATTTACTATATGCTTCATCTTCATCGCTTTCGTCAGAGGACAAAATTTGATTCTTTTTTTTCTGTATTTTCTGGATTTTGAATCTTCCTCATTCAAGTCGCTGCTGTATTCCGCAACCTTTGTTTTGTTTCCAGCTTCCAAGTAACTATCTGAAAAAATGAGAATATAATTAATTCGCCCGTCGGAGATTACACAGACATAAACAATGTTTGAAACTTATCCTGTAATAATATACCCTGACATAATAATCTACTTACCATATGTTCCATTACGGAAAATGGATATTTTGTGGCTAGGCCAACACGTATTCATATCCTCATAATTGCGGATGGATTGTATTACTTTTTCACTAGGGTAGGGTGGCCACACACAAGTGTTTCCAACCAACCAATGTGTGGGGACTGCTTCCACAGAATTCTCTTCCAAGAATTTAACCACCGTCCATGTTTTATTATCCACCTTTGGAAACTGGTGAATCAGATCACAAACAAATTATAAAAAACATACTCTTTCATTCTTTCACAATAAATTACTACCTAAAATAAATTTCAAACTACAAAATATCTGAAAAAAAATAACTGTATATGCAATAAACTCAAAATAAAGGTTTAATATTTTTGTGTAAATACCTGATACATAAAATTGAAAAAAAATTATTCAATTCAGAAAAAAATCATTGCATATGTAGCAATGGAATAATTACACTATTATATTCAATTGGCAATATCATACATTTATGCAATATATCACTTATTTTCCTTGGTTGAAGTGAACTCATATCATGTGTAGAATCCAAATAGATACCTAATTCTGATGATTTACAAGGTGAAATATAGAAGTGTGTCAATTTCAAAAACTTGGACCAGAAGAGTTACTTGTGAGTCCACAGTTACAATATTTTTAATAATCACAATGCTATTATCTTGAAGGCAACAACAATTATTAGGTTCAGAAATGGTTAGTAAACAGTTTTTCTGAGGTAGATCTTTCTGAATTGCTTCATAATGTTTAGACCAGGCAATAATGGACCACTGAAATGTTCCATTTGTGGACTCTCAACATTCTTCTCAATATTAGATGTTTCATTCAATTATTGTCTCTCATTCAATCTACATATAATCTGTTATAAGGGTTTTTCACTTTTTCATCTTTTTGAAGGTCTGCATATAATTTTCAAAAGGGAATGCACTGAATTGATACAAAATTCGAAAATTTGTAACGTCATCACAAATATGCAGTAAATTATGAACGTTATGTGAAACATGTTGTTTTCCATACAAAATTATGAATGCTTCAACAAAATATTTGAGTAATGAGTTGGCATATTCAATGTTGTCCTGATACTTTGATGTTGAAAGAGGAGTCATTGCAAGGTGAAGACATACATTTTTTTTATATTTGTGTGAAACTACTTTATTTTTATGAACCACTGCGCCTGTATAAAATAAAAACAAGCGAAATTCAGTTTCCTTCCATGGGTTCGCCTCTTTCAAAGCTCTTGGCTTTCGACAAAACTCATGAGGAATATAGGGAACCAACTGAAGAAGTGAGTCTGAAATGTCTGATATTTCTCCGAATGAAAATTTATTAGGAGGTTTTCCATTAATCTAGAGATTTACAATCATTTTTTTTACAACACCCAAACAAACTAGGTGCATGTAGTCCAGAGGAAAATGAGCAATCATATCCAATCCTGAAATCTCTTCGAGTATTGATGTTCCACTATTGTGCTCATTTTGTTTTTTCATTCTGTAGTCAAGATCAGAACGAATTGTCAAATTATGGGTTTGAGGAAAACATGTCCTTCTGTCTAGATATATACCCTCAATTTCACATTTAGAACATGAAAAGTAGCCTGCGTGCACTGTGATATATTTTATTAAAACTTTTGCAGGAACATCACATATAAACATTTTTATTTTAACTTTATATATTTGATCATTGTAAATAAATCTAGTTGCTATTATATTTTTGGCTTCATCAACGAATGCGCGTAAAAAATCATTAGCTGAGGCAGGTTTTTCATTACCATGAAATATTCCTATCGTTTCAACATTATTTTTATTTGTGAATAAACTGCATAGTATGGGGTATAACTGACCTCCTGAACTTTTAGAAATGGGCAGGCCATCAATATTAATGCATACTTCTAATGTGGAATCAGATTGTAAAATATTATTTGTAGAACAATTCATGAGATTTTCTAAGCAGTTTTTAAATCCAATATGATAATACATACCAGGAACAATTACAGTTGGAAATACTTTACGAGGAGTTTTCAATAGAGTTCTAGCATCTTTTGGTAATTCAGAAAAATGTGGTTGTAAAAGTCTTAATAAATCGTTGACAGCATTATGAGGAACATTATGTTCCAATGCCCACATTGCCAGTTGAGGAGTAAGCGAGTGTTCGTCCACTTTTTCATGTTTAGAAGGATCTGAGCTTAGATTTAAAAGTAATGTTTGATCATAATCATAAAATTTGTTCAGTTTCTCCTCAGAACTACTGATGCATTCAAGCAAGGAAAGGTTAGATTCCTGTGAGTCAGAATTAGCAGTTGCAATACACTCTTTGTTTGTGGAAACACACATTTCTAAATCATTATGAAATAAGCTAGATCCATTGGTAGACTGCTCAAGCTCATCGTCAAATGAAGAATCATCATTCAATTGCATTCGCGATGCTCTCTTATAATATTTGTTAAAAAAAAGTTTTTTAGAGCTCATGCTCTTCCTTTTATTATGATTATTATTCATTTCAAACAGATAGATAATAGAAGACGGTAAAGTATACTTAACTATTTTTGTTTCTTCGTTAAAAAATACTGCAAATACCAAAACAGAAACAACTAAATTATTACCACAGTATATAAACAGCTTTATTTACGACTAATATATAATATAAGTATTATACTTGTGGTTTTTGAAGTATAATGCCATATATTAATCCCTTAGGGAATAATGGCGAGGGATTAATAGTCTTTATTCCCTCTTGTACTCCTATCACAAAATTTCTCGAATTAAATAATACCATGGAAACAATATAACCAAACTCAAAAGTGTCAGTGTCAAACGCGTAGTGTTTGTGTATTTGTATTAAAATGAATGAAAATGAAGAATCTTTCACTTGTACACCACCAGAAATTGTACAATTAGCTGCAGCAACAACATCTACCTTAATACCAGAAACATCGAAATCCATTTATAATAAATTCTATTAATTGTACTATCACTAATTTAAATGTTATTGACAAATAAAGTTGTTCATTAGAAATCTAAAATAAATAAATTTGTCGTAAATAAAGTAGAGTATACTACTCGCAATAATGGCTATTATTCTCTCGGAATGTTACTCCCTCGCCGCTAACGCGGCTCGGTTCGTAAAAATTCCTCGAGAATAATAGCTATCATTATTGACTCGTGGTATAATCTACTATTATCCACAACTATAAGATCATAGACAAGAGCACCAAGAGTTTTAACTAATATATACAATTATTTATTACACACAGACAAAAAGAAAAGGCACTAAAGGCAGGATGGCGAAAAGATTCGACCGCGAAATGCGAAAAGAAAACTGATGCTGGCCGGCCAATAAACACCTAACCTCAGATATTCTTCTTCTCTTCTTCTTACGTGTGTGTCTCTTACGTATTCTTTCGCCGTCCTCAAACGGTATTTTGCCCGCCGAGTTAAAAAAATGTGTAATATATGATTTATATTACTATAAGTGAATTTACGTATCATTATATTATCAATATTCGAAATCAATAATAAATACATGAGCATGAATTAAACGTCCACTGGATGTTTACTATTGGACGTACAGGTAATGTCCAGATATGTGTATCAATTGGCTGATCATAACGCAATACATCGGTTGAGTTTGTGATTTAATGTTTTGCTAATAGGAATATATTTCTAATTCTGGGATGAAATTGAAATAGTACGAACCAGATATTTCACCATAATATATCAGTACTCAAGTATTTTTCGTAAGTTATATGTACGTACATCGTACAATGGGATATCCATTCAACATCCATGGACGTTTGGACTTGAGCCGGACGTAAAACGGACATCCATTGGATGTCATGTGCTGTGTGGGACTCCATCTGCTAAACGAGCTTCCCGTTCTATACGATAAATAGCAAATTAACGATCGGATCTTCTCTATGAATATCGCTTGATTTTGCTTCGACTTCGACATTTCCTTGACAAACTGTAATATAACAAATAAGATGGCAAAAAACCCGCTTTTCAAAAACACAATACAATATAATAATAATAATATCAATAATAATTATTATTATCGTATCATTACTTGGTTATTTTAAATCATGCGTGAAGGTGTTGTCGGCCTATCAGCGAAGGTTGCGCAGATTTACACCCTGACACATTAGTCTTGAACACTGACATTTTCAAATAATTATGATTTTATAGAAAACCATTCCAGTAAATTCGTAGAAAAGTAACTATATTTCAACTATCACGTTTGAAATAGATTATTTTACACTACAGCCGTAGAGCCATTACATACAAAACGTGCAATAGCTTTTTTCAAGAATCATTGTTCGAATTTGATTTGAATACCAAATTCTCCTGTGATTCTATTTCAATTTCCCCTGTATAACATAATTCATATATCTTGCACAGACCTTGAAGAAATATATCATAATTCTCAAACATTTAATTTCTCACACATCAACGATCAGACCACTTGAAGAAATATATCATATTTCTCAAACATTTAATTTCACACACATCCACAAACTTCCATTTCAATGATCACACCACTTGAAGAAATATATCATATTTCTAAAACATCTAATTTCCCACACATCGACAAAATTCCATTTCAGCACTACCATATACAAAATATAGACGATTATTGTTCTAGGAATTTTTCCATTTAAAATCTCAAACTTTCTCACCCACCAAAAAAGACACACACGTGTACTTCCCACTCACTTTAAACTATCTATAAATAGGAATAATATTATATTTTCACTACTTCCCAGTCATCATTCATCTCTTCATCAGTCAGACCTAGTACATAATGGTACTATTTTCATAAGAACAAACCGGCTTGAGATCGGTAAATTATGTTTACAATTAACACAATGTGATAAGTAACCAAAAGTGTAAAACTCAGTGAACTTCTTAATTGTTCAAGCAAATGAACAAAATGTAACTTTCGTCAATATACAAGTGAAAGTGACATAATAGTTTGATTTAAAAAACCGCCATAATCCTACGAATACTACAGTGAACTACATATAACTAAACGGTCCTTCGAGCTAAGTAAACTACAACCTTCCGTTCCATTTATTATCCCAAGTGCAAAAAAGGGTTAATAAAACAATCATAAAGAATCATATAGGTAGGTATATTATGCAGAATAGACAATTTTATCTTACCTTCTGTTTCACTAGCCATAGCACTAGCACCTGATGTGCTTTGAATATCAGCTACATTGCTAGTTGGACTCTTAGTTGAAAAAGTTGGATCATCATCATCAGCAGAATTTCCTGGAGGCATCACTTTCGCGAAAAACGAGCGAATATCGCCACTGATTTTTTTCATACTTATAAGTACTAATCCAAAATCTTACGAATTACGAATACCTAGATAGATACTGTATCTAAGATACACAGTAGATAGTTATGTTACAGTCTAAAGAACGACAAGCAGTCACTGTGCCCGCCCAAACATTGCTTTTGCATATTGCCGCCCTTCAATTTCTCGCAATTCATTTTAAGAATAAAAACTGCTTCCTCGTATCATTGTGACTACCCCTTTGATTTTTTTAGTGTGCGGCACGTGCAACGAAATCCCGCTCTCAGTGTCGGCTCGGCTCGTTTTGTCATGATTTCAAAAAGCTGACAAAGCGGTATCTTTAAGGGCATTGTCGTCGACAAAGGCGGCACGCCGCATCGTTAAAAGATAACAATAGTGGGTATATTTATATTTGTTATGATTTTGAACGAACCTTAAAATTTAGAAATTATAAAATGTTTTTAATATATTGATATTTTGAGGAATATCGGTAGGGTGGGCCATGGCCCACCCTGCCCCCTTGTAGGCACTCTTATGCAGAGAAATGCCTTTACTTTGTAACACAATAAAAAAAATTGCAAAAATTATAGACAAAAGGTTAAAAACAAATCTCGAAAATACATTTCACGTGGATATAGAAGCGGAAGAAGCTAACAAGATCACATATTTCCCTTAAAACAAATAACGCAGGAAGCATATGAAGAGAAAAAAGAATGTTTTTTCCATATCTAGGTATAGAAAAAGCATTGAACCCAATAGAGAAAGAGAGTATGGAATTTCCTGAACGTTAGAACAACAAAAGTTATACAAATAATATACATATAATATATAACCTTGTTAAAGTAGGTATTTCTTTGTCCACTAATCCGAATAACAAACAATTCTGTCTCAATTTCTAATTCCCACAGTTTTAGTGACTTTAACTATATAAAATTTATTTCATCGAATATCATTATTTACAAATTTAAGTAGAATTGATTCGGTTTTTTATTACCAATATTATAATAATCGTCCGCCTTTCACCGATAGGAATTTTTTTATATATGTACATTATGGGCATCATGAAAGTTTTATATTAATACGTTTAGCAGTAGCAGTCTATACCAGTGTTTATATATTTTTGAAAACGTTTTTTAAAAATTTTATTAAAATTAATTAATAATTCAAAAAAGAAATATAAATTCAAATTATGACATAAGTTGAACAAAAATTTGTATTTTTATGAATAATATAGTTCCTCTTCTTCCCTCTTTTAGTCTGGGACCAGGGGCTCTCAAACTTTTTCTTTCCACGGCAAATTGGAGATAAGCTAGTTTTGCACGGCATTCCTTCATCAAAACTTTAGATAGATAAGTCAATTAAACAACCTTTATTGATTGTTTGAAGAAACCGTTATTAACACATTGCGTGCCATGTCTCTCATACATGAGCGACATTGAAATTTCCCAGTAGGCTTCGTCTCTCATATGTGAGAGACAGACTTTATACGCTATCAGTGCGTGTCTCGCACAAATGCATCACGCTGCCGTATATTCTAACTGGGGAATCTAGACAGTGGCTCCTGGAGAATGCCATGTGGATCTGGGTTTGAGTAAAATTGGAAACATAAAGACTTTATAGTACAAAAGGTCAAAACTATATTTCAGTACAAAAAAAGGTATCACAATCTCTCTGAATAAAGGTTTTTTTGTTCAAGACAAACTGAAATCACTCAATATATACAGGGTGATTCATAACTATTGGGACATAGGCTAAGGGTAAATTGTTTGGACCAAAATATGACGATAGGACCAAATATACCTCAATAAAATATTGCTGTGGAAAAAAATAAAGATCGTGAAAGTTGAATTTTTTTTCGTTTTTTGCTAATAATTTCACTGTATATTTATCGATTGTTATCTAAATCGGCACAGAGGCATAATTTTATACAGGCAATATTATTTTATGTGTTATTTGACATTTTGTTACAGGGGGAGCCTCGTGAAGGATTTCTGATGATGAAATTGACTAGTAACTTTTTTTGACGAAAGTTTTTTGTTAATTTTTTTAGAAAATATGACATATACATCATTTCTACGTTATATTGGTACTCTTTTTCAAACACGATATTCTCATTCGTTTTCGAGAAAAACACAATTGAACAGTTCAGAGTATCGGAAGGGGATGTCAAATATTATTTCATTTATGAAAAGTGTTCTTTGGACTGTCAGATAATTGTTGCTGATAAATGACATTTCGTGTCAGTGAGTATTTTTCTGCTGCGAGTTTATAGTCAATTGCTGCATTTTTTAAGCTATCATATACTTTTTCGGTTGAAATGCCTCATAATCATTTTACGAATGAAGAAATGCGGGATATGATTTGTGTATACGCACAAGAACATTTTTGCGGGCGCTCTGCAGCCAGAAGGTATGAATTGTTATATCAAGGCAGAAGGCAACCAAATCACAAAACTTTTTCAAATCTATTTCATCGTTTGGGTGAAACCGGGTCATTTCACAATAAAAATCAAGGTGGTCGTCCTAAGCAAATTTCACCTAATCAAGAAGATGAACTTTTGGTTCGAATAGATGGAAATCCTACAGTAAGCTCACGTCATTTGTCATCAGCAACAGGAGTAAGTCAGTCGTCTATTATTAGAATTCTAAAAAAAGAAAAGTTCCACCCTTATCACTTCACTCCTGTTCAAAATTTGCTTCCAAGAGATCTCCCACGATGGTTACAGTTCTGCCAACGTATTCTCAACAAGCATAATGATGACCGAAATTTTATTAAAAATATTATGTTCACCGATGAAGCGACTTTTACCAGACAAGGGGTATTTAATTGGCGAAACAGCCATTATTGGGAAGAAAAAATCCGCAAGCTCTGAAATAAAGACATTTCCAGCATGAGTTCAAACTGAATATTTGGTGTGGGCGACCAACTACTACGGCCATATGTTCTGCCTCCAAATTTAAATGGAGATTCTCATTTATTTTTTTGCAATATACGTTTAGTGATATTTTGGATAATCTGTCACTAGCTGTAAGAAATACAATGTGGTTTATACAGGATGAAGCTCTACCTCATTTCCCTTTAGTTGTTAGAAATCATCTAAATGACATATTTCCTCAACGATGGACTGGCAGAGGAAGTGATTTTGAATGGGCACCAATAAGTCCTAAGTATAACCTGCTTGATTTTAATGTTTGGGAACATATGAAGTCCTTAGTTTATGCCAATGACATTAACTCGAGAGACGAGAAGGAGGAAAAACAAAATGCGGCTAACTTTATTAGGGGACAGAATAATATGTTCTTTAAAGTTCGGAAGTCCTTTATTAAAAGAATTAGAAAAGGCATACAAGTCGGAGGAGGCCACGTAGGACATTTAATTTGAGTTTGCTCTTTTTATGTTACATTGTTTTTAATTATGCTTTATCGTCGAAATAAAATCCTTAAGATATAAGTTTTTATTGCCCGTTACTTGAAATCCTTTTCCGATACTCTGAACTGTTCAATTGAGTTTTTCTCGAAAACTAATGAGAATATCGTGTTTGAACAATAGTACCAATATTACGTAGAAATGATGCTTATGTCGTATTTTCTAATAAAAGTTACTAAAAACTTTCGACAAAAAAGTTACCAGTCAATTTCATCATCAGAAATCCTTCACGAGGCATCCCCTGTAATAAAATGTCAAATAATACATAAAATAATATTGCATGTATAAAATTATGCCTCTGTGCCGATTTTGATGACAATCGATAAATATACAGTGAAATTATTAGCAAAAATTGGAAAAAAATTCAACTTTAACGCCCTTTATCTTTTTCCACAGCAATATTTTATTGAGGTATATTTGGTCATATCGCCATATTTAGGTCCAAACAATCTACCCTTAGCCTATGTCCTAATAGCTATGAATCACCCCGTATAATAAATGGTAACACAACATTGAATCTGTTATACATAAAAATAATCGAACGAAAAAATTTAACTAATGTAAACGATGATATTGATTTATCGAAACAATTGTCAATTTTTTAGAATTTTCAATAACTTGTATTATATTGTGGAATTAACTAGAGACCTTGAGTTTCATTTAAAAACACTAATGTCAAACAAGTTTGTAGTTGGCCAGGTCACTTGTCGAAGTAGTTGTACGTCAATTTTGGTCTAGATTCCGCTATTGCACGACACCTCCTGGGCTAAGTTCTTGTAGCACGTTGTACATCTTCGGCGAATTTTCTTCCCAGCGTCATCTATTCTTTTAGTCAAATGATACGAAGAAGTAGATGCTTTTGCCGTTTCAATTGTCTGTAGTTTGTCTGAATTATTGAGACCAAGTAGTTCTTCGGCTAATATATCTCGGAATGCTCGTATCTGGATCTTATTTTTGGTGACCCGCTTATAGAGAACCCGGGCTTTTACGATTGAAACTCCTAAAAGTAGTTCCATCCCAAGCTTTTTGTACCACTTTACGCCTTTTCGTAAGGTAGTGGCGTATGAAGCCATCTGGTCAGATTAATCAATACCAGCTTTTCCTTTATCATAAGCCAGAATTGCCATAGGCTTTTCTATTGCTTTGCGTGACTTTTTTCTTCTCTTTGGTGCTGTGGGAGTGTCTTCATCATCGAATGCACTTGGAATATCTTGATATCCTTCAGGGTCTTGGATGTCTTTTGGTTCAGGGGAATCAATTCTATTGGCAGAAGCTTGGGGTTCAGCGGTACTTGAAGTACTAGGTATTGGCTGATCAAACTCAGGATTGATTTTACTTACTGGGACCATCACAGGCGCATACTTTGTGGAAAACAATCTTACATCCCGTGTATATTTCCACTTCAAGATAACAATTCCATGTTGGTCTTCCCGAGATACATACGCTCCTCGTTTTAGATTTGCTTTGAGTACTTCTTTGGGGAACTTTTTTTTGTTGGCACGCAGTGTTCCCACTACATGAGTAATCTTTTCAAGCATCGTCTTTGCCAGGTCGTAGCTGGTATTGAAATTATCTATGTACAGTGCCCGTCCTTGATAAAGAAGTTTTTCACACAGTTTCAAACAAACATTTGCTGCCAAACCCACCTCTCGCTGTCCAGTTGCTGATTTTCAAGCATACACTTCTAGTGCCCAAGTGTAGCCATCGACAGAACAGAGTTTAAATAGCTTTATTCCATATTTATGGGCCTTGTTCGGAATATACTGCCTAAAAATTAAGCGGCCTCTCCATGGGACCAGTGTCTCATCGAAGACGATATTTTCATCTGGATAGAATAAGGACTGGAGTTTTTTTATTTTTCCTACGCGTTCACTTTTCTGAATTTTCTCATTATCGTTGAAGTGAAGCAGGCTTAGCAGCAATAGATACCTATTGCGAGACATTACTGATCTGGGAATATCAAGACGATATACTCCCTTAGTAGCCAAATAATCTGCTAAGGCACTCAACCGCACGAGGCCCATCCACATTGTCAACCCCAGGAATTTCTTTATTTCTTGTAGATTAGTGGGTGTCCATTTCTTGATTCTGGAAAAAATGTTTGGTTCTTTTGATGCCAACGTTTGCTCTGCGAACCTATTTGTCTCTTCAACAATGAGATTGATAACATCATCATCGACCAACAAAAAAATGCATCAAGGGGACTTGTTGGGAGAGAGTTCTTTTTACAGTCCACTTGGCCACGTAAACTGAAATGTCTTTTGCCGTCCGACGTATTCACTCCATCCAGCAGTCTCTGGAATTTCATCCTGATCTTGATTTTGGTCGTCCTCGTAATCTAGAGCCTCACTTAGTGCTAATTCTTGAAGAATGTCTTGCATATCCGGGGCTTCTTATAATCTTCTTCATCTGACGATTCATGAAGTGGAGTAGTTGTATTACCTGGTCGATCATATCGGAATAATGGTGTAGGTGTACTGGGAGTAAATTCAGGGTCTTCTATTGAGTCATCGGAGTCAAATTCAATTTCATCTTCCTGTTCATCCAAATTGATCTCAGATGCTATATTCTCCAATTCGGGCTGTAACAGGAATCGACGTCGTGTAGGTCTATTAGACATGGTTTCTTTGGTTGTTACTTCAAAAATACAATTTCCCAGCTGAAACAAAAGAGGAAACATTGAAAAACCTGTCGCTCATATTTGAATCACGTGGCCCCTAGCGATAAATTTGCCTTTTATTTTTTACAGGGAGTTCGGTCCTGGCTGGGTTACTGAAAAGTGCGTTAAGAGTTAGTGTCATAAATAATTATAAATTTAGAGGAAATACTTTGAAATAATTCAGTTAGTTTACATATAAGTGATTTAAAAAGTGCACAAATTGCAAATAAGTGGAAATAAACACTGCAAATAGAGGTAAGATCAGTTTTCTTATACATAATAAATGAATATTTCTAACCTAATAAACATTATCATGAAAACTAGCTATTAGAGTTATCAGCAAAACAATAAGAGCCTGTCTTCATTAAACTTGTTATTAAAAAGAACAGAGACGAACTGACTAGATTGAACGTTATAGATTAGCGAATAGAAATTATGAATATAAAAAGAATAAATTACTCCTAGACTGATAATTGTCAGCTTCAGGTAGGGCTGGGATCTGAATATAGTAGGGTTCTGGTATTTAACCTGCACGGAGAACACAATGTCAGATACGATGGAGGATATGATGAAGGAAATAATCGAAAAACTAAACAAAATGGATAAAAAGATGGACAGTTATCAAGAACAAATAAAGAAAATAACTAACGAAAATACGGAATAAAAGAACAAAGTCACCCAAATGGAACAAAAAATCGGAATTCAGGATAAGAGAATACAACAATTAGAAAAAGAAAGCAAGAGGAAGAACCTTGTAGTATATGGAATAGAAGAAACTGAGAACGAAACGTGCGAAATAAGAAACAACAAAATTGAACAAATTTTAGATAAAATGAAGGTTAAAATAAACATGGAAGCAGATATAATACAAATAAGAAGAATCGGTAAGAAAGAGACGGAAAATAATAGAAATAGACCAGTATGGCTAGAGCTATCAAGAGAAGATACAAAAATAGAAATAATAAGAGAAGCCAAAAACTTGAAAGGTACAAAAATATGGATATCAGAGGATCTACCAAAACCAATACAAGATAAACGGAAAGCACTCATCCCCTATCTAAATTCGGCTAGAGAAAAAGGATGTAGAGCAAGTATAATATATGATAAATTAAGAGTGGAGGACACAATATATACCTTATATCAGCTGGAATACAATCGAGAAGAAGAAACAAAAACAAATGCAAACAAGAAAAAAGGAAGAACGGCTAACCAGTGGTCACCCAGCATGGAAGACGATGAAGATATAGCACCAACTCGGAAAATGATACAAGTAGGGTACCCAAGAAACTAGAAGACATACACGGAGATAAATTAAATAAAAATAATAGTATTAAGAATAGTAATAAGTATAGCAGTAAGAATAGAAGTAGTTTTAGCAATAGGGATAAAGAAGAAACTAATAGGAAATTTAAACACAAAAATGATTATGGTAGGGGACAAGATAAAAAAAATTGATCAGACTAGTCAATGGGGAAAAAATAATCGTAGACAATATATAAATAGTGCAGACCAAGAACATATAAATATAGGTATATGGAATATGAATACATTAACGGGAAAATAAATCGAAATAACGGAGGAAATGGAAACAACAAAGTACATATTCTAGGAATAAGTGAAACAAAGAAAAAAGGATCAGGACAAATAAATTTAACAAATAATCACATATTATATTACTCAGGGGTAAAAGTAGAACAAAGAGCAAAAAAGGGAGTATAAATAATTTTAACAGAGGAAATAAACAAAAAGGTAATAAATATGAAGGATATAAATTCAAGAATACTAGTATACGACTAAAAGAAATATTGAATATAATACAAATATATGCACCGGTTGAAGGAACGGGAGAGACAGAGGTTTCAGAATTTTACATACAATTACAGGAAGTAGTAGATGATATAAGAGAGCAAAACGAAAACATAATCATTATGGAGGATTGGAACGCAAGAGTTGGTAGAGATTACAATCGAGGAATGGGTTGTATGGGAGTTTATGGTGAGGAAACAACGAACAGAAATTGTCTTAAGATGATAGGTTTTTGTCAAAGTAACGATTTAATAATAGGAAATACAATGTGGAAACAAAAACTAGAGGATAAATATACCTTTGTAGCGGAAGAAAGAAATGCAAAAAGTCTAATCGATTCCATAGTTTATACACAAAACCTATCAAATATGGTGAAAAAAGTAGAGACAAGAAAAGAGGCTGAGTTGAGTACAAACCATAGATTAGTAGTAGCGGAATATGAAGAAAAAATAATGAAGACAGAAGAAGTAAGATTCAGTAGAATTGCAATAAGTAAATTAAGAAACACAGAAAAAAATTCTAAATATCAGGAAGAAACTGACAGGGAATTCGAAAAATTGATTAATGAAAACAACGAATGGACACTCGAAAAACGCTGGACAGTATTCATACGAATATTACTTGAAAAAGCAGAGGATATATGTGGAAGAAATAAATTCAACAAACATTTAAAGAGGACTAAGTGGTGGAACAAAGAAATATAAACATTAGTAAAAGAAAAAAAACCTCATGGAAAAAATATCTGCAAACAAAAACACAGGAAGATAAGGAAATATATAACGGAAAAAGAAACATCGCCAAGGAAGCGGTTAAGAAAGCGAGAAGGGACTCATGGAAAGAATTTGGAAGGGAGATGTCAGAGACACATGCATCAGATAACAGAAAATTTTGGACAACAATAAAAAGACTACGAGGAAGTGAAGGAAAAGATATAAGAGCAATAAAAAATAAAAATAACGAATTGGAGACCGAAATAAATCAAATACTAAAGACTTGGAAAGAACACTACGAAGACAAATTTAGTAATAGGTCGAAGAAGAAAACAACGAAGATAGCGGTGGAGGAATGGAATGAACATGAATACCATGCAATCCAAAGAGAAGAAATGGAAGTGGCTATGAATAAACTTAAAATAGGAAAAGCCACTGGGGAGGATGAAGTAGCGCCAGAGCCGATAAAATGGTTAGGAGAAACAGGAAAAGACTGGCTGTTTCTCATATGCAGGGAAGCATGGGATACTCAAAAAATCCCCAAAGACTGGGTAAATAACCTTATACTGCCAATACATAAAAAAGGGGATCAGACACTGTGCAATAATTATAGACCAATATGCTTAGCCCAAACCAGTTTCAAAATCTACACGAGAATAATAGAGATCCGATTAAGACGTTATGTAGAAGCAAGATTAGAAGAGGAACAAGCAGCTTTTAGACCAGGACGACAAGCAAATGATAATATATATATTTTAAGAAGGCTAATTGATAATACCATAGAAGCGGGAGAAGAAATGTATTTAACATTTATTGACTTGAAGGCAGCTTTTGACATAGTGGAAAGAGAAAAAATTTGGGAGGTGTTGGAAGATTTAGAAGTACCGAAAGTTCTAATTAATATAATTAAAAGCACATACGAGACAGTCAAATTAAGAGTGCAGATAGGAGGTCAAAGATCGGAAGAGTTTCTAATGAAAAAAGGTATAAAACAAGGCGATAGCTTAAGCCCACTGTTGTTTGTCATTTTAATGGACACAATAGTGAAGGAAATAAAAAGACAAGGAGGAAATCTGGACATGATAATAGGGTACAGAAACATGGTGCCGGTCAGATTAAGTAATTTACTATATGCAGACGATATTGTACTTATAGCAACATCAAAAAATGAAATGCAGAAACTAATCAACTTATTGGCAAGAGAAATATAAAATATGAAAATGACAATAAATACAGAAAAAACCAAAGTTATGATAGTAAATGAAAAACAGCGAGAGGGGCGTAACTGCAAGGAATTGAAATGTAATTACAAAACATTAGAAAGAGTAACAACTTATAATTACCTAGGAAGTATCATAACAAAAGAAGGGAAAATAGATGCAGAACTTAATAACAGAGCAAATAAATCAACTAGATTATATTATTCCTTAAATCGAACAATATTAAGCCATAAACACATTGATATGGACACAACGCTGGAAATCTACAACAAAATTACAGTCCCAACTATAACTTATGCTAGTGAGAACTGGGTAATGCAGAAAAAAACAGGAAACAAAAACAAATGCAATGGAAATGAAATATTTATGGAAAATAGCAGGTAAAACAAAATGGGATAAAGTAAGGAACGAAGAAATCAGAAGCATAACTAATCAAGAACCAATATTATCAAAGATTAAAAAGAAACAATTAAACTGGTATGGCCACCTAGTAAGAATGAAGCAAGATAGAATTGCGAGAAAAGTTATGGAAATAGGAATATCAAGAAAAAGACAAAGAGGAAGTCCCAGGAGGAAATGGATAGATCAGATTCAAGAAACTGGAGAAAGCGAGGGAAAAACATTAGGAGAGATGAAGGCATTAGCCAGGGACAGAAAAGAGTGGAAAAAATGGGTACATGAAGAACTCCAATCCGACGCCTGAGAAGGCATAAGGATAAGAGAAAGAAAGATTTTTTACAGGGCCACGTCTCTCACATATGAGTGACACAACATATCCACAAAAAAAATTACCAAAAGCAATAAAAAACACTAAAGTATCAAACAAACCTTTATTTCAATACAAAAGAGTGACAAATAATAGAAAACTGCGGTTTGGTCCCCAGGACCAAATTAAAAAATCAGGGCTTGGCACGCAATACGTTAAGATAAATTTACAGAAAGTGTTACACTGTGTGACTGTTCTAATTCAAACTAACAAATAATTCAATGTGAAGGATTGGCTTGTTGATTATTGCACAATTTTTCAAAACGAGGTATCAGGTCAGTAACTGCCACTCTCATTTCTTGCTCCACGTTGATTTTCGATCTATATTTCGTTTTAATAACTGCAACTGCTGCAAATCCTGCTTCGCATAGATGAAATGTAGCAAATTGAATGAGTATTCTTAATGCCTTCACTCAGATTTAGCAGATATCTAAAATTCTACTAAATCGGAGGCTGCAAATTTTTCCTTCCTCCTACTCTCACAAGAGAGCTCTAGCAGGCTCTCTTCTTCTTGCGAAGTAAATTCTGTTGAAGCTTGTTCGTTGAAAGGATCTTGTATCTTCAGAAAAATATTGTGCAAACCAGCTGCTGATCTCTGAAAGGTGTTTTACGAAAAAAGTCCTGTGAGGTAACGACTCCTCTAAAAGCCAACTATTTTTGCAAAACAGGAAAACTGGAATCTTCTCTATAAGTTTTAAAATGTGCATATTTGTTTCCCTACAGAAAAAACGTTCAACGCATTGAGTATATCAAATACATCGCAAAAGATGCCAATTTCAGCAAAAAGTTTGGCTCAGTAAACCAATTGACGCTTGCGTGACCTTCTTCCTTTAGAAAGGTACGGATTTCATCTCGTAGTTCAAACGCACGACAACGGACATTGCCACGAGAGAGTCCTCGTGAGCTGCAATAGTAAGGAGGAGCCGTATGGTCAGCGCCCATGGCCTCACAAAGTTCACTACGTTGACGACACTTTCTAATACCAAATTCAATAGAGGACACAATGACTTTGATGCAAGTGCTTGTTTGTCAATGATGCAATAGGTCCATAGAGCGTGTGGTGCTTTGCTGCGAATCAGCATCTTTTTCCATTCCAAACTATTGTTTATGATGAACTCGTCGAGTCTTAAATAAGTCCTCAGCCGCACAGAAAGTGAACATAACAGATAAGATGTGCATCTTTGTTATTGTCAGTAGCTTCGTCTAATTGTAGGCCGAATTCTCCAACTATAATATTGACATAGTCAAGAGCAGTTGGTAGGATAAGTTAGAATGATTGTTGTCGAGATGTTGCTTTAACCTACTAGTATTCATACTTACGCTAGAACTTTCAAATATATGGCACACTGTTGTCTCTCTTCGTTAATTACATTGACCGAAGTAAAACCGAAGTATAGGTAGCTATAATCGTATTTACGATACTTTCGCTTCTTTTGACCGACGCAACTTGTCGATTTTTGATCATCATTAACACTATCACTTTGATTGTTAAGTAAATATCCTTCCATTGTTGCGAAATATGCGTACAACTATTAACTAAGAAACTGATAAATGCAACCAACTCTCGCGCTGTAATGGAGCGCACTGACTGAATGACTGTGACAGCAATTGCGATTTCACCAGAACTTGTGTTGTCACTGGTTCTTCTTTGTTACTGTAACATAATGTTCCAGTTTTGAAACAAAAGCAGTGCTTTTTAGGAACGGGTTCAGTTTGGGGTTTGCAAATTCACAAACGTGATAGTAGTAACCAGTAATATAATTGAAATATTTATTACTTATGCTGCTACTAACAAATAGTAGGGTATGAATGCTATGTATGTGTCATCACTGCAAGCAATGCGAAATGAGGCCGAGTGACCGACGCGATCACGTACTAGGTTGGTCGTCTGGTGTTGTGTAAGGTCATGGTCAGTTGTGAGTTAAGTTATTGTTGTTTCATTATTTGTTTGGCTTCACAGTAAAATTTAGGTGATTCCCTCAATGACTATATTTAAATTTTGGACTTTAATATTATAGTTTTTATGGATGCTTATGCATAAGTAAGCAATTAAAATTTACTAAGGTAACTGCAGGTAATATGGCCACTCTAAGGACTTATCCTTTCAAATTGCAGAAGACGGAAAAAATATCAAATTCTGGACTATGCGTAAGATAAACTGAAGCATCAAGTACAGGTTTTTGATAAATAAAAATGTATATTTTTCAAAATTTTCTTTTATGGTTTTATTAAAATAAAGTTACTACAAATGGCCATATTTTCGATTCGGGGTCAGTAATATGACCACATATTTAAATATGATAATTTTATGCTTAAAATTAAAGTAAGTAGGTATTACCCAAAACAATAATTTAAAACCAAACAAAAAATCCCAATGGCACAGGACCAATTGGACAGTCTTATTTCAGTAACATGTTTGCATAAAACCGAAAATAAAAAATTAGATACAAAAGTAATAGAATGTTCTGAGATGTACAAAAAACCAAAGTAACATTCTGGCATCAAATCAAAAACAAAAAAATAAAAAATAATTTTGGTAAATTTGAATTTTCTTAAATAAATATTTTAATGTACGATTTAGAGAAAAATGTTAAATACAAAAGTTGTAGAATGTGTTAAGGTCTATGAAAAAGCTTAATAACTTTTTTGCGTCAAATGAAAAACAAAGGAAATACGATTTTTTTCAACTTTGACAGGCCGCCATTTTGTTTTTACTGGGCCGATTTGGCTCATTAACGAACTCGTCCAAGATTTTTGCCTAACCGATTTTGTAGCGAGTTTGGTTTCGATCCGTCAAAAAATACGCCCTCTATCGTGCTTGCAAATTCCGTTATAACACATACATATATATATATATATATATATATATATATATATATATATATATATATATATATATATATATATATATATATATATATATATATATATATATATATATATATATATATATATATATATGTTCATCAAGAACTGGGTGTAGCAGTCAACAGTGGGGCTGGTGAGAAATCAAACAATTTTATTATTCATCAAGCTTTCAACCCTTGTTTGGGGTCTTCCTCAGGATGACTACAAATATTATATATTTAAAAACAATACGTTACAAAACATAGTCGTACTTACTAAAATGGATTGTCAGATCGACTATACCATAAAAGTTGGAAACAATAAAAACTCAATAAACAATATATACATTTAAAAAACATTTAAAAATAACACAAAAAACCGTTACAAACAATAACATTGTACTGATTTGGATATTTTTATCGGACCAACCACACAATGAATATTACATTTTAAGATGTTAGAAATTAGAAATTACTGACAAAACTCCAAATGAAAACAAATGATAACAAATGGTAAAAGTGACAATTAGCATGGAACAACACGGTGAGCACGGAACAACACAAAATGGCCTTTAACTAAAATGCAAACCAGCGAACACTACATTAACGAAGATGTTATGCATTGTTAGTGTGCTGTGTTAGGGGAAATATTTTAGGAATTTTGTTCTTATTATTCTCCTACTCCAAAATGTAATTATAGATGAGACTCAGATTTTGAGTATCTGATCTAGTGTTGAGGGGTCTTTCAATTTTATTAATAAACACCATCTCCAAAAAAATCCTTTTATAGTAGTTATTTTCTCCAATTAAAACTTCAACTCCTTCGAAATCCATATCATGTTGTGATTCAATAACATGGGTCGACAGAGCGCAAGACGGCCTTCCCAATCTGCAATCGCTTTTGTGAGATGTTATTCTACCCTGCAAAAGCCTTGAGGTTTGTCCAATGTATGCTTTATGACAATCCTTACAATTGATCTTATACACAACATTGGAACTTTCTAACGGTTTGACTTTAGTTTTGGTGCGGGTAAACAGGGAACCTACAGTTTTCACATTCCTCGTTGAAATCTTAACATGTGGAATGTGTTTCAAAACAGTATTGAGGATGAGACAATTGGCATACGCGGCTTTTCATAGTATGAATTAAATTAACTTTCATTTGCATGGTGTGATTGGAATGGTAATTAAGAAATCTATTACTTGCCATGGGTTTACGGTACCAAGATGTGCGTAATACCCATGGCAAGTAATAGATTTCTTAATTACCATTCCAATCACACCATGCAAATGAAAGTTAATTTAATTCATACTATGAAAAGCCGCGTATGCCAATTGTCTCATCCTCAATACAGAAATCGTGATTTGAAAATGCAATACAATATATTTATTGATAATTCTTATCCTTCTAAACTTCTCAACAACATTATTTTCAGTTCTTCTTTTCCAATCCAACGTCGGTTGGCTATAGTTAAGAGTTCTAATGTTGATGATATACGTGAAACAGATATGAAATTTGTTTCCTTACCTTATATCAATGATCTGACTCCCAAACTTATTTCTGTTTTGAAACACATTCCACATGTTAAGATTTCAACGAGGAATGTGAAAACTGTAGGTTCCCTGTTTACCCGCACCAAAACTAAAGTCAAACCGTTAGAAAGTTCCAATGTTGTGTATAAGATCAATTGTAAGGATTGTCATAAAGCATACATTGGACAAACCTCAAGGCTTTTGCAGGGTAGAATAACATCTCACAAAAGCGATTGCAGATTGGGAAGGCCGTCTTGCGCTCTGTCGACCCATGTTATTGAATCACAACATGATATGGATTTCGAAGGAGTTGAAGTTTTAATTGGAGAAAATAACTACTATAAAAGGATTTTTTTGGAGATGGTGTTTATTAATAAAATTGAAAGACCCCTCAACACTAGATCAGATACTCAAAATCTGAGTCTCATCTATAATTACATTTTGGAGTATGAGAATAATAAGAACAAAATTCCTAAAATATTTCCCCTAACACAGCACACTAACAATGCATAACATCTTCGTTAATGTAGTGTTCGCTGGTTTGCATTTTAGTTAAAGGCCATTTTGTGTTGTTCCGTGCTCACCGTGTTGTTCCATGCTAATTGTCACTTTTACCATTTGTTATCATTTGTTTTCATTTGGAGTTTTGTCAGTAACTTCTAATTTCTAACATCTTAAAATGTAATATTCATTGTGTGGTTGGTCCGATAAAAATATCCAAATCAGTACAATGTTATTGTTTGTAACGGTTTTTTGTGTTATTTTTAAATGTTTTTTAAATGTATATATTGTTTATTGAGTTTTTATTGTTTCCAACTTTTATGGTATAGTCGATCTGACAATCCATTTTAGTAAGTTCGACTATGTTTTGTAACGTATTGTTTTTAAATATATAATATTTGTAGTCATCCTGAGGAAGACCCCAAACAAGGGTTGAAAGCTTGATGAATAATAAAATTGTTTGATTTCTCACCAGCCCCACTGTTGACTGCTACACCCAGTTCTTGATGAACATATTTTGTTAATATTCATCAGTCAAACGTACCAATACTTTTATATATATATATATATATATATATATATATATATATACATATATATAACCTTTTGAACGGAGGGTGATTTTGGCATCTAGGAACACCAAAACGGAAAACTGCATTGAAATTTTTCCGAAGTCGCGTCATACTACTCTCTACAATAGCCCTATTTCATTCTGAAATAAGACTAAAAATTAAAAAAACAAAAAAATAAAAAAAATAATTATTTTCCATCTTAATATGAACAGAGCAACACTTCTATCTTGTCCTTTGGGGTGAGCCCCATGCATTCTTCATGGAAATACTCCCTACAGGAAGAGCATAAATGGATATGCGCCACTCTATCTTCTTCGCACAATTTACAATACCAAGAGTCTGTGTCGTTTTTAGATTTTCCTTTGGAAGAAGAAACTGTGTTTTTGGTAACACTTTTTTACTTGTGCTTGCTGTTTCGTCCTCTGCTTTGAAAGTACACGTAAATAAATCCTTCGTGTCTAACTGTGCCCTGCAATTAATAGCAAGTATTCGGGTTTTTTTATCCTTTATTGCTGCTCGTTACGGAGTATCAAGCATGTCGGTAAATGATACGTTGCTGGCTATGTTGGAGTCATTTTGCATATCCTCAGATCCCGAAATCTTCATCTCGATCTTCATCAAAGCTGGAATCGTGTAGACTAAAAGGAGAATTAGAGTGACTAGATTCCGGGGAAGGTATTCTAGTTCGGAGAGGGTTTCTTTGTTGTGTGCCCAATGTTGAAGGTAAACTGTCATCTTCCACAGTGGAAGCTCCACTATGTGGTTCTGGGGGTTTTATGGCATCTTGTGTTTCTGATACTTTATTCGTGACAGTGCTGGGAGCAAATTCTATCTCCGGAATTGCATCAGGGTTTAAATGATAAATTCCCGTACAAGAGAAGCCAGATATTATATTTGGAGGAGTCATATATTTGTCCCAGACAGTGGAAAATATTGTTCCAAATCGTTGTTTGGTAATAACTAGATCCTGGTAATTCGAATAATCTGAATACTGCCTTGTCTATAGGTTGAAGTTCGTATGTGGTGTTACTGGGAAGATACTACAAGGTAATTTTTCAGCTATTTGGACTATTCTGTAGTCCAAATGACTTTCTGCTCCGTCAAAAAATATTAGCGAAAGTCCAGGAACCTTAAATTTTGCAAAATGATGAATCCATTCACAAATCGTTTCTATGTTCATACTTCCTTTTGCGGCCATGCGCACAGCTGTCCCTGTAGGAAGAGAGTCAACCAATTCTGGCTTCATTCGTTTTCCTTTGAAAAACACCATTCGAGTTATTACTGTACCAAGAGCGTTACCATAGGATACAATTGTTACATTCTCTCCGTGCTCATTGTCCACAAAATGTACCTTTCTTGCCCCTTTTTCACCAGAATTTTTGTTGGTGATGAAGGCTTAATCTACAGCCCTTCTCATCAATATTGTAGATCCGTTCAGCATAGCCACGTCAATGTCCAGTTTTCTGACTCGCTGTATCAGCAAGTATTGGGGTGCCCTGCAGTGGCTAAGATTAAGTTGTAGCACTCTCATTTTCCGCACCCTGGACAACTCTCCTGGCATTTTGGAAGATGGGACATTTCTATTCTCCGGTTGTATGGTTACAGTCACTCTTTAGATCTTTCTCCCTGCAGAGAATGCAATTGAGAGGCTTTTTGCACGTTGGTGCGTTGTGCCTTTCTTGTCCGCATCTAAAACAGGTCTTGCTGTAGTCCACTCTCTTCCTGCAAACAAGAGCTTTGTGGACAAAATGCCAGCACTTGAAGCATATGCTTGGTAATACTTTCTCCCGGATGCACACTATGTCCCAGCCTAGTCTGATCTTACTAAGCATCGCCACCTTCCTCGCGTAAACAGCCGGCAGGCAAACCACCGCGATCTGCGTCGAGGTTCAACTTTTCCTCAGAGGTTTCACCGCATCGATGGTGAGGTCCTTCATGTCTGGGACATGGTGTTTTAAGAGTTTAACTACTTCTTCTTTGGCTGCCCATTTGTCCAGGTCCCTGACTTCCATTTCCGATTCCGGAATCCTCATCTCTACAGTCGCTTCTTCCTTAAGTGTCTCCCTGATGGTCGCTCGGTAGGCCTCCATCTCCTCCTCTCCTGTTTTCCCAAACATAATCAGCAAATTGCTTCCTGCAGTCCTTCTGATCTTCTGTCTGCCTTCACCTTCTGTATTATGTCGGCGTAAGTGGTCTCCTCCTGCGCCTTGTGGATCACTAATGCGTTCGGTAGTAGTGGTTTCCTTTAAGCTAATGCTACACAAAGTTATATATTTGTAATCAGGAAATGCGGAGCTACTCAAAACTATAACATTTAAAATATTGAAGATGCATTTTATTTGGTACTCCCTTTATATAAAATTCAGTCTGTGGCTATATTTTTGGTCGGTACAGATAAAATAATACAACTTTTTTTTGTATTCCCGAAATTAATGAAAATAAGTGGGGGTCAAAATATAATGAGTAACCCTGTACATGTCTTGCAAATCCAATTCACATGATTTTCACAAGGCACATACACTTGGATCAGACCACAGTAGCGAGGTGAAATTGCGTAGAGTCGCGAACAGTGGATGATATCAATCGCTCGTATACTCGCTACCCCCCAGTCGCGCAATTTCGCTTTCAATGGCTGATTAGTCTTACTATTCTTCTGTCGTCCATTTTACTGATGTGCTCATTTCGATTCTCGCTTCCTGTTTAGTACCCATTCATTATTGTTCTCTATCTTGCCTGTTCTTATAATCTCATTTCTCTCCCTGTCCAAAAGCGTTTTTTCAGTTATTCTGCAAGTACAGTCATTTCGGATGTTAGTGTCATGGCTGTATCGGGTCGAATTTCAGCGGTGTATGTCAAGGTTCGTATTTTTGCCTTGTAAATATTTTATTTGGTTTATATTTTAACATTTCTATTTCGCCATACTGGGTAATTTGGACGTTCCCAAGAAAATTATTTCTTAGAATTTCTTATAAAATTTAAATACACATACTAAGTTCAAATTATACTTTTTTTTAATTATTTACATATCACACTATCTTATTTATAACTTCAATAGACTTTCATTTCAGCTGTTGAAAACTTTTCGAAGTTACGCCGGATTTTTTTAAATCTAGAGTTCTCTATGCTCGCTTACATGTTTGTAGTTATATTTTCTCCATAATTGTTTACAAATTTGGATAATTCACCAGTGGGTACGTTTCTCTCCTTTTCTGTAATGTTTACAAACTTTTAACAGTGACGGCGGTAACTTATTAAAGTATTTTTATTATTCTCAGATAATTATTTCTTGATTTCTAACGATTCCCAATCTAGTGATACTATTTTCTTGTTATAGTCGTCAATAATCAATTTTCAGGATACCGACGATTGTCAAAACAAATAAAAAAAGACGATAATTCAAAGTATAGAATTTTAAAGTTTAATACGCGGTTACACCTATAATAATTACATGGTACGGCAGAGAAAATTAGTAGTTGCAAATTTTTAAGCTTCACGTAGTATAAAATAAAATAAAAAAGTGTACAACATCGGACATTCCTTTTTGTTATCATTATTATATTCGAGCAATGAAATTACTATTAAATTTTATTGTAATTTCTTTACATTGTGCAACACCTGTGGACTATCATTAAAGAGGATTTCGAGTCTGTAATTTCAACGTGGATCAAAATACGTGCAGATAAATCTTTAATGAGACGAGATCTTTACTTTCGATCGTATCGAAACAAGACACTATTTTTTTAGTCTACTCCACAGTGAAAATAGAGAAAAACCTCGTAAAAATACGAACGATTTCTAGAAAAATGCATTTAAATTGTTTTCCGTAGATAAAAAAATGCAAAAGTAATAAACTAATAAAGTTGAAAAAGAAAAGGTAACTTTTATTTTTCTTTATAGAAAATGTCTTTTTATAAAGAACTAAAATCAACTATAACAAAATATATTTCATCAAAGAGCAAAAGTAATACAAACATGTATAAAGAGTGAACTGAGAGTTATACAAAGAATGAATCAAAATGATTTTCAGACAGAATACATATATGGTGCGCCATTAGTCTGACAAAGTTCGATATATCCGTTATTATAGAAGATATGGAATAAAGTTATATACGAAAATTGTAGACATCTGTAAACATCACATTTCAAAATTATTTTCATTAGTACTGGGTGTTCCCTATCACCAGGATGAAACAAACATACCTTTTTTTCAAATAGACACCCTATATATTATTTCAAATTCAGATTGGTCTCACCTCCCCCATACTTACAAAGTAGGGTTTCATATAAGTATATAGGGTATTTCAGAAGTTATGCCCAATTGAACGTAAAAATCATTGTGAGCTCAACGCCTTGTATAGTTCAAACGAAACAATTTGACAACAATATTTTGCAGCCATAACATTTTGATATTGGTCTAGTTTCATGACACAGTGCCATTTTTGGATATTACAACATCTTAATACAGGGCGAGCCAAGAGTCGAACACATGATTTTCTCGGTTTTTTCAAACTAATCACCCTGTATTTCATTTCCAAAAGTGAAAATACACCTTATAAACTCCCATTTTTATCAGGCATACCCTATACCTAAAACCATTAATTTCTGAGATATTGTCAATTTAATAACAAAAATGTTTTTAAAAATCATTTAATTGTAACAAGTTAGCTATGGAATAATGACAAGTATTGTTTAGTAGCATGTCATTTAACAAACTTTTGAAATTGTTTGAAGACTTATTTACTTTTATTTGAAATGAACTTTTGTGTTGAAGAATTAACAGACATGGTTTTGGTATTGCGAGAATGTAGTAGGCATTGTTTATTATCATTAAGAGCGATATCCTGCACGAAGACAACCCACAAAAAGAACGCGGGAAAGGTTGATGGATCGTTTCAATCGTACAGGTTCAGTACTTCATGAAAAACATGAAAGGACAAAAACTGTAGTTACTGAGGAAAATGAATTTAATTGTATGCTGGTAGTTGCGGACAATCCTCATGTTAGTACTCGTGAAATTTCGCACCAACAGGATATCAGTGTAACGCCCGTCCGAAAAATACTGCATAAAAACAAGATGCATCCATACCGCATTTAGTTACAGAGCTACTCGACGATGACTTTCGTGAAGAGTTCCTTTTTGCGAATAGGCTCCACAACAAATACATAATCAGATCGATTTCTTTGATTTTGGAGATGAAGCAACGTTTCATGAGAATGGTACCATGAATAGATATAATTTTCATTACTATTCCACATATATCCCTATCTTACATCAACTCAAAGTCAAACTAGGTTTCTGAATGTTTGTGGTGGTATAATTGGAGACCACGTAAGGGAGAACATTACAAGGTTGTTTATTAGCTTTTGGTACTGGAATAATGTTGGCAATTTTGAGCATATCCGGATAGTAACCAGATTTGATGATAAAATTAGAAATGTATAGCAATTGTACAATCGCCTTTCTTGGCAGATTTTTAATTAATATCTTATGTATCCCGTCGTTGCCTGGGGCTGTTTTATTTTTTAATTGATTGATAACAGATACCATTTCTGAATATGTTACCAGATTGTGAAACTACGTTTTCAATGTGTTTGTGATGAGTTAAGCTCGGACAACTGTTAATGAAATTATTTTGGAAGTACTCTTCAAATAATTATGCGATATATTTAGAGTTGGTATAGGTACGTCCATCTTTGTCTATTTTGTTTATGTCCTTTCGTTTTTTTCTAAAGTATTTGGAAATTTTCCATAAGGAATAATCTTCTGGTTTTAATGTGTTTAAAAAGTGACCCATTTGTAGTTTTTATATTCTTTAATCAATGAATTTATGATGTTTTGATATTTTTTTAATATATATTTGTCTTTTGGGTTCCTGATATGTTGCCACCTTTTTCTAATTTTGTTCTTATCATTAATTATTTTTCCGATGTACTCAGGGAGTGAGTTAGGGGAGGAAAAATCGGGTTTTATGGAGGTAGATAAGTTCCTCGCAGCTAGAATGGTTTCTTGAAGAGTTTTAATTGTTTTTATTAGTTGTTAGTGTCTTCGATTTTGTCCATAATCATCGTGTTTTTGTTGATGCGATTTCGGAACATTGCCCAGTTGGTGGTGTTGTAGTCATACTTCTTAATGGATGGGGTGTGCATTTGATGGGGAAGTTTAAGGTTAATAAGTACAGGATCGTGATCGGAATTTAGGTCAGTAAGGGTTTTTATTTTTGATATATTATTTAGGTCTCTGCCAATGGCTAAGTCTATTGTGCTGGGGGCGTGGTTTGAAAAAGGAAAGTGGGTGGGATCATCGGTTGCGAAAATATTGCAATCAGAATTATCGCAGAATTTCTGGAGGGTACTTCCATTTTTGTTTGGGTGAGTAGCGTAATTATCCCATAAGGAATGTTTACAATTTAAATCCCCAACTAATAAAACTTTATTATGAGTTTTCATTATGTTTGTAAAATCCGCTTCTTTTAAATTATTAAGCGCCGACTATTTTAATTTTGTTATCTAGAAGTATCGAGATATGCTCAATTGAAGAATTGTCGTGTTGTAATGTTTTGAAATGTATGCCTTTTTTTATTAGTAGTACGAAACCCTCTGGCATCGGAGGTGCGGTCTTGTCTGAGAAGACGATATTCTGGAATTTTTAAGTTGAAAGATTTGTTTGGTTTTAGGAGCGTCTCGATTAGAATGAAAATATCAGGTTTGTGAATGTCGAGAAAATGTCTGATTAAATGGAGTTTGGATGAAACTCCTTGTATATTACAGAAAATAATTTTGAAATTAAATCGTTTTCGAGAGCCTGTTTTACCACCTACCTGCCTAGATGTCATAGCTGTCTATACCGGCAACAAAGTTATTATATATAGTGAATTTTTCGAGTTTCGTCTTCGCCGTTCTCATCTGTTCTGTAAGATCAGTGACTGCTCTCGTAAGTTCTTTCAGATTGATCATTTGCTGTAGTTCTTTAAATTTGCTATTAAGTTCAGTGAAGTTGTTTAGATTAACTGCGCTGTTTGGATTTACGTTTTTGTTTGTGCTTGTGCTAGTAGGAACTGATTTTTGGTTAATTGCACGCTTTTCTTCAAGCCATGAACGACGTTTGATATATTCAGGACAGACCTCGGCGTTGGCAGGATGATCTCCGTTGCAGTTCGCGCATCGGGCGGGGGTGGTCCTTTGTTTGGGGCATTCGGGCGTCAGATGGTTTCTGGCACATTTCAGGCACCTCGGTGTCCTTCCGCAAATTGAGGTGGCGTGCCCCCACAATTGACAGATATGACATTGGATAATGGGTTTTCCTTGTCGTCTGTGTTCCCATTGTACTCTTGTGTATTCTATGATTCGCACATTTTTATTTAGATAATCTAGTGTGGTTTTGGAGTCGGTAACTACGAGGTACAATGGGCGCGCTTTCGTGCTCATTCTGTAGATATATTTTATGATGATTTTGTAAGTTTTTTCCAATTCCTCTCGGATGTTAGAAATTTGTAATCCCTCTGCCAATCCACGCAACACGAAGGCATGAGATTTGTCCTCGCGTTTTGTGTATGTGTGGAATTGAACGTTTTCGCTTCTTAATGTTGCTTTTAATTTATCGAAGTCTTCCGCATCCTTGGTGAAAATTATGGAGGATTTGTTTGTATACTTAATTTCAAATTCTTTCTGTACGCCTTCTTTTAATTTGACTATCATCTCTCTGTGAGCTGACACGTTACCCTCGATGACGATAGGGGGGCATGAGGAGGGTTTCTATGCACTTTTTTTCGGGTTTTCTTTGGGTCTCTAAGCATGACCGGCGATTTCTTCATCATCCGAACTTGAGGCTGAAGAATTGAATTTGCGGAATGTTTTCTTCTTACGCTTTTTCTGAGTGTTAATATGTGTGGCTTCGTCATCAGTTTCCTCAGATAAAGATTCATACCTGTTAGTGGTGGCTATTTTATTGGTGTGAGGTATTTGTTTTATTATTCTATTGAAAGTGGTGACTTTATTTGGTTTTTCGAAACCGGGCGGAATGGTATCCATTTGACTAGTATTCTGTGACTGTGGGAGAGTGGTGATTGCATTTAGATCATCCAGAACCACTTGTTTTTTGCTGCTAGTCATATTCAACGCTCTAGCTGTTATTTGTTTATTGTTAATTAACCTAGCGTATTGAGAAGTAAATTTGTCATGAGAATTGATATTTGCATTTTCTCTTTCTTCTACTTCATTTGCCCAGGACGGAGTGGAAGGCTTGTGAAATATTCCACCACCACCGTTTGGGGGGGTGGGGGGTGGTGGTTTGGTGACTGATCTTCTTCATGCGACGAAGAATTATGCATCTGGGGAGACGATTGTGTCTTCTTCCATTTTTTCTAAGTTATGATTGTCTATATTTAGCTGATTCGGAGTTGAGGTGACGTTATTGTTGTTACCTCTGATATTGGGGATTGAAAGCGATGGACTGAGTGAATTGTGCGTTAGTGACTTATTATCGACCGATTTATCAATTTCTATATACTTGTTTAACTAACGTTTTCTAGACACTTTTTATTGTCTGTTTCTGTACACTTTTCTAACTGTTCTATACACTTTTTATTAATTTTAATTGGTTGATGTGATGTTGTGTGCTCAGTATTATTATTAGACGAGTTATTTAAACACTTATTTAATAATGTGAAGTCAATTGACGCGATAATTTCGTCAGGAATTATCGTTTTATCTGAATTTTTCAAAATGCTATGGTTGCCGTTTTCTGTGGACGTATCTTCAGAGGATATCGAGTCCTCGTTTAAATAAGTTAACTTTAAATAATTTTGATTTTTAATTTTCAATTCAGCCTTTTTATTATTAATTCTCTCTAATTCTTTTTGAAAATTTGAATCAGTCGATTTTACAATAGCTGCAGGGCGACGTGGTTCGTCTACTATACCTAATTGAATTTCGTGTTTCACTATCACTTTTTTCAATTGTTTTGATTTTTTCATGAGTGGAAGATTTCGGATGTTTTTTATGTTTTTTAGATATTTTGTGAGTGGACGTACCTTTAATTTTAGCCGATTTCGGCGAAGTTTTCACTGTCACTAACGCTTTTTTAACACTCACTATACTATTAGCTGATAAACTATCACTGGTGAAAATCTCGGGTCTTTTGCATTAAGATTATGGATTTTTTCTTTGAGTCTTCTGGTATACTCAGTTGTGAACGGGATTGTCCCCGTTGTTGGAGGAGAAGGCAGTGTGAAATCAATTGAGACTACTCAATGATTTCCTTGACAAAAGCTTCAAGATTTAACGATAAAAATAAACTATTTTATGATTTAATATCCAATGCGAAACTTTGTAACTGTTAGCACCAAAGTATGACTTGGAAGTGGATTCTGTGGTATTTCGTTTGGCCTAAAAGCATTTTTTGATGGACCAAATACTTGTTGATTCGTGGAATATCTATTATTTTGTGGTATAGGCTGAACAGGTATCGGTTGGTTAGGCCAATATTTGTACTACATTATTTGGGACATTGGGTTGATTAGATTGATAATTATTATTTATGATTATTAATTAGTCTGTTAATTGTTATGAAATTTCAATAGCCGTTACGATTTTGAATTTGACCTTTGAACATTTTGGAATCGTGAATATTGCATACCATTGTTATGATTATTAGAATTATTTTGTCGCAAATTTTCATCATGTGATGCATAAAGTATTTCGAAGTTTTCAAATTCCTCAAAATCCAGATATCCATAGCGAAATAGTTAACAATATGGTAATTCTTTACAATAATTTTACAAAATTAATAAGTAAAAACTGGAAAAACTTAGGTATAATACAACAAGAGAGTTGTAAAAATTATTTTGATAATATTAGGGATAAAACTTCTAGGTCGTTTCATGCGCTGAATTGTAGTATTAAAATACCTACATCAATATTTGAGGAGACTGATACCTCTGTATTACAAGCAATAAGCAAAGAAGTGAAAATGACGACGAGCATGAACGATTTCTTTTATTTGCCTACTAAACTTAATGGCGAAGGGTGCAAGTTATATACAATCAGTTTTGGATTCGTTAGATTTACTACAAATAAACGCAACAGGTAACGAAGAAAACGCAGTTCTATTAATTAAAACCAGACTGACAGGTAAAGCAAGAGGTCTGATAACGACCGAAAACTCGATTGCAGAAATCAGAAACAAGCTCAAGTCCGGAATAAGAGGAGATAATCAAGTCTTCTTTTGGCAAAGCTGAACAAAGTAAGGCAAAACGGGAAGGATGTTATAAACTAGGCAACGGAAGTAGAGAAGTTGGCCGATAAATTACAGGCAGCATATGTGTCGGAAGGTATGCCAGAGAATTTAGCAGAGAAATATACCAAAGCGGCAACGATTAAGGCAGTGACGATGAACGCCCCAACGGACACGACGAAAACAATTATAGCAGCGGGAAGTTTCGAAAACATTTAAGAAGTACTATCTAAATTGGTGTCAGTTGAAGGCATAGTAAGCCAGCAACTTAAATTACATTTTAAAGACAATAGGAATTTCTTCAGAAAACCAGATTTTAACTAAAGGAGCGATCAGAGAAGAGGAAACAAAAGCAGAATGTACAACGGCAACTCTCAAGGAAGGACGTTCAGACAGTACAACCCAGGAAACAAGTATAACAGATATGTATACTACCGCTATAAAGACAAGAAATTTAACAGGAATAGTAATTACAATAAGGGGCCGTTCATAAAATACGTCACACTGAAATTAACTTTTTTTGACCCCCTCCCCCCCGGTTGTCACACTGTGTCACACTTTCTGTGACCCCCCCCCTGGAAATATTTCGTCACAAAAACTAAGACTCCTCCCCCCCTAAACATGATAAATTTTGATTGATAATACACAAATTTTGATATTAGAAAATATTTTTTTTTATTTTTATAATAAAATTTAAATAAATTAATAAATATCTTAAATAAAAAACAAACAAATAATATTTTTATTTATCAGAAGTCCAAGGATTCTGTAAATGCTCCGAAACATCTATAATTGGTATTGCAACATCTTCTTCTACATCTTCGAAACTACCATCCACTTCATCGTCATCTATCCATTCTGCATTTTCCGTACCAGCGTTTTCATCTCCTAATATACATAACAGCTCACGAGCTCGCCGAGCTACAATGCGAGTTGGTTGTATACGTCGAACTACTTCATCTTGTCTTTTCTTTTTTGGATGTAAATTCTTCAAATGTTGCAATAAGGTTTTATTAGACGTATGATATAGGCTACATTCTTTACATGTTCTATTCGCCAATTTATCATGGACTGACGGACAAAACCAATCGTAAGGAATTTGCTGAAAATCTGCAGCTTCAGGCTGAAGTTTCACTGCAAGACGAGCAAATAGATTAATAAATGTGCCATCATCCGAATTTACTTGAGATACTATTAATCCGTTTTCAGTTTGTTGTAATTTAATCGGTGGAGGCAAAAATCCGTCTGGAATTAAACTTCTTAAACTACTTCTAGTTTGGCCACAGCAGTCTTCGTTTGAGCATTTCAAAATTTGTAATAAGTATTGTGATTCACGAACATGTTTACAGTACCAATCATCAATTATTATTTGTACATTGTCACTATCATCTTCTTTTGGTGCTATATACTCTGCATCTACATCGTAACCATCGACTTTTAACGACTTCCAAACACTAGCCAAAGTTGTCCCTGCATATTCAAAGTTCTTTTTTTCCAAATCTTTATCAATAGTTTTACCGTAAGAATCTAAATGCGATCCATAATGCTCATGAGGCAAAATCAAGCCAGCTAGCTCATGACTTAGTGGAGCCATTCTTCTTTCTACACGATTGTAAGCACTTCTGCCTGGTGCATTTGTAACAACAAATAAAGCATCCAAATTAAAATCGCGAAAATGCTGGATAGCATAAAATATAACTTTTCTGTAGCGAGGATTTTCATCAGGACCTCCATCAGCAGAAATGATTACTACAGGTTTTGTAGATCCGGTGTTTGTGTAGGCGAGACTTTTAAATGATTCCAGTTCAAATATTTTTTTTAAATCATTGGAATGTGTGTTAGCAGTGGAACTAGAATGTTTGCCACTTCGAATAGCTATAAACGTTGGTCCTGAATAGGTTACTTTTGAAGGATTTCCGAAACCATTCGGCTCAATAACAATACCAGCATATACAGACGGTATTAATTTGTGTCCAGCAGCTACTACCCAGTCATGGTCAGGAAGAGAAACTCTGTATTGCATGTGCATCAATAATGGTGCTTGTTTTGAAGCTGCTGTGAGTCCAATCGGAACTCGGGCTTTATCATCCTGAGAAAGAAAAAATACTTCATTGGGTCCAAGAAAAGAAGCAAGACTTTCTAAATATCTAATTGAAGTTGTCGCAAACTCTGTGTCAATGTGTTTTTTCTTTAAGTCATTTTGAGCACGGATTAATTTTACTGGTACTGTAGAAACATGTCTCTTTCCTTCACGAGAAGATGAATTTCGTGGTAAAAGTCGTAAGTACGTAGCGCTCCTACTCAGTTGAAAACCCAAACTTTTTAATTGCTCGTGTAACTGATCTAAATTTTTACAGCTTCTTATTGTCTCAGTTCTACGTCGTTCATCAGCAGAACTACCAAAAATAGCAATTTTCATGATAGTTTGCAGTATATCCTCTTCTAAACTCGGCCGACCGGGATTACTTCTTATTTTTAATTTTTCTGCAACGTCCGGATGCTCAAGACAAATGTCATCAAGCTTTCTTTTCTTCATTGCACGAGATTTCGATGATCTTTGTTGTGCTGATTCTTTACGCTTGAGAGATTTTTTTTCAGTTTCGATTTTTTCTTTTAATTTTTTTATTTCTTTATCAAGTCCATAAAATCCAGAATCTCTTTGTAAAAGTAATGAATTTAAACTTGATTCCATAACTGAAATTTTCTTTTTACATTCATCTTGGGCAGGTGTAGCCGTTTTTGAACTGTGTATTTGTTCTTCACGAGGTAAATTTTTTTCAGTAGAAACTGTTTTTTGTTTTGGAAGATCTTCTTCACTCGTCGACGCTTGAGGACAATCCTTGACTGTATTGAGTGGCTAAAAATCAAAGGAATTAATTATAAGTATATATATAAACTGATTGTATATAATAGCGACTTATACAAGCTCGTTTACACTATAATTTTACACCGAAATTGTTTAATTTACTAATCTTATGATCTTAATTATTAATCCAACAAAATCATGCATTTATAAAAAGTTTTCGAAATAGTAATGATAATATAAACCGTGAGTAGTATTGGTGTGAACCAGATAATAGTAAATATAAACCAGATTCAAAAAGAACTTAACTTACCTTAATACTTGTAAAAAACGTTAAATTCCTTGCTTTATTCTGAGTTATCTTTTGATTTAAAGATTCGATATAATTTTGAATATTTGTTTCGAACTGCTTGCCATCACTTTTGTGCTCGTGCTTGAGATCGTTCCAAATCTTGTTGACATTTTCTTGCACGATGATTGATTTTTTATCCGGATAACACTTTTTATACGTGTTGAATAATTTTTGATAAAGTTCACCTCTTATCGATGACATTTTCTTGCAATATATATCTCAATCCAAGAGTTATAAATTTCGACTAAATACCTCACTTTATAATGAAAAGCATTAAATTGAGAAGAGAGTTAAAAGCGTCTGCATTAGTTCACTGCTAAATGACGAATGAAAGAAAAATACGCGCAGAGTGCTTAGAAACGTTACTCTCTCATGTATTGGGAAAACAAAGAAATCGATTGTGATGGATCGCAACGCCACTAGAGCCAAGTCAAAATGCTACAGCGACACAGAGTGCCACAGAGCTAGCGCTCATGTTGAAAAAAATAAATATATCAAGTTACAATTTATTGTAATAAATATATATATATATATATACATTTAAATATCTGTATATTAACTAATACGAAATAAATGACTTCTATCATTACAAAATTGAAAAAAAAATCGAGAGAACGAATACTCAGTAAAATTTTTTAATGAACGGCGAACGTCACGCTGCCGTAGACCCCCTGTCCCCCCTTGTCACATCTTGTCACACTCGCCAAACCCCCCCCCCCTTGTATGCGAACGTATTTTATGAACGGCCCCTAACCATACTAATAATAATGTAACAATATGTGATATAGAAAATGAGAAGTCAAGAGTGAATCAGAAACAATTGGGGTTTTGAATAATAAAACAAATGACGAATGCACGATTTCAGAAACTTATTCAATATATTATTTAGACTTATCGCTTTCTAACTGTATAGAAATTCAGACAAACATATCTGATAACATTCATAATTTTATATTGGATGCACGTGCAGACGTTTCTTTGATCAAAATCTCTAAAAAATTTCCACATCACTTGATTAAAGCTAACAATAAAATAAATATCAAGGGGATAACACAAGGCTTAGCTAAAACTCTGTCATATAAGCATTAACCTTTACATTATTAACATAACAATTAATCACTGCTTTCACGTGGTAGAAGAAATTTTTTCGATACCAACTAACAGAATTATAGGCAGATATTTCATGAATTTTAATCACCACAAGTATATTTTTTGGTAATTTAAATAAAATATTTTTGGAGAGGTCTGGTAATACTCTATAACCGACGAAAACGTCTGGGATTTTTATTTTTGAATTATATAAAAACTAAATTAATAGATAAAATTATCAAGTTTTTTTTGCAAATGTTATATACTGCGCAGTAAAGAAATAACCGCAAACACTCTCCCAGACTAGCGGGACTGGATTCGCCAATTGACAAAATTATATTTTTTCGCAATTTCACCTTGCCAAAAGGACCTTCTCAAAATTCGTCGCCAGCTCTCCGTCTAGAAGGGCTTGAGGCAACGATGGTTCTCCGTTTTAACTTATTTTCTTAGGTTAGGTTATTTGTATTAAAACTTTTTTATTTAGTAGATATTTTTGAAAAATTATATTCTGTCTTCGGCTGCAAGGAAAATACGTAAATATATTTGATTTGAGTTATGGCATAACAAATTGAAAGAAAACAGTTTTGAAATGATTTCCACGTTGTGTGATTTAGTGCAAAATTCCCTGTAGTGCGCCCCCCTTAGGGCGCACGCCCAAAAGTTTGAGAAACGCTGGTCAAGTTCACAAGTCGACAACGGGGAAAACACCTTAGATATATTCTTTCGGACGTATATTATCTTATTTTTCAGTATACCCAGTTTCTAATCCTTCTTTCTTGACTTTATCGTTGTTTCTGCATTCTAGATACGCCAGCAATCGTTCTGTACACATGTACCCCTATTTTTATACTCGTAGAAGAGTTTTTATATCACCCTTCTCCACTATCTCTCTTTCAACTAATATTTTTTTTTGTAAATTTATTTTCTGGTATTTCTCGTTTTCCCATCACGATATTTTTAGTTCTGTTGTATATTTTTTCAGTTTTATCTTATTCTTGCTTAAATTTAATAAGCGTGATATAATTTTCGTTTTCATTTCAATTCACCTTACGTAGCCCGTTACCTCTTTACGTTAAGGAGTGTCTCGAAGAGTTCAAATAACCAATTAATATACCTTTTTTCGATATGAAGTTATTAAATTACTTCCGCTCATGTTGCATTTCATGTTCTATAGAACGTAAATACCATATCACGTGTATTATGATCACAAATACAGGGTGCTTCAAGCGAACATCATGTTAATAAAAATTATGATACAATAAGGATTTGAGATAAACTTTTTACAAAAATTAAAGCTTAGATATTATTAGCACTATGTGGATATCCTAGATATCTTTTTTCCATTTATGATCAGTATAACTGTGCAATTATATAGAAAACCAGGAAAACTATATCTGCTGATCTTTACAATCAGGGATGCAGTTTAGCCAGGACAACGTCTTTTAATAGGAACAATGTTGATTTTTTTTTTAATAAATTGCGTGGGGTAATGGGTCGAGATACATAATTTGCAGGGAGTGAAGATTTGGCAACAATATATATATATATATATATATATATATATATATATATATATATATATATATATATATTTTGTGAGGTGTGACTTTGGTGAAATTTGTCAAAAATAAGTGTATTTAAAAGAAAAGCTGTTGCAAATCGACGAAATAAGATTATTCTGCATGCACCTGTAAGTTAAAAATTTCTTTCTTTGCGCTAACTATACCACTTTCAATAAAATTTCAACATTATCTACGGAATTTGACCTTGACCCAGGTGAATTATTTGCTATCAGTGTTATCATAAAGACTGTTTTCCGGATTTTGTTGGACACTGTTGCCAGATTTATTAAATTTACGAAGGCATATTTCAAGCGTTACTTTTATTGGAATTAAACTGATGCATACCAATATAGAAGCTGCGTTGAAAAAATTTCAGAAACATCAATACAGCTAAATAATTTCTCATCGGAAATAAAGAATGAAATAAAATTATCAAAAGTCGAATTAACTTCTAACAAGCTACGAACAGATTTTGATAAAAAATTTCTAGAAATTAATAATAAATTTCAGCAAGTGGCAAAACAATTGCAAATGGTCAAAAAAGAAAACGATGCACTCAAACGGAAAAATAATTTAGTTATCAAAGGAATACCACAAACCGAAAAACACAATGGGGAGCTACTAGAGATTGTTGTGGATTTTTGCAGGAAGGAGATTAAAGTGAATTTGAATTGCAATGAAGTAAATTACGTGCGTAGAATAGGTAGAAAAGAGAATAAAGACCTGCCAATCTTATTAAGTTTTGTATCGCTACACAAAAAATATGAAGTTATGAGAAATTGTACTAACTTAAAAGGAACCTCCTTCAGCCTTAATGAAGATCTCCCTAAAGACGCCTATATTAAGAAGATGGAGAACAGAAAGATTGCACAGGGCCTCAACGCACAAGGAATGGATGTACTTATTAGAAATAATCAAGTATATGTGAGCCAGCACAGTGAGCCTCAGATCGGCTGTCAAAGTCAATTGATGAATAAAGAATATTCAACGCAGAGCAGATACGATGAAGACTGAGCTTCGGAAGGTGACGAATCCGGAAATCTAACACGTGCTTCATTGGCGTCAAAGCAAGTCCAAAAAAGAAGACGCTTAACAAAGAAAAAAGACACTAGTATTGTTAAAAAAGGCGGTCTAGAGTTTTTTCTCCTTAAAAAATAAAGTAACAAATTCTGATATGAATCTACTAAATATATTATTCTGGAACTGTCAAGGCATGAACAATTTGTATGATTGTGATTCCCAAGATATTAATAATTTTTGTAAATTTCCAACAATAGGTTTTGTAGAAACTTGGATCACCTCCTCTGATCCTGTGCTACCTAACTTTTTGAATAACTTCAGCTTTTACCATAGCCAAGCTTTAAAAGATAAACAAAGTGGCAGAGGCAGTGGAGGTATCTTAATACTCGTAGCTAAGAATTTAAAGAAGCTAAAGTCTGTTAAAATTGTAGAAACGTGTAATATGTGGTTATTTTTGAGGATACAGATAAATCTCACATGTTTTATCTTAGGTGTAGTGTATTCAAAACCACGTCTAAATGACCATACTTGTATTGAGCTTTTGGAAGAGACTGAGAGAGGTGTTATCAGTAAGTTTCCTGCTGATCAACTAATTATTTTCGGCGATTTTAATGCAAGAATAGGTCTTCTCAATAACTTTGGTGGTGGGGATCCTCGGGATTACCCTATAAACGTTGAACTTCGCGAATCTAAAGACAGTATTGTCACACTTAGAGGAATGCTATTGGTTGAGACACTTGAGAATCTGGGCTTTATCACACTAAATGGCAGATATGATGACTTTCAAGGTGGCTACACATACATCGGACAATCAGGCAGTAGTGTACCTGATTGATCTGATTTGGACTAACTTAAATAGTATTGTCAATATATCAAATTTCTATATTAATACAAATTTCATTTCCGATCATGTAAGCTGTGTAACAACCTTAGCTAATGAACATTATTTAGAAAACGAAAGCAATGCTAAATCTGAGTTTGTAACTAAAAAATACGAATGGGATATTGCAAAATCTCAAGCGTATAAAAGTATCATGTCACAATATAATTTAAACCCAAATCTTACTGACATAACATCTCTAACAAACTTTTGAGAAATTTACCCATGAAATGGATATATTACCTGAAAAATATATTTGATAAAATTATCTCTGAAGAGATACTCCCCCCTACATGGTCAATATCTAAAATGATCCACTTTCATGAGAAAGGCCCATTAGACGATCCAAATAATTATCGCAGCATAGCTCTGCTTAATCATAAGACTCACAAATTATACTGAAAATGTTGAAATTCTCCCTGAATGCCAAGCAGGATTTCGTAAATTTCGCAGCAGTGATGACAACGTTTTTGTACTACATACGATTATTAATAATTACCTATGCTTACCCTCAAGAAAATTCTTCGCTCTGTTTGTTGATTTTAGAAAAGCCTTTGATTCCTTAGATTACAGCGTACTCTGGGAAAAACTCTATTTACGAGGGATCAGTGTAAAAATTGTCAGAATTCTCCTAACTTTATATTACTCAGCTTATCTTTATATCGAAGAAAATGGCAACATTTCAGATAAAATCAAAATTACCAAAGGAGTTTTACAAGGTGATTCACTGAGTCCGCTTCTTTTCTCAATCTTTGTTTCAGATCTTGATAATTACTTCATAAACCATAATACTAAAGGTGTTGTACTAGACGGGAAAACTAACATCAACATGCTAATGTATGCTGACGACCTTGTCCTTTTTGCCGAATCACAAGTTGAAATATCCCGTAATTTAAGAATTTGAGAGTCTTATTGCCATGAATTTAAACTGGAAGTTAACCCTTCAAAAACGGAAATGGTCGTTTTCCGTAAAGCAGCCAACCTCAATTTATATATAATAATTCCGAAATAGAACTAGTAAATTCTTGTGAGTACCTAGGAGTGAGGTTCTCATTTAATGGACTTTTTAAAAATAATTTCAAATTCCGCGAACAAAAAGCAAGATTATCACAGGGAGTAGTGCTAAAAATTATAAATTCCTATCACATAGCAGCCTTAAGTTCAATCAAAACTTTATATAATAACGTAGTTATACCCACCTTCACATACGCAAGCAGTGTTTGAGCTCTTCGATACTTGGATCGTATTGAAAAAATCCAGAGCAATTTATGGAAAAACTTGTTATTTATACAAAAGCGCACAACTACATACAAAATACGACCAGAAGATAATATTTGTAAATTAGGCTATTTTATTATAAAACAAGCGCTAGAACTTTTGAGTAGAATAGCAAAGCATGAAAACACCAGGTACACCTATGAATCCCTTATGCGTTTAATTAATTTATATGAAACCGCTAATGCTAATATGATATAATTGGATATACCAATTACAAACTTGTTTACAAAAGTACTGCCAACTTGACTTAATTACCTCCAATATAGATTTAAATAATAAAGAACAAATTCTGACTAGATATCTGAACCTTAGTTATGAGGAAGATATAAACAAAATTTAGTAATTACCATCCACAACATTTTAAGTTTCTTTTAAGAGATTACTCACCATCTATATCAATCAACTATCTCAATCACACGCTCCCCCTCTATATTAAAAGATTAATTGCACAATTACGTACCACTAATACAAAAACTTCGTACATATATGTAAATAAAAATCCGTATTTGATCAAAACAAAATCAATTTGCTCAATCTGTAATCAACAAATGCCTGAATCCCCGGAGCACATCATCCTGACTTGTCCGATGTATAGTGGTCTACGGGGCTCGCTAGTAAAACCCGCGAGTTATTCAGATGACCTTTATGCTTTATTACCTTTAAACAACACTATAATAATGCAAAAGCTTTACAGGTTTATGAGCGAGGCAATGAAACTGAGAGCATTCATTATAAATGAATGACTGAGGGCACCTCAACCAGTTCACGCATTAATAGATGTAACCTAATCTTCTCCTCTTGTTCATGTATCAATGTTATACTAGAGAACAATAAATTTATTTATTTATTTATTTATTTATTTACATAATTTGCAAATGGCACAAGAATCTACAATTTGGATGAGACAAGTACTGTGACAGTGTAAAAATCTCAATAAGTAATGGCTGTGAGAAGACAAAAGCAAGTCAGTAAAGTGACGAGTGGTGAAAAAAGGGCTTTAGTCACTACGTGCTACATAATTAATTCGTTAGAGCAGTCTTTACCACCAGTAACGATCTTTCCCCGAGTCCATTTTAAGTAGCACATGCTTAATGGAGCACCTACTGGTACTTTGGGACTGGCCATTTATCAAAACCATGAAGCATTTTATAAAACATTCATGCAGTAGTAAGAATAATTCTAGTTTCTTGATAATGGATACTTTTGAAGCTTATACATCTCTAGTTGCCATTGATTTAGCCAAAGGAAATGGTGTCACAACTTTAACCGTCCCACCACATTCTACAGGAAAGATGCAACCATTGGATGTTTGCGTATTTAAGCCGTTTAAAACAGCATACAATAAGGCAGTAGATAGTTGGATAATGAGAAATGCGGGCTAGCCAATAAGTATTTACGAGGTAGCTGCCTGCGTGGGTGAAGCTCACATGAAGGCAATGACTCCATCAAATATATGTAGCGGATTTAAAAAAAACTGGCATTTTTCCATTCGACAGCAACGCTTTTAGTGAAACTGACTTCATGCCAAGTCAAGTAACTGACAGAGATATTGAGCAGACAGAAAATCTAAACGTTGAAGGAAATACAATTGATTTAAATAATCAAAAGGAAACTACTCTTCAAAGCGAGAACCATTATGAGATTGTTCAACCTAGTTGCAGTGATTTTATAACACCAGAAACATTCCGAGGTTCCCAAAAGCTAGTTCTAGAAAGAATGATCGAAAGGCGAGAAGAAAGGGAAAATCAATGGTAGCAACGGATACACCAGAGAAAATGCAGGACTCCTATGATTCGACAGATGAGGATAACTTTAGCGTTCACTCCAACGAAGATTTTCCAATCTCAGAACCTGAAGACGTTATTGAATCTGAGGGCATTTTTGCTGGTGAGGTTTCAAGTAAAAAATCGAAAACTTTATTATGTTGCTAACATATTGGGAATGAAGAACGATGAACTCGAAGTAAGCTTTTTAAGGTTGAATTCTAGAGTTAATAATTCCTTCAGATTTCCACAGGTACCTCATATAGCGTCTGTTTCACTAGCGGATGTTAAAATGGTATTACCTTTGTCCACCATTAGCGGAAATACTAAACGTCAACAATCTTTTTATGTGTTAAAGTTAGATTTTTCACAAATAAATTTATTTTAATGTATTTTATTTTGTTAGTAAGAATGTGTTTTTGTTTATTGTCGATTATTTTATTACAGATACAAATTAAAGTTATGTTCTTTCATTAGTTTTATTTGAATTAGTTATGAGAATATGATGGTTCAGTGTTACCCTTTAACAAGTTCATTGTTACCCAATGTTGGGGAATACTGAACAGAATGTACCACAAAAAAATTTTTTTGCTCAAAAACTTACAGAGTTATACTAATTTGCTGTACACTCATAATGAATATTAAACTAAACTTTCGGCCAACAGAACTTTCTGTGTCTTTGATACGGGTTTTCTACAATTAATAGATTTTAAATAAAAAAATGGTTCTGTGATCCCCACTCTCCCCTACGGTATAACCAAGTAAAGGTGTAAAACTTGGGAGCATGGAAACGTGAGAAAATACACACACGGATTTCAACAGGAAAATCGTCGTCTTCCAATTGAGGGCACAAATGTTACGTTGCTTCTTTAAAGCTGACAGAGCACCGCCATAAGTCTCATAACTTTCCGGTATAAAGCTCTTGGGTAGATTTCTGTTCTTTCTATTATGTCGAAGGCTACACTTGGATCAATAAATGTTGGAAAATTTCTTCTCTTTCTTGTAGTTTTCTTCCTATTATGTTTATCGTACTTTGTTACATTTCCGCCCAACCCTATGTAATTTGCGAGAAAAGTATTGGTTTACCCCCAAAAAGTTGGAATTTTGGATTTTTTTTTCGAGTTATTTTCCGTATTTCAGCAAGAACAATACGAAATATAAGAAAATAAACGGTTTTAAAGATTAAAACTAACTTTTATCGCATCTGTGGCCCTGAATAATATTCTATCATAAAATTGTCACTTGTATACACTTCGGGGGATGAATCGTGCTAACAAACCGAAATTTCTCCAAAAATAACCAAAAATTTAGTATATCTGGATTTATAGGACCCGCTGTACTCGTTGAAAATCAGTAGGATACATATGTGAGACATGTTGAACAATATTCAATCATAAAATTGGTCACTTTTATACACTCTGGAGGCTGTATCGTGCGAACAAACTGAAATTTCCCCAAAAATGACAAAAATATCGTACAATAAGTACTATAGCACCTGTTGAACTGGCTCCGGTGAGCTGAATATCAATAGGGTTCATCTGTGTGATGTGCTGAATAATTTTCAATTATAAAATTGGTAACTTGTTGAACTCCAGAGGCTGTATCGTGCTAACAAACTGAAATTTCTCAAAAAATGACAAAAAAGTCGTACTTCAAGTACCATAGCACCCGTTTTACTGGCTCTGGTGAGCTGAAAATCAATAGGGTTCATCTGTGACATGTCCTTAACAATATGCAATCATGAAATTTGTGACTTGTTACACCCCGGAGGCTGTATTGTGCCAACAAGACATGTAACGAAAAGTGGCCGACTACAACGACGACGACATACACGCTGGATTTTTTTTAAAAACAGTTTTTTCGTGTTGTTGTTGATGGAAAGCGTAAAAATAACTCAAAAAAAATCAAAATTCCAACTTTTTTTGGGGTAAACCAATACTTTTCTCGCATATTAGATAGGTTGGGCGGAAAAGTAATAAACGGTTTTGAAGATTGAAACTAACTTTTCCGCATCTGTGAGATATCCTGAACAATATTCTATAATAAAACTGTCACTTGTATACACTTCGAGGGATGTAGTATATCTGAATTTATCGGACCCGCTGTACTCGCACTAGTCAGCTGAAAATCAATTTGTGAGATACCTTGAACAGTATTCAATCATAAAATTGGTCACTTGTATACACTCTGGAGGCTGCATCGTGATAACAGACTGAAATTTCTCCAAAAATGACAAAAATGTGAGCACCTGTCGTACTGGCTCTGGGGAGCTGAAAATCAATAGGGCTCATCTGTGAGATGTCCTGAACAATATTCAATTATAAAACCGGTAACTTATTGCACTCCGGAGGCTGTATCATGCTAACAAGACATGTTACGAAAAGTGGCCGACGGTAACGACGACGATGACAAACACACAGGATTTTTTTTCTAAAAACCGGTTTTTCGTGTTGTTATTGATGAAAAACGTAAAATAACTCAATTTTTTTTTTGAAAATTCCAACTTTTTTGGGGTAAACCAATACTTTCCTTGCATATAAGATAGGCTGGACGGAAAAGTTAAAACGGTTTATAGAAAAAAAAATCATGTGTGTATGTCGCCATCGTCGTTGTCGTCAGCCACTTTTCGTAACAATTTTTGGTAGCACGATACAGCCTCCGGAATGCAACAAGTCACCCATTTTATGATTGAATATTGTTCAGGACGCCTCAAAGGTGAACACTATTGATTTTAAGCTCACCAGAGCTAGTACAACGGATGCTATGGTATTTGAAATACGACATTTATGTAATTTTTGGAGAAACTTCAGATTTTTACCACGATACAGCTTCCGGAGTGCAACAAGTCACCAATTTTATGATTGAATATTGTTCAGGACATCCCACAAATGAACTTTATTGATTTTAAGACCACCAGAGCCAGTACAACGGGTGGTATGGTACTTGAAGTACCACATCTTTGTATTTTTGGGTAAAATTTAGTTTTATTACCACGTTATAGCCTCCGGAATGTATACAAGTGGCAACTTTTATAAATGGATATTGTTCAGGGCGCCTCATAGATGAACCCTATGAATTTTCAGCACATCAGAACCAGTACAACGGGCGCTATAAATCCAGATATACTAAATTTTTAGTCATTTCAGGAGAAATTTCGGATTGTTGGCACGATACAGCCTCCGGAAGTATAAAAGGGACCAATTTTATGATAGCATATTGTTCAGGGCATCCCACTAATGAAGCCTGTTGATTTTCAGCTCACTAGAGCGAGTATGACGGGTGCTATGGTACCACATTTCTGGTCATTTTTGGAGAAATTTTGAATTATTAGAAATTGACTGTCTCGACCCTTACTTCGTGGAATCTATTCATATTAGTGTTTTAAATGAAACTCATGGTTTCTAGTTAATACCACAATATAATAAAAATTGTTGAAAATTCTAAAAATTGACAATTGTTTCGATAAATCAATATCATCGTCAGAATGACAGAAGTTACATTTCATTTGATGCCTACCTGATGTTTAGTAGTTATTTTTGGCTAGACCAAGAAGTGACCTAACTTGTGATTGACTTAATATATGTTAATAGAAAAAAGAAGAAGATGTAATATTACAAATATTGAAGCTTAGATATTATTAGCCCTGGTTGTTTTAATCTGTATGCTTGTAAGTGTTCACTGTATCGGATTTCAAAATTCCTAAGGGTCTGACCCGAATAGACGGCATCACATTCTGGACATTTGAGTTTATATATATACCTGACTTCTTTAATAGCGGTATTTTTGTTTTTACATTTAACAATTTTGCACTAACGTTACTTTCTGTTTTAGAAGAAATTGTTGTATTCGTTGCTGGAGATATTATCTTTGAAATATTATTAGAAATATTTCCTGCCTATGTGATGGTTTTATAAGTTTTTATTTCATGAGTTTGCTTAGGAAATATTAGTTGTAATGCCACTTTTTCCACTTTTTTATTAATTAGCTTATTTATCATATCTAATGGATAACTGTTGGATGTTGCTATTTGTCTAATTGTATTAATCTCTCTATCAAAATTACATTTGTTCATAGGAACTGAAAAAGCTCTATGTATCATTGAATAATATGCCGCTAGCTTATGTGACATGGGGTGATTGGAACTATATGGAATTGTCACATCAGAGATCCTAAAAAATTGACAGTTGTTTCGATAAATGAATATCATCGTCAGAATGACAGAAGTTACATTTCATTTTATGCCTACCTGATGATTAGTAGTTATTTTTGGCTAGACCAAGAAGTGACCTACCTTATGATTGACTTAATATATGTTAATAGAAAAAAGAAAAAGATGTGATGTTACAAATATTGAAGCTTTGATATTATTAGCCCTATGGTAATATCCTGGATATCATTTTTCCAATTAAGATCAGTATAACTGTGCAATGATATAGAAAACCAGGAAAACTATATAAGCTGATCTTTACAATTATCACTTTAACAGTGGAGAACTCCCTAGATTTATCTGTTCATTGACGACTTCATATTGTGGGTTTCTTAAGTGTCTTCTAATTTCCAACTCTTCAAGGAAATCCCGTTCTTGTTCCTTATCACAAATATGTAGTACTTCTAGTTCTGTGTAGATGTTTTGCGTAATGGGATTTATCTGGTTGTTTTAATATGTATGCTCGTAAGTGTTCACTGTATCGGATTTCAAAATTTCTAAGGGTCTGGCCCAAATAGACAGCATTACATTCTGGACATTTGAGTTTATATATATATATATATCTGATTTCTTTAATATTGTTATTTTTGTTTTAACATTTAACAATTTTGTACTTACGTTACTTTCTGTTTTAAAAGAAATTGTTGTATTCGTTGCTAAAGATATTATTTATGAAATATTATTAGAAATATTTCCTGTATATGTGATGGTTTTATAAGTTTTTATTTCTTGTTTAGTAAATATTAGTTGTAATGCCACTTTTTCCTCTTTTTTATTAATTAGCTTATTTATCATATATAATGGATAATCATTGGATGTTGCTATTTGTCTAATTGTATTAATCTCTCTATCAAAATTACATTTGTTTATAGGAACTGAAAATGCTCTATGCATCATTGAATTGTAGGCCGCTAGCTTATGTGACATTGGGTGATTAGAATTATATGGAATTGTCACATCAGTGTGTGTTGGTTTTCGGTAAATTTAATAATCAAGTACATTATTAACTCTTTGAATTTTTAAATCAAGAAAATTGATTGAGCCATTTTCTTGATTTAAAAATTCAAAGAGTTAATAATGTACTTGAAATTTCGGTTTGTTAGCACGATATAGCCTCCGAAGTTTATACAAATGGCCAATTTTATGATTTTATATGCGGAAAAGTTAGTTTTAATCTTTAAAACCCTTCATTTATTAATGAAAAACTGCAAAGTACATTAGGTTTACAATTGAATTTAAATAACTAAAACTAAGTACAAAAAAATTGATAGAAATTTATGGTACAAATTTGTAACGCTCAAAGTATGCAATCAGTTATACGCTTGTATATTTTGCTCACTTGTGAAGAAAGTTATTTACTTTCCTCACTTGTGGAGATTAGTAAATTGTATAACAAGGGGGGGAATAAATTCTACAAGAGTTGGAAGATTTGTTCAAATTTACTGTGTTTTAATTGTTTTATTCCAAAATAACCATTTATAGTTCATCATTAGACATTTCATTTAATTTAACTCCATTAACTCAATAATGATTAGATGTTGAGTTAAATTAAATGAAGTATCAAATGATGGACAATAAATGGTTAAATTGGGAAAAATAAAACAATAGTCGTATAAACAGTTTATTTATTTTGGTATAAAAATACACAACAAATAATTTCTTTCATAAAGTACTTTTCTTAACAAACAGAATGACAATAAAAGAAGTATAATGTAGAAACAATGCAATAACTAAAAAATAATTTGAGTAACATACATTCTAGATTGGAGTATCATTAGATTTTGTAATGATGTTAAATCAAGATAAAAGTAGAAAATTATTTATAAGTTTATATCAATTTATTTATTTATTATTATACCCCTATAAACACACAGAGCTGGACAAACTACTGGGGTATAACTAACTACTTACTTAATCCAAAAAAGTGTTAGCAATGAGCAGTTAACTACTATTTTTGGCAACTTTCTGTGAAAGAAAACATTTGAGTATAATTACTGTGAATGTTAGAACAAAAGTAATTAAAATACTTTTAAAGGAAAAGTTGTTAACTACTGCCCAGCTCTGTAAATACAAGATGCCAAGTAATTACATGAAGAGTGCTAAACAGCCCATGGGACTGTATAAAATTTAAAATAATATATCTAACATTTCATTTCCACTTAAAACACATCTTTATTTCTTTACTGGAAGTACTAAATAGGTTTATATCACAAGCTTAAACCTAGTATATTGCATATTTGTATATTTCTACATTCAAAAGTATTCCGTTCTTATGAAACCATCGCATAAGGCAGCTTAAGTTACTTTGCTGCTCCTGGCAGTCTGTGATTGTTAAAATGTTTCTTAAAGGCTCTTGAAAATCCCACCGTCTCGTGGAAGTCCTTTCTCGTTTATGGTTGAGCTTCTACAAGTAAACACACAAAATAACAACAATAAATGAATGAAAAGACGAGTCGACAAATTTAATGATTTTTTATCACTACGTTCCAGCCATATTAAGTTTATCTTCCTGGGTTGGAGGAACAAAACTGTGAAAAGAAATATTTATTTCAGTAATGCAAAAATTTTCAGTTTAGCTAATCTGAAAAACAACCATGATCTCTAAAGTTGTCGATTAAATTAGTAAAAATTCTGTATTTTATAAAAAGAAAGAAAATGGTTGTTGATTGAGAAAGAAAAAATGCTCAATTTTTTTTTAATAAATCTTACAGAGTACACCACTTATTAGGCTCCTTCAGAATACACGTTGACATTGTCTTTTCAATTAATAACAATAAATCAACGAAACAACAGATAAATATTACATTATAGCAATTAAAAAATACACCAAAATACCGAAACCTCATAATAACCTCAACACAACTAAGAAACGATAAAATAATAACAGATAACCTGTGGGGACGAGCAATATGACATCGCGCATGCGCAGTAATACAAATCAATAAAATTTGATTACTAATGACGTTAGAGTTTTCGTTAATTTTTTTGGAATTATCTACCGATTTTAGTTACTCGACAGCCTGAATGTGATCGCACATGCACATTTTCTTTGTTATTGTTATTATAGAGGTAATTAAAAAATTGTGGGATTTAACCTGTGAATATTCCTGTTAATAAAAGTAGGAAAAATGGATAATAAAAATAATTTCGCTCCATACTTAGGTACCAACTATTGATCAAAGACAACAAATTAATGTATTAACGCAATAAGTAAATAATGTATGTTCGTTTACAAAAATAATGAAATAAAATAGAGTTAGGATACCTAAATTATTTTTTCCGCGATTAAATGCGCATGTCACAATTCGGCACGCACTGAAAAAGCTTGCGGCTTGCACTTTTAAGTATTCGCGCATGTAAGCACGAAATTGAATTGAGGATACTTACGTTTAAACGTCATTTTCCGAACACCCGTGCCGAAGTGTCACTTCGCGACTAAATTGATTCGGGATGGACCTTTATGTTCACGTTAGAGAATTTTTTATGCATTTTACTATTTCTGCATTATTACTTTTACTCTGCGTAGTGCAGCTGGTATAGAAAACAGAACACGCCTATTTACTGTTTCTGTCAAATGAACCGTGATATTTAGAGGGCACCACAAGTATTCATTCCATACCAAGGGCAAGAATGAATATTCTTGCCCTAGGGCTAGTCGTAGAGAAAATGATTTGCTTTGCTTAATTGTGATTCAATATTTTACTTTGCGCACTATTTTCAGTTGAATAATAATGAATTTTGCACACGATTGTGAAAAAAATATATAAATAAACATTTTGGTTCGTTACAGGTTCGGGTGCAGTAGCGATGGCTCATCTCGATGGATCAGGTACCGATGAAGCTGTGTGTACGATGGTACAACGAGTTCAAGAGCTGGCGTTGGGTTACCCCGAAGGTAGAATAGAACTTCAATTAATTGGAGGTTTCAATGACCCCAGACATTATTCAGACGAAATATTCTATAACGTTATAAGTAAGTTCTTCAAACTTATTTTTATATATGATACAGCGTATAGGAAGCTTTGCGGGGTCGAATAATTAAAATTGATATTCCGTTGAAACAATTATCCATGTGAGGTTAAGTTACTCAATAATCAATTAAATACATATTTCGCATTATCAGTTTCATGTTCGGGAAAATCAAAACTAATGAACGCGCAAAACTAAATTATTGATTGCAATCTCAAATTTCACAATATTAATTATTATTGTGATAATTCATCTCCGCCACTTGTGGAAATGGAACAGTCATGGAGAATACAAAAATAAACATTAGAAACATCATCGAAATCTACAAAAACAGTACTGAACTAATTACGAGAGAATACGAAGACTGGCATACATGTTTTAATTTTTATTTGCGTAGTGTCTAGTTTGAATAAGATAAAGTCAATAGTTACGCTATAAAAATGTCTTACACTATAAAATTGAGCGCCATGCAGCGAATTTCGTCGGATTTAAGTTGCTTGTAAAGTTTTCAATTTGGATTTCTATCATTTCAGACTCATTCCACAAACATCCCATAGAAATCGACTTGACCCTAGCATGTACCGGTGAATTGAACACAACTATTAGAGGAGGCATTCACTGGCCCATTATTTACGGGGTTGGATTTAACGTGAAAACTGGTGAAATTTTTCCGGCTACTTTTCCAGACAAAGGTCCCGATCATTCGTTAAGATGTGCCAGATATCTTACTGGAGTACCACAGGTAAATCATTTCTCTATTTTGACGTCTCTATCTCAAATTTGAATGTGTGAGAAATAGAAAAACTGCCTCAACTAATTTCTTTATTAATTATGATCGTTCATAGGTTTTGGACATATACGATTACTCCCTTGGACTTTTGCGAATAGGACCCTTCAATTATGAACCCTTGAGAGGTGTAGATCTTTGGTTAGAACAGAGCGATGATTTTATATTGCAACATCTGTCTACGTCTCCAGAAGTACAACCGCCACATTTCGTAATGCAGGTTAGTTGTCTTACCAACAAATTTTAAATTCATCAAAAGTTTTAATAACTTTTTAATTAATTATAATGTTACAGACATAGATTTATACTGCTAATGACTTGTACCGGGTACCAATTGTACAACAAAATCGCGTACTTGAAACTGCCGGAAATTATTTTTAAGTTTATTACTCCACCCTACAGTTTGTAGTAACACAAAAAATATTTTTTACTGGTAGGGGTGAGTTGGAAAACTGACTCAACAAAATAGTTATAACTTTTTTGCCGCTTTATGGATTTTGACAAACTTAGTATCATTTGAATAGGAATTCAACGCTCAATCAAATATTGTATAATATTTTTATATCAATTTTTTTCGATCGCAATAGTGCGTTGTTTGAACAATTGTTATTGTTTCAAGTTTTTTTGGGAATTTTCAAACGCGCTGCTGTTTTTTAATCATTTACTTGAAAGAGCATAGAATTTTTAAAGCAATGGTAATATTGTGGTGGAATTACTACTTGATGGAGTGTTGAATTTGCTCCTGATTAAAGTCAATCAAAATCAGTGATAATTTCAGTTTTAAAAATTCTTAAAAAATGCATTTTAGTGTATTTAGTGAACTTCTGTTTGGCCCTCTTACCGTAGGCAAATAATAAAATCATTAACATTTGTCTTGTGAAATCTCTCAATAACAACAGATTTGCTAACACAGTTTGTATTAAAATACCAATTTTATTCCATTGCGATTTTGTTCAAAGTCTGCTGTTGATTCTTGAATTTTAAAGTTGTACTTGTACATATTATCTATTTTAACGTGGTTAAAATTAGTTTTTAAAATCGAAATATCTATTCTAATAACGTGAATATATGTCTCATCTGTAATAAGGACGTCACAAAAGGACTGATATCGGAAACCATTCAATGCCACCATTGGATTGGAAGAATACACTTTAAGTGTGCAGGTTTCAAGTCCAAGGACAAAATCACGCGTAGCAGTACCAAGATTATAAAAGCATACTGCAACAAATGCGTCTACTTGCCGAATTTTGTTTAAATAACTGCAAGATACAATAGGCTATTTGACTCATACCACAATATATTTAAAAACATTTTAGGTCATAAAATATTTGTCCCATGGAACCCAAAGAAATCGATTCAAATTTATAAATGTGGATAACGGCTCAAAAAATTTAATTTGAAAATATCATTTTTAATCAACCGCCGAAATCGATATCTGCTAGGCTCGTGATTAATGAGAAGCGTAAACAAATAAACTCCTTACTAACATTCAAAGTGCTTTGTTGAATTTTACGTCTTGGAAAATTAAAAGTATTAAAATTTATTTATATCTATAAAGTGAAAGAGTTTGTTCTAAAGAAATCTATAGTCAGTACTCATAGATTTCTCCCCAGGATAATTACCCTCAATTACGGATGATAAAAACATTAGTGTCAAGCCTAAACATAAATAACCAGTTAAAGTGAAAACATCCCCCAAAAAGACAATAAAAAAGGTACGTTTAAATCCAAATATATAAACAAACTCAAAAAACAGTCTAACACATTAAGTTCAGTACAAAAAAATCACCAAATGTTTACGACGAACCACGCTCCATAGCAAATACCAAATTCTCTGATGAGCTGAAGAGACAAAACTCTAGAACTAAAATAAAAAACTCAAATTACTAAAAAGTGTATAGGAAATAATAAAGAAAAGCGTCCAGGAACAAGCATAGACAAGTGTCTAGAAATCTCCGAGAAGAAGTGTATAGAAACAGATAAACATTTAGATTTCTCGATTCCTACTTGTCGAGCCAATAATACCGACAGAACGTCTACGCCAGAAAGCATCGCAAATCTTAATCAAAATATGGAAGAAAACACTATAGGGTATCAATCTAGCGAAGGGAACTCAGAAGATTCCCAGCTTACTCGTTCGCAACAAAATCCTACCACTATCCAGGCCCAGGTTCACACAACTCCGGGACTTTCTCAAACAACGCCCCCTAGCGATCGTTACAAAATACTGAAATAAAACAATGATACAATATTTTATTGAGCATGGAATTCCCTTCCAAATGATACTCAATTTGTCAAAATCCATAAAGTTATAATTATTTTATTCAATCAGCTTTCCCATTCACCCCTAGCAGCGATTTTACTAGATAGAGGAAAAAGTACTGGTGCATACTTACGTAAAATGATCCGAAGTTTACGAATATTTAAAATTTGCAGCAATATCACTGATATAAATAGAAAAATGATATTTTTGTGTTATTATTTTCAACTACGCCATCTAGCGGTGAGTAATAAACCTGAAAACAATTTCTCATAAGCCAATTTTCGCCCTAAGCTGTACAATCAATATTTTCTGAGATACAGCCCTGTACCTATCTTAATCACACACCCGGTACATAGAAGTAAGAATAAAAGGAATGGTTATTTTAAACAACACATATATTAACATTGTTTCCATTTTGGAACGTGATATATAAGTAGGTATATAAGCTGGAAGGTGACCAAACGGGAAATTAATTGAAGGGCGCCAGAAATTAAGAAACAGGAAAAATTTCAAAAACTGCCATAAAAGAGAAATTATAAAAAATGAGGTATTTTCAGCAAAGGGTTTGTGGAGATTAGGTATGTACTCACTAAAACGCATTTATTATAGTAACTAGTTTATTAACATCTTTGACTAGCGTCAGTGATCAAAACAATAAAAAACTTATAATATGAATGCACTAATTACAGGGTACCAACAACAGACAGAAACAATAAGATCAACAATCTCACAAACAATCTTGTACAAAAATAGCTAAAATGATTTGGGGTGTACGTATGCCCTGTATATTATAAATACAAGCCCACCTCGACGACGTTATTAATATATACATGAAAAACAAATTATCACTCAACATTACAAAACGGGGAGTCATTCGGTAATTGTTCGAGGATTAAATAGTCTCCAAGTAACAAACAAATATATACATACGATAAATGTCGCTGAGTTTGCGAACGAAGCAAAAAAAACAGTTTATCAATGAAATTATTTTCCGTTTATTCATAAAAAAATATGTATGATAATACTGCGTTACTGAATTACTTGAAAACAAAAAAACACATCGGCGTTGTGGAAGTTACGTCAAGATAATGGGATGGAAAATAATTTTATCTGGGATAAGCGTGCACGCCGAATTTCTTAATGATTACTATATAAAGCAGCATGACACATAAATCTAAAATAATGCCAAGATTGCTCGTCAAAAAACTAGTTAGTATAATAGAATAGTTCTGATACTGTAGTGTTTTTTGGATACTAAATTAGTCTTTCACAATCCGTAAATAAAAGTTGTTATTTAAACCAGGTAGAAGAGGTGCAAAATAATCTTTAACGATACCTGAGTCCAGAAGTCACAAGCTAATCGCGACGGTATTATTCAGGCAATCGGCTTGGATGATGACACTTGCATATAAGCCGTGGTTTATCGATTCGGTGGATTAAATTTCTTGAGAAAATACTAGCCATAAGTAATTTACTATCACCGCGTGGTGGTAAGAAATCACAAATACTCGATATTCTGGGGTAACTTTAATAATTAGCACGGTAGTAAGCACAATACACACATACTTCGATAATTTTAATTCGCTGCTATTGCGGTAATAAACCCAGAAAATATCGATACTTCGATACGGTACGACACGATAACTGAAGAGAAATACGACTGAGAGTTGCCACCCTAAGAAATTTACAACTGTATTTCTTATGGATCCTTCGACGACTGACTTTCTTCACGAGCTTTCGGTCAGAGGCAGCCTTTTTTAGAAGGTTTTCCACGAAAAATTACGTGAAAGCTAGGTCTTGGAAAGGTCCATAGAAAACGAATTGACGCCATAAATTCACCAATTACGATGTTTAACTAGAATCTCGTACAAAGGACTTTTCTCAGAGGCGATATAAAGCTATTATACGAATCGTACATTTTTCAGTCGAAAATTAAGGTTAGAGCGTATCGAACCCTTCCGATGTCAAGGGATATTGTATCTCAATTTTTTATGTTTAGTGGTCCTACAGAACGACGTCCTACACAGTTCGGCGAAAATGTCTTACGCCAGGGCCGTACTGTAGGGAAAAACGTGAGAAAAATAAAAACGTTACAATGTTCATTCTGTCCTCCAAAAATTGTAGATAATTTAAGCCATTTAAATGCTGATAAAAAAATACGGCCATATAATTCTTCCTCCCACAATCCTGCACCATACATTCACACTCCATCGATTTTGAAATTTACTTACCTTAACCAGTGAGGATGTGAGGGTTTTTTCCTGGCCAGTAGTGAGTATTAACTTTCACTGAACTGGAAAAAGTGGCAATTGTTAATGTAAATTTACCTAGTATAGATGTAACTTATAGTCTTTTAATATATGTTGAGTATAGTAGAGGCCTTTGTATGTCTGGATTGTAGATTCTTCTAAGCGAACAATGCACATGCAAATTACGTAATTTCGCAGCTACAGCAACTGAAACTTTTTTCACTATTCTACTGACAGTAGGTTGAAATTATTATTCCTTTTTCAATTGAAACTAACTGTAAACATTCTAAAAAATTGGATAGAAAAAAGTAGAAGATATGATATTACAAATATTGAAGCTTAGATATTATTAGCCCTATGGGGATATTATGGATATCTTTTCCCATTTAAGATCAGTATAACTGTGCAATGATATAGGAAACCAGTAAAACTATATCTACTTATCTTTACAGTTTTTACTTAAGAATACAGTTTAAAAGTGGAGAACTCCCTAAATGTATCTGTTCACTGACGACTTAATATTGTAGGTCTCTTATGTGTCTTTTTCTAATTCTTCAAGGAAATCCAGTTCTTGTTTCTTATCACAAATATATAATACTAGTACTTCTAGTTGTGTGTTAGATGTCAACGAATGTTTGGTGTCCAGTAGATGTTTTTCGTAGTGGGATTTCTCTGGTTGTTGTAATCTGTATGCTTGTAAGTGTTCACTGTATCTAATTTCAAAATTTCTAAGGGGTTGACCCAAATAGACAGCGTTACATTATGGAAATTTAAGTTTATATCTACCAAACTTCTTTAAAGGGGATATTTTTGTTTTTACATTTAAAATTTTTATACTCACATTACTTTTTGCTTCCAAAAAAATGTTGTATTTGTTGCTAAAGATATTATCTTGCAAATATTATTAGATATATTTCCAGCATATGTGATGGTTTTGTATTATTTCCATTTCTTTAGTTTGTTTAGGAAAGTGTGTGTTGGTTTTCTATAAATTGAATAATCAAGTACATTATTGGGTGATTGGGTGTAAATTATTAATATGGTTGAAAAATACATCTAATTGTCGTTCACTGCGTATAAAACAAGCTAATATGTCATCTACATCTCTATACCAAAATAAGATATTTTTTGAAATGTCACATTAAAAGATTTTTCTTTCTAAACTGTCCATAAAAATGTTTGCCACAATTGGTGATACAGGGCTTCCCATTGGTAAATCTTCATTTTGAATATATACCTTATTGCCAAAAGGAAAATAATTCTGATTATTACATACATCAAATAAATTAAGTATATCTGATATTATTCCTGGATTAATATTTTTATCTTCTAGTAATTTTCTTACAAGTGCTAAACATTCTTTTGGAGAAATTTTTGTGAACATATTGGTTACATCAAATGAAATGAGTTTAGAGTAATCTTGTAAGTTGAATGTTTTTAATTTTTTGATTAGTTCTATTGAATTTTTAGTTGAGTATTTAGATAGATATCCGTAATTATTAAGTATATTGTTGAGTTTTTTAGCTAATTTATTATTAGGAATATTAACATATGAAATTAGAACTGTAACTGGTTTCGATATTTTATGTAATTTAATGGTTTCACATAATGGTGGAGATTGAGTATTTTTATTTATGATGCATTTCTTTTCATAATCACTTAAAAGGTAATTTGAATTATTGACAATCTCTCTTACATTATTACAAAACTTTTTTGTTGGGTCTGCTCTAAGAAATTGTAGATCGCTAGATTCTACAAAGTTATTTAATTTGGATTTATAATCTTCAGTTTTCAATATAACAGTGGCATTATGTTTTTCAGATTTTGTAATTGTGAAGTTATAATTTTCTACTTTCTATTTAATTGAATTTAAAACTGAAATCTTTGACGTTTAATCTTTGACGGTTCAATATTTTTAATTAAATTGGTAATTTGTAGTTTCTCATAACGAAAATTATTTGAATTAGCTTTTAAAGCAATTTCTGATTCTGTAGCTAATATTTGTTTAATATTATTCGTACATTTTTGTGGTATGCCTTTATTTTAAACTTCTATTTCAATATTTGTAAAATTAGTGTCTGAAACGTTTTCAAATCGTGGTGCAATGTGTTGTGACGCGTTTCTTGGCTCCTTACGCGGCTCTTGCCATCTCAGCATGTCACTTTGGACACCCTTGATGCAAAATCTTCGGAATTAATGCTCGGGCGCCAGATTTTTAAAGTGGTTATCTCCACGGCCCCCTGACTTCACTCGTCAGGAGTTCCAGGTAGCCTCAGATGGAGGTACGGTCCGTTCCAGGAGTCTAATTGTATCTCATCCGGCAGGATTGTATCCAGAAACTGCCTCACTGGTCCTAAAATAAAAGTTATTCTCTTGGCCCTCACTACGGAGAATCTAAATTCGTGCAACAAAACCACTACTCTACCATAGGGTTATTCTAGTCTATAGTAGGTCAGTAAAACACAGAGGTTCGGTTAGGTTATATTACAACAATGTCTTTATTCAACAATATATACAGGATCTGTAGCTGCTCAAATCGTTATATACTAAAAAAACACTATCATACCTAAAAGGAAACCATATCCTGTTATCCACAGAAAACCAGATGCGTTCATTAGAGACGAAGCGGGCAGGACATAAGCGAGAGAGGTTTTATTAGCAAAAGCAATATTTTTATATGAAAAAGAACCGTTAAAAGCAAGCTCCTATTTTACGGATCTTTTCAATATACAGGTTAATAATTAGAATAACTAAAACGGATTCTACGTTGATGCTAGTAAAGTGTTCAATCACTTTCGATTCACCCAGCATGGAGAATAAACATGAATATTGAGTCCAAAATATCTCTAGGGATTGAGAAAGAAAATACGAAAGGGGGGGTTTCGGTTCTTGAATTTAAACTGTCGAAAAGCTCTGGCCAAATGACTGGACACTTTCCGGAATTATTCCGTAACGGGAGGAACTTTTACTCGGGAATACTACAGGAATTTTTCGGATCCGTGAATCAAAATGTCAAAGAGCCCTGGCTAGGCGCCTGGAAGTCCTCGACATTTCAATTCGAACGGGATTTACGTCCTCCAATTAAAAATACCAGACACCTGGAAGTCTTCAATATATCAACCGAAACGCAAATTTGGAAATCGGGAATGAATAATATTGGTTGGGATCCGGGAATTAAAATATCAAAGAGCCCTGGCTAGACGCCTGGAAGTCCTCAAGATTTCGATTCGAACGGAATTTACGTCTTCTAATTAAAATACCAAAGAGCCTGGAAGTCTTCAATATTTTAACCGAAACGCAAATTTGGAAATCGGGAATGAATACTATCGGTTGAGATCCTGGGATTAAAATATCAAAGAGCCCTGGCTATCCACCTGGAAGTCCTCAATATTTCAATTCGAACGGAATTTACGTCCTCTAATTAAAATACCAAAGAGCCCTGGCTAGACGCCTGGAAGTCTTCAATATTTTAACCGAAACGCAAATTTGGAAATCGGGAATGAATATTAACGGTTGACATCCGGGAATTAAAATATTAAAGAGCCCTGGCTAGACACCTGGAAGTCCTCAAGATTTGAATTCCAACGGAATTTACGTCCTCTAATTAAAATACCAAAGAGCCCTGGCTAGACGCCTGGAAGTCTTTAATATTTCAACCGAAACGAAAATTTGGAAATCGGGAATGAACACTTAATAAAATATATATAATTCAAATGTACTATTTCTCGTTATGTTTTTGATATATCACAAAACCACTAATGCTTGCAGTAAAAATGAAATATCTAAATGACATTCAAATAAACTTATTAAAATACCGTATGGACATTCTTATCTTCACAGTTATCGCTTGAACTTTTTAACAACGGAAACAATTACTCAAAAAAAATTTAAAAGAAACGGATAACAGTTTGAACAAATATTTATGGCCGGAGCGTTGTCCTACTGCTGGCGGTCGTAACTTGGGGCTGGCTACTACTGTCGTAATCTCGATTCTCGTCTCTAGCACCTACCAGGTTTCAGACTGCTTTCCACCTCTCTTCGCTTGTTCGACTTGCTCGCTCCTTACTCTGTATTCCGCTGTAGGGAAAACATAAATTCTACAATCGGATCGCTGTCAAAATTTGAAATTTGAAATAAATATCCGGATTGAATATTTTATATCAAAGTAATTTCTACATATATATCGGGTTATAAGCAATATTAAATAAAAGTACAGTGTGTTGCTATGTAAGTACTTACTGTTTCATGATGTTTAGAGTATTGAATTCTATGTTGTGTGTATTCAAGTTTTTTAGTTTTTTCTCTTGTTTCTTGTGCTTCATCAAGCAGTCATTTTCTCTGATTTTGTCATCCAAACAGTAAAATTCTACTAGATGTATTTATACATTCTAAACTCTACATCCAGTAGAATTTCACTGTTTAGATGACAAAATCAGAGAAAGTGTCAGCACGATGAAACACAAGAAGTTAAAGAAACAAGAGCAAGTCGCATGATAATGGGTAATAAATAATGAAATTTAAATTAATTTTATTCAATTTAAGACGAATAATTAGGTTCTTTAAAAGTTATTTAGGTTTCTAAAAACTGTCTTTAATATGTACATACAGTAGAAACGGTAAAGCTTTTCTATCACGCGACTTAGATGACGATATTATTCAACACATACTATGTTGGTACTGTCTTTTTCTAACAACAGAAAAAGAGCGAAACTCAATATAAGCGTTTGTCGTATTGTTTTGATTGAAGATGCATATGATTGATGTCGTATCAGTCACGTGATGGAAAAGACTCAGTGTTTCTACTGTAACTTCACATGAATTATTTCTGGTATCCTTCCTTACGTTCTTACTTCTATTAATATGCCTACTACTTAGAAGTGCAAACCAGATGTTTAATTATGGTAGTTTGAATGGTGATATAAAAGAAGTGCGAAAATAATTGTTTTTTGTTATGTTCTAGATAAGAGCGACGCTGAAATACATTCAAGAGAACCAGTTTCCAGCAGTGACCGTCTTCAGAGATAATCGTCCGCACTACTTCAGACGAGATGAACATTCCGGCAGCTGGGCACCTATCAGATATTAATATTGTTGAAAGCCATAATGTTGTTTTGCTATGCAATTTGTTATTTACTGGATAAATTCGTTTCTAAAGGTGTATTTATACGAATATAAGCATGGTTCATCGTTTATTATTATTATAAATAATATAGAGTTTTGTTATCAAGTTGTATGATGATAAATTTTCCTTGTGCATATTTTCTAGCAAATTTAAATAAATAAGTACGTATTATCAATGTTTTATTCAGAACAATACTACACGAGCTTAAGAGGTTTGGTTTTTTTTCAGTCTTTTTGGTTATAAAAGTGTAGGAGTATTAAGTGTTTCATTGTGGAAAAGATGAAAAAGTAAAGTCAATGCTGTGTAGAGTCGTTTTGGCGACATCTCCCCTAGATATTTCCGGTGCTGTAAAATCCTCTGACTAACCATTTTCAACAAAATTTTATAATATAGCTTGTTGAATAAAATCAATTATAGTCAATATTTACTTCCTTTGTTTTTATTTTCAGTTTTAGTGAACAATTTAATCAAACTTTGTTCAATGTGTTCGCCAAGCTGTCGGGAATGAATGACGGCAAAATTATGTAGTGTTGAGTAGGAGCCGGGCAAGTTTATTAAACTTTCGAAAATTGAGTAGAAATATTGGTACGTATACCTGGGATAATAGCTTGGATATTAGGCCAAGTAATAATGATTTAAGAAAAAATTCAATTCTCACAATCCTGTGTCTGAAGATCCTGGTGCCGCTTCTTGGAAACAAGAAACAGGTCTCCAAAGATGGCAATTTTCTTATGCTGACAATGCTCAGGAAATACTTAAATGCAACTGTTTCAATGGCAAGAAGACGTGCAGATGGCCCAGAACTTCTAGTCAGCATAGAATCAACAGACTGGAAATTGCTTATGGCACCGTACACAAACAATAATTAATAATTTCTTCATAGATATTTAAAATTATAATAAACGATTATAACAAATTCGTTTTATATAAAATTATTTTAAATATTAAAATCATTTACTTATAATAAAATTATTTCTAAAAATCATTAAACTTTAATTTACATAAGTTTTAATTACGAATAAGAATTTGAAATTTAGTTATTTTTATTATCAATGGTTAGTAGATAATAATAAATATCACTTAGATTATTATGGTCACTCTTTTTGTTAATAGTATTAGGTTCTTGAAATATATGAGCCATTTCTAGGAAAAGTTTTTGGTATTTGATTGTATGGATATATATATATATATAAATAGAATAAAACAAATCCACATATACCTTACAATATAAAAATAGAAAGCATGAACAACTATATATTCAAAATGGTTAAAAATTAAACAAGATTCATAATATACTTTAGAATTCGTTTTGTATATAAAAATGCTGAATAATTTGCATTTGGTAAAAACTGTAATCCTAAACACAAAGAAATTAGGTTTTATTTCACGATTTGCGAATTTAATTGTGTAATGTAAACGCACTCTTCAATAGAGAGATAAGAAATAACTTGAAGTAAAAGTTTTACCAGAATACGTAAATCATACATTTTTAAAAAGATCTTTCAACGTCGCCCCGTTACAATTTTTACATGCCAACTTATTGAAGTTAACTACAAATATATCTGCAAGCTGGGAACAAAACTGAGGTTAGGTACATTGAGCCCGACAAATGGAAAATTTGTATTGCTTATATAGGCTTTTGTCTGAGTAAAACTGGTTGTTTATTTTCTTGAGGTATTTCGTTCATGAAAAGCAATGCATATGTCGCAAAAATGTTGCTGCATACATTTTTTTAATAAATAACCAGAAACGTAAACTAACGCGTTGCCATCGCTACTGTTCAGATTCCTGTAATCAGTTGTAACGACTTTTAAAGGATTTGATGGTTCTATTGACGGTAAAATGAGATCTTTACAGTTTTCTGCCAAGTCTGGAGGAATATTTAACAAAAATTCATTAATGCATTTGGCGCCGTCAACATGGTCAAAATACTTCAGAGTAAACAACTTTTTGAATGCTTTAGAAAATTTTATAGGTGTAGGGTTTCTTGAAGTAGCACAACAATTTCTAACTTGTCCAAAAAAGTTTTCAAATTCTTGTCAGTAAAAATGTGTAGCCCTTTGATTTTAATGTACCCCAAAGGGCTTTAACTGATTTTATTGTAAGCTGTCACCCAAATATAAATTTCATTTTATTAGTTAAATGTTTGCTTTCACTGTTAACCACACGGAAATTTTTCAGTAAAGTTTCAAATTCTGCCATTATCTGAAACTGTTGCTGGGTACCCATGAATGCATTAAAATTATTTAAATGGTACGAATTTAATAAATCGAAAACATCATTCATTGTAATGAATTTAGCAGTTACTTTGGCATCTGCAGACAAAACTTTAAAATCAATGTATGTATTAAGAGCAACTGCAACAGAATGACTAAAAATCTGAGAAGCATATTTTACTTTCACTTTTGAAAATTATTTGGAAACATATACGCGTCAGTTAATTTTGGGCACAGTCTAAAATTCCTTTTTTTCATAATTGTAAAATGTATCCAAATACATTTTATTGGTAGTTCCTTCTGGTAACTCAAACCAGTAAGAAAAAAAATTGTTCCTAGTAGATTTAAGTAATTGTGGCACATCAAAAAAGGAAACAGTCTTGATATTATCTACGTAAAAAAACATTGTCTGTGCTCAATTTAAGGCAACTTTTAACTAATTTTTGGAAGTTAGAACCCTGATCAGACACCACACCTAGCACATTTAGACCGATATCACGTAATATTATAACTGTTTTAAACAAAATGTCTTTTATTTCATTTGAAAGTGCCGTTGATTTATAAATGAAGTAGGCAAGCGGTTGTTTCCAGGTGCTTGATACACCCCGTGCCATAACAACTAATGCACTAGTTGCTGGTTCGGATTCGTTGTCTAATGAAAGTGATTCTTGGAAGCCTACTATTTTATCCTTTGATAAATCATAAAATAAATGAGGTTTCAATAACATCTCATTAAGGCAAATAATGCAATCTTTATCTTTATCACTTAATAGTCGAGACCTAAGATCAATAAAGCGAAAAATAAATTCTTTTAAGCCTGAGTTTACTGCCCAACGACGGATAAAACGGTTGGGCGTGCTTTTGGAAGGTAACCGATACAAGGTAGAACATTTTTTATATGCTTTAGGTCCTAAAAAGTAAACGCTCAAAGCAAACTTCTTAAAATCGCCTGTGTATCTACAAGCTTTAGGTGATTTATTTAATAAACTTATCTGAGACTTCAGAAGTTTGCAGGCATCTTCTGAGTAGTTAGTTTCCAAATATTTGGAAATATCTTCAAACGATATTCTGGTTTCCAACTTTCTTGAACATTGAGCAGGCACAGTAGATTTTTTCAAACACTTTATCTCCTCTCTCAACACTTTTTTTCGAGGAGTATTGACCGTAAGCGTCATTGAGGTCTGTAAATATTGATCTAAAACAAATCAAAAATTCTATTAAAGATGAAAGTTTCGCCACCACTTTTAAATGAGTATTACTTATTGACCACGAAATCATAATAGTCATAAAAATAAAAAATATTTAATTAAAATCATTCATAGCGTAGCTTTTAGAAATGTATCTAGCTATAAAAAATATTAAATACCTCTGGCAACCACAGATGCTTGAGTAGAAACGTTAGTTCAAATAAATGAAGTTTAAAACCAATTATATTGTTTTATTTCATCGTTCAGCCTCATCTATTCAATTCCTCTGTTGTGATTAAATGCTATGAATCACAGGATGCAGTATATTATAGTTGCACATATTCCTTTATTAGAAAATTTTATATATAGGGTGTCCCTCAATGTCGACCGTGTTACAATACTTTCCATATTTATTTATAGTTAGTTAAAATATATTATAATTTTTGACGATTAATTCAGATTAACTTTACGGAAAAATTTACTTCTCGCTCTATTACTTATGCTACACCAACATCAACAAAATGACAGACGCACACGTACATTGTTATCTGTGGTAAAAAAAAGTAGTGGAAAGTGCATTCTGAGTAATTTTAAACTAATGCAGTGTTGCGATATTTATAGTGTCCAAAGTTATAAGCGTCCAAAGGTACACGACGTTCCTCTACTCTAAACATATGAGTCCCGATTTTGCTTACGACCTCCAGATAATCGCCACATAATTTGGAGACGGACTGGTGAACGATATGCTGAGTGAAAAATCGTTCCCAATGTGGGTTTGTTTATGGTATCAGGACAAAAGGACGTCCGGACTTTGTGTTGATTAATAGAGGGGCTAAAAACGTTTATAATACATCGAAATTCTACAATGCAAGACCATACATCATAATACCTTGGCGACGTCGATATCAACCTAATAGAGTGCCCCCCTAGAAATCCCGACTTGAATCCTATCGAATACATTTGGGATATGATAGAAAGATAAATTAGAGCTTGTATCCATGCCCAAGCCCCCTTAGCCAAGTTGATTATTGTTCTTCAGTTACAAATGGATCCTCTTGAAGTCATTGAACTTGATTAAGTCGATTCCACGAAGAATTGAGGTTACAGGGTGGAGAAAACTTACTAAAATTTAAAAATTGTTTGTTTTTTATAATGTTGAGGTTTATTGCTTTTTGAAAGTATTTTTTGTTTTGTTTAATTTTATGTTATTTAGTAATTAAAAACTTGAATAACAATTATAAATTGAAATTTAATGCAAATTTATTTTCTAATTACTTATAATTTTCTGTGTCAAATATGTTATGGAAAATGCTTTTAAATGTCCAATGTATAAGCAAAATGATCGAGAGCTTTGTAAATTGTACTATTTCCGAGACATGGGTTGTCAATTAAAAATCGAAGATAAGAAAACAAAAAAATTTGGCTTTCGATAAGATTTTGATGGAACAGAATCAGAAACGAACGAATGAGGGAAGGGACAGCACACATATCAATAATTACTAAAATAAAAATCAAACAGATAAACTGATATGGGTACCTATGTAATGAGAATGAGCCAAAAATGAATAGCTAGGAAATAATTGAGGTAGGTAAATAAACAAGTAACAAGTAATGAGGAAGACTAAAAAAATAATGGATTGACCAGATTAAGGAAATAGGACGAAGTAAAAGGTAGACTACGGGGAACATAAAGACATGGAGAAATGGGTAGAAGAAGACACATTGTCCCAATTCGAAGCCTGCAGAGGCTTAAGGAGAAGCCAAGAAGAAGAAGAAGATAAGATAACATAAATAAAGAGCTTATTAAATGCGGATATTCTTGAGATAGGTGGTGGTAAAGTTGTTGTTGAGGAAGAGTGTAAAAATTATAATAACCATATACAGAGTGAATCGCTACCAACGGGATGGAGGTTTATAACGAAACGTTAAAAGTTTTAAAATGTTTGCTATTTTAGTAGTTTGTACGTTGATAATAGCTGTATTTAAAAATTATTTTGAAATATACAGGATGTCCCAAAAATTTGTGGAGTAGCAAAGTTATATGTCTTCTTACGGAACACGTAATATTTTATTGCATTTTCTGATTGTCCCTAAAGAATAAAGTATAATTTAATGAGGGTTCCCAATACCTAAGTACAGAGTATTCGGTGTCATGCTGACTTTTCTTAAAATGTGAAGTTTTAAAAAAAAGTCATCATCTAATTAATCTAACAAATTTACTTTTGCGTCTAAATAGTTGGGCAATTTTGAATTTATTACACGATTGACTACTAAACATCTCTTTACAGGGTGTTCAGAATTTAGAGTTTAGTTAGGTATCAGATCATTCAATATGTTATATGGGGATTATCTTAAACAAAATTTATTTTAATTTATTTATTTTAATAATTCACAATGTTAAAAAATATATTCTTTTCCAAATTAAGGGTACATTTACCTAGGTGTTATAGTTTTTGTGCAATTCACAATTTTGATAAATTTAATGGTAAATCAATTTGAAAACATTTGTAGCTCTCTCTAAATTTTTAAACTAATCATCTTGGTATAGTTGTTATAAAAGAACCAGTTGTTAATAAATATGCAGACTTGTAGTTTCTGAGGTACACAAGAGATTTTTTCTTTATTGATAAGTAATTGAGTGCATAATAAAACAAAAACACATTTCTAATAAAACAAATAGGTACATAAATAATACAAAACGAACCACTAATATCTAAAAGCAGAAAATTTCGAATTATTGTAACAGATGCACGACTTCGAATGTATGGGCTATGCTGATGACATAGTTTTAGTTCGAGAGCACCTTGTGTGATTTATTACAAAAGGGCCTCAGAATCATTGAGCAATGGTGCTTGTCAGTGGGGCTAAACATTAACCCAAACAAGACCATAGTAATTCTATTTACTCGGAAAAGAACACTTCCAGCCATGAAACCCATATCCTTAAACGGGGAAATCATAGAATGGAAATCAGAAGTTAAATATCTAGGGATAACCCTAGACAGTAAACTTCTGTGGAATAAGTATGTTGAAATAACTACTAGTGAAGCAATAAGAGCTTTGATGGCGTGCAGAAATATAGCTGGTAAGAGGTGGGGCTGTAACCCAAAAATATTGCGATGGATGTACGCCATGATTGTGAGACCAGCAATTACGTATGGGGCAATAGTTTGGCATACAAAAGCAAGTCAGTACAGCACGAGGAAGACCCTCGACAAAGTTCATCGGCATACCTATGTGTGCATCACTGGAGCTATGAGAACGTGTCCAACTAGGGCACTTGAGATCATTACAGATCTCACACCTCTACATCTGGTGATAATAAGAACTGCCCAGGAAGCCTGGTCCTCTCTAACAAAATACATCTCATTAGCGAATCTTCCCAGTGACAAAATGATCAAGAAAGTAAGTATTGAAAAGAATTTCACAACGATGCTTAATAAAAGGAGAGACTGGAAAAGGGAATACACCACCCAAACTCTCAAAGAAAACACCTTTAAATGGTATACGGATGTTCAAAAACCACCACTGGAGCAGGCGCATGGAGTATTTGGTCCTGGCACCAGATAGTCATTATCGTTAGGCTCCTTCCCGAGTGTCTTTCAGGCAGAAATACTTGCGATCGAGAGATGCGTGGAAATGAACCTAGAAAGAAACTATCAGAAATGTGACATATCGATCCATTCTGATAGTCAAGCAGTTGTCAACGCATTGATCTCCCATGTTGTTGACTCAAAGTTGGCATGGGAGCGCCGAAGAAAACTTGATGAATTAGGCAAGAATAAAAGGGTCTCTTTAGTCTGGGTTCCTGGCCACTCGGGAATCACGGGAAATGAAGAGGCCAATACACTTGCCAGGAAAGGAGCACAAACGCCCTTTATTGGTCCGGAGCCTTTCTGTGGTGTAGGAAAATGCTTCTATAAGAAAGAGTATCGGAAGAAAGAAGAAACCGAATGAGAAGCACTCTAGCGGTGCCTTTCCGGGCTGGAACATTCCAAAAAGTTCCTGCGGAACTTTGACACTGCTAGATTCAAAAAATATTTGCATCTCAGTAAAAATAAGGTACATCTCCTCACGGGCTTTCTCACAAGACAGTGCCGCCTTAGGAAGCACCTAATGAGAATAGGCCTAGCAGACATTGACGAGTGTAGATTCTGTGGAGAGGAGGATGAAACTCCGGATCACCTAGTTCTAGAATGCCTCGCCATTGCAAGCCAACGCAAGAAATGCTTCGGACAAGAAACTTGTAAGAGTGAGGATCTAACCTCGTCAATCAAAAGATTTTAATCTCAGTCTACAATAAAAATACACATTGGATATGACTGACAAACAATTTACATTGAAAATAGCATACAAAAGTAAGGGTACATGTGAATATAAAAGATTACGTACTTTGACAACCATCTTCTTTGATCGATCATCAATGTTTGGTTCAAGTATTTGTGTCCCATAGGGTGTCCCATAAGACAAAATATAACTTTGATAGTCCACAATTTTTGGGACATCCTGTATATTTCAAAATAGTTTTAAAACGTAGCCTTGTCAACGTACAAAATTGGATTAGATTAGATCCGATTTCAACGGAGTTACAATGTACTGAAATATAAGGTTTATTGTGCCCCCCCTATCGGAGCTGTTCTCGCTACTACTACAGCAAGCCCTCCAGTTCCAGGATTCTAATGAACTCTAGTATTTGGAACGGCTTCAACGAGGTTATAACTTCACTCTTACAAGTTTCTTGTCCGAAGCATTTCTTGCGTTGGCTTGCAATGGCGAGGCATTCCAGAACTAGGTGATCCGGAGTTTCATCCTCCTCCCCACAGAATCTACACTCGTCAGTTTCTGCTAGACCTATTCTCATTAAGTGCTTCTTAAGGCAGCAGTGTCCTGTAAGAAAGCCCGTGAGTAGATGTAGTTTATTTTTACTGAGGTCCAAATATTTTTTGGATCTAGCAGTGTCAAAGTTCCGCAGGAAATTTTTGGAATGTTCCAACCCGAGAAGGCGCCGGTTTCCTGCTCTTTCTTGAAGGAGCGTTTTCCTACACCACAGTAAGGCTCCGGGCCAATAAAGGGCGTTTGTGCTCCTTTCCTGGCAAGTGTATTGGCCTCTTCATTTCCTGTGATTACCGAGTGGCCAGGAACCAGACTAAAGAGACTCTGTTATTCTTGCCTAATTCATCAAGTTTTCTTCGGCACTCCCATGCCAACTTTGAATCAATGAAATGTGAGCTCAATGCTTTGATAGCTACTTGACTATCAGAATGGATCTATATGTCACATTTCTGATAGTTTCTTTCAAGGTTCATTTCCACGCATCTTTCAATCGCAAGTATTTCTGCCTGAAAGACGCTCGTGAAGGAGCCTGACGATAATGAGTATCTAGTACAAGGCTCAAATACTCCAGCGCCTGCTCCAGTGATGGTTTTTGAACCATCCGTATACCATCTAATGGTGTTTTCTTTGAGAGTTTGCATTTTGTATTCCCTTTCCCAGTCTCTCCTCGTATTTAACATCGTAGTGAAATTCTTTTCGATACTTACTTTCTTGATCATTTCGTCACTGGGAAGATTCGCTGATGAGATGTATTTTGTTAGAGAGGACCAGGCTCCCTGACTTTTAATACTCTCATTGCCTGAACCTTCCTTAGATATTCTAAGAATTGCCTCTTCGGCAGATCTTTCTATCACCAGATGTAGAGGTGTGAGATCTGTAATAATCTCAAGTGCCCTAGTTGGACACGTTCTCATGTACTGACTTGCTTTTGTATGCCAAACTATTGCCCCATACGCAATTACTGGTCTCACAATCGTGGAGTACATCCATCGCAGTATTTTTGGATTACAGCCCCACCTCTTACCAGCTAGATTTATGCACGTCATCGAAGCTTTTATTGCTCTACTAGCAGTTATTTCAACATGCTTATTTCACTGTCTGTGTTTACTGTCTCGGGTTATCCCTAGATATTCAACTTCTGATTTCCATTTTATGATTTCCCCGTTTAAGGATATGGGTTTCATGACTGGAAGTGTTCTTTTCCGGGTAAATGGAATTACTATGGTCTTGCTTGGGTTAATGTTTAGCCCCACTGACAAGCACCATTGCTCAATGATTCTGAGGCCCTTTTGTAATAAATCACACAAGGTGCTCTCGAACTTGCCTCTGACTATTAGAACTATGTCATCAGCATAGCCCATACATTCGAAGCCAAGCTCCGTTAGCCTGTTGAGCAACTCATCTACTACGAGGCTCCATAGAAGGTGATATATCACTCCCTCTTGAGGGGTCCCCCGAAGGGCTTTAACTGAGGTGGTTTGATTCCTCACCTGTGTCTCAGCTATCCTCGTCGTCAGCAACTCATATATCCATTTTACAATGGTTTCATCTACTCCTCGCCATTTTAGTGCTTCTTTAACAGACACACGAGTTGTGTTGTCAAAGGCCCCAGATATATCCAGGAATGCGCACATTGCGATTTCTTTGCTGTTCAGAGTTCTCCGGATGACTTCGGTCAGCTGATACAGAGCCGTCTCAGCTGATCGACTCGCTCTGTAGGCATGCTGACATTTATGAAGTGGTATATTCTCCAGATTCTCTGTTCCTATGTAGTTATCCACTACTTTCTCCATCGTTTTGAGTAGGAACGATATTAGAGAGATGGGTCTAAAAGATCGGGGATCAGTCCCATCTTTTTTTCCTATTTTTGGTATGAAGGTTACTCTTGCCCTTCTCCATTTTCTAGGTATTAGACCCGCTGCTAGACTGCTTCTTGTAATCTTCAGCAGGTGAGGAAGAATCTCCTCTATCCCTTGCTGCAGGAGTGCTGGAAATATCCCATCCACTCCTGGTGATTTATATGGTTGAAAGGTACTTATTGACCATTCCAACTGTTGTCTGCTAAATATGTTCTTAGCAATGTCTTATCTCCCTTGCGGGATTTTTTGGTGTAATTCATTGTTATTTCAGTGCTTGTTGCTGGTTCACTACCTGGAAAGTGGGTTCTAAGAAGAAGAATCAATCGTTCCTCTTCACCTTCCGTGTATGATCCGTCTGGCTTTGTCAGCAACATTGTGGGGTTAGTTCCCCCATTTGCCATGATCTTTTGAAGTCTGGCCGTTGTGTGAGTGGAAGTGATATTTCGCAAAAGGCTTGAAAATTAAGCCGTTTGGCCTTCCTAATCTCTTTATTGTACTGAGTAAGCTTCTCAGTATACCTCTGCCAATTACCGTCACGTTTGGCTCTATTAAAGAGCCGACGCACCTCTTTTCTGAGGTTTGACAGGTTCTCATTCCACCAAGGAGCGTCCTTTTCTGAACAAGCTTTTGACAGTGAGAAACTGGAATGAAAAGCTTTCATTATTGCCTCACTGATCTGTTCGACTCTTTGTTCCAGGTCGTAGTGCGGGTGATTTAACCCATTCACTTCGACTCGTTCCAAATTGTCCTTCAGATTGGTCTTGTAATGAGACCAATTAGTATTTCTAGGTTTCGGATTGTAGGAATCGAGGAGGCATTTTCCTCTATCCTAAATTCGATGATCCTATGGTCGGAAAGTGATAGCTCGCTCATCACCCTCCAATATTTTACATTTTTCCTAGAAGCAACATTAACAATTGTTACGTCCAGAATCTCTTCTCTTGCTCTCGTGACAAAGGAGGGGGGTTGTCCCCACATTTAAGGTCTCAAGGTTATTTGCTAAGAGATATTCTAATAAACACTCACCTATTGCGTTGTTATTAGTGCTTCCCCACACGGTATTGTATGCGTTGGTATCACAACCAATTATAATTGGCAGCCGTCTGCTATCGCAGTGTCTCACTAGGTCTTGTACTTTTTCTGGCGGTGTCATCGACCCGTCACCAGCGAAGTAGGCAGAGGCAATGACGATGTCTCGGTCGATACCCCCAATGTTGAGATGAACCATGATTGGAACAATGTCCCGTGACTCGTATTCTGAAACACTTTATATTTTATGTTATTTCTTATAATTACGCAGGCACCTGGAGATACTTGGCTTTGATCATAAATCAATTTGGAATTCTTGCATGCCAAACCTTTGATGGCCTTCTTTGTTGATCCATGGTTCTTGGATCAGTGCAATATCCAAATGTAGTCTAGCGAACAACCTTGCAATCACAGCTGAAGCTCCCTTCGCGTGATGCAGATTAGTCTGAGCTACAGGTGAATTATTATGGATGAAAGAGGCCGAGTTACTCAGCCTCTAATCCCCCCTCCTTTGTCTCTCCCTGACCCTCCTCGACCACCATGGCAATATCTTCCTCGGAGTTCGAGCAAGTTTCTTGATCTCGAGTCAGGCTCTCGACCCCCAGGCTGCTCCGCCCAGTTTCCCGGGATGCAGAGGCGATCTCCGCATCCCTAGTCACCCCAGCAGAGTCGCAGGAGATTTCGGTCTGACCCAAGGTAAAGCTTTCGCCTTTTTCCTCTTTTCCAGAGGTTCCGGATGCGGATAGTATCTCCATGTCCTTTGGATCCTCCGCGGGGTTCTTTTTCTTTCCCAGCCCCGAGACAGGGATACGCTAAAAACGGAAGTTTAGCGCGTAACCTCCTGCCTTCAGAGCCTCCCCAGATTAGTGATCGATCTCAATCGTGAGGATAGTTCCCTGTCCGTCTTTTTTAGAGTTTAGGATCTTCCTAGCCCCAGTAGTGAGGTTGGAGTTCTGAACCTCGACAAGTTGGAGAATCTTCTCCAATTTCATGTCGTGCCGTTATGGTGACCGGCTTTGGGATGTCGTCTCCACTTTGAGCCACCAATTCGGGTCCTTCCCAAGAGTTCAATTTTGACGCTGACCTCATGCGCCAGTCTGCCGATTCTTGTGACCCACAGTCCACCAGTGTCATTCCACAACGGAAATGGATACCTGAGAAGTGGATTCCCTTCTCTTTGCTCTGGCACAGCTCTTCCACCAGTGTGTCTTCCAGTGTGGAGAGCTACTCTGCTTTCAGGATGACCCCAGGATAATCATTGGGCATTATTTCCACCCTAAAGGCCTTCTCTGTTTTGACAGCTGCTGCGTAACCAGTGGCTTGTCCGGTTACCGTTGCAGCTGTTTTTGGTTTCTTGCTTAGAGGTCGTTGCGGAGGAATAATATTCTCCGGGCCTCATTTAAGCTTTGTCTTTCCCGTTGATGGTTCCTTCGGGGGGGTTGAGCGCTGAATAGCCTGTTTCCTGACCTCTTCAGGGGATATTCCTTGGTTTAGGAGTCGCAGGTATTTTTGCACCCTTTCTCCACTGAGACCTTTTCTCAGTGGGTCGTCTATGCCGCCCGGTTCTCCCAGGCTTGGGAGGTCGAACGGCATACGACCTTTGTGCCGTTTGGCCTTTTTCCCTCTGTGAGGTGCCCGGATGAAGAGTTGGAGGTTTTCCGGTGGAAGTTATACTTTTTTTGTCCATAAATGGTCCCACGAGAAGCTAGGGTCAATACGGTCCACCGCTGCAGAGCCTTGCATGCAGAGGTAAGGGGTCCAATACAATTGAGTTCCCCCGGTGCTCCAAGGTCGAAACCAGTAAGAACTATTCTTCTATATAGCCACGCATTCTTCGGCCTGGTTTCCCACCTTGACTTTAGGTTTTTAGTGATGTTGTCTCCTCTTGGTCCGGGCATTGAAACCAAGACACTTCCCATCCCAGTGGCCCGCGAGACTTGACCACAGACAGCCAGGAGACATTGGTATAACAGGTGATTCCGAGGTAAGCTCGAAATTTCAGCCGGCATCGTAACCCTGTGTGCAATCCCTTAGCCACGATACTACAGCTGGGACATGCAAAGTTGGTCCACGGCAGGGTATTTAACACAACGAGTCCCCAGGTATTTCCCCGCAGACCTCCTCCTCATATAAAATCATCGCAGAGGCCCTTCTCCTATCCGCCACCTGGAGACGCGCCGGCTTGGTGCTTGACCCCCTCCACATCAATAAATATTCCGACGAACAGCGACAAACTACGTATATATCTACTGATGTGGACCCGGTGTCAACGTACAAACTAGAGTGACAAACATTTTAAAACTTTTACCGTTTCGCTATAAACCTGTATTTAGTTGGTAGTGATTCACCCTGTATAGTATAAATAAAAAGTTTTACAGATTTCATTTTTTTTACATATTCTCGCCTTTAACATCATTCTGAATATTTTTCTGTGATGAAAATCTGACAATAATAGCAGTTCAAGTTGGGCAGTTAATAATAATAAATGTTGACACCGATTCGCCAACGAATTATTCTGCGAGCCAGTACTGTATTGCAGAAAGCAGTTTTTTATAGAATGTTCGAGTTAGGTTTTGCCAATATACATAACGCAACGATGTCAAAAAATGGGCAGTTCAGTTGAGTAGTACGCCAGTGTCAAGAATTTATATTTATATAAATAGTTTTGTGGTAAGTGAAAATAAATAAACTTCACAATAGGTTCATATTTATCTTATAAAATGTAAAAGATTCAATATGAAATATCTAAATCGACACGCCCGCTTTCCATTTCTCCCAGTTCAATGCTTTAATTAGGTTATTATCTGTATGTGTACTAAAATATATACAGTGTTGAGTTAACGGTGCAAAACATGAACTACCAACTTTTTTATTTATTGGTAGCTTTTCAGATATCGCCATCTAACAGCGACATAAAAATCCAAAAATACAAACTCAAAATTAAATTAAGTCCTTTAAAATGACATTAAGTTTGTTAAAATAAGAGAATGCCAAAGAGTAATGATAGTTTATTACAAAACATTTTAATTTGATCTTTGGGTCTCTTCAGTGTAGAGGTATATTTTCTAGACCTATAATAAATTGAGGACTTCTGCAAATATATGACCAATAATACAGTCATTTCTGATATCTGTCGATTTTTGGAAGATACTAACCCATTTAATGAGGATTCATCGTCGACAAATAACACATTTAAATAGGTTGATATGACAAATACGTGTAATGATGCTCTAAAGAGTGTTACTGCTAATGCTTGGCGTAAAAATATTCAGTACGTGCTTGTTTGTAACGCAGTTTTTTCGAGCAGCTATTTTACTTTGTATATATTGTCTAACGTTACCTACTTGTTAAATTAATTTTATAAAAGACCTTCTAATCTTTCTCTGCTTTGTCGCCGAGTAAACATTTTTTTTGCCTGTAATTACCGGAGAAATTTAAAAAATCCTTCTAACGACTCCAAAGTACAAATTAATCTGTCGCGAGCTCTTTTAAGTTCAAATTAAATATACTTCACAAGTGATATTTGTGTTTTACAGAGTCTCGTTGAATCACAAACAAGAAAATGATTTGAAAGTTAATAATAAAATTTCTCTCAGTATTTTTTTTCAAACCGTTCCTGACTTTTCAGATGTTTAGTACAGGTGATTCGCATAAAAAGCTCAATTTTTTCTGACGTTTCCATGAATAATTTTTAGTAAAATTTCTAGCTCGAGCGAAATACTAACTGTACACATTTTTCAATATATTTATGTCTTGAATTTTTCCATTAATTTTTCTCATCCATTCCACTAGCCAGAGAGCAAGGACACAACGCAGTGCTTAAGTTTAACAAATTAATTATAAACATCAAACGATATGGAGCAGATGCATTTATGGATGAAAATTTAAAATAAACCGATTATAAGAAACGTACAGCAACCGATCGTTCACCGAAACATGGAGAGGGGACAACAAAGAGAAGAAGTCAGAAAAGCTAAAGAAAATAGGATACATACAATGGAAGACGAAACAAGGCAATGAACTAAATAACGAGTAAGGGTGAAAATAAAAAATAAAACGTGAGAGTTTCGTGAGAATGGCAACGTGGAATGCTGGAAATGGGAAAAATGGAGAAAATTGCAAAAGAGATGTTGGAATATGGAATAGTCATATTGGCACTTCAAGAAATACGATGTTAAGGAGAATATATTTTGTTTTATGGAAGGGAAGGCAGATGAGAAAAATATTCTAGAGTAAACAAATATACGTGGTTTAATATTAAAATGAATGTTGAAAACATAGCAAATATTGCAATACAGAAATTGAAAAGAAGTAAGAAAGCATATAGAGAAAAGGTGAAAAAGGCAACTACAAAAGAGAAATGAATAAGATAATATTGATGGGCAATTGAAGGAAATTAAAAAAAGCATAATAAGAGCATCAGAGGAAGTAATTGGTGCAAAAGACAGGAGAAAAAAAAATAATGAATGGTTTTATCAAGAATTAAAAATAAAAGAGGAAAAAGAAGCCAGACCAAAATCGCAGCGAACTAAGAAACAAGCTGATTATGATAATTGCAGAAAAATAAGAAATGAAAGCACAAAGTTGATAGAAACAAAAAGAATGGAATGGTTGAATGATACTATGGACTTGTTAGAAAATGATAATGAAAATAATGTAAAAAAAATTTCAATATAAAAAGAAACAAAACAGAAAACCAACTACTACAAAAAATATTAAAGAAACAAAGTGGAGTCAATATTTAAAATTTTATTGACGAAATAAGATAGTAAGCATGAAGAAGATGATATGAGTGGTGATGAGACAATGTTGGAATATGAAGAAAAATTGATAGAAGGGAAATGTAAGGACATAATTAATAAACTGAAATGAAACAAAGCAGGAGGGACAGACGAATTAATGAATGAGCTAATAAAATATGCATAAGGCATAAAATATTTAAAATCAGAGCAGAAACAATGTTGAAAGAACGGTCTACTGTAAAGATTATACCAATAATGAAGAATGTAATTCCTAATATATGTAACAATTATAGTGGAATTAATTTGCTCAGCTCCGTATATAAAATATTAACAACGATAATAAAAAAGGCTAAAAAAGGTTATGGAGTTATAAATAGAGGAGTATCAAAAAGATTTTCGACAAGGAAAATCAACAGTAGATTAGCCATACATACATAATATAAGTCAAGTAATTGAAAAATGTAATGAATACAATATTGGAGTCTAAATGCTATTCATTGACTTCAAGCAAGTTTTCGACATCCTGAAACGGATGACAATTATAAAAGACATTGAACAGCGATAAAAATACCACAAAAGATAATACGATTGGTGAAAATGACGATGAAAGATACTAGGGCAAGAGTAATGAGAAATTTGAAATAAATGCCTAAGTAAGGCAATGAGATGGTCTCTCATCAAAATACATCAAAAAGTATAAAAAGCTATTATATAAAGCAAAATAAATAATTGTAACTACCTGAAAGTGAAATTTGGAGCTGAAGTCCAGTTGTTTGCTGTAATTGGGACATCTTCACACTTATTGGTATTGGTTTTGGAGAATATGGTACCTCCAAGAGGTTAGAAAATCTTCGTTGTGTTGTGAATAAGGTTAGTGAATCAATATTCCGGTACAAATAATAATAATCATAATTTGAGGTATACTAACCATGTACATCTGAGAATAAAAAGAACAAACTTTTTTTTCTGAATGAAACTCAAAGTCAATGTCACAGCGTTGTTTAATAATTGACAACAGCGCAGGTATTAGTTTCGGACTTTTTAAATCAGATAATGTTGGAGACTTTAGTAATTGTTCCCTTTAATTATATCAAAAATGTTGTAGCCTGAATATGGTCCTTATGTAGGCCGAAACTAGTAGCTGCGCTGTTGTCAATTATTAAAAAATGTTGTGACATTGACTTTGAGTTTCATTCAGAAAAATTACTGTCAGTCACATTTGAGACATGGATGATATTTACTTTTTAAAAAGAACAAACGTTGAGTAAAATTTAAACTTTGAATGTACGTTAAAAAAACTTACCTGGCCATAGTAATAGTATTGATATTTAGTTAAGTTCAATATTTTCATTTATTCTCATATCAACAGAAGTAAATTCATTTTTGTACTAATATGTATGTAATTCTATTCACTAACGAATACTTATTTATAATATTAAACTGTTTATATATAAATGTTTTTTGTTTATTTCAATTAGAATCATCTAAATATAAATATTTTGTGGTAACACGTGGTTTAAATGGCATAATTAAGACTAGTAATATTAATGGAAGTATAATAAAATAAATCAAATGAAATAATAACATATATGCTGATAATTTAACTGTAATAGTGGGAGACTGGATATATCTTGAAGAAATATCAGAGAAAATTGTGAAAGAGGCGGGAAAAAAGGATTAAGAATAAATCAGGAGAATAAGAAATATATAGAAATGTCTACCAACAAGAAACAGTAAAGATAAAACACTTCAGTTTTGAAGTTGTTAACACCTTTAAGTACCCGAGAACAAATATTAGTAAATCACTAAAATGGAGATAAGGCAAATAATTCAATCAGGTTATGGGGCATATAATAAAAATAAAAATATCATGCAGAGAAAGCCGAGTCTACAGGACGGCGATAAAACTGGTAGTTACGTACGAGGCAGAAACTATGAGACTAACAAATGTGGACGAAGAATAACTAAGGATATATGAAAGGAGCATAATTAGAAAAGTTTATAGACCAATGAAACTAGAGTATAATGTGTACTGAAGAGTAATGAACAATAAAATTAGAAATATATTAGAAAATGAGAATATAACAAAATTAAATCATAAAGGATACGTTGCTAAGGACACATTAAAAGAATGGAGAAAGTACTGTGGATAAGGAGAATTACAGAATGGAAACCCAACGAGGAAAAGTTGTTAGCAAGACCAAAAATTAGATGGGAAGATCAGGTTGTAAAATATATAACAAACATTTGGGAGTACAAGGCTGGGACATACAGATGCAGGTCAGAAAGAAGTTGAGAACAATTGTCGAAACTGCAAAAACCTCTAATAAATTGTAAATAAGTAGGGGGAAAAACGTGGACTGACTCTCCACAAGAATTGAGTGGTTACAACTCTGGAGAGTATAGCCTTGTATATATACAGGGTGAATCACTAACAACGGGATGGAGGTTTATAACGTAGTACAGAGTGATCGAAGTTATGCTAACTTTTCTTAAAATGTGAAGTTCAAAAAAATCATTTTTTAATTAATCAAACAAATTCTAACAATTTCACTATTATATCTAAATACTTAGGCGTTAGTTGAATGTATTCCATGATTGAGTACTAAACATATCATTACAGGTAATGAAAGGTATAATGGACCTCAGTGAAAACACAGATAAAAAGTCTAAATAGTTTTATTTGCTTCGAGCCGTAATTTGTAAGTCTTTCTAGGACTACTTCGCAACGACTAACTATATTGAATATTAGTTACAGTCAAATTTAAAGAAAACTAAACACGATACGTTATTTGTAAAACTCCTGACTCGGCTTTAAGAAAGGCGAGTCCATTTAGGATAAACAATCTAAATATCTGAATATAATTTTTGCTTAATAACCAATACACCCCCTCAAAAAATATATGAGGAAAAACTTATTACTTTACGGCTTTCTGGGGAATTCACAATGTTCCAACATCTGTTGCTTGGGTTAGGAAAACCCCACAAAACCTAACCAGATCATTAACACTTAAATTTCTAAATCAGTAATAAAAAGAATTTTATAATGTGAACATTATTTTTCTTCTAATTCTGAGCGAGTGTTATCGGCCGGTATTTTTTTGAACGGCACCTGAATTGAAGAAAATTTAAAAATATTTTAAAGCAAAACTTCTGAATCTTTCTGGAAAACCTACCACTTACCATTCCAAATAACATGTGGCTACAATTGGACGGATAGGTAGAAGCGGTCCTTTTAATTGGCTAGCTGGGTCATCAGAATTGACCAAGATGGATTTCTTCAAATAGGGTTATATTAAAAATATTGTGTATGCTACACTCCCTGCTACTCCAGGCGACATGAAATTAAGAATTACGAACGCTTTCGCGTCTATAACACCAGATATGTTAAATTATGTAAATAAATCGTTTTAAGCTAAAATCACTTCTGCATTTTGAGCATCTATTACAAAAATTATTCATTTTTCACTTTTAGTAATTTGTGGTTCGTTTTGTAGTTTTTATGTACCTATTTGTTTTATTAAAAATGTGTTTTTGTTCTATTATGTACTCAATTACTCAATAGAAAAAGCTAGCGCAGCCCAGCAAATAAAAATGTGTACATTTATTAACAACTACACTGGTTTCTTTTATAAGAACTATGCCAGGATGATTAGTTTAAAAATTTAGAGCGAACTGCAGATGTCTTCAAATCGATTTACCATTAAATTTATGAAAATTGTAAATTGCACGAAAACTATAACACTTACCCTTATACCATTCGAAAGAGGATTTCTTTTAACATGGTGAATTAATAAAATACAGAATATTTCGTTTAAAATGAGCCCCATATTACATACTGAATGATCTAATAACAAAGCTGTAAATTCTGAACACCCTGTAACGAGATGTTTAGTTTAGATTAATGAAATAATGAGTTTTTTTAAAACTTCACATTTTAAGACAAGTCAGCATAACTCCGAACACTATGTACTTAGGTATAGGGAGTGTGTCTTAGCAAAAAATATAGATTTAACACTCCACAAATTTTTGGGACATCCTGTATATTCCAAAATAGTTTTAAAATGTAGCCTTTATTAACGTACAAACTACTAAATTAACAAATATCTTAAAACTTTTACCGTTTCGCTATAAATCTCCATTCCGTTGGAAGTGTGACAGAAATACCCAAAAAAACCTCTTTCACAAAATTTCAATACTAGTTAACGATATAGAAATAATTTACCTAATTATTTTTCAAGCCAGTTGAGAAACCATATAAGAAAGCCTCTCTTGAGGAGAGTACTGGATTATCTACCCAAACTTTTTATTTGGTGGGTTCAGTCCAATTTGTTATACGACTTAAACTTTTTCAGATATTCCCTTCACCATATCGTTATTTCGTCTCTGTCTAATATCATGCTGTTTCTACCACGTTTTGCATATTTAATAATTGTATAAATGTGGCTCTCATCACATTTAGATCATCATTGACATCTCTAAGGACGTTTTCAAGAGTGGGTAACTCATATTGACGCACTTTTATCCTAATGGACTGTCTATCAAAATCATCTATTAAATCAAGGATATTTGATTTGTTTTCCGGACTGAAAATGTATGTTTTGGTTTAGTTTCTTACAGTATTCTGTAAACAGTGCGATCGAAAAATCCACTTTCATTTTAGTGCAAGCCAGGAAAAGCAACGAAATACTATTTTTATACAATAAAATATTAAAACTAAACTTTTTAACAACAGAAAATACCGGTAGAGTTCAGTTCATGTATTAGTTAACGTGAAATTAAGTCAATGTCATCGCATAAAATCTTTGCATTCACTCTAAAACGATACATCATGCCACCTGGAACCACCACTAGCTGTACTTTGTACTTTCACAGACACGAGAAAAAATTTCACATTTTTTTATTATATTGTGGAATTATAAGAAATAGTTAGTTTCATTTAAAAACGTAATAACAATAATAATCTTTATTTGTAAAATAAAACAATAGATACAAAACCACGAAGTAAGACTAAAGCCAGGTACGGACTATGTAACAAAACATGTTAAATAACAAAGTTTTGTAACTTGTTAGAAAATTTTAAGTCATTTAAAAGAATGTTGTACAATATTTTACATGTTACATAGCATGTTTTATGTTATCCATCCGATGTCGGTAAAGATCAAAGGAAGTTATAAAACTTTGTTGTAAAACACGCCCCGACTTGTCTACACTTAACAACATGTTATTTAAACATTTCGCTTTTACATACTACCACCTAAGGTACATTTCAACCAAGAAGTACATAATGACTTATCCAAATCTGATCGAACTCTTGCCGTCAGCAGTTATGGAACGTGCATTTGATGATTCAATAATAATTTCAATAACAATAATGTGTAATATAAATATTTAATTCAATATGTCAGCAAATGTTTTCCTTTTTAGATTTTGTACATATTTTATTCAGAATGATATTAGACTTACAACTGTTAAGAAGTATATTTGTGTATTAATAAAGTAGTTTGTTTTTTAAAAAATTCTTTTTGAAAACCAAATTCAAAAAGTGGCGCAGTCAGTAGGATACTGAAAGGAATTTCACAGTGAATATTCCTTCGGTTCCAATCGTTTATTCAGTAACGAATTTCGTCGCTCCGTACGAAATCTTGAAAAAGTGCTCCAGAATCCAGAAGAAGAACTGAAGTCAAATTATGGTGAAGACAGCTACAATACTGTAAGTTGCTCATTTCCTTTTATTGTATTTATCCTGTCTATGTCATTCTCCTCACTTGTCGCTAACTCCATAGAGGACATTAACGAAAGTGTGTATAGTTTTAGTATTGAAAACGAAATAGAATTAGATCTTTCAAATTCATTTATTAATTTATCGATAACAGATTCATTAGATATTTTAGACGATAATATGGCGTTACCTCCTCCAAAATTCGAACCAAAATTGTTAGAAATAGTACCAAGATTTGACGGTAACTCATTAGAGTTATCATCATTTCTAGAAACTGCAAATACTATTATTAATACTTATTGGGATAGAACGCCAGGTAGCGAAAACTGTGTACAAAATATTAGTATAATTTATGGTATATATTCCAAATTAGTTGGTAATGCTAGGGAAGTATATAGTATATGTATTAATAAAGACTGGAAGTCAATCAAATCTGCTCTTATATCTCATTTTGGAGATCAACGTGACGAAAATGGCCTTCTGTTCGATTTAGATCAATTAAGACAAACTAATACAGAAGACGCGTTACATTTTTATACAAGAGTAATGAGTAATTTAAGTGCTCTTCATAATTATTTAGATACACACGGAGAAAATGCTATAAACATAGTAAAAAAAGAATTTTATAATGTTCACGCTTTAAAAATTTTCCTTGCTGGGTTAAAAGAACCCCTAGGTTCTACTATACGTGCAATGCGACCATCAACAATAGCTGAAGCTAGGCAATTTATAGTTGCTGAAAATAATATTAGATACTTACAAAGAAATTCAGATCATAATCATAGACCTAAAGTCGTACAAAAATATAATTCAAATTTCAGAACCAATCAACATTTTCAATTACGTCCGAATTTCCCCATCAATAATTATCCAGTCATGAACACTCATAGTTATCAAACTGCTCATCAAGTTCCGCCCCAATTTATGCCGAATGCGGCTACACAAAATAATTTTCCTAGAGGTCCAGTAAATATTCAGCCACGCCCAAGTGTCCCACAACGATTCCCAAGTAATCGACAAGTTTTCGGTCCTCCGAAACCTCCAACAAATGTTTGGAAACAAACTAATCAATATCAAAATCAATCTAGACCCGTTCCAATGAGTGGTATATCTACAGCCACAAGGAGACCAAGCCACAATCAACCCTCAACAAATCACAATTTCTTTAGGCCTCAATCTCGACCAACATTTACCTCAGAACAATTATATCATATGGAACAAAATTCTGACTATTACTATGACACACATAATTCTCAAAATCTAGATAATACCAATTCAGACTATTTTAACTACGAAAATAATGACGAAGATTCTAACAATATTCATGACATAGAATTCTCAAATGAAAATTTTCAAGAACCAAGCCCAACAGAAAACCAAACATAGAATTACATTCTCTATACGACCGCAAAGACCTTCCTTACGTAAAAATATCAGATCCTCCTCTTAAATTATTAGTTGATACAGGGGCTACTAAATCATTCCTAAATCCAGAAATTGCCCAAAAATATTTTGAAGATTGTATCGAAAACGAGCCGTTCACGATTAGCTCAATATTCCAAACAACTTCTCGAGACCAATGTGCTAAAATTCCGGCATTCCCCGAATTTAACTGTAATAAAAAAATAAAATTCTATTTATTCAATTTTCATCATTTCTTCGATGGTTTAATCGGATACGAAACATTAAAAGATTTATGTGTAGAACTCGACTTAAACAATTCTTTACTGAAAACACCGACAGCCAAATTACCATTAAGTCATTACGAAGCAAAGGGTAAATTATTATTTTTTGCAAAAATTGAACCCCACACGATAGAATCTGCTAAAATTCCTGTCTCAGTAAATTCTGGCATTATTATTGTTCCCCAATTAAAAGTATTCAACTGTAAAATTAAAGAAGGTATCTCCGAAGCAATTAATTGTTATGCACCCATAGAAATCATAAATGATACTGATGAAGTTCAAGAAGTTTATTTGTATAACCCAATAAAAGTTCAACTATTTACAAACGACTTAGAAATTTTTAATATGTCTATTAAAAGTAATCAAAATTTAGAACCATTCGATATTACTGAAAACATTAGAACAAGTCATTTAAATTTTGAGGAAAAGTTGCAATTAGAAAAAATTTGTAAAGAATTTTCTGACATTTTCCATACAAGTAATTCAAAACTAACTTTTACTAATCAAGTAAAGCATAGAATAAAAACCAAAGACGAAATACCAGTTTATTCGAAAACATATAGATACCCATATATTCATAAACCAGAAGTAGAGCGTCAAATTAATGAAATGTTAGAACAAGGTATCATCAGACCGAGCGATTCCCCGTGGAGTAGTCCTATCTGGATCGTAAGTAAAAAACCAGACGCATCTGGAAAACAGAAATGGCGAATAGTGGTGGACTACAGAAAAATAAACGAAAAAACAATTGACGATAAATATCCTATTCCCCAAATAAATAATATCCTCGACAGACTAGGTCGCTGTCAATACTTCTCAACCCTAGATCTCGCAAGTGGCTTTCATCAAATTGAAATGCATCCTGATGATATTCAGAAAACTGCTTTTAACGTAGAAGGTGGACATTTTGAATATGTAAGAATGCCATTTGGATTAAAAAATGGACCAGCTACATTTCAGCGTGTCATGGACAATATCTTAAAAGAACTCCAAAATAAAATTTGCTTTGTATATATGGATGACATAATTGTTTTCTCAACGTCACTCCAAGAACATATATAGTCAACTTAAAGAAAATATTCCAAAAATTAAGAGACAGTAACATTAAAGTGCAATTAGATAAATCAGAATTTTTAAGAAAAGAAGTATCCTGTTTAGGTCACGTAATCACTCCAGACGGTGTTAAACCAAACCCCGATAAAGTCAATGCTATTCTAAATTATCCTATTCCTAAAACAACCAAAGAGATTAAATCATTTCTCGGTTTAGTTGGTTATTACAGAAAGTTCATCAGAAATTTCGCTCATATTACAAAACCATTCACTCGTTGCCTAAAAAAAGGAGCTAGTATCGATATCAATAATCCGTTGTACATAAAAGCATTTGAAGATTGTAAATCTTTACTGACCAATGATCCCATTCTTATTCATCCCGACTTTACGAAAGATTTCATAGTTACTACCGATGCAAGTAACGTCGCCATCGGTGCCGTCCTATCTCAAGGACAAATTCCTCATGACAAACCTATTGCATTTGCCTCCAGAACTCTTAATGAATCCGAATCCAACTATTCAACTATTGAAAAAGAATTGCTTGCCATTGTTTATGCTACGAAATACTTCAGACCTTATCTTTTTGGACGTAAATTCAAAATCGTTACAGATCACAAACCTCTTCAATGGCTTATGTCCCTCAAAGAACCAAACTCTCGTCTTGTTCGATGGAGATTACGATTAGAAGAATTTGACTATCAAGTTATATATCGAAAAGGCACATCTAATAGCAATGCTGATGCTTTAAGTAGAATTGAAATTCATCCTATTGAATCAAGCACATCCAAATTACCTATTATAGACTTTATGACAGAATTTGATGAATTATTAACACAACAACCACTATCTTCGGAATCCAACACCAACAACAAAACTAACCTAGTCAATGTTCCTCAAGATAACAGAAACCCAGAGATAACCGACCTTGACATTCAATCCGTTCTCGCAGAATTTGATCCCACCGACAACAATGACGACATTGCGACAATACATACGAGTTTAGAAAATCCTATTTTAGGTATTCACATCACTGAAACTCCTTTAAATAACTTTCTCAACCAAATTATCATAATTAAAGTAGACAGAAATCCTAGACAAGAAATTAGAAAACTTTTTGAAACTCACGTAAGAACTAGATGGAAAATATATGTAACAGTAGAATCATTTCAATCTCAAATAATAAATTTCTTAAAAGAATATGGTGTACCAAAGAAACAGTATGCTTTTTATTTTCAAAACGACGAAAATGAAAGTTTATTCAAAAATATGTGTAATTTTATCCCTCAAGTATTCAAACACTCTGCATTTAAACTTTTAAAAACAAATAAATTATTAGTAGATGTTACTAGAGACAAAAGACAACAGGAACTAATAAAAGAACAGCACGAAGGTATAACCAATCACCGTGGTATTCAAGAAACTATAAATCAGCTCAAAACTAAATTCTATTGGCCTAAGTTACACGAAAATGTGAAAAATTTCATAAACAGTTGTCCCATTTGTCAACAAGTAAAATACGAAAGACATCCTCCACTTGTCAAACTTCAACTAACGCCAACACCCAAAAAACCTTTCGAAACAATACATATAGACACTTTCAAATTCGAAAATTCCATAGCACTAACGATATGCGATAGTTTCTCAAAATACGGTCAAGCTTATATAATTCCAAGCATCACAGCTCTACACATATATCAAGGCCTAGTACAATTCATAGCATCCTATAAAATTCCAGAAAATATCATCTCGGATAACGGTTCAGAATTTCTTCAAAACATTTTAAAAGATTTCGCAAAACTTTACAAAATCAATTGGCATTATACGTTACCCCTCAACCCAAATAGTAACGCTATAGTCGAAAGATTTCATTCCACTTTACTCGAACATATGAGAACACTCTCAATCACACGCCCAAAATTAAACCCATTTGAAAAATTATTCTATGCAGTAATCGGTTATAATAACTCTATTCACTCAGCTACAAAATATAAACCTATAGATCTATTACTAGGACACCTTCAATTAGAAAATCCTATCGAAATTGATAGTAATGCAGAAATGATTAATTTAAAACTTAACGAACACAAACAGACAATGATAGATATTTATAAAAATTTGAACAAAACAATGACTGAAAATAAATCAAAAATTATTGAAAAACTAAATGAAAAGAGACAAGAACCTCCAGACATACAACCAGGTACAATTGCCTACAAAAAACAAACCGAAAGACAATCAAAAACGAAACCACCATATAAGCCAGAACATGTTATTAAATCACAAGACCTTACAGTTACTACACCTTACAATACTTATCATAAACAGATTTTTAAACCCCCAGAAAATTAACTACCGATTTTTCACAGGTTAATAATCCTCCCTCTGATAATGAGCCAGAAAATAGAGATCCAGAATCTGAATAAGAACCCCGGAGTTCTTCCGTTCAAAATAGGTACCGCAAAAATCAAAACAGCCTCCCACACCTTCTTACACTATATTCCTACAAAATCAATAAAAGAACAAGTAGTCTCGGTAACTAACAAATTTTATGAATTCAAAAGATTATTAGAGAAAAGTCACCCTATAATAATTACTAAAATACTAGAAACTTATATACATTTAGAATACGAGGTTATTTACGTCAATAATAAGTTAAACGCTATTTTTCCACAAGTAAAAAGTAAAAGAGCATTATTTTCTCCTTTAGGAACATTTATCAAAAGCATTACTGGTAATATGGACCAAGAAGATGCAAAAGATATTTATAATAATATTGTTCAACTTGAAAACAACGAAAATCAAATAATAAAGAAAATTAATAGTCACATTTCATTGAACTCAAAATTAATGCAAAATGTACACAAGACATTAGATAGTATAACGGAAAAGCAAAGTCGCATAGTAAGCAAGATTGAATTACTTACAGCGGTTTTCAATGAAACAGAATTTAATCAAGACCTTTATATTGAATTTCAAGTAATTTTTAATCAAATAAAAATAAACTTAGATTCTTTGTCTGCATTTTTAGCGGATATAGAAAATGCGATTAGTTTTGCTAATTTAAACATTCTTCATCATAGTATAGTTAATTTAGTAGATTTAAAAGAAATAATTTTAGAGATGTCTAAGATCCATACTAATTCACAAATGTTATTTCTAAACAATGAAATTTTAAAATATTACAGAGTAGTAGAAACAAAAGTACATTACTTAAATGATAAATTAATGTTTTCACTAGATTTTCCTTTAGTTAATCAAAACACTTTCGACCTTTATCACCTTTACGCTGTACCCAATATCAACCAAAGCATAATAATCCCTCCTTCTACCTACCTACTCATGAGCAACGAATACTATCAGTACCAAGAAGAAGAGTGCTTCGATTTACAGCCCAATTTCCTGTGCCTCCATAAGCAATTACTTCCTATAGGAAAAGATGTCGACTGTATAACGTCATTACTATCAGTCCAACCCACAACAGTAAAGTGCCAACAAGTACCTGTCAAAATAAGCAGCCAAATCGTAGAAGAAATCAACAGTGGTCACTATATTGGAGTTTTTCCTGAAACTCAGAAAGTCCAGCTTACTTGTAACGAAAACGACGTTGTCGCACTAAAAGGTATTTACTTAATCAAGGTACCACCCCAGTGCGCTATAAGTACTACCAGGTTCACCTACAGTAATGAAAAGGGACTACTTATTGGTCACCCTATAGCTTTAAAAGAAATTGAAGAAATTACAATTCACACAACACCTGTAAGAAGACTAGAATTAGAAAAAATCCACCTCGATGAAATCCATAAGATTCAACAGCAAGAATTAGAAGAAACATTACCAGAAGTTCACTTAAGAAAACGATTCGATTGGTCCATTGGTACAAACTCCATGTTAATATCATTAATTGTTATTTATTGCCTTGTAGTAAACAGAAAGAAGATTGTTCATATATTCAAGAAAAATGGAAGTCCAAAAGAAACTACAACAGAACATGATGAAGCTCAAGTTGCTCCACCCAGGCTACACCCTTGAGTTCCTTCTGGGGATGGAGGAGTTATGGAACGTGCATTTGATGATTCAATAATAATTTCAATAACAATAATGTGTAATATAAATATTTAATTCAATATGTCAGCAAATGTTTTCCTTTTTAGATTTTGTACATATTTTATTCAGAATGATATTAGACTTACAACTGTTAAGAAGTATATTTGTGTATTAATAAAGTAGTTTGTTTTTTAAAAAATTCTTTTTGAAAACCAAATTCAAAAAGCAGCTGATGATCAGTGGCGTAGGGAAATTTCACTAGATGAGGGGTCGCATGAATAAAACTTGAAAAATTGAACAATTATTCTGATCTATTTTTCAATGTTCTTTTAAAAAACGAATGTTCAAATTTTGTTTACCTTATAAACAATTCTATAATATATCGTGCAAGTTTGACCAGTAAAGGATTTGCTCCATTGATTAATATTTCTCAATAAATCTATATTGACAGAATTGACCAAATAAATTTTATAATTATGAATGTCAAGTATAATTATGCCACCATTCACGTTTTAACATGACTTTAGTTGATGAAAATTTTGAATTTTATTATGAAACTGACTCTTACTTTGACAATATTGCCAACAGAAATCACATTCGAGCAGTAATTGAAATGATATTATGAGCAGGTACAAAAACGCTCAATTTTTCCGACACAGCGAAAGGAATAACTAAACGAAACACTTCTAAACGCTAACGAGGTTGAGTTAGAATGAACAAAACAAGACATCGGCTTCGTGGCGTGGATCCACGTGACCACGTGCAACGCCGCTGGACTCCCGTCACCCCTAAAATTTGAATATGGACTGGTCTGACGAGAACTCGTCTATTGCGCATTGTGTACTTCTTACTTGAAATCATATACATATAAATAAAATATACTGCGCCTAGCAGTCGAACCACTGAGGACTCACCCCAACATCGAGATCAGGGAGCTGACCGACTACACCAGAGAAGACTACGCCAGGCATCCACGGCCAAGAAAACAGCTGGACCACGACCAGCATTGAAGACACATGGAAGAACAAGAATAAAGAAAGAAGAGGGACCACCTATGAGAGGGCCTGCTGATCCCTTGAAAAGATGAGCAGGATTTCGATTAGGGACAGCTATAGCAAGTGGATCCACTCTATAAGGTCGTCCTTAGTCGTAGTAAGCCGGCTGAGGGCTGGCCCCTTCTATAGGCTGCGAAACACACACGAGATTCATAATCGATACTCGAAATTACTTTTTTAAAAACTTTATTTACACAACTAACTACTTTTATTAGATGTTTACAAGTTAAAGATTGACAAAGAACTGAGCTACAAAATGTATAATTCTAATAAAGTAAAAAATGCAGAAATAACAGTTTGCATGAATATCATGATATGAGAATCTGCTGACGTTGAAGGTTCCATAAGAAACGGCGACATAATTCCTCCCTTCGAAATTTCAACTCTGAGGGTTAGCGAGGAAGTTGAATAGATTCCAGGTCCAATGATTGATCTTCTTTTTTCTTAGATTTGAATCGGGTCGATAGTTTTCTAACAATGATACATCCTCCAAGTATAACCAATAGACAATAAATTATAATTGCCAATATGCTGGGAGTGTGGTGTATTTTCTGAATTTTTAACTCTGGATCGTTTTCGAGAATTTTGGTTTTAATTTGGTTTAGGTCATCCAGGGTGATATCTTGCAGTTGAATACTGGTAGGAACGTTTTGTATTTCCATAGCTTTGACTTCTAGTTCAGGAAACAAGATGGGTTGACTTGAGATTAGGATGTCGTTTCGGTTTACGATTTTGGTGACTTGGGTTTTTATTAGGCATCCTTTTGGTATTTGTATAAGGTATGTATTTTTGACTGTTATGGTTTCGGCTTGATCATGACATGTCAGTGTAATGGTTTCTTGAAATGGAAAAACTACAATCCATTGGTTGGTGTTGTCCAGACGTTGGAAAAACGTTTTGGGGATGGTGATTCTTGACTGTTGGCAAGTGGAACTGTTTTTTATATTTAGTAGTTCCACTTCGCACGGATTTTCATCTTTAACATCTTGGAGGTCGGTGTACTCGTAGAGATGTAGTGTTGACGGATACAGTCCCAGACAAGGTCTGCTCATGGATGCATATTGAACGTTATTTCTTGTTAGATATATTTTCTTTGGGATAATTGCTTTAAATTGACTTTCTTTTCTAATAGGGATAGGGTACAAATGATAATAATCAAAATTCTGAGAATTCGTTATTGGAATCTGTAATATATAAGTTATTTTACCATTTAATATGTAACAGTTAATTTTTATGAATTTTGTAAAGTTACTTCTATAGGTAACTGACCATCCTCTAACCTTTTTTGTAGTTGATATAATTCATTATAAAAGTCATTTGTTTTTATTATACTTGGATGCATGACTCCTAGCTTCGAAAATGTTATTGATGTTTCAATACCTTGTAATATTGAGATTATTATATCCAGCATGTTAATAATTTGGTTAATAGTATCTTCAATGAACATCGCATTTTCTCGATAGACGCTTCCTTCAACAATTAATGCAATTTGTTTCAATTTTGATTCTAAAAGTTTTTCGTTATGACTTATTTGATTTATTGCAAAGTTAAATTTTTTAGGCTTATTTCAGAATGAAATAGGGCTATTGTAGAGAGTATCATGACGCGACTTCGGAAAAATTTCAATACAGTTTTTCGTTTTGGTGTTCCTAGATGCCAAAATCACCCTCCGTTCCAAAGGTTATATATATATATATATATATATATATATATATTATATATATATATATATATATATATATATATATATATATATATATATATATATATATGTTATAACGGAATTTGTAAGCACGATAGAGGGCGTATTTTTTGACGGATCGAAACCAAACTCGCTACAAAAATCGTTTAAGCCAAAATCTTGGACGAGTTCGTCAATGAGCCAAATCGGCCCAGTGAAAAAAAAATGGCGGCCTGTCAAAGTTGAAAAAAAATCGTATTTCTTTTGTTTTTCATTTGACGCAAAAAAATTACTGAGCTTTTTCATAGAACTTAACACGTTCTACAACTTTTGTATTCAACACTTTTCTCTAAATCGTACATTAAAGCATTTATTTAAGAAAATTCACAAATTATAACGGAATTTGCAAGCACGATAGAGGGCGTATTTTTTGACGGATCGAAACCAAACTCGCTACAAAAATCGGTTAGGTCAAAATCTTGGACGAGTTCGTTAATGAGCCAAATCGGCCCAGTAAAAACAAAATGGCGGCCTGTCAAAGTTGAAAAAAAATCGTATTTCCTTTGTTTTTCATTTGACGTAAAAAAGTTATTAAGCTTTTTCATAGACCTTAACACGTTCTACAACTTTTGTGTTTAACATTTTTCTCTAAATCATACATTAAAACATTTATTTAAGAAAATTCACAAATTATAACGGAATTTGTAAGCACGATAGAGGGCGTATTTTTGACGTATCGAAACCAAACTCGCTACAAAATCGGTTAGGCAAAATCTTCGACGAGTTCGTTAATGAGCCAAATCGGCACAGAAAAAACAAAATGGCGGCATGTCAAAGTTGAAAAAAAATCGTATTTCCTTTGTTTTTCATTTGACGCAAAAAAGTTACTGAGCTTTTTTATAGACCTTAACACGTTCTACAGCTTTTGTATTTAACATTTTTCTCTAAATTGTACATTAAAACATTTATTTAAGAAAATTCAAATTTACCAAAATTGTTTTTTATTTTTTTGTTTTTGATTTGATGCCAGAATGTTACTTTGGTTTTTTGTACATCTCAGAGCATTCTATCACTTTTGTATCTAATTTTTAATTTTCGGTTTTATGCAAACATGTTACTGAAATAAGACTGTCCAATTGGTCCTGTGCCATTGGGATTTTTGTGTTTGATTTGATGCCAGAATGTTACTTTGATTTTTTGTACATCTCAAAACATTCTATTACTTTTGTATCTAATTTTTTATTTTGGGTTTTATATCCTCTTTTTGATCTATGAGACAACGGTATTATTTCGAGTAATTTATTTTGAACTTTTCCTTCTGAGAAACTCAAAATTTTTAGGTAGTTTGAAACATCATGTGAATAATTTAAGTTTCTAGAAATTTGATATTTTAGAGCTTTCGAATGAGAATTTAATTGTTTGGCTTCATTAACGATTGGATTCAAATCAAAATAATGAATGAGATTGAAATTACTTTCTTTAATTTTTGCGGTTCCTAGTTTTAATGGGATTAGTCCAAAATTGTTCTCCATATTTTTCATGGTTATTTTTCTTTGGGAAAGTCCTAAGGCTCCCATAGAACTGAAATGACTTACATTATTTTGGGTTTAGAATTCATATGTAGTTTTTAATGGGCGCTTAAGATTATCCATATGAATTTTATTTTGAGAATCAGTGGTAATCGTTTTTTTCGGTCGATTTAACCTTTTAATTTTTGTTGACTTTTCAAACTTATTTGCTTGTTTTTGTCTCTTATGTAATTTAATAAAAACATTTTGATCCTTTTCAAATATTTGGGGGTCATCGCGGTTTTTATTAATTTTTTCGATTCGTTTTTCTTTTATCAAATTTTCATTTAATTTTGAATAAAGTATTTTGGACCTTTCTTTGTGATCATTTATATAGTCGTTTAGAAGTATTTTATCTATTTCTAGGCTGAATGGATCATTAGTATTTGGGTGGCCATTAATAACATCAATAGGTTTTAGCTTTGTGGTGGAATGTACGGAATTATTATATGCGAGAATTGCATAGATCATTTTTACTGTGATAGGTGTTTTAAGGAAACCTCTCGTATTTAATAGCCGAATGTGTTCGATAATGGTTGAATGAAATCTTTCGATCGAACCTTGTGATTGAGGGTGGTCCGGACAGCAGAAATGAATTTTTATTTTATGAAGACTTAAGAGTTCTGAAATAACGGAATTTTTAAATTCAGTGTCATTGTAACTAAAATTTGTTCGGGTACACCATGGTGAGAAAAGAAGGTTACGAGTTTGTTAACTATTTCAGTACTGGACAAGTAAGTCAGGTGGTATGCCTGGGCATATTTAGAAAAAGTGTCGATAATTGTCAAAAATTTATTCTGTTCCATCGTGAATGTATCTATGTATAATATTTGGAAGGGTTTGTTAGCAGTAAGGGTTTGGTTCATTTTTATTGTAATGGGGTTTCTTTCATATTTACTTTGTTGGCATACTTCACAATCATTTATATATGTTTGTATGGAGTTTTTCATAAACGGCCAGTAATACTTCTCTTTAATTCGTTGGCATGTTTCGTCGATACCTCTATGGTTGCTTTTACTTTCGTGGTAAGATTCAATTACTTCTTTTAAGTCGTTTTTGTTTGTTATGTCGATTAATTTTTTCATGCATTTTTTGGGGTTTAAGGGAGAATTTTTAAAATATTTTTGTAAAGTTACTAGAAAGGGTTCGAATATTTCAGGGTTTTTAAAATAAATGTAGTATTGTGTCTGTGGATTAATATAATTCTTTATGAAGTCAATAACATCCTTTTCACAATTGTTTTGTGAAAATTGTACTTTACTACGTTTTTTGTTTTCAAAAAGAATTTCAATTTTGGGGTTAGATGGGGAGTGGAGAACGGAATTTATTATGATTTGATTTTGGCCATAGTTAACGGCAGTATTTATGGTTGGAATTTCGAAAGTTGGGTTTTGTTCATTATTGGAGTGAATAGCTTCGTCATCGTTATTGGATTGGGTTTCAGTCTGATCTGGTAGGTCATTTTTGGGTTCTGAGTTTGGTTGAACTAATAATGAGATATCGTCTCTATTATCACTTAGATTTTCAGGAAGGGGAAAATTGTCAGTATAAAGGTCAATTAGGTCATTATTTTGGGAAGTGTTAGGTCAGTCATAGTTGAAGAGATTTGTTGGTTGTTTGTTATGCCGATCTATATTTGAAAGTATATCGTCTTATTCTTTCCAAAAAGTGTCTGTTTCTTTAGTGTGAATTTCTATTCTCGAAAGTGCGTCAGCGTTAGAGTTTAAACTTCCTTTTTTATATATAATGTTATAAGTATACTCCGATAATTTTAATTTCCAACGGGTGAATTTAGTGTTTTCGTCTTTAAGGGAGAAAAGCCATTTTAGGGGTTTATGATCGGTGATGATATTCAATTCTTTTCCAAATAGATAAGGCCTAAAATATTTGGTTGCCCAAACAATAGCTAAAAGTTCCTTTTCAATTACAGAATAATTTTGTTCCGAATCGTTTAGGGTGCGTGATGCATAGGCTATTGGTAAATCTTTACCAATTGGCCCTTGCGACAATACTGCACCTATAGCAACATTACTCGCGTCCGTTGTCAAATTAAATGTTTTAGAAAAATCTGGGTATTGTAAAATTGGCTCGTTAATTAAAAGGTTTTTACAGTTGTCAAAATATTTTACAAACTCATGATCGTGTACAATTTTAGCTCCCTTCTTTGGACATTTTGTTAGTGGTTTGGTGATTTTTGCAAAATTCGGTATAAACCTACGATAATAGCCTAAAAGTTCTAGGAATCCTTTAATTTGTTTAGTATTGCAAGGTATAGGGTACTCTTTAATTGCTTTAATTTTATCCGGGTTCGGCTTTACTCCTTCCGGAGTGACAACGTGTCCTAGATAAGCCACTTCCTTTCTAAGAAATTCAGACTTTTCTAGCTGGATTTTAAAATTTGATTCTCTTAGTTGTTGAAAAACATTTTAAGGCGTTCAATGTGTTCTTGTAAAGAAGCGGGTGCTCCTTTCAGCCCAAATGGCATTCTTAAGAATTCCCAATGACCGTTTTCGGTGGTAAACGATGTTTTTTCGGTGTCCTTTTCATCCATCTCGATTTGGTGGAAACCACTGGCTAAATAGAGAGTGGTGAAATATTGACACCTACCTAGTTTATCCAATAGATCAGCGATATTGGGGAGAGGGTATTTGTCGTCAATGGTTTTAGAGTTTAATTGTCTATAGTCTATTACAACTCTACATTTTTGTTTTCCTGAAGCGTCTAATTTTTTTGGTACAACCATATAGGACATGGCCATGGTGAGTTGCTAGGTCTAATAATTTTTAAGTCTAACATTTTTTTTATTTGTTTCTGTACTTCGTTCTTATAAATAAAGGGATATCTATATGGTCTAGAGTAAACAGGAATTTCGTCTGTGGTTTTAATTTGATGTTTTATTCTGTTGGTGAAAGGCAAAGGTGAATCTTCTTGATAAAATATGTCTGAATATTTTTTTATTAAATTAGATATTCTTCAGAATTTAAGTGGTCTGTTCTGAATTTTGATAAGTCTATGCATTGGTTTGGTATTTCGTCAAAATTATTTAAGTCAAATTGTTGTACGAATTGTTTGTCAAAATTTTCTACAGTGATTGGTTCGGAAAAGTCAAGAGTAATTGGGTCCATTGAATTATCAAGAATTGTTGTTAGAGCTTTACCGTCTTTTGGTATTGTCAATGATTCGGGTATTTCACAATTGTGAATTTTTTGATGAGGAATTATTATTTCACCATTGGGGATAGAGGTTCTAACTTTAATTACTTGTTCGGATCGGGGAGATACTTTTATCAAATTTAATTCGTTTTGAGTTGGGTGATAAAGTAATCGAATTTTTGTATAAGGTGTCGATAGAAAACATTCCTTAAAATTTAAACTAGCTTGTAATAATTTTAGGTTATCGAGGCCTATTAGTCCATGGAATGTATTGTGAAATTAGAATAAATAAAACTTGATATTTGTTCGTTTTGGTAGTTCAAAATTTTTTGAAGCTGTTACAGTGGCACTGTGTTTGTGGGCTGATTTTTGAAATAAGGTTGAAACTATAAATGGATCATTATTTATTTGATTTATAAGCTACGTTGGGGTCTAAAAAAGATTTAGTTGAGCCTGTATCAATTAAAAATCTTAGATTATGCTCAGGGAAAATTATATAAGGTAATTCGCTGGAATTTGTGTTATTGAATGATATAATTTGTGGTATTATGTCGGATTTCTCCGGCGAGGCTTGTTTTGAAAATTTACATTTGTTTCATTTAAACCAATTAGGTCATAACTTTCATTTTCATTTATATTATAATCTTCGTTACAAACATTGTTACTGGAAAAATTTGGATTAACATTTTGAAAAGAGGGACCAGGTTCTTGGCATTCTGTGTTGAATAGTTCTTCTGACACAAAATTTCGTGTTCGTTGGTTTTGGTTAAATGGACCAGAGACATTTTGATTATTTCGTGTCGAAATATTCGTTCCTCTATTAAATGTATTACGAGTAGAGATACTCATAGGGGTGGCTCTTGGCAAATTTTGATTTTGTGTTTGGTTCGGCTTAAAAACGTTAACATTCCTATTTTGATTAAAAACTTGTGAATTAGTTGGAAAATTTTGATTTCTTGTTGGTTGACTTTGAATTGGTATAGGTCCTGTCGGAAATGAGTTTCTTGTTATAAAAGTATTAGTCGGTGTGTGTGAATTAAAATTGTTCCGATTATACGTATTGTTAGGATTATTAAAATAAGACTGATTGTTAAAATTTGGTTTAAATTGTTGTCTTGACTGAGGCATTGGTTGTCTAGGTAAATTTCTATTTCGTGGATTTTGAAAGTAGTGCATATTATCTTCTTCTAGAGCGTATTGTAATGCCTCACTCAAGGTTTTGGGTTTCATGCAGCGGATTGTGGTTCCTAAAGGTTCTTTAAGACCCGACAAGAATGTTTTCAAAGCTAGGTTGTTGTATAAATCTCTTTTAAGTATCTTATTTTCTAATATTTGTTCGAGCAGATCTATATAACTACAAACAAGGTTTAAAATATTTAACACTCTGTCATAAAACTGCTGGGGTCTCTCACCGTTTCCCTGTCTCATCATAACAAGGTCGCGATTAAGACAGGATTCATCTCTTTGGTCCGAAAAATTTCGAGAAAGTGTATCTTTAAGAGATGTCCAGGAAGTCACATTTTGTATGTTAACTACAAGTTCAGCATTTCCTCGTAATTTGGAAATAAGTGAAATAATTAAATATATGTTTTGGAAATAGTTGGGTTTGTCTGTAACATAAAAAGTATTAATAATTGAGTTGCAGACAGATATATAGCGGTAAAGTTCGTTGGGGTTTCCATCGAACTCTGGTACGCAATTTAAGTATTCTGCTTCGAATTCAGTCATTTTTACGTTATTCTTTTGTGCTGTTTGATTAGAAACTTGAAGGTCAACTAAAGTATCAATTTTTAAATTTTCTAGATCGTTAATTAAAGAATCTACTGACATGTATTAATAATTGAACCTTTATAGGCTAGGTATCTACTGCATTAACAAATTAAATAATTGTATATTACTGATCACTCACAGGATAAATAAGGCAAACTTGAGCATTCCCTTGACTGTAACTATAAGGACGAAACACCTTCTCTGTTGAGATTCCGTAGTTCTTGCAAAGTTGAACGATGCTTGTTTCAACTTTCGTCGTCTTCCGTCTTGGAGGGCTTCGATGGTCTTCAATAGATGGGTTTCTCGATTTTTAGAGAGCCTCTCCACTTCCGACACCTCCAATCACAGATTACAACGGTTCGATATCTAGTTAATCGTTGAAACGAAAATTAGACACGTTCGATACGCGACAATTCTAGATATCCTACTGACTGCCCAAGATTTATAATCGATACTCGAAATTACTTTTTTAAAAACTTTATCTACACAACTAACTACATTTATTAAATATTTTACAAGTTTACAAGTTAAATATTGACAAAGAACTGAGCTACAAAATGTATAATTCTAATAAAGTAAAAAATGCAGAAATAACAGTTTGCATGAATATCATGATGTGAGAATCTGCTGACGTTCCATAAGAAACGGCGACATAATTCACGCCCAACGCGAACGTCAAGAACAGAAGGCAGAAGGAGTAAAGTGCATGGTACTACCCTGATGAAAAGAAGACAGCCAGACTCTTCCATGCAAAACCTGGGGAAGAGAATGGTAGAGCAACGACAGCAGAGCAGACTGAGGCCCCAACGGACGAGAGGGGGGTGGATGGATGCTCTTCCCGGGATACATCGCTCTCGAGGGATGTATCCTGAAAGGGGCGGGTTTGGACTGGTGTGTGTGTGTGTGTGTGTGTGTGTAGAGGTCAGAGAAGCGTGGAGATCATTAGAGTGCCGACATATATATATCTGCACCGTCTGTGGCCAAGATCAATACGCGCATGCGAGTCACGAGACGTTGCATTGTTTAATATCATTGGCTGTATCATTCCCACTTTGACCTTCAGGGGAGATGTAAAGGTTGTTTGCATAGACAAATAATATATTTTATTTTCTTTATGGTTGTTTGTTTGGACACAGCATAGTAAAATTAGGCTGTGGTTTGGATGTTTAGTGATTTTGTTATTTGTTTTATCATTGTGTAGAGATTTTTACGTGTTTCTTTTATTTAGACTTTTATTAATAACTCTGTCTCCACGACGTTGCTTTTTATGTAATGAGATTATTCCTAATTTAAATTTTCATAGGTAAGTATCTACAGGTATATAAAAATGAATTCTGTTTGAAAACAGTTCATCCCATGAGGTACTCTATCTTCATTTAATTTGTCAATATGTATGGCTATATTAGTGTGTAGATATCGAAGAAATTATTTATAAAAATAATAACACTAATTGGATATGTGCTCACTATATATTTCATGTTTATCTACTTCATTTCTATTCCTTTTAAAGTAACCTAGACAATTATAATAGACGTTATTTGGGATTTATGTTAGAGGTGAAAAAAAATGTAATTACATAATTGCACTTTATTTGGTCAAATCAAAAAACAGACACGAAGTTTTTATTGACGCAAATATCTTCGTTTAAAAATATTACAAGCGGCAAATACAGCACTTGCGCATAACTAACATGGCCACTCAGAGTTTAGTCGGACCTTTCACTCTTAATAGAACGCATTTCGCTTATTGGAGATATAGGCAGTTAGCAGTATATTTAATTTATTACGTATATGCTTGAAATATCTCTATTAGCATAAATGCTGCAAAACTTATGCGCACTATTTTGTTTTATCTTTTGTTATATAGTTTGCTATATTATAACAAGTTACACGACAAATTTGTTGTCAAACTTTGTAATTAACATGTTTTTTACATAGTCTGGACCCGGCCTAAGATTATTTGTATGTGGTAAAGAATAATATACAATTTAAATAGTGTATAAATAGAATTTCATAACTAATACCTTAATTCTAGCCAAAACCAAAAGTTATAGAAAATATAAAATTATGAAAGATATAAAATGCTGAGGATATTATAAGATGGGTAGTGTTGCCATGTAGCTATTAGTATTTCCTTTTTTTATTGTTTTTGCTTTACTTCAATGAATCAAATTATTTATAAAAATTCTTGGTATATTGCTGACAAAATTTCTTAATTTTCTTTTGTTTAGCGAGAGTACGGTTATTTTCCTAATATGACATGGAAGTGAATTATATAATTTAGGGCCCAAATAGGTATAGCATCTTTGACCAATAGTTTTCTGCATGTATGGTGCAATAAATGTTGTTTTATTTCGCGTTTCGTGATGATGACAGAGCGTTCTCAGTTCCGACTTATGTGTATGTTTGATGATACATACATTTATAAAATTTTTTAACTGGGATCTAATATATCGCTTTCACTGTATAATGTATTACTTGGACAATCGTAAAATCTACCCCACCGAAAAATTGCATTGTATAAAGAATAAAATATATGCAAATACTTGAAAAATGTTCGTCTTGAAGAACAGATGCTCGGAAAAAAAGTGTCGAATATGCCACAGTCACCCCTAGAGCTAATAATATCTAACCTTAAATATTTGTAAAATCCTCTTCTTTTTTCTATTCATGTATATTAAGTGAATCACAAGAGAAGTCACTTCTTGGTCGAATCAAAAATAATTATTAAATATCAGTTAGTCATCACATGAAATGTAGCTTCTGTCATTCTCACGTTGATATTTAATATCGAAACAATTGTATATATTTGTTAGAATTTTTTGAAAATTGTTTCATTATGTTGTGGAATTATTTAGAAACAGTTAGTTTCATTTAACAAAATAACATGAGTACGATTCCACGTAGTAAGGGTCGAAACACTAAACTTTTCTTTGTTCAAACGATTATAAGAAAATAAATGAAAGTCGAATTCGTATCAGCTTTTTGGTGTCTAAAATACATGAAACAAATAAAACAGTATTTAAATTCGAATTCGCGTGGTTCCGATGACGCGTAATTCTAAATAATGCAAACGATCCGAAACGGCATTAAATTTGTAATGTAGAAATACGAAACTGTTCGTGAAAGCTCGTCCCAATCTCGCAATATTAGAAGCGCTTTTTCATCAGTTGTGCTTTTAGCGTGCTTCGAGACACACGGACATTTTCCTTAGCTTTTCCGCTCTATCTAATACTCTTTTTTTCTGTGAACACCTTTTTAAAAAATATCGGTTTTTAGGTAAGTTTGATAAAAAAAATTTAATTATCTTAATTTTAAATATAATTAATTATTTATTGAATATTTGTAAAAAAAATCTGGTGGTATTTATTTTAATTAAATTGTTTTTCGATATGTAAGATTGTAAGTAAAGTTATGGTAAAATACAAGAGAAATAAAATTGATATTAGAAATCCGTAATACCAACTTTAACCCTTATTCATTCTCGAATTCGAGTTAGAGTGCTTCATACTATATTATCAACATTTTCTTGGAGTCTGGATAACTTGTACCACATTTACTGGATTGTCTCGTAGATCTCTATCCTTTTTTTGTGCTAGTTCAACAGATTTTCAATACGATTTAGCTTCGGTAACCATACAGGCTAGTTTTGGACACCTTCCGTTTTCAGAATTTCTCGAGATACTTTGCTAGTATGAAGAGGTGTATTATCATGCTTAAAGATAAAATTATATCTAAGGAATAACTACTATCACCAAATCAACATATTTCCTACCAGTTAAAGTTGGTTAAATGGGAAGCAAAGGAGTTTTTGGTCCGATCATAATACCTTCCCCGAACAATATTGTTCCTCCCTTATAGTTTGGCGTCCTGTCTTCCTGGATCTGATCTAAAACTCTCTCTAGTTTCATCTGAAAAAAGGACATTTTGCCGATTTGGATTTGTACAGTTTTGAGGTTGGAAGTTAGCACACTGTATTTTGCCTGTACTACTCAGGAACTGTACGAGGACGAATGGTTTCTACTGAAACACTTACACCTGTGGGTTCCAGAAGTTGTCGTTTTAACAGTGGATGCGAAAAATTCAAATTTCGTCTAGCAATTTGGCATACAATGCTTTGCCTTGGACTGTTCCTAATTGGAAATACCTTGCATATGTTTTTGATTCATGATTCACTGAATTGGCCACTATTATGCTTTGAGTAATTCCTTGTTTAATGAGAGCAATACTTTTTTTTTAATATGACTTTGGCAGAAAATTATCGGATGTAATTACACAAGTGCGTTAAAATTACCGATAATTTTTTATGAAAGAATGTTATCTAAAAACTGGATGAGTTTATTTTCATATTTTGGCAAAAGAGCCCGACACCAAAAGTGGAGGACTCTTTTGAACAAAATATGGAAATAACTGAATACAGTTTTTTATCGACAACATGCTTGAATGAAGAAAAATTAGGTTCATTTTGATGCACAAGTGTAATTCGGTAGAGTATTTCTCGATTAGACGATACAAAACTGTATTAATGTGAAATTAATATTATTTAAACAACATTGCATGCTTCAATCTCACTTTTTACAGAATTAAACTTTAAGAATCGTTTTCAAAACGTGACATTTTAAACTCACATTATGACAATGATAACAATCGTTACATAGATACGGACCAAACAGAGGAATGATCGATTCCTAGCGGGAAACTATCGGCCCATATGAGTGAAATATTCGCGAAAATTTTGTACCAGTTGCTTAAGCCAATCAGATGCCTTGATTTTGACAGGTTGCCACAACAAGAACCTAAATTTCTCGAAAAAATTTCCAGTCACGTGACCTAGCTGCAAAATTAATAAGTGATAATTCTCCTGGCTTGACAGCTGTCACGTGTAGATGCCAGAATAACAGAAATGTAGATTATTTTTGACAAATATTTATTTTCAATTTAATAATAAGTACATGTTATTTATTATTGACAACATCAATTAATTGCAAGCGTTGTTGAAGTTCATTTTCCATTTTTTCATTCGTCAATGACGAATAAAGTGAAGAGCTGTGGGTTTTCTTCACTAAATGTCTATGTTTCATGAAATAAAATGGTTGAAATATGGTATAATTTCACGAAGAATATTGCTCATATCTTTGAATAGATCTTCTTGTTCCGGATTTAAGCCAGAATTGCTCATCAAATACGTTAAATATTTTACACTTTTATGATAAATTTGAATCTAACATGGCGAATAATGTGAAACGTCATTCGGCGAAAGCGCTGCAGTCACTTCCCAGATTTTTCTTTCTCTCTAGTAGTATAACATTATTTATCCACGACTATTGTGTAATGTACCCATTATGCGTCTGTTTGCTCGACCTTAATAATACCCATTAATCACGCCAGTAATTTATGAATAATTAATCACTGCTCTCAGATGCTTCCTTGATTTAGCTATAATATTACGTTGTTTTGCTACAAACAGTCTGTTTTTAAAATTTTATCGTGTAAACCACTAAATATTTTCAATTCAGTTCTGTACATATAAAAAAAATTTAAAAAAGTGAATTTTCCTAGACCAGATTCGAGCACGGGACTCGCGGTTGGAGGGTAAGGAGCATCTACACTGAGCCATCTGCGACTTGGTATGTGCGTGGCATATATCTGTTTCTTAAGATACCATGTTTTTCAAAACAATTTATAAATCGAAGTAGCTTTTGACACAAGATAAATTTGACTCAAACCAGTCAAGATTATTGTTTGTGTGCGTAGATTTCTCAGTAATTTGCCTTTTGACTTTTGACATATTATGACCAAATAATTATGTAAATTGTAAATAAACTTCCATTTAAGCAAACAGAGGATGATTATTTGTTTAAAAAAGAGCTTCTTCGTATAGGATTGCGATCTATTTATATTATATCATGAACAGAATTATTTCTATAATACTTCTTCTCATAGATACCTGGTAATTTATCCTATATCCTATATATTGATCCTATACAATATAAAAATAAACAATTGACAAATCATTGATTAATAAACGTTTACCTTTAAGTCCATTTAATATAATAATTTGCTAGCTAGAACAACGCTAGACCATCTCATGATTTGTTTCAAGGTTAAAGTCAAATGTCAAATCAAAATAAATACTATATACAATAAGATACTAAAAATTACTAAAAAAGTGTTCAACGAGACTCAATTGTGACACTGTAAACAATGTTATAATGAAGTCTTTTATACGCGAATTATAAAAAGCATTTTTATTGTTAGCTGTTGGTGTGCTAGCTATGAAAATTGGTGTACTTTATTTTTGCTAGCATTTTGGTAAGAAAATCTAACCGGGATTTTGTATTTTGGCTTCATAGACTGAATTTGATATTCTATTTTGCTCAGTGTATGTATATTGCCTAACCAGCTCAGCTATTTTTGTCCAATTATCGAGTTTATGGGCTTTATTTTAAGTTCAGCTGTTATTGCGTCGTTTCTAATTTGGCCTCTTATTATTTCTTTCATTTTTCTTATGAATCTCATTACAGTGCCGATTATTTTACTTTTGTTTTGTTAGGGTCCGGGATTTACTGAATGGACGATAAAGATGAGCTAGTGGTCACTTCTTACTGAATGTCTTTATTTGTCATGTTCTCAGGTGACAAAGTAATATGTTGAATATAAAAATAACATATTGGCAATACCAAATGTGTATCGAAGTTAATTAAAAAGTTATAAGTATAATAATAATAATTGCACTTCAGGCAATACCACATCCATTCCAGTTGGAAAATTTATCAATTAATAAAATTGTGAATTTCTCCAATTGGGGATTAAAATTTAGTGGTGATACAGATGCACTTGGTCTGAATGCTTTCTTAGTAGGGGTTAATGAACTACGAGAATTTAGAGGCTTGACAAATGAGCAACTTTTCAAGAGTGCAGTTGAATTTTTTGAAAGTAAAGCTTTTGTTTATTATCGTTCTTTTAAGGATAGAATTAACGATTGGGATAATCTATGTAAATATTATAGAGAAGAATTTTACCACGTGATTACAACGAGCAAATTTGGGAACTAATAAAATCGTGAACACAGGGTGATTCAGAGAGCATTGCAATATATATATATATATATATATATATATATATATATATAGCTTATTAATAATTTGTTTAGCAGATTACCTATTCCCATAGATGAGACTTTAAAATTAAATATTATCAGAAAAAACATTTTGCCATTTTATCAAAATCAACTTGTATTGGTAGATGTCACTTCACTAGATCAATTAATAGAAATTTGTCGTAAAATTGAGGATAATAGAAAACATGTTCTAGACTTCCTGCCACCTAGCTCTGGTAAGGATATTGGAAAGACAGATTTAGCTTATCAAGGTGACAGTAGAGCTACTAGAAAGAAACTTGAAAACAAACAAACAAATTTTGGTAAAAGCATTCTGGACATTGGAGTTTATATATATATATATATATATATATATATATATATATATATATATATATATATATATATATATATATATATATATATATATATATATACCTGACTTATTTAATAGTGTTATTTTTGTTTTTACATTTAACAATTTTGTACTAACGTTACTTTCTGTTTTAAAAGAAACTGTTGTATTCGTTGCTGAAGATATTATCTTTGAAATATTATTAGAAAAGAAGAAGAGGTTTCATAAAGAATATGAACAAGTATATGTATCAAAATAATGTTTCGTTTGCTTTAAAAAAATATTTATTATTTGAAAATTTTGAATAAAGGAGTGCTTTAACCAATTTTTTGTGTTTGAATTTGCAAAAAATCCTTATGTGATAGAAAAAAATGGCCCTCACTTTTGAAATCAGCGCACTTTAAAACATATAATTCAGTAAAAATATCTCATGCAGCTGACAAAAAAATTTTTTTCGCACACCTGTGTTATTGGATAGCGGTGCAAATGGAATATTTCTGGGTGATAAAGGTTACAGTATTTTGTCAAACTTAGGCATTAAATTAAATGAAACTTTTAATGAAAATTGTATTGTTGCTGATGGTGCTACAGTAGATAGTATAGGATACATGATTTTACCTATTAAATTACAAAATAAAGTCCATATTTTTAATTGTTATGTAATGCCACAATTAAGGCATACTCTAGTATTAGGTACTAATTTTTGGATAAAAATGGGTATTATTCCGGATTTGAGAAATGGGGAATGGATTTTTAGCGACAAAGAAAATATTAGCATAAATTCAATACAAACAGCAGACGAATTAACGGTACAGCAAAGAGAAAATTTAAATTGTGTCGTAAATGAATATTTCAATAGCAGAAAAGAGATTTACCTTGGTCGCACTCCACTAGTAAACATAGTATAAAAACGAATAGTCCTCCTTTAAGGTCAATATATTATCCTGTTAGTTCTAAAATGCAAGAAAAATTGACGAAGAAGTTACAAAATTATTGGAACTTGGAGTTATCGAACGTAGTGAAAGCCCTTGGATTTACCTATTCTGATGGTACCGAAAAGCGACGGTTCATATAGACTTTGTTGAGATTTTAAGGAATTAAACGCTGTCACTGACAAATGGGCATATCCCTTACCTCTCATAAATTCAATTTTGGATAGATTAGGCAATGCACAATATATAACGACGTTAGATATTACTAAAGCTTATTATCAGATAGAAATTCAACAAGATTCAAAAAAATATACAGCTTTTTCTATATCCGGTCGCGGATATTTTCATTATAATAAATTACCCTTTGGCTTAACTAACGCGCCGGCAACATTTCAATCAGTTGTTGACAAAATACTTGGTCCAGAGTTAGAACCTTTTGTCTTCAAATATTTAGATGATTTAGCAATAGTCACGTCAGATTTTGAGTCACATGTGGAGATATTGAAAGAGGTTTTCATTCGATTAAGAAAAGCTACTTTGATTCTAAATAGAGCAAAATGTCATTTTTGTCGCAGCGAATTGAAATATGTAGGTTATATTATTAACAGATCGGGATTATCAACAAATCCAGAAGAAGTTAATGCTATTGTAGATATGACGGTTCCACGTACTCCAATACAAGTTCGCTCTTTCCTAGGTATGGTTTCCTACATTGTTCCAAATTTATCTTCCATAATAACACCTCTTAACAATTTAACAAAAAAGAATATTAAGTTTAATTGGATTATAGATTGTCAGCTTGCTTTTTAAAAAGTTAAGAATGCACTAATTTCTGCACCAATATTATCATGTCCAAATTTTGAAAAACCTTTCGTACTGCATTGTGACGCAAGTTCATACGGATTAGGAGCGGTTTTGACACTAGAATATGATGGTAAAATACATGTTATTTGTTATTTATCTCGTTCCATGAATAAAAATGAAGTTAAATACTCAGTTACTGAAAAAGAACTTTTATGTGTATTGTTAATTGAAACGCTAAGATGTTATTTAGAATTATCGGAATTAACTGTGATAATAGATGATAGTTCTATAACTTGGATAAATAATCTTAAAAATCAACAAGGTCACTTAGGACGTTGGACTTTACGCCTTTCACAATATAATTTTAAGATAGTTCATGAAGCTGGAAAAGATCATGTAGTACTTGATTGTATATCTCGTGCACCAATAGGTTTTGTTAGTAACATAATAAATAATAATGATTCACCTGTAAATAAATGGGAGAATTTTTTGATAAATGGAAAATTGTTGTACCAAATAATCAAAGATCTCAAATCTTATACGAATCACATGATGATCCAAAATCTGGTCATTTAGGTATTTATAAAACGTGCCATAGAATCCTTTATAAGTACGTTGATGAAGGATATGTAATTTTTTTTTGTATTTAGTATTGCAAAAAATTTATTCATCCAAAAATAAAGACTATTTATCAGTCATTTTTTTAACTTGTCCTAATCTGATTTTAAGTGAATTTTGTTTGCTTATACACTAATATGAATGTATTTGTTTTAATACATAAGTATAGTTACGAGTTTAGAACTCATATCTATTCACTCCAACTCCGAAATTGATAATATCACTTGTTCACCTCTTGCAATTGCATCAAGCTCATACATTTTTTAATGTAAATCATAGAATTATTCGATAATCTTTGTAAACCATTCAGTGGAGCCTGAAAAAAAAAGAGAATTAAATATCAAACGTGAAGTGAATAGTTTTATTTATTTATTTATTCTGGGAAATAACATACCTCTCTTCTTGAGAATATTTTAGGACAAACCAAAAAAATAAAAACATTTTCTACATTAAGGGGATTTCTGCTGCTAGCCTAAAATCAGTTGAAATGATCAGGAATTTGAAAACATATAGATATATAGGAACTTACATAATAACGGATACAGTAAGTACTTTGCTTTCTTCCTTTTTTTCTTTGAATTGCGTATCTCATGGGTTTTCTTCAACAGCTTGGCATTTGGAATATTTTATAATTTAAATGTACTATACGTAGTTACCCGTTGTCTCATTGTATGCCGAAACCGACTGAGTGTAAGTAGTCTATTTTCTGGTTTATAACGTTTCATAATATAAATATACCTATTTCCTTTTGGGGTAACTAAAAACAACGTATGGTTGGGTATTGATTTGTTTTAATACTCCAACACGCGTTACAAGGTTGTAAAAGTGTTTTATTCAGGCTATATATGTTTCGGTCAAAATTTGATTTAGAAACATGTTATTTTTCATCTGTATGTGATGCTGATAGAAATTCCCATCTCCTCACGATCCCGAAGTAAATATTATTTCAGAATATTTTTTTTGTTGAATCGCGAATTTTGATTAACTTCGGTTTGTATCACTGATTGAATCTTCATGCAGAATGCGGTAAAAGTATCTTTCCATAAAACCGCTATTTCGTGGAATAAATCATTTTATAAACCAACATACATACTCTTTCGTTCTAAATATAGCGCGATTTAAAAATATACCTTAATAAATAGATACTATGATTGAGTTAAATACGCTAAGAAAAAAAATGTTTATGCTAGTTATAGTAGTATATATTTATATTAAAGTCAAACATAGCTACGAGGATAATTAAACTAATAATATCACTTGAATGATAACAATTTCTAATGAATATTCAATAAAAATAATTCATAACGACATGCTATCTAAATGTACATAGTTTGGACATGTCTAGAAATAAGCCAAACTACACACTGCATACATTTTAAAATGATTTGTAAGACATCTATTAATTTAGAGAACAATAAAACATTAAGTATAAATCTCAATAATTACATTTCAAAGAATAAAAACAATTATGAGTAAATTCCATCAATTATATTCTAATTGGTATTTATAAAAAAAAACCTGTATAAAGAACAACATGAATTCTGAAACAAAATTCAATAATTGTATCCTTATTACTTATTGTTACTTTCGAATAAACCCTGTATATAGTATAAACTTTTCGATCAGATTGCATCATAACGTCAAACGAAAATATTTAATGCGGAAATTGACGTTCTTTGATGGTTCGGATAGTGTAATTAGGAGTGATCATAGTGCGTAAATAAACACAATTAAAATATCTAAGAGAACGCAAGAATGGATATTTTGATTTGGAAAAAACAATTATTTTGACCTAACAACGAGAAACAATAAAACAAAAGGAAAAACAAGTGAACGTTGTTGATTTTAAGCTTGGAGAGAAGCATCGCGAGTTTAAAAGATGATAGTCGTATAAAATGTCTTTCTCCAAAAATTATGATAAAAAAATAAAAATAACTGTAACAAACTTAATAAAAAGTCAACTAACTAAAGTATTAGATAACGTGTACAAATAAAAATAACAATAATAACCCGTCTTTAAAACAAATAAGTGAATAAAACGTTAGTGTTATCTACTAGAACTTGGTAAGATTAAAACAATTTACCTTATTCAAACAATTTTGATGATCGTCGATACATATTACTACTAATTGTGGTACAATATTGGAAAATAATCCACAATTTAGTATTTTTCAATCTTGAGTTCCAACTTTGTTCCATCGTAACCACGAACAATCCTTATATTATCTCCAGAGTTGAGAAGAAACCAACGATGAACTTGCCAATTTCTTGTGTATATAAATTTTTCCTATAAAAACAATAATAGAAGTAATTTATCGAATGTTATGTTAGGGATTTATTATTGCTATTAACTAGATTTAAAGGTTCAATCTCCACTGACTTTACGGACATAATACACTAATAAATTAAACACTTAACTACTCACCAGATTCATATTTTTTAATAACAATAACATTCTCGACACACCACGCTTTTGTCTCCATGTAAGATTAAATAACATCTCACAAATTCACTCGAACGCAACAGTTATATGGAACGATTTAGAGTTGGGATTGACGAGTGGTAATCATGATCATGCTTACTAAATATTAGATGAACATATTGGTTGAAATTTACTTGATAAGAATTTTAAATAAGATGTTATAACTAAGAAACTATAATTGAGTTTATGTGAAGGTTTTTCACAAGTTTGATATTTGAATTACATGATTACATGATACTTTCCAGTTTTCGTTGTGAATTATTAACAACTATTTTTGAATTTTCACTGTTATATTAAAATATTTATCTATGATCTCTTGTGTGTTTCTCTGATATCTCTACCTACAGCTTCCTGTTGCTGGCGAGCGATCAGTGCCGAACTCATCCCTGAGGTAAGAATAATAATAACAAATAATAAATTTTCTATATAACAAGACAAGATCTTAATTGAATTGGGATTCGTTGTAAACGGACCAGTTCTGGCGCCCATAATTGAAAAAAATATAACTATTAAAATAAATAAACAATAACTGAATAAATTATATACCAACTGGCACACCAACGTAAAGCCCACAAATAAATTTTTATACCTTTTATACCAATATATATTTATTAGAAGGCATTCAATATTAGCGAATGATCAAGATTTTGGCTTAATAGAACATAAGAAGTGAACATATAATGTTGAAGTATAAGCTGATTGGAACGCGTTAATCGCATCAATGCTACACAGAATAATATTGTAATGTATTTCTTAATTATTTAAATAATTTTTAACACAACGTGTGTGATAAATTTATACACACGGTATATTCACTTACTTGATTTATTTATACACTGTTCACTTATACTTAATTTATGTACACACTTAATTCTAATTAATATTAAATACGCTGTTCACAGTTCACTTTTATTGTTAACTTGTTCTGCTCCATTTGTCTATGAAATCATATATACTGATTCGCCGCTGGTAGGTAGTTTCTTATATATTAAAACCACATTCTCGAACCTTCGGATTCCGGAAACTTCTAGTTCGAAACAATCGACTTTCTTAGAATGTCTCTATAGAAACAATATAAGAAATACCCAGCTCTTCCCAGAAAACTGTGCGCTCCCGCCAAAATTTCAACTTTAGATATCGTACTACAACAGAGTCGGCTTCTGGGACTGCTACGGTGTGGAGTTTCGCAACAATATGTTTTTTACATGTTCGATGCTTTATCCAAAACATTTTTTGAGAAAACCGAACCTACCTACAAAATTATTATAAGCTGTAAGGCCACGTGAAATATCCTCAGGATAAACTCACATTAAAGTTGGTCATACATGTATTGGACCAAGGGAAACTATTGACGTTAGGAATAACAACTTTAGATGTTAGTACAATCTACGTTTCCGAAAAATTGTGTTTATTAGGATTTCATTAGGAAAGTCATGGGTTTGAATAAAACCTTTTGAAATACCTTCAAATATATATGTATTTAAAAGTGCGCAGGTTGATAAATTGCAATGTTATTAAGATTATCACCGAACATTTTTCAGAAATCGTGTACAATTAATTGTTTTCCATCAACAACAACCCAAACAAACGGTTTTTAGAAAAAAAATCATGTGTGTATGTCGTCGTCGTCGTCGTTTTCGTCGGCCACTTTTCGTTACATGTCTTGTTAGCACGATACAGCTTCCGGAATGCAACAAGTCACCAATTTTATGATTGAATATTGTTAAGGACATGTCACAGATGAACCCTATTGATTTTCAGCTCACCAGAGCCAGTACAACAGGTGCTATAGGACTTTAAGTACGATATTTTTGTTATTTTTGGAGGAATTTAAGTTTGTTAGCACGATACAGCCTCCGGAGTATATACTGTACGAGAAGGGAAATTCGCCTTTGCGATATTTGGCTGGTTCCTCTAAGTTTAGTTGGTTGATCCTTTCCTTCCCGACATGTTTTTGAGTATTTTAAAACAAGAAGACTCGCCAACCTTTTGTTGACGGGAACGCTGAAATTGTCGTTGAGAATAAAGGAGTAATAAAAATACGGCTCACTCACAATCCCTCTATTTAAATTCTTACAAGAACGAAGTACCAAACTTTAGTATTGGATACGGCAACAGCGCTAAACTACCGATGAACCGGTCTAGGCGACCATGCGGATTCAAACAATAATTTTTAATAAAAATAGTACTTACAATACAGAAATTCACCGACCAATGTCGGAAAAGCACTTCACGTCATATTTACACTCTCATTAGTTGCAGTTACATTAAATTGATAAACGAAATTAGGTATGTATTTAAACCAATGAATCAACACTTGATCATATCGTCACAAGAGGTGAGCCAAGACTACTGATTGCCTTTCGTTGGCGGTAATTTTGCGGCTTATGGCGCGGGAGGTACCAATTGGTTCCGTGAACATGAATAACAGGCGCGGAGATTTAAACTTCGAACCTTTCGCTTAATGTTAAATTAAGATCCATTGTAGGAATTTATGGGAAATTCCTACATACTGGGGGCCGGGGCAAAGATGAGAGGAACAGTTTAGGAGCAGAATCCAAATTTTAAGCAAGAAGGAAGGAGAAAAGAAAAAGAAAAAAGAAAAAAAAAATACGTTCTACTCCAAATGTAGATAGAACTCAGTCCATACATGGTAGAGGAGCTAACTTAGTAATAGGACGAATATAAACTCCATCCACAGTTCTTACACGTGCGGCACGAACATTGCCGTCTTTGCCAGTTAGTAGTTCCACTACCCTGGCAAGGGGCCAATTCAAAGGAGGACGGTCCTCCGATTGCACTAGTACAAGCTGATTAAGCTGAAGATTGTTTGAGGCTTTACACCACTTAGGTCGATGCTGCAGTCGATGCAGATAATCGGTGCTCCACCTCTTCCAGAATTCTTGGTTCATCTTAGTACATTGTTCCCAAAAAGTTAATCTGTTTACAGGGATGGTAGATAGATCGCGGTCGGGATAAGCGGTTAAAGGTGCTCCGATCAAAAAATGACCTGGTGTCAAAGGAGATAGATCGGTAGGATCATTTGACATCGGGTATAATGGTCTGCTGTTCAAGATAGCTTCGATCTGACTCAGAACCGTGGAGAGTTCCTCGAAGGTAAGGCACGAATTGCCAATTATTTTGGTGAGGTGGGATTTGGCGCTTTTCACAGCCGCTTCCCATAAGCCACCCCAGTGCGGTGACCGCGGAGGAATAAACTTCCAACTAATTTCTGTAGTTGAAAGAAAAGACTGTATCTTATTGATACTTTCGGAAGATTTGAGAAAAATGGAGAGTTCTCGTAATTGATTCCTTGCTCCCACAAAGTTGGAACCATTATCAGTATAGATAGTCTGAGGATTCCCTCTACGACTGAGAAATCTTTTAAGAGTGGCGATAAATGCATCGGTAGAGAGATCACTTACTAATTCGATATGGATCGCCTTTGTCACCATGCATATGAATATGGCAATGTAGGCCTTTTGTATTGGGGCTTTTCTTAAGCGCGAAGATTTAATTTGTACAGGTCCAGCAAAATCGATGCCAGTTTTGGAAAAGGGGCGAGATTTTTGCACTCGGTCAAGGGGTAACGGGGACATTATTTGAGAGGCGAACTGGGCATTAAATCTAAAACAGGTGATGCAGCTTTTTATCAATTTTTTGACAAGACGAGTGCCATTCAAGGGCCAGTACTGTAGCCTTAAATTTCCTAACACATTTTGGGCTCCACCATGGCCAAGACGGCGATGTTCCCGTATTATTAGCAAATCAACAACATGATCATTTTGTGGTAACAGCAAGGGAAATTTTTGATTGAAAGGTAAAGTAGAAAATTGTAATCGGCCACCCACTCTTAGAAGGCCGTCATTATCCAAGAAAATGTTCAATGGAATTAAGTCTTTATTTCCAATCGGAACGTTAGTTTTTAAACAACGAATTTCGTTGAAGAAGTGTTTATGTTGAATTTGTTTGATTATAAAATCATGGGCAATTCGGAGATCGTCAACAGATAACGAACCAACGTCTCTGAATTTTCTCCTCGATAGGTTTATAAATTTGAATATATGGGCTATAACCCTATTTAAGGTTATAAATTTTGAGAATCGGAAAAATATAGGTTCCCAAAAGTTTAAGTCGCTGTTGACTATAGCAAGGTTGACCTTTTTGACTTCAGGCAAGTCGTCAATAGGTTCGAAAGAATCCATAGAATCAAAATCTTTAGATTCAAGTAGAAATCGAGGACCCTCGAACCAAAAAATCCAGACATCAGATGAGAATTTACCACGAGAAAGTAAATCGGCTGGGTTTAAATCGGATTTGACATGTCGCCATATAAAATCTTTACTATTGTTTTGAATGGTTAGGACACGCCGAGCTACAAAGGGAGAAAAATCATTAGAAGACCGTTTCACCCAACTGAGAGCGACTTGAGAGTCGGACCATAAATTTATGGAAGAGATGTGAAGAGAAATGCACAGAATCTGAACTATTCTGCGAGCTAAAGTGGACAATAGCTCCATTGCACACAGCTCTAACTTGGGAATAGTTAAAGTAATTTTCAAAGGATTCACACGAGATTTAGCAGAAATTAGGCGAGAGGATCTAGAATTATCAGCGTAGATCGCTACTAAATAGAGACACCCTCCGTATGCCTTTTGACTGGCATCGCAAAACCCGTGGAGAGAACACGAAGTAATAATTTTTTGGTTAAATAGGTATCTGGGTACTCGGAGGTGAGCAGCTTCAGTTAATAAAGAAAGGAATTTATTAAACTGAGTAATTATGGATGTGTCGGAAATGGGAACATCCCACCCTATCTGGGATTTCCAGACCGATTGCATTAACAGTTTGCCAAACACGGTCAGATTGTTTACTAACCCAAGAGGGTCAAATGTACTGGCGACGGTACTTAATATCCTTCGTTTCGTTATATGAGAACAATCAGCCAACTTGGCAGTTTGGATGTGTAAAATATCAGACGCAGGATTCCATTTTAGTCCTAGAATTTTGCTTGACGAATCGTCAAAACTACGATCCAATTCAGCGTTAGGTAATTCATCGATTGACTGTAAAAACTTGAATGAATTTGATTGCCATTTGTGAAGTTGGAACTCATGTTTTCCAAGCATATTTGTCAATTCGGCATAAAGAGCCGGTAAGTCCATTTCCTTATTGGTTCCAGTTAAGATATCATCCATGTAGGTTTGATGAAGAATAGCCTGCTGCGCATTTGGACAATCGGGACTATTTAAGGCAATGTCTTTCAAGACTCGGGTGGCCAAGAAAGGGGCACAGTTCTGTCCGAAACTAAGCCTCGATAATTGGATGCATTGAAGGGGTTTCGTGGGGTTATCCCTCCACAGTATGTTTTGGAGATAGCGTTGCATGGGATTGATATCTATGAATCTATACATCATTTTGATGTCAGCACACAGGACATATTTATAGCATCTAAATCTGCACAAAATGTCGAATAGGTTATCCTGAACTTGGTATCCCTTCGACGTTAAATCATTAAGAGAGAAACCTGAATCGGTTTTAGCCGAAAAATCGAACACGATCCGAAGTTTGGTGGATGCGCTTTCCTCACGTATCACCGCCCTATGGGGTATAAAATACTTGAAATCGTTAGACACAGTGTTATAGAAAGACAGAGGAATGACTTGAGCATGATTGAGTGTTAGATATTCTGAAATTACTTTTTTATATTCAGAGAAAAGGGTAGGATTAGCATTGAATTTCCTTTCAAGAGAAGAGAATCGTTGGATGGCTATACCGAATGACTGGCCTAGTTTTTTATTCTGATTTGCGAGTAGAGGCATATCTACCTGATACCGCCCCGATGGTAGGATAACGGTTGTATCCCGAAATAGTTGTTCAACATATTCCTCGCTGGGATCTTGTGATGGACATTCGGGAATTTCCTCAAGCTCCCAGAATTTCTCCATTGTCCTTTGGAGGTCAGAATATTGATAGACTTGATCATTATAAACCGTCAAAAAGGAATAAGCAGACTTAGGTTTATGCTGGGAGGAGTTAGCATTTCTCAAAGGGATAGGACCCGCGATAACATATCCCAGGTGAGTATCTATAAAGGAAGGAGAATAAGGATCCGTTTTAAGTACGGTCCCCTTAAGCAGGTAATGATATAAATCACAGCCAATAAGAAGATCTATTGGACCGGATTCAAAGAATAAAGGGTCAGCTAGCTCAAGTTTTATATGGGATGGAATTTTAAAATTAGAAGGTGAGATAGAAGATTGTGGTAAACTATTTGTTATTTTATCTATGACCGAGCAAGATATAGTGAAAGTACTGTAAGGTGCAATTTGAGAATTAAATGTGATATCTACCACTTCTCTACTATAGGTGTAGTTATTGCTACCTAATCCGGAAATATTAAGAGTTTGTTTTCGAGAGACTAAATTCAATTTTTGTACAAAGGCACGGTTAATAACGCTCATTTGACTAGCGGAATCAAGAAGAACTCGTCCAACCAAACACCGACCATTGAAACCGTTAACATTCACTAAAGCCGTAGGCAATAGTACAATACTGTCTTTTGCTGACATGGCAGTCAAAGCAGTTTGATATCTCACTGACTCCGGAGGTTCAGGTGATTGATTAGGTGATGCAGAACTGGTATTTATGAAATTAGATCTATTAATTTGATCTGGGGACGTATTATTATGTACATTAATAGGAGAGGGGTGATTATTTACATTGGATAGAGAGGTTACATTGGGGCTTCCGGAAGAGGAGGCTCTAGGATTATTACGATTGTTAGAGTTGTTTGGCAATCTGTTCTGACTGTCAAAATGTAAGTAGCTATGATGAGACTTATTGCAAGTTGCACATCTCCTAAGGGATTTACAATCGGTAGTACTATGGGTACTATTCAGGCAATTTACACAAAGTTTTTTAGCTTTGACTAACTGATACCTCTCTTGAGGTGATAAGGACATAAATTTGGAACAACCGTATATAAGATGAGAGGGGTCTGAACAATGAAGACAGCTCGGTTTATTAACCCGAGAAGAACTAGAATGGTACTGTTGCGAAGAACTTAAACTAGATACCAATGTCACCCTATTTTTACTAACATTATTAGACTTGGGGTTGAATTTACCCTTAGTGTTGGTTTCAAAAAGATTTAAATTTTCCAACATTGATTGGCGTTGCTGTAGAAAATCAAAGAAATATTCAGCTGTAGGGATAAGCTCTGGCTTGCGCTCACTTTCGAAGGCTCGTCTTGAATTAAAATCAAGTTTTTGCTCCATTAAAAATATTATTAATGACTCAAAATTTACTTCCGGCGATAAATTCATATTTTTAATCAAATCAAATGTCTTACGCGTCGATATCTGAAATTCGCGCAACTCGACCGAAGTACTTTTCAAGACAGGTTTTTGATCCACCAAAGTTTGGTACAAAGAATACAGTAATTTATATTTATCGTCATATGCCTTTTTAAGAATATTTAAGGCAATATTCAAATTTTGATTTGTTACGCTTAAGGACTCAATCATTTCCAAAGGTGGTCCACGTAACAGCCCTTTAAGGTAATAAAACTTTTCACCCTCCGACTTTAAATTATTATTATTAAGTACCAGTGCTGTGAACAGGTCGATAAAGGATGGCCACTCTGATGCAGCCCCTGAAAAAGGTTTAATGTTAATTTTAGGTAACACGACATTAGATACATCGTTTGGCCTAGTATTTAAATTGAGTGATTCTTTTTGCTTATTTTCTATTAGAAGTTCAAGCATAGCAATACAACTTTCAAAACGGTCGGCGACAACGTTCTCGGCCTCATCGTCGGAAGAGTAGTTGTCGTCGTCCGGGTTAGATAATGAAACGATTTCCAATTGGACTTTTTGATAATTGTCATAGTGACCAGATATGCTTTTAAGTTTGACTTTAAGTATATAGACTTCTTCGGAGCCAGTCAGCTCCGACACAAATGTTTCAATTCGAGATAATTGCGATTTGAAACCCCCTCTTTTATTTTTCAAGTGATTTAGCGACATGATTGAATCAAAGTGTAACCAATCAAAGTTGAACTCCACCTGAATTAAAATAAGCTTCTAAAGTAGCGAGTAAATTTTTACAATATATGGAATAACCGAATAGACAAAGAGCTTTTCCAATCAATGCGATAAGTATTTCAATAGCATGCAAATTACTGAAAATTAGTTTAACATTGTAAGAAAATACCTACCTACTTATAACCTACTTATAACCAAATACGGTATTAATATTCAAAATAATAAAGAAGAAACTACAGTGAATTATTTTTCACAGTGTACTAGAATGCATGTAAACGCAAATAGATAATCAATATTGAGATTAATAAACAAAATATCAAACATTGAAAAAACTGTAGATTATTTTTAACAGTGTAAGAAAATGTACCTACTTATAACCAAATACACTAATCAAATATTCAAAGTAATAATGAAGAAAAGACTGTGAATTATTTTTCACAGTGTACTAAAATTATACGTGAACGGAAAAAGATAAACAATATTGAGATACATAATCAAATATCTAATATTGAGAAAATTGTAAATTATTTTTAACAGTGTAGGAAAATGTACCTACTTATAACTAAATACACTAATTAAATATTAAAAGTAATAATGAAGAAAAGACTGTGAATTATTTTTCACAGTGTACTAAAATTATACGTGAACGGAAAAAGATAAACAATATTGAGATACATAATCAAAATATCTAATATTGAGAAAATTGTAAATTATTTTTAACAGTGTAGGAAAATGTACCTACTTACAACTAAATACACTAATTAAATATTCAAAGTAATAATGAAGAAAATACTGTGATTTATTTTTCACAGTGTACTAAAAATGCATATAAACGCACATTGCTAATTGATAAACAAAATATCTAATATTTAGAAAACTGTCAATTACTTTTAACAGTGCAAGAAAATGTACCTAAATATAACTAAATACATTAATTAAATATCCTCAAACTTAACGATGTATTTATTATACCATGTATTATTGAGGTAACAAAAACCCGACATGTAAATAAACACTAGTTTCTTCAAAATATGCTGTTTATAAACACTTCCAAACCGGCTCCTAATCCTATACACCCCCCTTGAGCGAGGTGTCGTTGAAGTAAAAACGGCCAGCAGTTGACCATTCTAGATTCAGAACTCGCTTCGCGCGCTGTTGCCGGACTGTCTTTAATTTCCCGAGCAATCAAATCGCACTTATATACATATCACTGTTTCAGTATTTATTTTTTACAGTTTCTCAGCCCTCACGAGAGTCTAATGAACAACTTTTTGGAATGTTTATTAGAGAAAAGAAGAATAGGGTTCAGACAGACCCAAGAAATCAAATTGCCGCAAAGGCGGAAATGGATATATCAAGTTGTTGCAGAGGCAAAAATGGATATGTCAAATTGACAGACTATATCCGGCTCGAAGGACCAATAAAAACTATGTACGAGAAGGGAAATTCGCCTTTGCGATATTTGGCTGGTTCCTCTAAGTTTAGTTGGTTGATCCTTTCCTTCCCGACATGTTTTTGAGTATTTTAAAACAAGAAGACTCGCCAACCTTTTGTTGACGGGAACGCTGAAATTGTCGTTGAGAATAAAGGAGTAATAAAAATACGGCTCACTCACAATCCCTCTATTTAAATTCTTACAAGAACGAAGTACCAAACTTTAGTATTGGATACGGCAACAGCGCTAAACTACCGATGAACCGGTCTAGGCGACCATGCGGATTCAAACAATAATTTTTAATAAAAATAGTACTTACAATACAGAAATTCACCGACCAATGTCGGAAAAGCACTTCACGTCATATTTACACTCTCATTAGTTGCAGTTACATTAAATTGATAAACGAAATTAGGTATGTATTTAAACCAATGAATCAACACTTGATCATATCGTCACAAGAGGTGAGCCAAGACTACTGATTGCCTTTCGTTGGCGGTAATTTTGCGGCTTATGGCGCGGGAGGTACCAATTGGTTCCGTGAACATGAATAAAAGGCGCGGAGATTTAAACTTCGAACCTTTCGCTTAATGTTAAATTAAGATCCATTGTAGGAATTTATGGGAAATTCCTACATATACAAGTGACCAATTTTATGATTATTCAGACCGTCCGTTTCAAATATGAATCCTATTGATATTCGGCTTACTAAAGCCAGTACACCGGATTCTATGGTACTTGGAGTACCAAGTTTTTGTCATTTTTGGAGAATTTTCAGTTATACTTTAATTCTTTATCGTATCTTTCGAGATTGTAACACGGTTCAATTTCTACATTTAAGAATTCTGGTAAATTGGGTTTTCTCCGTTTAATAACTCAAAAGGAGTGTATCCGTGATACGTGTTTGGTGTTGTATTATAGCAATATTATTCTTCTTCGAATGCCGTCCCCATTTAACGGAGGTTGGCGACCACTCTCTTAAAAGCATCTCTGTCCTTAGCAATATGAAAAAGATCCTCAACGCCCATGTCTGTCCATTCTCGGATATTCCTCAGCCATGATTTCTTCTTTCTCCCAATTCCCTTCTTTCCTTCAACTCTGCCCTGCATAATCACTTGTAACAAAGAGTATTTATCATGTCGTAATACGTGACCGAGATATGCTGTCTGACGTGTTTTTATTATTTTTAGTAGTTTTCGTTCACGACCAATTCTATGTAGTATTTCCTCGTTAGTACTTTCAACATACCTCTGTAAATCCACATTTCGAAGGCTTCGATTCTTTTAGTTATTTGTGCCTTTAACGTCCATGTTTCTACACCATATAATAGCTGGGACCAAACATAGCACTCCATAAATCTCAACCGGAGTATTAAATTCAAATTTTTATTGCAAAACATGGATTTAAATTTTAGAAATGCCGATCTTGCCATTTCAATCCTTACACGGATTTCCTGGTCCTGATTTAGGTCTGAGTTAATGAAAGCACCCAAGTATTTAAACTTTTCTACCCTTTCTATTGCTTGATCGTTTATTATTAATTGATCATTATGTGCGGGTGTTTTGAAGATTATCATAAGTTTTGTTTTTTTGTGTTAATATCTATTCCCATTTGCTGACATTACATATTAACAGCATTTACAAGTATCTGCAGGTCCTCCAGACTCTCTGCCAAGATCACCGTGTCGTCAGCGTATCTTATCGTGCTTATTACTTCGCCGCCGATTTTAACCCCTTCGCTTCTTTCCCATAAGGCTTTCTCAAAGATAACCTGAGAGTACACGTTAAACAATGTTGGTGAGAGAATACATCCCTGTCTAACACCTCGTGCAATCGAAATATCATTAGTTTCTGTATTATTGATTCTCACTGTAGCTGACTGATTCCAGTACAGGCTCTTTATTATTTCGATGTCTTTTTTGTCTAAATTGATGTTTTTAAGTTCTTCTATTAGTCTTGCGTATTGTACTCGGTTAAAGGCCTTTTGGAAATCTATAAAGCATGCGTATACGGTTTCGTTGTATTCTCTGCACTTCTGTAAAAGGACTGTTAAGGCAAACAATGCCTCTCTTGTTCCCATGCCCCTACGAAATCCAAACTAATTTTTCTTCACATTTCTTATGTATTCTGTTTTGTATAATTTTTAAAAGTATTTTTAGTGAGTGGCTCATAAGGCTTATTAACCGATAGTCATCGCATGATTTGGGGTTGTTCTTCTTTGGCAGGGGAATAAACGTGGACTTGAGCCATTCCGTAGGTATTTTACTTTGCCTGTATATCTGATTTAGAATAACTGTAAACTTTTTCACTATATCGGTATCTAATGCTTTTAGTAGTTCTGTAGGGATTTCGTCTGGACCAGGAGTTTTCTTAGCCTTAGCCGTTTATATGGCCTGCTCGACCCCTGACTCCAAAATTTCAAGGTACTGGTCCTCGTCTAGCGTCTCTTGTCCATATTTCCTTGCATCGCTGAAAAGAGCTTGAATATATTGTTCCCATACCTTCTTTATCTGTCCATCCTCCGTTTCTAATTGACCCTGGTTATTTCTAGTGACGCAGGGTGTTCTGTGTTTAGTGTTGCCCGTTATATCTTTTAGTTTTTTGTGAAGGTTTGCTGTATCGTGTTTATTATTTAGCTGTTCCAATTCTTTACAGTTTTCTTTCATCCAGTTCTCTTTGGCTCTGTCGATTTCGTATTTTATTTTGTTCTTCAGTTCTTTATATTTTTACCTGTTTTTATTTTTAAATTTTCTTTTTTCGTTAACAAGCTGAATTATTTCAGGTGTCATCCATTCGTTTTTACTAGCTTTTGTTTCCGTGCCAAGTACCCTACTACCAGATTCCAGCAAGGCATTTTTTAACGTACTCCAGTTCTCGTCCACGTCTTCGCTTTGAGATACGATGTTCAGCTTGTCCCTCATCTCTTCATTTAGTTGTTCTTTGTGATTTTTAATTTCATTCAGATTCATTTCAGGAGATTTGTTATGTCGTTTTAGGGTTCTTAGTTTTATGTTTACATTTGCAACTAATAAGTTATGGTCTGTTCCTCCGTCGGCACTTGGACGTTCGCACCGTCTTAACGCTCTTAATCCCATTTTTAAATCGATTATTAACGGTTATAAAATCTATTTGATTTCTGATTATTCGGCTGTCATTGTGTCGAGGCGAAGTCCAGGTATATAGTCTTCTTGGAGGCAGATCATAAAAGGTGTTTGTAATTATCATCTCATTTTCTTGGCAGAATTGTAGCATTCTGTCTCCCCTCTCATTTCTCGTTCCCTGTCCAAATTGACAAACGAATTTTTCGACTTTTCCTCGTCCAATCTTTGCGTTAAAGTCTCCCATAATTATAATCACTTCTTGCTTTTTGATATTATTCATTAATTGTTCTAAGTCTGTATAAAACTGTTCTATAACATGGTCGTTACTGTCTGATGTAGGGGCATACACCTGAATAAGGTTTATGTTAATGGGATGTGCTTTTAGCTGTAGTAGCATCATACGCTCATTATATGGGATAAAGGTGATAACGCTCTGCTGAAATTCTTTTTTAATGATTACGCCGACACCTTTACTGTGATTATTATTGTCTGTTCCTGAGTAGTATAGGCTCATATCATTTTTTGTTCAACATCCCGATCCTGACCATAGAACTTCGGCAAGGCCCAAAATTAGAATATTAAGTCTATGCATTTCCATCATGACCATATCAAACTTTCCTGCTTCGTGAAGCGTTCTTATATTCCAAGTTGCTAAGCGCTGTATATTAATTTTCCTCCCGGGGATTCTTCGCACCCCTGTTCCATTCAAGGAACGCCGGGGACTCGGGGCCATTCATTGAATAGTGCTCATCATTAGTGGTTATTCTTGAGAAAATAGTTCAGTAGTTTCTCCTTGCTTTCTGAACCGCAGTCTCCTAGCCGGTTAAGTCGTAACTTGATATCCGCCTAGGAGTTTCTGGTATTGAGCCTTTAAGGAAGTAATTCTTCGGTAGCTTCAATCCAGTGATGATAAAGCTGCTGCCCATTATCATGACGTTGGAGGTTATACCGCCTTGACTTGGTCGCCAGAGCCTTGTCAGTTGTCTAGCAGGGTGCACCACGTGCAGGTAAGCAATATGCAAAAATTTTTACAAACTCGCACCAGTTATCCCTAGAATCTTTGATAAAGTTTCTTATATACTCATTAAATGTTCTATGTGATCTTTCACAACTGCCCATGGCCTCGTGATGGTATGCTGTTGAAAAATTATGTTTTATATTTAAAAGTTCCGCTAAGTTCTTCATTATTTCGTTCTTATATTCCGTCCCTTGATCTGTTCTTATCTCCTTCATCAGTCCGTAATTCGGTGTAAAATTGTCAAATATTGCTTTTGCCATTGTGTGTGCTTCCTTATTCTTGACCGGTATCATAACTGCGTACTTAGTTAATTCGCATAATATTGTAATACAATAACGATTCCCGTTGTTACTTTCTTCGAACGGACCTTTTGTGTCTATGTGAATAATATCAAACGGTTTCATAGATGTATCCGTTATGAAAAATTTTTCTTTATGATTAAGCTTTGCTTTATTCACTTGACATATATGACAATTCTTTACATACTTCCTTACGTCTTTCTCCATGTTTTTCCACTTGAAATTTGCTCTTAGTTTCATTAATAATCTATTATTTCCTACATGTCCTCCAAACATTGGATCGTTGTGGTATCTTTCTAAAATCTTTTGGATCTCTTCTTTTTGCTGTACCGTTTTTGGTACTTCGCATATACATACTTGAATACTTTTTAACCTTTGATTTCCTACTTCTATAAATTCTTCTACTGTGCACTTTTTGAATATATCATCATTTGTATATATTTTCATTCTTTTTACTTCATTTCTTACCGATAGCTCTTCAAGCTTTTCCAACGTTCGTCCTAGGTCGAAGTTGTGTATTCCGGTAATTAAGGCTTCACTAAATTTCAATTTGTTTTTGATCCGAATGCTCATCCTTAGTGAGATACGGTTATTTTCAAAGTGTAAAATTGGTAATTTATGTGCCTCAAGATTATTTAAAACTTTTACTACTGAAGGTTTTTGTATTCTTATTTCATTTGTTTCTTCGTTAACCCTTAGATCCTTTTCTGTTTGAGCGTTTTCTTTTCGCGTTTGTGCTCTTGTGATTGCCAAGACATGTGAATTATTTATATATAAATCCTTAAGTTCTTCTATGGATATTCTCGATATGCTATCCGCGTAATTCGCTATACCTTTGACATACTGTATTTCAAAATCGTATTCTTCCAAATCAAATTTCACATTTTTTTCTAGACAATGTATTTACCTCTTGGTCGATTAAAACTTTTATCGCTGAAAATTGTATACAAAATTTTCGGATTAGTTTCCTTAAATGTTGATTTATTCCTTCCTGTATGTATTTCTAATATATTCTTCCTTTCTTCTAGTTTTTTTTAAACTGTACACGTTGTCGTTAAGCATTAATGTATTTTCAATTATCTTAGCTTTAGCTCCACTTTCTCTCGCCTGTTTCATGTATCTAATTAGTTGTTTTCTCTGTTCCAATATATCTTTTGGATAATCTTCATCAATATATATCTTTGTTCCTTTTAGTTTATTCGTTCCGTTCAAAGTCTCTACTTTCTTATTCACATATTTCATCATTATTAATACTGGTCTATTTTTGTTACTGGTTTTGTTTCCTAATATTTTACATTTCAAAATATCTGTTTTAACATCTACTGTGTTATTAACCTTGTTCATTACAACTTCTAATTTGTTTTCTAGTTGTTCCTCATCTTCTTCGTTGTCTTCTTCTATACCATGTATTATCAAATTTTTTTCTCTAAAATTTTTCTGTGTATGTGTCATGTTTCCTTCCAAAAATTCTGTTTTTCCCTTTAGTTCCATATTTTCCATCCTTAAATCGTAGTTTTCCTTCTTTAATTGTGCTATTTGTCTACTCATTTCCTCAATTTTATCTTCTATCTTGCATATTCTCACATTATTGTTGACTCGATTATTGTAATTTCCATTCCTATTGAATTTCATATCTTTATTAAAATTACTGTATCTGCCATAGTTATTTCCTTGATTATACTGTCGAAATGTCCTATCTGAATGATTACCGTTATAAAATCCTCTGTTGTTTCCTCTCCGATGATTATTCTTAAAGTCAAAGTTTGACTTCCTGTTATCCTTCATGTGTAAAACTTGTTGTTGTCCTACTATACCCTCTACTGAAACCAATTTTGATAGTATCTCTTGTGTAGTTTCAAAACTTTCCGCTGCAATTATTGTTTTGGTTGCATCCGTTGTGGCATTCGTAGTTACTGCCTTAATCGTTGCTTCCTTAGTATATTTTTCGGATAGTCGTTCGGGCATACCTTCCGATATGTATGCTGCCTGTAATGTTTCCGCTAATTTTTCTATCTCCGTTGCGTACTGTGTTACATCTTTTCCATTTTGTCTTATTTTACCAAGTTTCGCTAAGAGAAGGCTTGGATTGTCTCTTCTTATCCCCGTTTTAAGTTTATTCTTGATATCTGCAATGGAGTTTTCCGTCGTGATTAAACTTCTGGCTTTTTTCGTTAGTCTCGTTTTAATTAGTAGAATAGCATTTTCCTCGTTACCTGTCATGTTTGTTTGTAGCAAATCTAATGAGTCCAAAAATGATTGTAATTTGCTTGCTTCGCCGTTAAATTCGTTCGGTAAAACTTTACTGGCAAAATTTAAAAAATCATTCATACTTGTCGCCATTTTTAACTGTTTGCTTATTGTTTGGAATACAATAGTGTCAATTTCCTCAAATATAGAGGTAGGTATTTTAACTAATGTTTTTTTAACACTACCGTTCTTTCGGGACCATCACAGGGGTTCACTAATATAGTTTCCAATTTTTACATATTGTGGCCTCTTACTCAAATATGAATGAATAAGTGTAAGTGTAAGTACCTCTAAAACCCAAATTGTTTATGATTTTTAGTAACTGTTGACGATTATGGCTTCGGCCAAGTCCAAGGAAACACCAATACAATACTTATTTCTTTCATCTAGGGAGCGATATGTTTCTGACATTAGTGTGTAAATATCGTTTTCTGTACATTTTCCTTCTCTGAAACCAAATTGATTGTCATTTAACAGTTCAAATTTTTTAGTATAATTCCTTAATAATTTCTCGAATATTTTGGCCAGATTTGTGATTATAGAGATAGGTCTGTAATTGGAAGAGATCTTATGATCTCCGTTCTTATATACAGTATTTATGACAGCAATGTTAAAAACTATTGGACAAATAAATTCCTTGCTCGAAAATATTATTATTTAGGTAACTAATTGGAGCTAATATTTCTTTAGAAACAGACATTAAGATTTTAATGTTTGTATTATATCCATAACATAGTTTTCATTCGTAGGATATAATGAGAATGAGTGAAGAATACTTGTACCTTCATCAACGATTTCAGAAGATTGTGTTAATTTGCTATATAGAAATCTACCAACATTAGTGAAGTATTTGTTAAATGCGTTGGCAATATCGAGTTCATTTTCGAGTATTTGATTTTCGCAAGTAATTATTTGTTTAGGAGCTGAGCTTTCTATTTTTATTTGTTAAAGAATTTATTATGTTCCACATTTCTTTATTTGTATTTGCTTTTTGCAGTTTATTTTTATAATAATCTTGTTTAGATCATTTCAATAATGTATCCAAATAATTTCTGTAATTTCGGTACTGACTTTTTAAATTGTTTTTATTTGGATATTTGCTGCATTGCCCTACAAAAAATTCCTATGATTTATAGAAGTTATTACTCTCTAGTTCAGCACAAATGAATTCAATTTCTATTGGTTGCAGGATATTTAGTCCAAAAACCACTATTGAGCTCTTTCTATTTTCTCTTCTTAACAGTTCCACTTCCTCTTTAATAATTTGTTTGTCAGTTTCAAGACTCCGCACTTTGTTTTTCAAATCTTCTATTTTCATTAAAAAACGAGTTTCTGAGGCTTCTATTACTTTTCCGCCCAACCTATCTAATATGCGAGAAAAGTATTGGTTTACGTTAAAAAAAGTTGGAATTTTGAAAAAAAATGTTTACGCTTTTCATCAATAACAACACGAAAAAACGGTTTTTAGAATAAAAATCCTGTGTGTATGTCGTCATCGTTGTCGTCGGCCACTTTTCGTTACATGTCTTGTTAGCATGATACAGCATCCGAAGTGCAACAAGTCACCAATTTTATGATTGAATATTATTCAGGACATCTGACAGATGAACCCTGTTGATTTTCAACTCACCAGAGCCCGAATAACATGTGCTATAGTACTTTAAGTGCGATATTTTTGTAATTTTTGGAGAAATTTGTTTGTTAGAACGATACAGCCTCCGGAGTATATACAAGTAACCAATTTCATGATTGGATATTCTTCAAGGCGTCTCAAAGATGAACCCTATCGATATTCAGCTCACTAAAGTCAGTAAAACGAGTGCTATGGTACCAAATTTTTGTCATTTTTGGAGAATTTTCAGTTTTTTAGCACGATACAGCCCCCAGAGTGTATATAAGTGACCAATTTTATGATTGAATATTGTTCAGGGACTCTTATAGATTAACCTTATTGATTTTTAGCTCCCCAGAGCCATTACAACGTATGCTATGGTACCTGGATTGCCAAATTTTTTGTCCTTTTTGGTGGAGAAAATTCGGGTTGCTAGCATGATACATCCTCAGGAGTTGTGACCAATTTTATAATTGGATATTTTCAAGGTGTTTCACAGATGTACTCTATTGCTTTTCAGCTGACTAGAGCGAATACAGCGTGTCCTATAAATTCAGATATACTACATTTTTGGTTATTTTGGGAGAAATTTCGGTTTGTTAGCACGATACATCTCCCGAAGTGCATACAAGTGCCAATTTGATGATAGAATATTGTTCAGGGCATCTCACAGATGCGGAAAAGTTAGTTTTAATCATTAAAACCGTTTATTTGAGATTTGAGCTCGGTTCTGCGTCGTAAAATCTCGTCTCTTAATAACTCCAAAGTTACAGTCTGATTATTATCAATTTCATCTACGACATAAAATTGTGTATGGGCAGCTTTACTTCAAATTTACTTATCACTAGTAATGATCGAACGAGTTATGTATGTATACCGATAAGATAATAAGTATTTGAAGGTTAGAAGACTGTAAAATTCATCAAACTTTTCAGGTTTTCTTGAATCCTCTTGATAAGCGGTGTACTTTGATGTTTATTTTCCTTGTATGAACTTAGAAATTATTTTTTCTACAACTGTTATGAAAAGTAGCGTATTTCTCATAGCTTACTTAACTTCGAAACTATATATTGCTCACACTATTAGAAATATTGTTTGTCACGGCACTTTGCCCACACTACATACATTTATATGGAGAATCCAGTAGGGGATACTCGATGCCCAGCCGATTTCAGCAGGGTATACTCGATGCTCAGCCGTTTTCGGTGGGTGGTCCTCGATTCTTAGACTTTTTCTACAAAACTATTTACTTGTATTCTTCAAATTTGTCCAGTGCTAGAAAAAGTATAGTGTACAACATGTGGGAAAAGTACTTTTCTCACTCGTGTGTTTGCGGCACTCGCCCTTGGCTTGTGCCACAAACTTCCACACTCGTGAGAAAAGTTGAACTTTTCCCACTTGTTGCACAATATACTATATTTCTTGTACATATCAGCTTTATATAGGACTATAGTTCATTTGATATAATGTATACACAAATACATCAACTTTGAAATTCAGAACACCAAAATTAGACTAGGACTTCCAGTACCGGCTATATACTGGTTCAATACGAACGAATTTTACAAAAAATTGGACAAAAGGAAAGGTTATATCGGGATTACAGAAACTCTTATTTCCAGTGTGAAAGTGGCAAAAGAAGAAAGTAGAAGATATCGTATTATGAGGAGAATCCAACCATATTGGTGGAATAGGGACATTCAGGTAACCAGAAGCAGAGCAAATCAAATTGCACGACAAATAGTTATACTCCAGAGCAATCTTTAAGAAGCCCGGAAAACACTCAAGAAGGAAATAATGTAATCAAAAAAAATGTGGTTGGAATATTTGCGCTGATATCGAGAACGACATCTGGGGCACAGTATATAAAATAACCACGAAAAAATTTAAAAATTTGAAAGCTACTTGACGCTGGCAGATGAGGAAAAAGAGAAGCTAATCAGAAAATTGTTTTTCTACGCCCTATCTTTAAAGTACCTTGTATTTCATCGGTTTTGCAGCGCTGTGGTTGTTTATGGTTAGAGTGAAAAACAGTAAAAAAGCGTTAAAAAAAGTGACATAACGATAACTTTATTTCACGCTTCCCATAAGCTAACACAATGAATCTTGGCTGGGCATCTAGGATGAACTTTCATGAAACTTGGAATACGTATAATTGTAATTTACCGAAGGAGCTTAATTAAAATATTCCAAATTTCTATTTGAATTTTATTTTTTTGTATAGGGCCGTAGAAAAGATATTGTATGCAACATGTGCATAAAGTGTCTTTTTTCACTCATGGAATTGCCGCACTCGCCTGACGGCTCGTAAGGTCAACTTTTTCCATTCGTGAAAAAAAGTACCACTTTATGCACTTGTTGTATAAATTACTATTCTGGAGAGTAGTGAAATACTCATTGTTCGAACTCCAGTTCAGAATTATTGTCATATTCAATCTCTGATATGGAAATTGTGTCAGCGGTAAAGAAACATAAGCCAAATAAATCACCATGTCTAGACGGCATAACTCCAGAAGCTGTTAAAGAGGTAATCAAGTGGAATTCTAGCACGGTCAAGAACATCATGAACATCATTTTAATAGAACAAATTCTTCCCAAAGCATGGAAAACTACTAAGGTGAGTCTAATACCAAAGGGAAACTAGATGAGGATGGTAACCCAGCATTTGTCTAATTTGGTTAATAGATACCTTCTGCAAAATCTTCGAGATAATTTTCAGGGACAGACCAGAGAGGGAATTTGAGGAACAGCATTCTGATAGACAGTTTGGATTCCGTAAAGAGTAATCAACTATACAGGCGGCAGAAAACGTAGTCCATAAGTTATCCAACAAAAAGCGGCCACATGTATTGCCATCGACGTAAAAAAGGCTTTAAACACTAGAACAATAATTATGCGTCGACTTGAGGGAATCGGGGTCATTCGGTACATCGTTCGACTGATCGAGAGCTACTTCCAATGAATTGAATTTTTAATTAACCGGAGAAAGAAATTGAAGACATTTATGGGAGTCCCTCAAGGAACCGTAATTGGCCCAACCCTGTGGAATGTTATGTACAATTCAGTTCTTTAGATTGAAGTGCCAACAGGATGTTGCACCGTAGCGTATGCTGACGATCTCGCCATAATAGACCAAAAAAGCAATGACAGTTACTGAGTGGAAACAAATATTTATTTACGTTCATTTTACGTTCATAATATGCTTAAACATGGCTATTGTTAATTTGTCGAGCATTTCGGAGCAGTTTTGTAATGAAATTAAATTGCTAAAGAAATGTGGAGACAGTTTAAACACTGGATATGTCGTAAAAATTAAGCATGATGGAAGTTTAGGAGCGAAGTAATAAGGCACATCCAATACCGTTAGTTAGGCAACGTCCTTCAAAGCAACAGCAGCAGCATCTTACGTTTGCTAACAAATTGTTCTTGCAATCTTTAGGCTTTTTGTTGAAAGAAAAACGATGACAACCATGTATGGAAAACGTTCTCGTATGAACGATATGCCTCCAATGTTTGATATCTATCTCAAGACGAGATTCGATGAATCGATTCGCAAAGCCGAAGACAGAACATATGCTCCGTTCATCAAATCTTTCAGTTGCAGTGACATTACGGAATTTAGCATCAATCAAGTCTCCAATATGGAGAGATATAAGATATCAAATTTACAAAGAACTTGGAAGATTTTTATGAAAAATGTAGGGAAAATAATGGAAATTAAAGAGACTGGTGATGGGATTGGGCAGAAAATAATAAACTTTTCAGTCAGTACTAGGTACATGAAGTTATCACCTTTAATCGAGGTGTGAGGTTTGGTGGGTAGGCAGAGACGCACCTAGAGATCTCTGAGTCCCACACCACAATCACAGAATCCCTTAACAATAAGGAAATTGCGGTGGCCATTTTTCTCGACATCGAAGGAGCATTCGACAATGCACTACTGGCCTCCATTGGTTCAGCTTTGACTGAAAAGGGCATTAAACCAACGATTACTGGCTGGATATATGCCATGCTCACTAATAGAACGGCCATTACATCTATTCAAGACGAAGCCATTAGCTTTAAGGTCTCCAGGGGCTGCCCGCAGGGTGGAGTGTTATCTCCCCTTTTGTGGCCACTCCGGATGGACGACCTGCTTGGTACTCTTGTGGGAAGAGGGGTAGAATTGCAAGCGTATGCAGACGACATTATCATTCTGGCAAAAACCAAGTCAGGACGGGTTGCACATAATACCCTCCAAAGGACGTTGTACGATGTCTACAGTTAGTGCCAGAGGGAACAGATGTCTGTTAACCCGGGTAAAACTGTAATAGTTCCCTTTACTAGGAGAAGGAATTTAGCGGAATCTCCGCTACTTTCCTATAGTGGTGAGTATATTCCATTTGCAGCGGAAGTAAAATATTTGGGGATCATCCTAGATAAAAAACTAACTTGGAACGCTCACTTGGAAAAATTCATCCATAAGGCCAGACTTTCCTTGTGGACATGTCGCAGGATCTGCGGAAAATCTTGCGGCTTGGGTCCCAAACAAATCCATTGGATATATGTGATGATTGTTAGACCAATGATCACATATGGAGCCATTGCTTGGTGGTCAAAAGCTTTACAGAAAACGGCCCAAGCAAAGCTCTCTGGCATACAGAGATAGGCTAGTTTGGCTATAACTAGTGCCATCAGCACCACACCGTCAGCAGCCATGGAAATCCTCCTGGACCTTCCTCCTCTCCATATACTTCTGGAAAAGGAGGCCAGATGCACAGCATATAGAATTGTGCATATTTCTAAATGCACAAAACAGGCTTATACAGAGCAAAGTAGAATGTTAGCGGCCACCGAAAGTCATAGTGTTCTGGGAATAACCTCTGATATAATGCCCCCAACAGTAAACTATAATCTGCCTTATACCGTCCTATTTCCAAATAGAGATGAATGGGTCCTCCACAAAGATGAACTCTCAAGAGCAGCCATATGTTGGTACACTGATGGATCAAAGACACCCTCAGGCTCTCGTGCGGGTGTATACGGGCGAAGACCTAGGACAGAAATCTGAACTTCTCTGGGATCCTATGCAACCGTATTTCAGGCGGAAATTTATGCCAATGCTTCATGTGTGGAGAGTTTGGGGCAATCCAACCACACACATAGATCAATAAAAAATTTCACGGACAGCCAATCGGCCTTGAAATCACTTAGCTCGTACAGTGTAACGTCGAAATTCGTTCTAGACAGCCAAAAAATACTCGCCTCGATAGAAGAACGCAACAAGGTATCGCTGGTTTGGATCCCTGGACACTCTGGTATGGATGGTAATGAGAAGGCTGACTCTCTTGTAATAGAGGGTGCCGCTCATGACTTTATCGGACCAGAACCTACAATTGGCATCGCAACAAGTGTTGCCAAACATACACTAAATACCTGGACTGCAAGCAGAGTTTTAGACTTCTGGCATAATATACCAGGATTGGTTCATTCAAAGGCCTTCATACATCATTCGAATAATGCATCCAAACAAATGTTAGGCTATAATAGACACGATCTACGGTGCCTAACAGGCCACTGTCGTTTGAACCATCATATGCTAAAACTTGGACTGTCGGACGATCCGATTTGCCGTCTTTGTTTGGAAGATGACGAAACAGCCGCGGCTTGAGTCAGGTATCTGATGTTTAGCAGGGCCACTCTCTTGCCCTCGGTCCTGAAATATTATTCACTGAACAAATTGATCGGCTTCGTTAAGAAGCTGAATTTGTTTGGTAAAATTTGAATAGGTATGAGCCACAATAGACTCTCACGAGTCGCAGTGGAGGGCCTCATTGACCCACTCATTATAAACCTAACGTAACTTAACCCACACACCCTTTAACGGAGAACATAAATTTCCTCACAAAAAAAGATTAAGACTAACTTTTCCGCACTCCGGAAGCTGTATCGTGCTAAGACATCGAAATTTCTCCAAAAATTTAGTATATCTGGATTTATAGGAGCCGATGCACTGGCTCTGATTAGCTGAAAGTCAATATGGTTCATATGTAAGACGACCTGAACAGTATTCAATCAAACAATTAACCACATGTGTATACTCAGGATGCTGTATCCTGCTAACAAACCTAAATTTCTCCAAAAAATGTAAGTATATCTGGATTTATAGGACTCGTTGTACTGGCTTTGGTGAGCTGAAAATCAATAGGGTTCATCTGTGAAATGCCCTGAACAATACCCAATCGTAACTTTTATTATGCACTCCGGAGGCTGTATCCTGCCAACAAGACATGTTTTAAAAATACGCCGACGACAACGACGACGTGGCAATTATTTCGATTATAATTTATTTTCAACTTTGCCACTAGTTTTGTAAACTCAGTTAGTTAGTTTTTGGTAATGTTGGACTCCATAAAAATGTTTACGTACGTCACTGAATCGTGAAAAACGATTCAATTTGCACACTTCACCTGATAACTTTTCTTCGTTTCGGTTTTTGTTTATTTCATGCGTGAGTTGACTTTGCTGTTTACGTAATTTCATTCCAATTTAGTCCTTACTCTCTTTGTTTCAATTATAATTAGAACTTTCTACATTTGAATTTGTATATTTTCGTAATGAGCTCCTTCTTTTGAACATTTAAAATATCGATGAACATGAAATATATGGATACAGGAATTTTACGATTTTCATTACTAGTGTGGAATTTTCTAGTGTTCTTATAACATAAACTATCATTTCCTTCGCGATATCTATTATTCAAACTCTTGTAGATATATATATATATATATATATATATATATATATATATATATGTTTCTAATTTGCTTTTTTCCTTGTTTTATTTCATCATTCTATCAATTTGATGAATTTTATAAAGTTGAGCTTTGACCTACTCATATAATAAAAATCCAAACAGATCCTTATTAAATATTATTTCAGAAGATTATAAAAATGATATAGGATGCTGTGTGAAGGAAAAAACAGAAACAATATATTTTATTTACGCCCACATGCTTTATGTAATACCCGACAGCCGCATACTGTCGTCATGCTTTTTGTGAAACGACGAATTCATTTTTACGGTTTTTATTAAACTCACTTCTAAGAATCCCCAGATTAACAAATAAAATAGATATGTTTGTTTTGACTTTTTCCTTACCCAAACATTGAGTCACAATCTAAGCTCACTTGCTGACACTTCCACTGCTTTGCCATATTTACAAATCCTCTTCAGTTGCGGGAAAAAAGAAATTAGGAGTTTAATTGAAAATTTGTTAAAAAGTTGTGCAAATAAAAAAAAGGCATACTAATTTCAGCATTTGAGTCGCCTCTTTTAAAATAATTATTAATACTTGAATTTTATTTAATAAAGGCATATTCTTATATAAATTATAAACAAGTATTTGTTGTATCCTTAGATACCTTTATGGTTATAGCTAGAAGTGGCAACATTGCTCAAAATTTCTGTACCTTTTAATGTGTCAATAGTAATCTATTTAGTAGTTTTGCCCTTGTTTAATTACCATATAAAGAGAGATGCAAATGTCGTTAGAGTGTGATCGACGATCATTTTAAATACGCCGTAGTATTGTAGTAAACAATGTCAAACATGATTAGTTTATACGACCGCCATTACGACTAGAGAGTATACATTTAGTTCTTTCGTTTTGTAATAAATAATAAATCAATGTTAATTCCTATCACCTATGTCTATCCCTGTATGAGGTATGAAAAAAAATTAATGTGACTCGAATAAAACGTCTTCCATAATCTGAAAGTAGTCTTTTCTGTTTATGACATGAATGAAAGATATCTGGCGTATGAATATCCCTGTATAATATAAGAAAGCCACTATCAGGACTAGTGAAAAAAGTATTTCGTAACCTGAAGGTAATCTGACCTGGTTATGATATAAATAAGATATTTCTTACATATGAATATCTCTGTATAATATAAGAAAGCAACTATCAGTACTAGTAAAAAAGTCTTTCGTAACCTGAAGGTAATCTGACCTGGTTATGATATAAATAAGTTATTTCTTACATATGAATATCCCTGTATAATCTTTAAACTCCCTTGACTAAAATTTAGGGTTCCCCTGGATTATTAAATCGATTGCAAATCGTACTATTTCCTAAATATGTTAAGTGAGGGGCTCAAATGTCAATAGTGCACTTAATATGACCAGGAAATGTATCTTTGGACACCCAGACAAATCAAATAAATGTCAATACGATATTTGTTCAAAAAAAAATATAATGACAGAGAAAAAAACTTACGGTTTGAAATATCACAAATCACAACAAAACAATATCACTGTTCACATACGGGCCGTCGAAGATGGGGAAATGCCAGGCCATACGGTACCTGATCACACTATGAGGGTTACTACCTCACTGCCCCTATTACCAAATATTCTACTATTTATTCCACAAGACTTGGGACGAGGATTGTTATTAAAAACATCAACTGTAGTTGTGTTATTTAATTTCCTTCGGTTTGCCCTTGTCTCATATTTTTTATTTTCGTAATAGAAGGTTAATTTTCGATTAATTTCTTTATACTAATTTGCAAGATTCGTCTATATTTTTGATAAACAAACCATCGTGTTTTGTCATCGACCTTGTCGGTTGTGTAAATTGTTTGTTTGAATTCTTTTCTGCTCTAGGTCAACTTTTGTTTTTATATTTAATTGAATTCGACTTATTTTATTATACGGAAAATTATATCTATATAGGGTGTCCCTAAATTTCCCTTTGCCATATTTCGTGTTTATTACAGTTTTTATGTGTTTTTCAAGACTTCCAGTGGCAAAATAAACTTTTAAGTTAATTAATTTAATGAAATTAACTGTCTCGACCCTTACTTCCTGGAATCTACTCATTTTAGTGTTTTAAATGGAACTCAACGTTTCTAGCTAATTCCACAATATAATGAAAAATGTTGAAAATCCTAAAAAATTGACAGTTGTTTCGATAAATGAATATCATCGTCAGAATGACAGAAGTTACATTTCATTTTATGCCTACCTGATGATTAGTAGTTATTTTTGGCTAGACCAAGAAGTGACCTACCTTATGATTGACTTAATATATGTTAATAGAAAAAAGAAAAAGATGTGATGTTACAAATATTGAAGCTTTGATATTATTAGCCCTATGGTAATATCCTGGATATCATTTTTCCAATTAAGATCAGTATAACTGTGCAATGATATAGAAAACCAGGAAAACTATATAAGCTGATCTTCACAATTATCACTTAAACAGTGGAGAACTCCCTAGATTTATCTGTTCATTGACGACTTCATATTGTGGGTTTCTTAAGTGTCTTCTAATTTCCAACTCTTCAAGGAAATCCCGTTCTTGTTCCTTATCACAAATATGTAGTACTTCTAGTTCTGTGTAGATGTTTTGCGTAATGGGATTTATCTGGTTGTTTTAATATGTATGCTCGTAAGTGTTCTATGTATCGGATTTCAAAATTTCTAAGGGTCTGGCCCAAATAGACAGCATTACATTCTGGACATTTGAGTTTATATATATATATATATCTGATTTCTTTAATATTGGTATTTTTGTTTTAACATTTAACAATTTTGTACTTACGTTACTTTCTGTTTTAAGAGAAATTGTTGAATTCGTTGCTAAAGATATTATTTATGAAATATTATTAGAAATATTTCCTGTATATGTGATGGTTTTATAAGTTTTTATTTCTTGTTTAGGAAATATTAGTTGTAATGCCACTTTTTCCTCTTTTTTATTAATTAGCTTATTTATCATATATAATGGATAACCATTGGATGTTGCTATTTGTCTAATTGTATTAATCTCTCTATCAAAATTACATTTGTTTATAGGAACTGAAAATGCTCTATGCATCATTGAATTAAATGCCGCTAGCTTATGTGACATTGGGTGATTAGAATTATATGGAATTGTCACATCAGTGTGTGTTGGTTTTCGGTAAATTGCATAATCAAGTACATTAATAACTCTTTGAACTTCCAAATCAAGAAAATTGATTACGTTTTTTGAAATATTACTTTCAAAGATTTTTCTTTTTAAACTGTCCATAAAAATGTTTGCCAAAATAGGTGATATAGGGCTTCCCATTGGTAAACCTTCATTTTGAATATATATGTTATTGTCAAAAGTGAAATAATTCTGATTAATACATACATCAAATAAATTAAGTTTGATATTTTTATTTTCTAGTAATTTTCTTACAAGTATTAGACATTCTTTAGAAGGAATTTTAGTGAACATATTAGTAACGTCAAATGAAATAAGCTTAGCGTTATCTTGTAATTTTAATGCTTTTAATTTTTTGATTAGTTCTATTGAATTTCTAATTGAGTATTTAGACTCATATCCGTAACTATTGAGTAAATTGATAAGCTTCTTTGCCAATATACGAGTATTATTAGGAGTATTAACATAAGAAACTACAGGTATAATTGGTTTCGTTATTTTATGTAATTTAACGGTTCCATATAAGTGTGGACAATGAGGATTCTTATAAAGTTCTACATTCAGAACTCACGTTCAAACTACATCCAGTAGAATTTGACTGTTTACATGACAAAATCAGAGAAAGTGTCAGCACGATGAAGCACAAGAAATTTAAGAAACAAGAACAAAAGCTACATAAACTTGAACACACACAACATAGAATTCAATACCCTAAACATCATGAAACTGTAAGCACTTATACATACCAACACACTTTGCACCACGATTTGAAAACCTTTCAGGCACCAATTTCACAGATAGTGAAATAGAATTTTTAAATAAAGGTTTAAAGTACAGCATACCACCAAAATTTACGAATAATATTAAACAAATTATAGCTACAGAGTCAGAAATAGCTTTAAAATCTAATTCAAATAATTT